>JARHVA010003421.1:30000-690000 GCA_037957365.1 Torreya grandis | reverse complement strand
AAAGAAAAAATATCAATGTTGGCCATTAAAAGCATATGAACTAGAGTTGAATGCAAAATTTATATAAATGAATTTTGGTTATAGATGTGTTCATTAATCACAAGTAAATTAAAATATCACTTACTACTCTATGAAAATATCCCTAGCCACTTGCACATCTATTACAAAGAATCAAATAGAAAAAAGGAGTTTTCACAGTTTATGAAATTAAATTTGAGAAAACTAATCAAATTGTAATGGATTCATCATCTTGAGTTTTTAGAAGAGTATTGTCATCATCCCAATTATCCATTAAGGATTCTATAGAATATACAAATACTATGTTTGATGTTATAATTTTCAATTATAAGTTTGCTAACTATTTAAAATTATAGGATGTCATTGATGTTATCAATGCATTTTCTCATGAAGGAGATATATCACCATCATAGCACCAATTGGTGATAGACTTACTCTCCTTTAAGAGTAAAGTATTTCACTTCATGGAATCCAAACCTAAGGTTATGCCCTATATCAACCCACTACGAGACTTATTCTTCAATGGTAAGGTGAAAAAAATGTCTTCCTACATCACATGGATCATAAGATGGTCATCGCTTGTTTCTAAAATGATGATTTATAAAGGTATTTATCTTTGTGAATTCTAGATGCTATATTTGATATGAATAGGGTGGTAACATGGAGCAAGAATAATTCAATTGAGAAAGTTCTAATCTCATAGCTTCTTCTTGGGGAGTATATGGTCCTGAAGGGAAAATCCCCCATATCTATTATCAAATTCAAAATGGGGTTTCACATCAAGATGGCCCTATTGAATAGACTATATGGCATGCCAAGTATCTATTTTCTCCACCTATATTGGGTGCCACTTCTATACATATTGATGACTTATGACATGAATTTTTCCCTAAGGAGATTATTAGTTCTAAACTAAGGGAAAAATTTCTACATAAATATAAAAGGTCCAATTCAATAGGCCATTTTTATATGATGTTATATGTTCTTGACACCATAATGGGAATAGTGTATATAGACTATGGAGAGCTTTAGATCATGGCTACTGACTACATAGAGAATCACATCTATGATTACTATCAATTCATGCACATATATGAATACACTAAGCACATCATTTAGATTGTAGATGTATATCCTCAGGTATGGAAGGTCATCCATTATGCCCCATTACCCAGGATATCAAAGAGTATAATAGATACATTATCACCTTAGGGTGAATATTGGCTACACCCATATTATGTAGTAATTATGGTCACTAAAAATAAGGTCAACCCCTTATGCCTCCCCAAATATTTTCTTGATAATATCATAGAGCAAGAGATTGGATTCTAGCTTTGGTGGATTATAGAATAATATTTGATAAAGCAGAATAAAAGTGTGTTTTATGGTTCCCACATGATCATAGGCCAAATGTGATATACAGTAAGGAAACATTTTAGGGATGTGGTCAATAAAAGGAAACATTATCAATTATCTACCTAGCCTCATAGAGATTGGAACCTCATGGTTAGATTCAAAATCATATTCATGGCTTTGGTATTCCATACTAGCATGTTCCCTATGACCATGATTTTTTGTTCTTAAATGGAAAAGATGACACCTAATTCATGGAAAGGGCACAACTTGTGGGGTTAAAAAAAGAATATTTGAAGATTATTTAAGGAAAAACCTCAATTTTGGTTAAATAAACGCATACAAGGTTTCCACCCTACAGAGGATGGACTACTTCAAGATTTTGGGTCAATAGACCCATCTAATCAATAAAATAACAAGGAAGCCTTCTCAAGAAACTCCTCAAGTATTGAAGGTTGTTAAGAAATATCCTAGTGTAATTAAAACTAAGGATATAGGATCTCAAAAGGATCCAATTGAATTGGATTCCTCTAATTTAGAAGGCTAATGTCACCCATATGCATAACCATTACAAAAATATATAGGTAAAGAGGTTACTACTACCTCAATTTAGTGAGCCTCCTCCCTAGCTAAAAAGGCTATAATTTTCTATAAGAGAAAGATAAGGGATCTTCCCCTCACAAAGAACCCAATTGAGGATGAAACATAAGTAGGCACACTTTCATTTCAATAACAAATAGTAGAAGAAAAATAAATAGATGAAGAGGAAGAATTAGAAAGAGCAAAGGCACTAAGCCTTACAGATAACAAAGGGAAAAGACCAATGGAAGATGACCAATCAGGTAAGAAGGCTCATCCTTCAATTCCCTCTTCCCAAATTTCATTTTATTTAATTCTCATTAGTGCCATGGAAAAAATACCCCTACTCACACCAAAGATAGATGATGTTACTCCTACACCTATTATTTCTATTCCCTTAATGCTACGAATTGTATCTATTATTTCCATGTATACTAAAATTCCTAGACTACCTCAATCTAACCTAAGACCAAAAGGAGGGCCTCTAAAAATATTGAAATAGCATTGGAAATCTCCTTGATCCATGTCTCTTCCACTCAAATCAACCTGTCAATCCATTCCACTAGCTCCTCCCAAGATGCTATTGTAACCTCTCTAGGGAAGGATAAAAAGGGAAAACATGTATATGCAGTCCACCCACTACCTTAGTATGGAGGTGTGGATTAGTCTAAGATCATATGGCCCTCCCTTCTTGACTAAGTGATAAAAGGAGATTTGAATCAATAATCAAAGAATCAATTGATTGAGACCATATCTGAGGATAAAGAGCTAATAAACCCATCACAACTAGTCATCCCTCCATGGGTAGCTAAACTTAGATCATAGGCTTCTCAGAAATCAAATTTCAAAATCATAGAGTTTCCTTATATAATATCCATGTTTGATAAACCCTTAGGAAGCATCCAAAGGGTCAAGAAGAGGAAAATGGAGGATGAAGCAAAGAGAGAAATTATTCTTGAAGAAAGGCAAGAAGTTTTTTCATTGGCTAAAAGGAAGATAGTCCACATATATAGAGGACTTTAATTCCCTTGATAAAACTCATAAATATGTTATGATAACATTACGTGAGGGGATTGAAATAACCAAGTAAGAGCTTGAGTAATAATTAGAGAAAATAAAGGAGAAAAGTCAAATAATCCATATTCCTCAAGGAATTGAGATTAAGGTTCAACATGCTACATCAAAATTGTACAAGGATCTAGAATCCATTGATGCAATGAGGATATAATTGGATCCCCACATAACCCAAACTCATTAATTATTCAATTATTTGAAGCAAGATGAAAATAAATTAAATTTATTGATTATTTATATTACTAATAAGGTATATAACCATCTTGATTTGATGACACTATTAGAAGCTTCCAATGCCCTCAATTTCGTAATGATTAAAACTCAGGAGGCTAGAGAGTAGATTACGATAGTTGGGGTAGTAATGCTAAAATAACAAGAAAATAAGAATCTCATTTTATAGATCTTATAAGAATTGAAAATAGATAAGGTAAGAAATAGTACAAACAAGCTTATTAGCAGGATCAATTTTGATCAACTCCTTCAATAGGCATTCAAGAATTTAAATCAAAGCTTACAAGGATTAGCACTTGAAGATATTGAATCTAAGTTTAGTTTTGCTAGAAATAAGGTGACAAAAGTTGAAATTTTTAAGATTAACTTCTAAAATACTAAGATGGAGCATTCTAATCTCCTTGAGTAGGTTAATAGGGTGCACAAACCCCCATTACTCAACTTAGACATTATCAGATAATGGCATGATGTAGGACATAAGTGTTATCTAGAGTTAGAGGTGAAGAACAATATTGATGCTACAACTTCCAGCTCAACACAAGTATCTATAGAGATGATTCCAATAATCAATGCATCCATGTAAACTTCCATTTAGCCTTAGTTCACAGTCTAATTTTGTGCACATCAATATATGGGTGTTAATTTTTGTACTCGTAGTCTGATTTTGTTAAAACTTAAATATGAAAGTTGTCTAAATTATTTATAAGCATTCAAAAATTACATCACACTATAAAGGCTAAATTTATTTTTGACAATTACAACTCAACTATGGATATGTATACATTCAATTTTGGAACTATAATTAGAACTGAGGTTCTAATTATGCCATGTAATTGCAAGTTTGGATGCACTTGGAGGGTAATGTGACCCCTCCCCAAGTATATATATGTGTCTAAAAACCTCATTTTAAAGGGTTAAATAAATTAATACATGAGCAAATCAAATTTTGACTATCACGAATGTGTTGGTTCATTTTATTGTCCAATTCTATGTAATTAGGTTTTATCTCTTTTTGTTGTTTGATTTAGTAATTTTGAGTGTGAAGTAGCTAAAAAGGATTCCTCTTGTTATGATTATTATGTTAATTTTATAAGTGTAATCACTATTTAATAATTTTCAACTCTTATTGATTATTTGTAATTAGGCTAACTATCTCATCTTTCTAAGTGTGTAGAGGTGTTTTTTGTGTGTGCCATAGCTACCTTAGATCCCTTCCTAATTTGAGACACAATCTATATTAAGTATGAGTGTGTAATAACTAATCCAAAAGAAGTAACCTTTGGCCCAAATCTTTGAGTGTCATATATTAAATTTTCCTAAACTATTTTACTGTGTTTGTATGTGTGCATGTAATAGATACTAACAATAAACATCAATTTTAAAAACACTTGTTCATGAAGGATCCAACCCAAAAGTTAATTCTTAAATTCATAGAGCCCTTATTATCTACTCTACCCTTTCTACTCTTTTTAAAGTTTATTTTAGGATCTTCCCACTTTAAATTGGTATCTACCCATCTACCAACTCACCTAGTTTTGACTTTATTTTAGATACTATTCATCTACATATATTCCTAGTTAACAATATGCATACTCTACCTTTTATTAAATCACTTGGTTGTTCAATAGAATACCTTCAATTCATGTCTTAGAGTATATTTTACCTCCTTAAAGATCCTAAAATTTTATAGGATACCTCATTACAAATTGGTGTACATATAAACCACATCAACAAGACCAAATTGTTATCTAATAATGCCCATCAACTTACCAAGATCAGTAATACTTCTTTGACATGTGACCATAACCAAGTGTAATAATAACCAAGGATTACAATCTTAGGTCCCTATGTAAATAACCCTTCATTGACCCATGATCACAACCAAGTACACCAATAATCAAGAATTACCCTCTTTGGCCCATATCCATTGTCTTCTAGTTATGATAGTCCTTTACCCAATCTGGATTGTGCAATCATAACTAAATGGTCTAAAGTCACCATCCCAGGCCCACAACCCCTACCAATGAGCCTATCCAACCTACTATACTATCTTAAGATTAATCTAATTACCACTATTAAGGAAAAACATATGATATTATGGAATAACTCCAAAATAAACTAGCATAAATTTCTATGATATATTTGTTACATACATCTAACATTCATAAAAATATCCTTAGTGAACTCCTAGTCTAGTCCTAAGTGTCCAATGACATTATGCCAAACAATTTTCAAGCTTTGGTTGGACACCTATCCCCAAGCCAAAAATTGAACTTAGACCAAAGTGATATGTAATCCATTTACCCTCTTCATAATAACCCATTGTACATTGAATTTTTTATAACATGACACAAAGTTAAATGCATCTTCATAGATAATGGACTGGGCCTAAATATTGTGTCTAAGAAGTTAACCAATCATATGGGATATACAACAACGTATCTTTAGCTAGAGACTATTGCTATCAAGGCCTATGATAATGAAGAATGAGAATTGCAAGGAGCCATTAGTTTGACTATTGTCATTGGGCCTTTGACCCACTATACACTTTTTCATGTGCTATAGCTAGATTTATCATATAGTTTGATTTTGGGTAAACCATGGATACATAAAACCCATGTAATACCTTAAAATTTGCACTAGTGTATCAATTTTCCTCACTCTATAATATAGGTAACTATCCATGGACATTTATAGCCATATGAATATTGTAAGCATTTTGAGGCCAAATATGAAAGTTACAATTACCGTTTTGTTCTAGACCTAGTAACAAATAAGGACAAAGACAATGAGATACTTGTTGAATTTATAGAAACTAATTACATAGACCTTGATAGCCTTGACTCAACCTCATAGATGCCTCTTATTGAAAATTATAATCATTTTACCATTTCAGACAATCTTCAAGGAGAGTATTTTACACATGATACTTTCCATATAGCCAAGCTTCCATAGAATCCCAAGACTTATGGAAGTTCCAAAGCTATGCCAATGTGCATGGAATGGTGACAAAAGGGAAAAGGAAAATTTCATTTTCAAATTCCTATTATTTTCACATTGACCACTAGCCAAGAATAGGACCTGCTTACCAATAATGAGTCATGGTTATACAATGACAAATTGGTTGATTGCCACCAAGTAAAAATTATCCCATCCCTAATAAGATCATAAATAACTAATATTATGAAGGTAATGGCTTGGGGGAAAATCAAAAAGGTACTATTGAGCCTATTTTTATGACTAAATACAAAAGAACTCATTGTCTAGGATTTAAAATGCCTAGGGGTGACCCCACATATCTTATTTGTGTTCCTATACCAACAACTAATGATGATGATGCCAACAAAGAATTAGAGTCCAATCATAGCATATACTAAGACCTAGCCAATATCAACTTATTCAACCCATATACTATTTTTACTATCACACCAATAATTGAACATATTCCACTTACCCTTTATCATCCTCAACTCATTGATTGGGACCAAAAAGAATCTATAGTAACTTTAGATGAGTTCAATAATGATAAGGCATTTTGTGATTTTCTTGGCCTAAGAGATAATTTTCCTTTGAAAGACCATAAAAAAGGGTTCTCTATCAAATTAGATCTTGTTATCTATTTCAGAGAGTGAGTGAACACCCTTATGCAAAAACAAAAAATAAATAAAATATTGAGGTCCCAAAGTGAAAACCTTTTTGAGGTGATTTTGGAGTAGGGTAAAAATAAAATAAAAAGGCTAATATTTTAGTGAAAACCTATTTTAGGTGCCACTAGATGGAGATGTTCACTCTTCTTTAAATTAAGCTCAAGAGACCACTTACAATTAAATTACTTTTGGGTTTGAGCTTAAAATAGAGGAATAACATGCCTTTAATCACATTGTTTGATAATGTCCTACACTATTTATTACATTGTCCTTGACACCATTAGGATATTTAGATTCATCCTATTTTGGAGAGTTTGAATAATTATTTTGACCAAAGGATTATGCCATTATTGGCTAATTTATATCTTTCTCAACTATTATGGATGATGGATTGACTCTTCTTGTAGGGGACACTATAAAAGTCAACATCTAGACTCTAGAGGACCTAAAATGGATCAATTAGGCATGTACCTCACTAAGGAGTAATTGGAAGTCTTTACAACCCTTTTGAGGGAGTTTGTTGGAATATTTTCATGGGCCTATTTAGGCATACTAGATTTGGACCGACCTTGGTTGTACACCATCTTGTTGTACATCCTAATGCCAAACCCATTAAGTATAAACTATGTAAAATGCATCCTCTTATTACTATGTTAGTTACTAAATAGTTATAAAAAATCTTAGAAATGAGATTCATTAGGCCAATCGAATATTCAAAGTGGATTTCAAATATTGTGCCTATCACTAAAAATCTAAAAATTATTAGAATCTATACTAGACATCAATAAAGCCTACTTAAAGGATGAATTTCTTCTACCAAATATTGAAATGATTATTGACTCCACAATTGGGTATGAAATTATTTCCCTAATGGATTACTTTTTAGGATATAACCAAATCAAGATTAGACTAAAGGACCAACACAAAACAACATTCACCACTTATTGGGGAATGTTTTACTATCAATTCATATTTTCTGGCATCAATAATGTTGGGGAAATATACCAAAGGGATATGAATATTATGTTTCATGATAGGATACATGATATCAAATATTATGTCAAAAACATAGTTGGTAAATCTAAAACAAATGCAAATCATCCATCCATACTATACAAGATATTGGAAAGTATTTGAGATTATAAGGTTCAACTTAATCCTAATAAGTATGTCTTCAGTGTTACTTCAATAAAATTATTAGGATTTAATGTATCTCACATAGGCATTTAATTTTATCCTACCAAGGTTTAAGCCATTATCGATATGCCACCACCTTCCACTTTGAATTAGCTCCAAAGTTTGTTGGGCAAAGCCAAATCTAGTAGATACTTCATTTCACATTTGGCTAATAAAGTCCATCTTTTCACCCATTTATTATAAAATTTATTACTTTTATTTGGGATGAAGACTATCATAAATCCTTTGAACACCTGAAGGAATACTTAACCAATCCTACTATTTTGTTATGACAGATCTTAGGGGAGGTCATTATTACTCTACCTATCTTCCACTAAAAATGTCTTGGGGGCACTTTAAGCCCAACATGATGAACATGGGATAGAACATGTAGTTTACTATTTAATCCATACACTTGTAGCATATGAACATAACTATATGTAAATTTAAATTTTTTATTTATCTATAGTCTTTTTAACCCAGAAGTTCCATCATTATATGCTCAAAAACAAGACCATAGTCATTGCCAAAGTAGATCCACTCAAGTATCTACTATAAAAAATAGCTTTATAGGGTTGTATGGCTAAGTGGATCATGCTTCTAAGTGAGTTTGAGATTTAATATGTCAATAAAAAGGCCATTAAGGGACATGTCTTATAAATCATCTTATTGAATCTCCCAATTTAGATACTCAACCACACACTTTTGCATTCCTAGATGAATCTATCATGACTATCATATAAACACCCCCTGAAGAGTAATAATAGAAGCTATATTTTGATGGTTCATTCACATCTCATGGACTAGGAGTAGGATTTTTATTCATTACACCACAGGGGGATATCATTCCCAAAAAAATTGTATCATATTTATTTGTACTAATAACATGGATAAATATAAAGAACTTTTTTTCGAGATTCATTTAGTAGTACAATAGAACATTCAACATTTAATAGTTCATAGAGATTCCCAACTTATTATTAATTAGGTTACAAACCAATTCTAGACCAAAGATGATGATTTGGTATAATATAAAGCCATGGTGGACATTATTAAGTAGTAGATTGCTCATATTCAATTTGAACACATACCTTAGGCTAATAATAAGATAAAATATGCCATGGATATCATTGGATATTTGATCTATAATAGAAATAAGGTAAGAGACTATCAATTATTTGTTTAACATCTTCTAGCACCTGATCATGCACCCTCAACCATTGAAATGATTTTTGATATTGTTAGTCCTACTTCTATTTGGTATATTGACTTATATAATTAAATCCATGATCAAGTCCTTCTACTAGACCTTTCACATAAGAAATATAAATCTTTCACACACAAATCCTCTTTATATACCTTACTTGTCCCAACCCTTTACCACAAAATCTTTCATACAACTTTTATTCATTGTTTAAATTTTATAGAATCAATATTAGCATTAAGGGAAGCTCATAGAATTTGTGAAGCTCACACCAGTATGGCCATCCTTTCCAAAAAGTTCTTATGTACTAGTTATTATTGGTCAACCATGGAATCAAATGTAACTGATTATGTGAAAATATGTAAACAATATCATAGGCATGCAAATTTGACCCATGATTTAGTTTAAACAATCAAACCGATGAATAAAACATGGTTGCTTTTAATGTGTGGACTCGATACCATTGGGAATATTAACCCTACCTCTTCAGATAGCCATAAGTATATCCTTACCACCATCAAGTACTTCACTAAATGGTTTGAAGCTATACCCCTCACTTACATAATAGGAAAACAAATTTGCAAATTCATATTCAACCATCTCATTTGTCATTATGGTATCCCATCTGACATTATATATGATAATGGAAGAAAATTTAAGAACAAAAATGTCAAGGTGATCTATGCCAAGTTTAACATTACCCAACATTGTTTCACTACATAATACCCACAAGGTAATGGCAAAGAAGAGGCATCTAACAAGATCATTGTCAATATTCTTAAGAATATTTCAATGATATTGGATGTAATTAGAACTTGTAGAGCTTTCATGCCTTATGGGCTTACCTTACTAATTACCATACTCCAACAAGAGCCACACCATATTCCCTTATTTATGGCATTGAGGCCATTCTTCCCAATGAGATAAAGTTGTCCTCTCTATGTATCTCATTGAAACACATCTTTGATGATGAGGATTACAAGGTATATTATATTTAAGAGTTAGAGTTATTAGATGAAAAACACATGGCCACTATAGAAAACCTTCAAACATATTAGAAATAGTTATGTAATGAATATAAAATGCATGTGAGGCATAAAGAGTTTGAACTTGGTGTTATTTTCCTTTAATAAAACTAGAAGAACATCATAGCTTAAAAAAATAATAATGGCAAGTTCAAGCCTAATTAGATAGGACCTTATGTAATTGTTACTAACTATGACTCTCAAGCATATAGATTAGCTACGCTAGAAGGAGATGAACTTGATAAACCCATGAACATAATACATCTCAAGTATTATTTATCTTGAGAAACCTAAGGTATTGTCCATGAGGATCATTTAAATCATAATTTAATATCACCTTCCTTGTACCATGCTATATACCGTTCTTTTTATACCTTCCATATTTTTTCAGATTCTATTTTCCCCTCCTTTGCCCACCATTTTTTACCTTGGTTATAATCTATAGGTACTTTGGGATCCTTCATATATTTGATTTATATGAAGTTTCAGTGGTTGATTCAGTATGGTGATTTATTAATCACATATTTTTCAAAATAAGGAAGTATTTTGGGGAAGTATGATAGTGGTTTGGTAATTACATTCTTAATTTTTTCCAAGTTCTATCTCATTACCAATGATACTAATTATAACCACCTTTGGGCAAATTAGTATCATTGATTCATTCCATTATTTCATCATTATAACCACCTTTGGGTAAATTAGGAACACCCTAATTTTTATCCACATTGCTACATCATTATTTTATACTTTATCATTTGCCTATTCATGATCTTGTTTTTAACTAGTAGGATCTTATGCTATAGGTAGAATTATAGTTACTTGAGGTCCTAAGAGACTATATAGGTAGCACTCAATTTATGTTGAGGTCATCTCAATTACCCCTTTACCACACTCTCACTATTTTGAAATAAATTTATGTTTGAATTATCTTGATATTTTTTGAGTTAGACCATTTTGTGTCTCGTAATTCTAAATTGAGTTGATATGCCTAGAAAATTCCAAAAACATTTGAAAGGTCTCAAAAAATCCTAAAAATCACAAAATCATGAAAATTGGCTTTGAATTTACACGATAAATATAAATCATAATAATTTTCTAGGATGGGCTTTCTTATCTATTTGGCTTCATTTGTAAGTCACCTTGGCCTTTTTCCTCCTATTTATATGAGAACTACATCATCCTAATTTGTACAAACTATGTAGGCAACACTTGGTTACATGGGTTATCTCAGGTTAGCTCAGCCACCACTTATCTTTTATTTATTTTTTAACCACTTATTTTCCTTAGTTATATTCTCTCATCATTTTTTGAGTTCATGTTATGAGCATTGTGCTTTCGAACTTGATGCACTAATGAACACTTGGATTTTATTATGCTCTCACCATTTTGAAATCACTTTATATTTGAATGTTTTCCATATTTTGTGAGTAACCATTACCAACCATCTCATATTTTTATGATCTCATTATCATTCTAATCCATATATGTAGTAGACACTATGAATTACCAATTTAATTCATTATTGGATACTAATATATTTGAATTTTAGTGTGGTTTTATCCTAAACCATGTTATCACACTCACATCATTTGTTTATGGTGATGCCTTCATTCTTGTGAATAACATCCCCTTATTTTCTTACCAACTCACCATTTTATGAGACCATTCTTATATTCATGTACAACTTAATCATGTACATTTAGATTGAAGTTCATATTAGACTTAGTGTCCATGGAACTATGTAGGCAATGTCCACTTGTGTAGTGCATTTTGAGTCATCTTAGACACCCCTTCTTTTTCTTCTATTCTCCCCATTTTGTTTGTGTGTGTTGTTATCTCCTACAACTTAGGTGCAGTCTTTACTATATTATTTGTGTCATTGATCCATATAGCCTAGGTGAAACATTATGTCATTTGTTATTGTGTTGTTTTATTTATGTCATTACTACCTAGCTTAGGGGTCACCATGTCTCCAACAGTAAAACCTATATTACACATGCACAATTAATTTGTATTCTATTTTTACTAATATTTTGATTAACCATTGTGTGTATATTACCATTGTGTGTTTAGATTAGTTTGTTTATTGAACTTTTCTTTGCTTTGGATTGTTTATTTATTTTGATTATTATTTTTACTTGTTTATGGATTTTTTTTATTTATCAATTTTTTTTATTTTGTTTATTTTTTTGTTTTATATATTTAATATTTTTATTTAGTTTTGTGTTATTTATTTGAGTCTTATTTCTTTTACCTTGTTTGCTTCATTTGTTTATTGGTGTTTTATTGTTTATTTATTTATTTGTTTGTTTTTATTTACCTTTTTTCCTTTTTGTTTCTTGGTTGTTGTAGGATTCTTACACTTTATTTACACTTCAGTCTTGATTGCGTATATCTTGTACTTGAATTGTGAATTTATGTTCATTACTACATTTAGTTTATTGCATTATATTCACTTGGGATTTTATTGTTCATATCTTACACCTAAGTGATTTGTACTTGTATTTAAACTTATTTTTCCATGATTTGGATACACATTGTTATTATAGTTATCTATAAATATGATACATAATATCATAAGCTACAATGAAAACTAGGCCAAAGGATCTATTAGATAATACAATACATACTTTTCTCTTTGTTCACACTTGACAAATCCCAGACCCACCCAAACACTACCCAGATGTAGAGTAATTAAATCATAATTGAATAGTAATCACTACTAATTAGGGAATGCATATCCATACTAGTACGTAACCCAAATTCATTCCTATCCCATGTGCCAACATATTGTTCCTTTATGAGTACAAATCCAATATGTAAGCCCCATTTCCAAATTTTCCATACTTGGGTGAATTATGTCGACCTTCCTTGATAATATTTGTCCTAATAGTGCAAAGATGAATCCTATCATGCTTCCATTTTACCTATTGGGTCACTTCATTTTTTCAATGATTATAATTGCCTTTGGGCAAATCATTATCTTCCCTACTAGGGAACCTCACTATGCCAATTATTATAACAACCTTTGGGCAAATCATTATCTTCCCTAATGGGGCACCTCAATGTGCCACTGATTATAACAAACTTTAGGAAAATTAGAATTTATACCTCCATTAGTTATAGGTCAGATCATTTCCTTCTTTTTGAAGGAACATTCTACAAATTTATTTTATACCTAATCCTTTGAGGGGGCATCCAGGGCTCATCCATCACCCTATGGGGTATTAGCCAAGACATTAATAACTTTATCATTCTTTGAGAAGACATTACTATGCCTATATCTTGTAACACCTTTTAAAATAGGGGTAAATTATGCATACCCCATTTTGGCAAAAACCATGTTCCAACTAGATTTTATATTCATTTATACCAACTAATGCAATTTAAGCCTAGAAATTACTAAACGTCCCAATTTCATCCACACATTGAACATTGGTATCCAAAATCATGTTGAGGCATCCCTATTTATATTATTATAGTGTATGCAACAATAACCTCTCATTGATTCATCTCCATTAAAATTATGATCTAGCAAATTCATAGATTGGCCTTTGGACCCATTAAACAAGGCACTTAAATAATTCTTAAAATACAAAAATGTTAAGTAGAATAAACTACCTAGGAAAATCCAATTAAATGCTTAAGTTAAATTTCCATGTGAAATTAGTGAATATTAAATTTTTAAAAATAAAATTTTAATAATGTTGAGGTCATGATGATGTCATCGTTCTCAAAGTCAAGGAATTAAAAATATCTCTATTAAAGCTTTAAATTCAAAAATGGAGAGTCAAGATTAATAAATGGGATATTTATCATAAATATTAATGAATTTTCCCCTATTTAACTTAACCAAGGTTAAACTAAACCTAACCTTGGATAAATATAACCTAATTGCACTTGGGTTAGAGGTAGTTGGAGAACCTATAAATAGAAGTACTAAGGCCATTCTAAAAAAACTCTCAAGCCAAAGTTATAAAGTTAAATTATTGAGAGAGAAAGATTTATTGTAATGTTATAATTAAAAATTATTGATATATTTATACATATTGACAAATTCAATTCAAAAAAATCCAAAGTGATAAGGAGAAATGATTCAAGGAACACTATTGTTAAATACTCTTTAAGCACATGACCAAGCACATTCTTCTAAGGTGAACATGTAACTCTTACTCACAAGGAAGGTAAATAATGTTTTGTCTAGGGTTAATCTTAAGAGGAACTATTAGAAAACTAATTGGAAATTTTTAGCATATCTATAAAAATTTGATTCATAGCTATGGTGAATCTTCTATGGGTGTGGAAAATTTATAATGATTTTGAAGGAGTGAAAACAAGTATGTTCCTATTTTTACTATATAACTATTTGTCTTCTCTAAAATAAAAATATTAAATATAACCACTAAAATACCACACTAAATAATCCCACTGAATGGATGAATTGAAGGACAAATTTGAATGTCTATACTGAATAGTTGGATCGAATGGCTAAACTAAATGGCTTTAAATATTACCTATAAAAAATAAGAAATCAAAAACATCCCAAAACCTAAATATTCTTGCATATTTGGATTCCTCTTGAAGATATATGCAATTTCTAAAAAAAATCATCATAATTCAAGTACATATGTAAAAGTTAGAGCCTCTAGAAATCGATAGTCGATTACATCATTTGGTTATGTCATTTGATTATATCATTCATTATGTCATTTGGTTGTGTCATTTGATTTGAACCATTCACTTGTGTTGTTTGGATGAAATTTAATGACACAAATTAATGACATAACTTAATAACACAACTAAATGACATAATCAAATGACACAATCTATTGTCAACTTTTGGAAGCCATAACTTTTGCATACAGACTCAGATTGTAATGATTTATTTTTAAATTACATAGGTCTTCAAGAGGAATCTAAATATGAAATAATATTTAGGTTTTTGGAATTTTTTTATTTTTTATTTTTTGTAAGTAATATTTAAAGCCATTTGGTTTAGCCATTTGATCAAAGAGTATATGCTATAGATCAGTTATCCCATTTGGTGGTAGCAGCTTTCAGACTTTCAGCTCTATCATTTGAGACTCTCATTTTACAATATCATTTGGTATTGATATTAAACATTATAATTTAGTTATATCATTCAAAACTATCATTCTAGTCTTCCATTTGGCACTATCATTTTTTCTATGGTCCTCTAGTTCTAGTTCTATTTATTGGCTTATTTGATATCGAGGGGTAGTTATACTATATATGTGGAGAATTTAAGTGTAATCTTATATATTATTATAAAGGGTTGGCAATATTACCCCCAAAATAATTTATATCCCTAAAATTTAGGTGATTTGGTCCCATCTACTGACCATAAAAATCACAAAAACTAAAATCCAAAAATTGGAATATTCATGAATTAACAAATATTTATCATTTAAATTTACCTTGGTTTTATCATCTTTTGTTTATTACTTGAATTTTTCTCTTGTTCCTTGAGTGGCTAGTTTTGAGGTTTTATATTTGTTTATTTTTTATTAAGGTTATCATACTAATATTTGACTAACTCCCCTTTTGGATTCCTATCTCACACTAATTATCCTTTTGTAGAATAGGCTTTCAATTAACCATCTACTTTCAAAGCATGATCATTCTCCTCATCCCATTTCAAAATCATTTACAAAGGTATGAATGAATACATAATACAATATTTTAATTAGACAAGCACAATCCATATAACTCCACATAATTATGGTAGGCCCTACCATTAACAAGATACTCAAATGGTTATAAGATTTAGAAAAACTAAATTTATAAAAAGTGGTTTACTTTTAGATGAACATATCAAATATTCAAATCCTTCTTGGCTTTACTCTAATAAATTAGCCACTAGTTTTACCAATAATAAATATCTTATTAAAGAATCCATTATGTGTAATATTATGAATTATAAATGTGAAGGACTCAATATTCATGACCAAGGATTAATTGAACCAATAATGTTAAAATCAAATGAATCCAATCATGTCATAGGGTTTAATCCATTCAATACACATATCACACTTTTCTAAGGTGACTCTTCTAGTGAGTCAGGAGATTATTCTTTAAACAATGAAATAGGTTTTATTCTTAGCTACTTCAAAGACCTTGTCCTCACTAATATTTTCCATAAACATATCATTTTTACACTAGACATTACATATCCATCCTAAATAAAGAGGGACCAACATGCAACACCTTTACATGATCATTTTTAAAATGACAAGGTAATTTTAGAATTATTGAGAACAAGGGACAACATTTCAATATGGGATTATAAGAAGGGGTTTTCTATTTAATTAGATAATTATTCACACTTTGAGGAATGACAATCATATAAACATATCAATTTAATATCTACTTCAAATCAAGAGGACCTAGAGGAGGAATTTAAACTTCCTCCACCACCCCCAAAATATAAATAAGAGTTAACTCTCCTAATTGAGGATACTATTCTTGTAAACATTTGAATAAAGGAAGATCCTAAAATTTTAAAACTTTTAGTCTCCTTTACTCATGAAGAAAGAGAAATACTTGCCTTTTTATTTGAGAATTTTCTAATGTATTCACATGGTATTGTGAAGATATGTTAGGGGTTGATCCATCACTAGTAGTGCATCATATCATTGTAAATATAGATGCCAAACTCATCAAAAAAAAACTTTGAAAGATTCATCCCAAGATAACACTATTAGTGAAATAAGAGTTGAAGAATCAACTAGAAGTTGGTTTCATATGCCCTATCGACTATTCAAATTAGATTTCAATAGAATACCTATGTTAAAAAATCTAAAAAGAATCATAGTCATTGTATATTTTTGTGACATCAAAAAATAATGTTAAAAAAATAATCTCCCATTGCCCAATATCTACATGATCTAAATTCTACTATAAGTCATGAATTTTTTTAATTGATGGATGGATTTTTAGGGTACAACCAAAGTAAAATTGCTACTAAATACCAACATAAAACAACATTCACAACACCATGGGGGACCTTTTGCTACAAAGTAATGAATTTTAGTGTAAATAATGTTGGAGATACATACCATATGGAAATTATTGTCATATTTCATGATATTATGGAGGACTATGTTGATGAAATACTTGTAAAATCAAAATCTAGAGAAGAACATCCTAAAGTACTCCATCACATCTTTGAGAGAATGAGAAAATATAAGATGAGAATAAATCCCAAGAAGTGTGTGTTTAGTGTGACATCATGAATTTTTTTGGGCTTCATTATTTCACAACATGGTATATATATTATTATCACTTAGATTTTGAACTCATCTTTGTGTGGTAGTATTTTGTATAGTATGAGTTATAAACTATGGGAAATCTAATGACATAATAGGATCACCTTCAAGTTGTGGTACCTTGGAGAATTTAGGTGAACCTATATAGAAATCCAACTTCCTTTCACTATGTTTAGTGAAACTGATGTATTACAAATTCTCATCAAAATACTACTTCTTACTGATCTTGCTCCTAACTAGGGTTTGACTTGTGAGGAAAAGATCTTTAGAATGAATTTCAAAATTGGATAATGGTGATTGCACCAAATGATTATAGTGGAAACTAATGCTTGATTTATATGAACACAATAGAGTAATAAATATACTAAAATTTATTGAAGCACAAACTTATACAAGCATGAAATCAAAGGTAGTATTGGGCACTCATTATATAAGGAACAAGATTCTTTATTTTCTCTCAACATGTTTTTCAAAAGCATAGAAATTAATACCATAGATGAATCTATGTGATTGAGAAAAGATTTAAAGCATTCACAAATATAATAAAGGGCCATTGATGCATAAATATAACATAGATAAGGAAGGAAAAACTTTAATATATTATAATTCTCTAGGTTGCAACATGTATATCAATTGTTCAAAATGCATAATAATTTATCCAACAATAAAAATATGAATGGGTTATGTTGGGTATCCATATTTATACAAAAATATTCTCTTGAAGATAGGGATTTATCAAAACCTTACGCCTAATTGAAAACAATAAAATTTGGGAACTTCATGAAAATGACATCCTCTTCAGTTTGGAATGGTGTCCTTAGTGAGGTAGATGGCTAAAATAATAAACAAACAACTATTGGGCACTTCGACAAGTGTTGAAGGAGTGGATAAATTTGTTGGAATCTTCATGATAATTTCCTTTTTATTTGAATTTAGATATTGTATCTTTTCTAAGGAATGAGGTGCCAAAATGAATTAGCACTTGGAAAATTTGAATGTTTTTAGATATTTTAGGTTATAACTTACCAAACCTAATTTGTATTTTTAAATTGAGACTTTTAAGAATTTATAAGTCATCCAACTTGATAAAAAGGAAAGTGTAAATTACAACATGATTATTTACAAGTTAAAAAACTCAAACTTTGTCAAAAAGAAAAGTGCAATTTACAAGTTTCACTTTTACAACTTAAATATTGTCAAAAAGATACTTAAAATTACAAGTGGCTCTTTTTCAAAAAGAACTATGAAAATGATAGTTTTAATTTTCAACCTATAGTTTTACAATGTCCCTTACAAAAAATAAATGTAATTTATAGAATGTTTTTAATAATTAATTGAAATAATCAGTCCATAACCATGACCTCTAAAGATTCCTTGTCTTTATTTTCTTGTATTTTTGCAATGTAAGCATTAAAGCTTTTAAATATCTCTTTAAGGCAATCTTTATCAAGGCCAAGGCTATAAATATTACTTATCTCACATTATACTATCAATTCAAATAGTTTTCTAAATACTACTTTGTAAACTTAAATGTCTTTCCCTATCTGATCCAGTGTATAGTGATTTCTAATGAATCGATGGATAGAACTCAAGTTGAAAATTATATCTTATATTGACTCTCTCTTAACTACTCCTTTGAATTTTTCTTGAACTTTTTGATCTAAAAGGATTTGATCTTGATTATCGATTGATTCACATGATATTTTATTAAGAAAATATTCAATGTCATAGATTATATCCATTACCCTATCACATTTAGCATTGGTCTTATTAATACTCTCAGTGAGTATCCTGATTCAAAAATGGGCTACCCTATCTAGCTCTTCATGTTATTCATAACTCTTCAATATCTTCTTTGATATAAGGGTGTCAGTCTCAATCAGGTCAACAACTACAAATTTTGGAAGAATAGGTTCAGTCTTTCAATCTCCTCCTCATACTTGCTTATTTATGCTTTTAAAGGTGCTCGATCATCATTTAGAGTCTTATAATAATCTATTTATATCTATATCATTTTATTTACTTTCTTAATGAGCTCATATTCCCAATATTTCATATCCCTCCCCATACTACTAATTTACATCACTAATTCAAGTGTTTCTTTGTTGGGGAATTGAGTAAGAGACTGAGTTGGTTGGGATATTAGTTCTATGAAATTATTTAGGGAAATTGTTAATTGCTCAAATTTATTCTTTAGTTCATATTTTATAACCTTATCACTATCCATATTCTTAAAAATATATTTGATACTTGACTAAACATTATTCTTTAGTCCCTCTCTTATCAAATTACCTAGGTGCACTTTGGATATTTGATAATCCCCCACTACTAGATCTTATTTTTATTTTTCTAGTGGGAGTATTGTTATTTCCACATATATCTTCCCTGATAAATCATATGATATCCTAGATATGATTATGAGGCCTACCTTTCATCATTTATATGCCTCTAATAGACCAAAGTATAGTGTGTTGGGAGACACCATTTATTTCTTTTTCTTCATTAGTGATTGTTCTAGCCAACTTGGGGTGGCATCATATGAATATATCACTATCATCTTTGAATCTATAGTTGATGAATTTTCTACACTGGTAGTTATTATGATAAGTGTTTTATATGTCATTGATGTTTCCTCTAAATCCTTGGTTGATGATTTTGTTATCCCTTTCCTATCTATGGGTTGAGTAGCCATAGTTATATTAGTGGGTCCTTCTATCTCCATCTCCTTGGTGTGGGCTTGGATTACTAATGGAATGGAAGAAATGGGTATTTGAATGGGTAAGGTGGGTATTTATGTGCTTACCAGGGGTGTGGGAGTGACATGAGTGGATGGGTAGGCATAGGTAGTTGTAATAGGGAACCTATTGAAGTGTGGAATCCAAAACAATGAATAAATCAATCATTGTGGTAGGAACACTTAGATTTTATGAAATGGGGAATGTGATGGGAGATGGGAATGAAGAAGTAACTAACCCAATGGTTTGGATGGCTAATTTAACCATGTAATTATAGGCGCTATTAGTTATTAACACATTATTATTAGATATGGAGGATGAGGTAGAAGTGATTGTGAAAGAGGGAAGTGAAGGTGGAGTCTTAGTGTTTACTTGTGTTAATTGGATTTTTATCAAAAAAGTTACTTGCATAAGTGGGTTGGGTGAAGGTGTAATCACTTACACTATTGGACTAGTGGAAATAGGAGGGGTAGCTATTTGGGTTGATTAGGTAGTGGAAATAGGAGGGAGTACTATATCTAGTTGAATAATAGAGATAGGAGGAGGAACTATTTGTGTTGGTTGAGAAATAGTTGTGTCCTTTGTAGAATTTAGCATTGGATTATCCATTTTCTATGTTAATATCTTTTGGATGATGGAAGAACCTATTTTAGCCTTTTGATTTTTCTTCCACTTGTGTGATACAACTATCTTGTCTTCTTAATCTACTTAGGTTCCACTACTAGAACCCTCTATTGTTGTTACCATACCCTTCTCCTTCACTTCTCTCAATTTATCACTAATCCTTAGGGTTTCTTTAGTAAACTTGACCCCTTTGCTCCTTCACTAGTTGATTGTTTTGTTTATTACCTAGGTGGTCATATCCATCAATGAAAATAATTTAGGTATACACCACCTAACTAGTGAAAGAGATTCGGAATAGATCTTATTATCATAGTAAACCCTATCAAAATTAGAGATTCATCATATTTTAAGTCCTCAAGGACTGGTGCCATGTTTTAATTTTTGATTTGATCTAGGGTCATCTTGGAATAATCTCTCAATCTTACATCCTTTTCATCTTGCATGTCTTTTGAGAAATCATTGTAAAAAGGAAAATGGGATTATGTCATGATACCTAATATACTGGTAATATGGCTAGTCACATCATAGAATGGCCTTACATTAAGAGATATTAAGGTTATTTGAGTCATATTGATATCTGTACATTTGGCCTTTAATAGGGAAGGACGATGTGGAAGTAGATCCATGACTTATGTTTGCTTGATAACTTGTGGGTTTCTACAAGCTACCTCACAAGTTCCATTAGGGCCCATTTGTCACTTACATACCTTGAAAGGGTGTAGGGACATCCACTAAAACCTTCCACTTTGATGTATGAATATGTTAGGAAAAGAATAAAATATGATCCCTAGTTTGTGATTTTAGATGTTGCAGCATCATAAAATCTTCTCCTTTATAGCTTCTTGCAAACATAATTATGATGTAGTATATGAAATCATCATTGAACCTTATAAAATGTTACTTTATTGCCTCAAAGGTGAGGTCAAGATAGTATTTAAAGACCTTATTAACATGATCAGGCACTATGTTCAATCCTAGGAATTCCCTTACCTTTGTTAATATATAGACCATGTGTGAGGTCATGTAAAACTTTTTTATAGTTTGGACTTCCATCAATTATTTGTAGATGGATTCAAAAATCAACTAGGCCTAGTGGATATACTATTTTTTAGTGGATTACCTAGATGTATTGGTACATCTAATCCTATTTTTCTTAGCATATGGGTTCCTAGTAACTCTATGCAAGAGTATGATAATTTCACCTAATTTACATTTTAAGTCTATTCTTTTCAGGGTTTTAGATAACCTCATGGATGTGGGTCTAGAGGTTTTTATCCATTGTTTGTTCAAAACCCATAGACATATAATATTATTATTTTGATAGAAATTCTTTGAAGACTCAAGGGTTAAATCTAGATAACTCTCATATTCCATAATTAGGAGCATGATATCTATGAAAATAAGGTCAAGGTTTAGAATCCTTTCTCCCCTATCATTCACAACTTCCCTCTTATTGGCACAATAGTTATTTTACAATATGAGCATAAGCTCAGGTATCTTCACTAATAGTGGGATGGATACTACTTGGGTAAATTCACTATCATAAATAATTTGAATACATTCATTTTTGAATTCAACATTTACTCTATTCTAGAAAATAATTAGGTCTATGTGACCTAGATATGTGTTAGTGATCTCACTTATATTGGAGTATAGGCTAATCAGGACACCAGGTACCTTTGAATTAAACTTCATTTCCTTTTTAGACATATGTTTGGGTAAAATTGGTGTGGGAAAACAAACTACAGATTTGGAAAGTTCTAGACTTGTAATTATATATAGAAAGTGTGATGGGGTTTAGATTGTGAAATTGTAACTAAAAAGTTTGACAAGGTTTGGACTTACAATTTTCACTTGTAAAGCCCAAAAAACATTCTAGTGGGTTTTAGGTTTGTAAAATCAAGTTAGATATCTAATGAGGATTTGATTTATTTTTGTAAGTCATATTTATATAGGGTCTGGGAGTTATTTTTGTAATGGGGTTTTTTATGGGGTTTGTGTAGAGAATATTATGGGAATATTCTATATTTAATCAATTTTTTCAAACCCTATATTTATTAAAATGATAGGCAAATTATTTTATAATCTTTTTAATAATATTTTAGTAAGAAAAAATTGAAGGAATGCAAGCAGAAGGTAAAATAGAAAAAACCTAGTTTCATAGCTAAATCCTTGCACAAAAATGAAAATATATGATTTGCTAATAGGAAGATAGCAAATTTTTGATAAAAAATACAGGTAGAATAGAGGAATATTGTGTTTTTAGAGGATGGAAATGGCAGTCATGGAATTGGCATAACATTGGTGAGGTGTAGCTTGGTGAGTGCTCAATATATTATTGGCACATAGAGGTCCAAATCTGATTTACAATGTTTAAACAATGACTTCCAAAAAACATAATTTTATTAATATAACCCTATAATTAATTCTAATTAGTGAGGTTATTGGTAAAGTGGTGGGAGAAATAGGGTTTTGGGGTCATGGTGCAATTTTGTAAGATTGTAAAATTGCATTTTGCATTTCAACTTCTGCTTTTCACCAAGTAACTTGGTGAAATGGAAGCAAAAAAGTGGAACTTGAGTTGCACTTTACAACTTTTCAAGTTGTAAAGTATGTTTAGAGTTCTAGTTTCCACTAATAGGGTAAATAGTAGAAAGTGGAACTTCAATTGCACTTTGAAACTTTGTAAGTTTTAATGTGTAACTAGAGTTCCAATTTCTAAGGATAGGGTAAATGAAAGAAATTTAAACTTTGATTTCACTTTGAAAATTTTCAAGTTTCAATGTGAAAATGGAGTTCTAGTTTCTATGGATAGGGTAAATGGAAAAAAATGGAACTTCAATTACACTTTGTAACTTTTCAAGTTAAAATGTGCAACCAGAGTTGTAGTTTTTTTGGGTGTGATACATGGTAGAAAGTAGGACTTGAATTTCACTTTGAAAATTTTCAAGTTGAAAAGTGTAGCCTAAGTTTTGGTTTCCATAGTTGTAATAAACAATAGAAAGTTAGGTTTTGCTTGAAATTTTTAAACTTGCAAAGTTTCAAAATATGATCAGAGCTCTAGTTTCTACTAGGTATTGGGTGAGTAGGAAGTAGAGGTTAGAGTGTATTTCACAACAATTCAAAATTCAAAATTAGAATTAAACCTCTAGTTTATGTTAGGCATGTGAAAAGTGGGAAGTAGAGGTTTGGGTGTAATTTGCAACTTTACGAGTCACAAAGTACACCTAAATCTCTAGTTTCCATTAGGTATTCAAAAAAGGTTTCCTTGGTCACATTAAATATTTTTCCCAAAAATTTAATGGGTCTCCCTTAGGGTACAAGATATTTCAATATTTTTGGCTCAAAAATATCAACATTTTTTATGACCTCTGCAAGGTGATTTCCTGTTAATCAATTTATTTCAGGTAACCTTCTAGTTTATTGGGCATGGAGTCATTTTAAACTTAACACACTTTAACTAGAGAAGAAAAAAATTGGGAAAAATAAAATTGAAACAAACTAAAGCAACAAAAACTCCTAATGAATTAACTTATGTGAAAGCACTTATCTGGGGAAACCAACTAAACCTAATATATGTAATGTTTTGTAAAATTCCAACCTCAGAAGCAAGATTTGAGTTATATCCTAATGAATAGGATAGGTAGCTTTGATCCATCGAGCGTAGATATATGGAATGTATTTTCTCCCTTATAGTGAGTGATGATGTATATACCACTCCATATTGCATCAAACTTTGTATGCTTGCCTAGTTTGGCTCTTTTAGCATCCCATTTCAAAACCATGTCTCCTTCATTGAAGCTCTTGTTAGATTATTTTTTGTCAAAAGTTATCTTTATTTGAACCTGATTTGCTTCCAAAAGTTTCATTTATTAGTTCTTGACTTCTTATATCTCCATGAGTTTCACCAACCATATTGTCATTTAATCATTTTCAATCAATTCCAACCAATGATTGAGTTCTAGAGATACTAACTCAATTGATAATATAAATCTATATTCCCTTCCATATACTAACATAAATGAAGAATTTCCAATGGTTCTCTTGGGAGTTATCCTATCAACCCAAAGTTTTGATTTTAATTTTATGTGCCATGTCCTTTGGTTGTCTCCATTGTCCTTTTGATAATCCTTATGAGATTTTTGTTGGTAGATTCGACCAAGACATCATCTTGAGGGTAATAATTGGATGAAATATTTAGGTATACATTGTGCCTTATAACCCATTCACTCACTTAAGTACTCACAAAAGCTTTAGCATTGTCTGAGATAATGGTGTAAGGAACACCAAATATCATGACAATGTCATCCATAAATTCCAAGATAGATGCCTCCATGTGATATTTCAATGCAAATTTTTTAGTCTATATATTAAAATAATTAGTTTCTATAAGGACCAATTTATGGCCTACACTCAATGGTGGATTGATCATGCCAATGAAATCCAATCCCCATTGGGTAAATGGTTGGTTAACTTGGATTGGTTTGAAAGGGAGAGTTGACAATCTTTGATTTCCTATAAATTAGGAACATTTCATAGTTTTATAGTCATTTATGGGCACATTTGAATAGGTTAGGCCAATAATAGACTCCCCTCATTATTTTTATGGTAGTGGCTCTTGTGGAGAAATGTCCACCTGATGGATCATCATGAAACTCTTCAAGCACCTGAGGAATTATATCATGATCAATGCACCTCAACATGACTCAATTCATATCTTTCTTAAATAATAATCCATAAAAAATAACATAGGGAATATATTGGAGTATAAAATACCTCTTCTTGGAAATCTATGAATCATACATATACTTGTCAGTCTACAAAAATATGGTCAAGTCTTGGATTTAGCCATTAAAAGATGTGGAGTGGCTAGTTGGAATGCATGTTGAGAATATACTACATCAAGTACTACCTTAGTAGTCCTTATATCAGAATCAAGTTATTCACATAAGTCCTTTCCTCTTATGAGCTTTTTTATTTTGATGTTCACATCATATTCCATAACTTTTGTGATCCAACCTACTATATTATAATTTATTTCCCATCTTAATAGGAACTATTGATGCTTTGGTGGTTAACCATTAGATGAATTCTATTATTAGAGATCACATGCCTAAAATTTTTAGGAGATTTTATTATAACCTATACCTGTCAATAAAATTGTAATTTTCCTCATAATCCTTCAAGGATTAACTGGAAAAAGATATAGGCCACTCCAATTATTCTTTATTTTTTTAGGTTAGAATAGCTGATACACTACATTCCCCTACAAAATCATAGATAATGAAATTATTCTCATAGTTGGGTTTGACAAAGTTAGGATATTGAGAAATAGCCTTCTTGATGGCTTTAAAGCTATCTTTTCCTTCTTGTGTCTAGCTAAAATTGACCCCCTTATTAAGTATGGTAGTAAAGGTCTTGGATATGGAGGCAAATTTTGGAATGAATATTCTTAAAAATTTGAACTTTCCTAGGAAACTTTGTAATCCCTTTTTATGGCTTGGAAGTGCTAGTGAAGATATACCACTTACTCCCTCTAAGTATATTGTAAGACCCTCTTTTGAAATAATGTGTCCCTATAGTTTCCCTTCATGAATTGTGAAAGTCCACTTTTTTGGATTGAGGGAAACTCTAAATTATTTGCACCTTTTAAAACCTTTCCTAAGATGAAATAGGTGTGCACCAACATGTTTTGAATAAATGGTGATGTCATCTAGGTACACCAAGATCATTTCATTTATAAAACCCTTGAAATCCATATACATGGCTCTGTGGAATGTATCACCAGTGTTAGTTAGATTGAAAGGAATATTTTTATAGGTATATGTTCTCTATTTTGTATTGAAAGTAGTCTTAAACTGGTTTGATTCCTACACGAGGATTTGGTTATATCCATAATAACTATTTATAAGGGAAAACCTTTTAGATCCTGATACATTTTGAAGAATTTTCTCCATGGGTGGAAGGGGATAATGATCTTTCAAGAACACTTTGTTTAGGTCCCTAAAATCTATATAAAGTCTAATTTAACCATTTTTTTTCTTATAGGGACCAAGTTAGCAACCCAAGATGAGTTTTTGATAGGGAAAATGATGTTATCCTCTATTAGTTTGTAAAAATTACTCTTCATCAAGGGTTCTATTTTTGGATTGATTGGTCTCTATTTTTCTCTAATAGGCTTGGTGTTTGGGTTAAGTTCTATTTTGTGTTGGGATAAGATGGGGTCAAACCCCTTTAGATATTTATAACTCCAAGTGAATTTATCATCAAATTCTTGAAACAACTCAATAGAATATTGATTTTTAGAAGTATTATATACCTTTATAATCTTCATAATTTTTTCCTTTGAAATGACTACTAGCTTGTAGTCTTCTTCATTGATAGTGATATTCTTCTTTTCACCTTTCAGCTGATCATTAGAGTTAAGGATACTTTACAAAGTAATAAGACCCATGGGAAATTTATTTGTCTTCAACCAAATGATTTGATCCCCATATTATTCTTGAAGTTTTGACTATTTTTTGTTTGACAATTCAACCTCATCTCATAGAAAATTAACAATTTGTTGATAACTATTAAAATCTTACCAATTGGTTTCATTATCTAGAACAGATGGTATCACTATCAATTTTACATGCTAAATTTTGTTTTCTTTATCTCTTTAGGAAGGTTATATTGAGAACCTAATGAGCCCATACAATATAAATCCTTGTTATATGCTCTTGGTATCACTTGAATGTTTAAAGTGATAAAGTCTTATAACAGGGCCCAAACCTTGTGTTTGTAAGATCTTAGCAAGTTATTCTTGGTTATGATTCTAGATATTAATTGGTGAAATATTAGTTCATTTTCACAAAAAACTTGTCATTAATGTATTACCCATTTAGCCAATTGGAGACCTCAAATCAATGATTCATATGAAACTACATTGTTAGTGCAGCTGAACTGAAGTCTGAAAGAATAGAAGTAACTCTCCTTTAGGGAGAGATAAAAATACTACATACACCTACACCATTCCTACTTCTTGATCCATCAAAGAATAATTTCCACATTCCTTGGAGATCATCAACTAGTTTCACAAGGTTTGGGATGATTGCATCATTTTCATGAATGTAATACACACCCTACCTAGTTTGGGAGGATAAAACTAAAGGGTTGATCCCCATTCATCTAAGTGAGTGTCTAGGATTTCTTCCATGGGTGTTTCAACCTCATGTTTAAGTTCTTCCTCCTGATCTTGTAATGTGAAATTCATATCCACATAGATAAGAGTGTATGGCTTAATGTGGTATTTATTAATTAGATCAGATATTATTTTCACTCTAGTTCCATATGTTTCGTAGGACCAATTAGTAGATAGATACCCTACTATTTTGGTAATGAAGTCTCAAGAAAGGTAGATATAAAAATAGTGGGTAGATCAATAATTGAGATATCTTGGGATATTGACAAGCTTTGACATGCATAGATGGTAAGGTTTAAACCTTTAATGTTCCTAACTATTTATAAAATAATCCCATCCAATTGAATCACACATTTTTTGATAGGTGTATATTAAATACCAAGAGCATCATCTATTTTCTTGAGCATAATAAAATAGCTAGCCCTTGAGTTTACAATGTAGTTATGTATGAGATTTTTCCCAACTATGAGTGAAAGTTTAAAAGGGGTAAGATTTCCATTTTACTTGCTTTTGTGTTCATTTGAGGCTAACATAGATTAATTATGGTAGTGGGTCCCTTATCTGGGACATTATCTATTCTTTGGAAGTTTTTTGAAGCTTCCTGAATCAAGTTCATTTGTGTTGGAATAGATAGTGCTTCCCACATGGTGACATTCAAGTTAATATTCTTCATTTGTTCTACAATACTAACATAAATGTTACCAACCTTTACTAGTGCCTTTTTAGGAGCTATATCTTTTTTCATGAGATTTTGGGTTAGTAAGTTTAACTTTAATTGGCCCATCGACACATTGGGTGGTTATTAAACTATGTTACCTTTTACAAACTCTTGTGTAACTTTAGAAGTTGTATCCTACTCAATCCTAGGGGTTTTATTGATTTCTATTTCCCTCTTTTTAGAGTGTGTATTCACTACCACTAAAGTAATACCATTGGTTAGTTCTTCCTCCTAATTTACACCACAAAAATCCTCCTCTTGTTATTTCAAAAGAGTATCCTCATTTTGAGCAAGATCTTATGCATCTTCCTTTAAGTAGCTTCTTCTTGTTGTCCTTGAGTGTTTGATATGCTTTGTACCATCAAGGCTTGACTAATGAAACCATTAAGATAAACATTATGATTATGTGGTTGATCATAAGGATAACACCACTTGTATTCCTGAGCCAAGTTATTTTGAATAAGTACAATGGCTTTAGAAGTTCCTAGTGTAGGTAGAGCATGGATGTTTGGAGGATTTGATTACATGGATTGAATTTGGGATTGTGATCTACCTTAATATGGTTGAATATTGGGTTGGTATGTTTGGTTATCTTGATAAGGCCTATAGTTTTGGGATTTATACCTTTTCATAGCTATCAACTCATTACAAAAGCTTTTAAGTAGTGGCTTAACTTCATATAAATCATTAGTAGGGGAAAGATTCAAAGATGGTGCATTTTTTGTGGTGGGAATTAGGGAAAAAATGGTTTATGTGAGAGTAACTTATGGAAATAAAGGTATTAGAGGCCAATGAGCATTTTTTACATCTTGAATTAGGAAATTTTTTGCTCTTATTGAAATTTCATAGACATTAGGGAGTGTGGTGTCACCCATTGACTGAATCATGATAGCTATATCACTATTTAAGGCTCCTAAGTAATAAAAGAAGAAATTATTTGGGGTTGGCTTGGCCAATATTGGGATTCTCTTCCAATATTTTGAAAGCAAAAATAGAAATCACTCATGAACTCAGGAGGAGCCTATTTAATAGTGGTTAGTTATTTAACTAGTGAGAGATGGTCACTTTTATCTTCAAATTGAATGCATAAGGAAGACCATAGATCATCCCATACATGGATGAAATTGGGAAGCATAATTTTATACCATGGTAAGGTTTTACCCTTAAATGAGGAGGCAAGAAGTTTGACTACAACATTTTATTATGCTATATAATGAACTAAATATATGTTAACAATGTCTTGTATATGTTCAATGGGAGTAGTGGAATATTCACTAGTAAAATATGAAAGGATTCTCAAAGCTGAGGTGGGTATATCATCATACTGGGTCAATTGAATTGGTCTACATCCATTGAAGGCTACAAAATTTTAATTTCTCAAGGCCATAATGGGAGGTATGAAATAATTTTGGGTATTTTTAAGAGATGAAAATATATTTAAAAGATATACTCTAGTATAAGGTATAACTACTCTTGATTTATTTTTTATATGTAAATGATAATTCTTGCTATTTAGTTCTCTTACCTTTAGTATATGATCATGTTTGTATCCTTAGCATACGTAAAATTGGATCTCCTAAATCTATAAGCCAATGGAGTCTTTGGATGATTTTAAAATGTGTATGAGGATAATATAATACTTAATAAGAACAAAACTAATATTTTATTTATTATATTCAAGTCCCGTCAGGGATGACAAAAAAATTTATCACTTAGATTTTGTACCCATCTTTATGTGGTAGTATGTTGTATAGTATGAGTTTCAAACTGTGGGAAATTTAGTGATATAATAGGATCACCTCCAAGCCATGGGACCTTAAAAAATTGAGGTGAACCTCTGAAGAAGGACAACTTACTTGTACTAAGTTTTTTTTAATTGATGTATTACCAATTCATGTCAAAATACTACTTTTTAGTGATCTTGATCCTAACTAGGGTTTGACTTGTGAGCAAAAGAGTTTTAGAAGGAAATTTAAAATTAGAAAATGGTGATTGAGCCAAATGACTATAGTATAAATTAATGCTTGTTTTATATGAACATAGTAAAAAAATAAATATACTAAAATTTATTGAAGCACAAACTTATACTAGCTTGAAATCAAAGGCAATATTGTGTACTTATTATATAAGGAGCAAGATTATTTATTTTCTCTCAACAAGTTTTTCAAAAGGATATAAATCAATACCATAGATGAATTTATGTGATTTAAATAATATTTATATCATTCACAAATAAAATAAAGGGTTGTTCATGCACAACTATAACATAGATAAGGAAGACAAGACTTTAATCTATTATAATTCTCTAGGTTATATCATGTAGATCAATTATTTAAAATGTAGAATAATTTATCCAAGAACTAAAAGATAAATGGGTTATTTTGGGTACCCATATTTATCAAAAAATACTCTCTTGAAGAGAGGGAGTTATCAAAACCTTATGCCTAATTCAAGAGCAAGAAAATATGGGAACTTCATGAAAATGGTGTCCTCTTTAATTTAGAATGGTTTCCTTAGTGAGGTAGATGGATGGAATAAGAAACATGAAAATTTTAGGAATTTTAAAAGTGCCTGAAGAGTGGAGAAATCCATTGGAATATTTATGTAAATTTCCTCTTTGCTTAATTTTATTGTTGTTATCTTTTCCAAAGAATGAGGTGCCAAAATGAACTAGCACTTGGAAAAGCTAAATGCTTTTAGATATTTTAGGTTATAAATTGAAAAACCTTATTTTTATTTTTTAGTTGAGACTTTTAAAAATTTATAAGTCATCCAACTTGATAAAAAGGAAAGTGTAAATTAAAACATGAGTTTCTACAAGTTAAGCAACTCAAACTTTGTCAAAAAGAAAAGTGCAATTTATAAGTTTCACTTTTACAACTTAAAGCCTATCAAAAAGATACTTGAAAATTACAAGTGGATATTTTTAAAAAAGATATACCAAAATGATAGTTGTGTATTCATATAAAATAAAAATAAATGGTAACTCGAGCATGGCTAGTGACACCCAACCAATAAGTCTCTCTTGCTTACTTTCATGATCCTCATAAGTTTGTTTTCATTGACTCTCAATCATTCATAGTCTTTCAAACTTGATCCTAGTTGACCTATGAACCTCTTTTCATGACCAATCCATACCCTAGGACCTATCTACCTAGGACAATAGTGCCACACTAGGACAATAGCACCAATGCCACTCATATCTACTTTCAACACTATTATCCAAGCTCATTTCTGGCCATAATGGTCAATTTATTTTGGTTCCCCATCCTTCTCCTTATAAGTCTAATGTGAGAAAATTTAATCCATGACCAATAGATCCTTATAAAATCCCATTAAAATATCATTTGGAAAGGGTTAGCAAATATTATCAAGAAAGCAAGAATACAAGTGAAACCACTTAGGTAATCTTCCCTACTCTCTGTATACAACCATCTAGTATAGACCTAAGCACATCTAATTCTCCACACCAATCCCTAACCACCTCAAGCACATCCAATTTATCATTTATTACATTCTCATATCACAATTACACTAAGCACTTTCAAATGGAGAACTACATATAGCTTGATCCCTCTTTATAGTATTGGTATGTAGGCAACGTGCCCATACACAGGTGTGAAGCATATCCTATGCATCTTACACATAATAACCTATTTTTATCTATTTATCAAAGTTTTATTAAAGTACATTAAAGGCATAAAAATTAATAAAATCATCTCTATAGGGAGAACTACTGATAATGAGGCTTCATAAATTGAGAGAAAATGTCACATAGACCTACTGAACAAAACCCATAAAGCTTAGATCCTCATGACAACAACACTAGACAAGGACTATAGTGTTAGTGCCACTCCTATACACTTTTGGTGATCTTTTCCAATCAATAAATGAAATCTAGAATCCAATTTTTGATAGTGTCTCAAGCCTACACAGTGAATATCAGACCCTATCTTAGTCGGATCAACATAGTTTAAGCTAAGTCTTATTTTCTCCCTCTTATTACTAGTTTTAGAAAAGATCTAATTAAAAATAAACTTCATGAATCAGTATATTATTTATGACATATAATTTTTTAATTTATCAATCTATAACCTTTAACTAAATTAGGAATAAAACCCCAATATTTTCAAAATTGTTAAATCATTTGGTGAACCTGACTTACTTCGTTTGTGCACAAAAACCCTAGAAACCCTATGGTAAACTTCCTAATTATTTTTACAATAAATTTTTTAATTTTTACTTGAATATTTAAATCAAAAATTTATTTCAAATTTTAAAATTTAATAGTAAATTTTAAAATAATTTTATTTCAAACCCTAGCTACCCATATTAGGTTCAAATATTTTTGTAGTAATTTTTCAATCATTTTTTGATTTTTTAATAGCATATCAAAATTAAAAGATCCATTCAAAATTAAAAATTCAATAGTAATTTTCAAAAAAATTATTTTAAAAAACCCTAGTTACATGCATTAGGTCCTATTAAATCACAAATTTTATAATAAATTTTTGATTTTTTACTTGTGTATCTAACTCAAAAATTCACTTCAAATTAAAAATTTTCATTATAAATTTTCAAAATAATTATTTTTCAAAACCCTAGTTGAATACAATAGGTCTTATTACTTTTGAGATATCACCTTACATTTTAAAATCAAATTTCAAAAATGGATCTCACTTATTTACAGCTTTTTCTTACATTTCTTGTAAACAATAAGGAGACCATCATTGGTCCTATCATGTACATGAATGATGAAGTTTATCATATGTTAGTACAAAGCTTAATTCTTTGCATTTAATGCTTACTCTTTATAATAAAGGATGATATTAAAAAATTTATTACTAAACATGCAAAATATTTCAATATGTATTTTGCATACTCTCTCTCTCTCTCTCTCTCTCTCTCTCTCTCTCTCTCTCTCTCTCTCTCTCTCTCTCTCATGAAAAATAATTTCCAACTCTATTTTGCTAAACATGTTAGAAATATTATGTTGCAAGTCAAATCTATTTATACATTAATGCACAATTCCATGCTCTCTACCTTTTTATTTCTATCTCTCATATGGATTTTTTTTCAATTTTATTTTACCACACATATTAGACATATCATAGCACATTTAAAAGTTATTTATGCAGTAGTACACAATTGCATGCTCTCTATCCCTTGTTTGCTCTCTCTCATGTGGAATATTATTTATAATCATATTGATATACAAATTATAACTCCACTTACATGCATTTCATCCAATATACATTGTTTATACCTAGATATACCTAACTCCTTGGCTACATTGCTTTTACATAAGCTAACTACCACCTGCCAAGTTTCAATGTCATATCTTGTACATAGGAAATAAATTCCTTCTCTTCCTCTCCCCCAAAAGGGGGATAGCTAATTTCCCTCTAACCAAGCCCATGTTATCACCTCTCCAAAAGGTTATGTAGCCTATACTATTATTCCTAATGTATATATTTACCCTATAGCTTCTTCAAACCCTCTTCAACATATGTGCTAACATGTTCAATCGAAAGAAATTACGATTTGCATTTGTGAGACTCTAAGGGATCAAATCACTAGTATGAGAAAGTTAATTTTAGATTTACAAATGCATAATCAATTATTAAATTAAAAAATCACAACATTAGAAAATTATATTATAATACAAAATCCTCAAATGCACCCTAGTGTCAATCATATATATGCACCTTCACCTAGTTAATTGGTCACAATCAATGTTACATATGAAAATAAGAAATCACATCAAATTAACTCTAAAACTAGTGATTCAAAAAGCATTAAAAAATAAAATAAGAATTTAAGTGAGGTAATAAGAAAAATGATTAAATCTAAGTTGATCAAGGTACCTCCTCTACATCCAGTGAGAAGATCTATATATTATTATGTATATCATAGAATACATGGGCATCACATATATTCATGTTTGGAATTGAAACAACATATACCATAGATACTTGATAATGAGGATCCTATCCAAGGTAAATTAGTCAAACAATCCACATAGACATAGAAACACATTCAAAAAGGGTCAAATTTAGAAATAATATAAAAGTGATTACCAAACATAACTCAGAACAACAAAAAGATTACAAAATAAAATCAAAGAAACAAGTAGTACCACAAAAACAAGTAAACATGAAAAAGATGAAAATCCATCTCTCCAAAATGAGGCTCAACTTTCAAAGTAGTATGGGTTTGGTCAAAAATATCTACAATAGTTTGATTATCAAGGTCAAGTTTTGGGAAAGCATGCTCAAGGCATCACTAATCCTATTCTATTAGTTGATAATGTTTATCACCATGGTTTGGAATTTATTGAACATCCTAAGGCAAATCATTCACAGACACAATTTATCAAAGGAATAGATCTAGATACAACAAAATTTAATACTAGCATTCCATCGATTCAAAATCAAGATGATAATGATGACTAGAAATATAGAGGTTATTATGATTTCCAGGATACCAACAATGAATCCAAATATTTAGAGTTATATTCATATTCATTTCCTCATGCTTTAAAATAATTCATGATTCCTTTACTTGATACAAGACACCATGATAGGGAGTCTCCCATGAGACTCATTAGTTAGTATCATTTCATCTCAACCTTTCTTTTACATAGTTTCTTTTTGTTTACTTGTAAATAGTTTCTTAGTTTTTCCTATACATAATTTCTTATGCTTGATTGTACATAGCTCAAATATATCAAAAATTCAAAAAAATTCAATTATTTCAAAAATATAAAAACATACAAATATGTTAAAAACACCAAAAATATTTTGATTATATGCATCATCCATGTTTTATACTTATACTAAAATGTTAGACTTACATTTATTATTGTATGCTATTGGTTAAAGATTTATCTATATTACCATACTTCACTTGATCTATTTTGAGTGTGTGTAGTGACATCAAACTCTTTGATTGATTCAATCTACCCATTGAGGGGGCATCCTACTTATACATTCTAGATGCATGTTGATATACATACCCACTGGGGGCATCTTCTACACCATTCAGGTTATGTCATTCCTACACCACACACTCTAGTTATCATGTTGACATATATTATTCACTAGCATACACAGATTACTATATTGACACTCACTAGTATATAAAACTTGTGTATTTCTTAGCATATACATAGTCTTGTACTAACATGTCTTCCATATATTCACTTCTTGATTTGATTAGCTACATATGTTTATAATTCTAGTTTCTTACATGTTTCCTTTGATTTATTAGCATTAGCTTGATGTAATTGCATTTTATTAGTGCCTATTTATCTCTTGTATTTGCCTTAGGACATTTGCTAAGGTTTTTGGATTTTATTCATGTGTGCCATAGGAAATTTTCCAATTTACTTTGTTTTTACTCTTTCACGTGATTATGGCTTTCACATCAACTTACTTGTTTCAAATGTATATGTATGTTGCATTTGAACATGCCTTGTGTGATTGATTTCTAGTTTGAGTGACATGTGTTAATGTCCCTTATTTTATTGGCCCCTTGGCCCCTTTTATATGTTTCTTGTTTCTTGCCTTGTGTGTTGGTTGCTTGTTTGCTTCTTGGTTGTTTATAATTCCATGATCCATACCATGAATTATTTATGTTTTCTTAGAAGCCATGATAGACATCATGCTCCATCCCTCAAACTAATAACTAACACCTAACAACTAAATAGACTTTAAATTTTATTTCATTACATTGCACATGTTATTACATTGTTACATGTATCTAGGCATACCCCTATTGATCTAAGAATATCTAATACAAAGCATGCCATATCTTGAGATATGTTATCAATTATCATTTCTATATCATATATTTTGTAGCATAACACACTTTCAAGGTTCTTTCTTTTGAGGGTAATCATTGTATGGTCTCCATTCCTACCCTTAGAAGAGAGGGAAATAAATAGGGTTTTTGTCATAAAGATCATAGCTCCTAACAGTTGAAACAATAGCATTCAACACACCTAGAACAATAACTAGATAACAAACTAATCAGAATAGACCATTTAGATAGTCAAGAATCAAAAATAGTCATCAGATTTGGCTTAGGACAATAGCACTGAGACTAGACTATAGCTTTAGTGGTACTACTATCTATTTCTAGCACTCTTGTATAAACAACATAAAAATTAGATTTTCAAAAAATAGATAGAAAGGTAAGTTCAGTTATAGTTTTGTTAGCTACAATTCAAACCAAAATTAGTAGTTTTAGTACAATTTTCTTAGATAATTAGATATATATGGCATCATGCATAACATGATAGCTCTCACTTCTAGTTTTAGATAGGGTAATTTTTACAAATTCTAGATTATAATCCATGTTTTAGACACCAGTGATTTGGGGCAATGTGTGTAGCACATTTATTTTCTTTCTTATATATTTTAGGATTACCTAGGTATTCTCAATAGTTCCAAGCCTTACTCCATCTGTGGGTGGTTGGCACAATTTTTATTTGGCTATCATACAAGCCTAGCTTCTAATTTTATTAGTTCCCAAGTGGCTTCCACATAAGATAGATTCTTGATTTTAGAATGGCTTTGATATAAGCCTAATCTCCATCTTTTAGAGTGGCCAAGAGTGGCCTAGATTCCATCATACATTAGACTATCTATGCCAGCATTTTCATATCACAATATATTTAGGGGCTTTAGATCCATCTCATATTACACACATTTCATATCGGTATTAGTTTATAGCTTCACTTAATGAGGTAATGATGGATCCAAAAGAATAGCTAACCTTTGTATTCTTGATCCACCTATTCAGGGGGATTGGACACTATCCAAACATCAATCAACACACGTATGACCACATACCCTTACTTAATGGGAAATGATGGAGCCAAAGGGCTAAATTTTACATTCTTAAGTCACTTCTAGGAAATTGAGCACTCATTTTTGTTTGTGATATTACTCTTGGTATAACACACATCCTACATTACTCATCATCACAATAGGTTTTGTATTGGTTCATGTACTCAGTGAGGTGTATTCATTCCTTTCTCTCTTACCTAGCTTTGTACATTGTTATTTTAGATATAGCATGTCTAATAAACATTGATCTACTCTTTGTTTTGACTTACAGATTGACACTTCATAGTGTGTTCTCTATATTCATACCCAACATCACACAAATTCATGAGCTTCACCTTTATAGGTAAGTTTAGGTATGCTTTTAATTTTTCTTTTATCCTAGTATTTCACTTTAGTGCATCACTAGAATAAAGCGGGGGGGGGGGAATGTAATCATATAAAATGCAAAAATTGGTAACTTAAGCATGGTTAATGACACCTAGCCCATAAGTCCCTCTTACTCTCATAACCCTCATAGGCTTGTTTTCACTAATTTCTAATCATTTGTAGCCTTTCAAACCTAATATTGGTTGAGATAAGACCCTCTTTTCATGACTAATCCATCCCCCTAAGTCCCTTCTGCCTAAGACAATAGTTCCACACTAGGATAATAACATCAATGCCACTACTGTCCACTTTTAGTGCTATTGTCCAACCTCATTTCTATCCCCAATAGTCAATTTATTTTGATTCCCCATCCTTATCCTTATCAGCCTAATGTGAAAAAATTCATTCTATGACCAATAGATCCCTATAAAAACCCATTCAAATATCACTTAGAAAGGGTTGGCAAATATTATCAAGAAAGTAAGAATACAAGTGAAACTACTCAAGCAATCTTCCTTATTTTCTACATATAGTCATCTAGAATAGTCCTAAGCACATATCAATCTCTACACTAGTCCCTAACCACCTCAAGAACATCCATTTTACAATTTTTTTTATTCTCATATCACAATTTCATGAAACACTTTCAAAGGGATAACTACATATGGCTTAATCCCTCTTTAAAGTATTGGTATATAGGTAGCATACCCACACATGGGGTGTGAAGTACGTTTAGTGCATATTACACACACTAAACCCTTTTTCCATATTTCCAAAGTTTTATTCAAGTACATTAAAGGCATATAAATGAATAAAATCAACTGTATAGGGAGCAAAACTGATGAGGCTTCACATATTTAGAGATAATGTCACACAAACCTACTGAACAAAACTTAAAAATCTTATATCCTTAGGACAATAGTGTCAGACAAGGACTAAATCACCAGTGCCACTCCTATCCACTTTTAGTGATCCTATCCAATCAAAAGAAGGAAATCTAGAATCATGTTTATGATAGTGTCTTAGGCCTGTATAGTGAATATCAAACCTTGTCTTAGTTAGATCAACATAGTTTAAGATAAGTCTTATTTTCTCCCTCTTATTACTAATTTTATAAAATCTCTAATTACAAATAAATTTCATAAATTAGTAGATTATTTATTACATATTATTTACTGATTTATCAATCTAGACCCTTTAATAAAATTAGGAATAAAACTCCAATATTCCCAAAATTGATAAATCAAGTTAAAATTTACAATATGTAGTTTTATAATGTCCCTTACAATAAATAAATGTAATTTATAAAAATTATTTTTAAAATTAATTGAAAGAATTAGTCCATAACCATGACCTCTGAATATTCCTTATCCTCCTTTGCTTGTATTTTTATAATGTTAGCATAAAAGCTTCTAAAGATCTTTTGGAGGTGATCTTTGTTAAGACTAAGGTTGTAAAGATTACTTATCTCACATTATACTATCACTTAAAAGAATTCTCTAGATAAAAATATGTAAAATTGAGTCTCTTTCCCCATCTGATCCAGTGTATTATGATATCTAATGAATCATTTGATGGAACTCAAGTGAACATTGTATCCTATGTTGACTCTCTCTTGACTACTACTTTGAATTTGTCCTAAACTTCTAGAATTGAAAGGATTTGATCTTGATGTTGAATGTGGATCCCATTTCAACACCCCTAAGGTTAAAATAAAATTAACAAGGCATTTTTAACATGTTATTTTAACTTTCACAAATGATGGGGCACATTTTTTAGTATGCTAACCACTTCCCACATTTATGGCACATTTTATGGAGAAGTGGGCATGATATAAGGTGGTTGAGAGAATCAGGGGATTATATTTATCCCAATTGGTTTGAACCTCCCTTATTTATTACCATTTTGGTGGGGATATGCTTATCTCCAAGGTGTTTTGCATTTTTCAAGGGATTTTAGAATGCATAAATAGGGGTGAGGGGGAACACATTATGTATTGAATGTTGTATCTCATTTTTTATCTTTTTATTCTCTCTTGAGATGTTGTGATTGGGTTTGAGGTGTAGCTTAGCATCTCAAGAGTTTTGGTGTGAATTTAAAATGGAGAAAGTTATCTCTATGAGAGTTTTCATGTTGAGATTTGTCTTGTACTCTTATTTATAATATTATAGAGAGACTCTTGGTGGACTTAGCCCACATTGGGTGAACCATGTTATGTCGATGTTATGTGTGTATTTGCTTAGATTTAAATTTTATTCATATGTATCTACTATGATGATTTTGAGGAATGAATTATGTGTTGAATGTTATTGAATAATTAATCACTTATTCCTAATAACTAGTATCAGACCTAGCTTTAGTGTTTTTACTAAATTGGTGAATCATAAGGAAGGATATTATCTTGAGTGGGAGCTATGATAGATAATGGAAGATATAGAGTTGAAAATTTCAATGGGAAAAAATTTAGACTGTGGAAGATGTAGATGGAGGATTACTTATTTTAGAAGGATCTTCATCACCATTTAATGGGGAAAGTAAGCCAACCTTTAGGTGTGGATCAGATAGATTAAAATTTGCTCAATAGGAAAGCACTATGAGCCATATGATTGTGCCTTGCATCTTCGGTTGCCTTCAATATTTCAGAGGAGATGAACACATTTTTTATGATGAAGAAATTAGGGGAGTTATATGAAAAATTCTCTTCCTCTATAAAATATTTTTGATGAAAAGGTTATTTAATATGAAAATGTCTAAAAATGGTTATGTAGTTGATCATTTGAATGATTTTAATATAGTTGTGAGTATGATAAATTTTGTTGGTATTAAATTTGAAGATGAATTTAATCCTTTTTTGATTTTTTGCTCCTTACCTAATAGTTGGGATAGACTAGTTATGGATGTGAGTAATGTCATCCCTTCCAAGGGAAGTTTAAAGTTTGAGGATGTTATAGGTGTGGTTCTTAATGAGGACATAGGAATGAAGAGCATTGGGGAATCATCTTTAAGGAATTATTTGATGGTGGAGACTAGAGGGAGACAAAAGGATAAAAACAAAGGAAAACATAGCAATTCAAAGGGTTGGGGAAGATCTAGATCTAGAAACAAGATGGTGTGTTGGCACTGTGGGAAAAGTGGAACACAAAGAAGGAATGTTGGGAACTTCGGGACAAGAAGACTAAACATGAGGCTACCAAAGAGGTAAATATGAAAATAGGTACTACTAGTCAAGATGATTTAATTATTTCTTTGGATAATATTTTTGAATCTTGGATATTAGATTTAGGGGCTTCTTTTCATGCCACCCCACATAGGCATCATTTTACTGATTATGTTCAAGGAGATTTTGGAAATATTTATCTTGGTGATGATGAACCATGTAATATAGTAGGGAAATGTTGTTTTTTAGGTGAATATATAGATAGGAACACATGGCTACTAAAGGATGTTAGAAATGTCCCATAGTTAAGGTGGAATTAATATCAGTAGGATAGTTGGAAATTGAGGGCTATTTGGTGAAGATTACAATAAACTCTTGGATAGTTACCAAGGGTGATCTTATGGTTGTGAGAGGTAAAAAATTTACCACTTTGTATTTGAATAATAGTGTTGATCAATTTAATTTAGTTGTTGTAGATGGAGATGTAACTTTGTGGTACTATAGGCTCAGTCATATGAGTTGGAAGGACATGGAGATATTTAAAGATAAGTTGACCAAATTGAAATAGGTTGATTTGGATGTCTATGATGATTGTGTGTATGGGAAATAGAGTGAGTTAAGTTCCTAAGGGTTAGACCTACAAAGAAGGAAAATAAGTTGGATTTGGTTTACTTGAATGTATGGGGGCCAGCTTAGGTATTTCTATTGGTAGCTTAAATTATTATTTTACATTTATTGATAATGCAACTAGGAAAGTTTGGGTTTATTACATTAATAATAAATCTAATGTGTTTGAAACATTAAAGAGATGGAAATCATTGGTTGAGGATGAAATAGGTCTCAAGTTCAAACATCTCAGGTTAGATAGTGGAGGTGAGTATTGTAGCAAAGCATTTGATGATTATTGTTCATAGAATGGAATTCATGGGTAAAGGATGGTTGTAGGGATGCCATAGGAGAATGGAGTGTCAAAGAGGATGAATAATAAAATAATAAAGTGTGTTAGGAGCATGAGGTTTCATGTAAGTCTAACCCTAATGTTTTGGGTAGAAGCAGTTAACACAGTAGTATATTTGATTAATAGAGGACCTTTAGTGCCTTTGGATGAAGGCATACCTGAGGAAGCTTAGTCTAGTAAAAAAATTATTATTCTTTCCTTAGGGTCTTTGGATGTGAGACATTTTTTTATGTTTCCAAGAAAGATAGGACCAAGTTAGAGGCTAAGTCTGAGAGATGCACCTTTATTGGTTATGGTGAGGATGACTTTAGTTTTTGGGTTTGGAGTCTTAGAAAAAAGAAAATATTCTAATCTAGTGATGTTTTCTTTAAATGAAAATTTATGTATAAGGATTAGTTATAGGAACATGAATAAAAAGAGTACATAGTGTTAGATGATATTATGAATGGTAAGGTGTCTAAGGAGATAGTTCAAAAACCTCCTACACTAAAAACCCAAACTCCTATAGTAAGAAGGTCTTATAGGGTAAGAAGAGCTCTTAAACATTTTCCCCCATCTTTGAGTTATTTTTACTTTTTGACAGTGGAGAACCAGAATATTTTGAGGAAGTAATGCAGGTGAATGGTAAGAAGAAGATGGAGCAAGCCATGAAAGAGGAACATAGTTTTCTCATGGAGAACCAATCTTGGGATTTGGTAAAGCTACCCAAGGGAAAGAGAGTATTACAAAACAAGTGGGTATACAAAATCAAAGATGACGATGGAAGAAGGAAAAGGTACAAGGCCTAGTTGGTGGTCAAGTGGTTTGCATAGAAGAAAGGTATTTATTTTGATGAGATTATTTCTCCTGGTGTTAATATGACTTCTATTTGAACTGTGCTAAGTATAGTTACAGTTGAGGATTTACATTTAGAAAAATTAGATGTGAAATATGAATTTATTCATGGTGATTTGGAGGATGAATTATATAGAGAGTAGCCATAGGGTTATGAGGTCAAAGGAAAGGAGAAATTAGTGTGCAAACTAAATAAAAGCTTATATGGATTGAAACAAGATCCACAACAATGGCATAAGAATTTTGATAGATTTATGTTGCAACAAAGTTACTCTAAGTGTCATTCTGACCATTGTATGTATGTCAAGAGATTTGAGGATGGCAATTATATTATCCTATGCTTGTATGTAGATGACATGTTGTTTGTAGGAAAGAACATGCAATAGATTCAAGTACTCAAGAAGTAACTTGGTGATTCCATTTCTATAAAGGATTTATGTTCAATGAAGCAAATACTTTGTATGAGGATAACTCAGGTTAAGAAGAAGAGGAAGTTGATCTTATCCTAGGAAGAGTATGTGAAGAAAGTTTTGGAGAGATTTAGTATGTAGGATGGTAAGCTAGTTGGGACTTCTTTGGTAGGCCATTTCAAAATATCAAATGAGTAGTACCCCAATATAGAAGAAGAAAATCTAAATATGTCCAAGGTACCTTACTCATTGGAAGTTGGTAGCATGATGTATGCTATGGTTTATACTAGGATATATATTTCCCATGTAATGAGAGTAGTAATTAGGTACATGAATAATCCAGGTTATGAGCACTGGCAATTAGTGAAATGTATTCTTTGATATTTGAGAGGAACCATGGATAGAACATTATGTTTTGGTGGATCAAACACCACATTACATGGTTATGTGGAATCGAATATGGCTGGGAATGTTGATAGTAGGAGGATTAAAATAGGTTATGTATTTACTATTAGGGATATAGTGGTTAGTTGGATTTCCTAGATATAGAAGGTTATGGATTTATCAATCATAGAGGTTGAGTATGTTGTTACTCTAGAGGTTAGAAGGAGATGATTTGGTTATAATAGTTACTTAATGAGTTGGGGTATAAGAAAAAAGTTGGGAATTACATAGTGCTAGTTAGAGTGTTATGCATTTAGCTAAGAACTCCATTTTCCACTTGAGGATGAAGCACATATAGTTATAATATCATTTCATCAGGATAGCTTTGAAGGAAAACATGGTGAATCTAGAAAAGATACATACAAGCCATAATCTTGTAGATATTATGACCAAGGTAGTCACATTAGAGAATTTTAGGTTATGTTCAAACTTTGGTTGGTCTTCATGAAGATCATGGAGGAGTTAAAAATTCTTTTCAAGGAGAAACAAACTCTAAATGGGAGATTGTTGAATCTAGAACCCATTTCAACACCCCTAATGTTAAAATAAAATTAATGAGGCATTTTTAACATGTAATTTTTACTTTTAGAAATGGTGGGGCACATTTTTGAGTGTGCCAACTAATTATCACATTTTTAGCACATTTTATGGATAAGTGGGCATGATTTAAGGTGGTTAAGAGAATCAAGGGATTATCTTTATCCTAGTTGGTTGTAACCTCCCTTATTTGTTGCCATTTTGGTGGGGATATGCTTATCTCCAAGGTATGGTACATTTTTCAAGGGATTTTGGAAATTATAAATAGGTGAGGGGAAACATATTATACATTTCATTTTGCATCTCATTTTTTAGCATTTTATTCTCTCTTCGATCAATGTGATCAGGTTTGAGGTGTAGCTTAGCATCTCGAGCATTCTAGTGTGAGTTTAGGATGGAGAAATTTATCTCTATGAGAGGTTTCTTGTTGAGAGTTGTATTTTACTCTTGTTTATAATATTATAGAGAGATTCTTGGTGGATGTAGCCCACATTGGGTAAACCATATTATATCAATGTTATATGTGTATTTTCTTATATATGAATTTTCTTTCATATGTCTCTACTACTATGATATTGAGGAATGAATTTTGTGTTGCATGTTATTACATAATTAATCACTTATTCCTAAAACTTGATGATCAGTTGCTTTACATGATAGTTTCATAAGAAAATATTCAATGTCATAGATTGTATTTGTGGCCTTATCACATGTAGTTTTGGCCTTATTAATACTCTTAGTGAGTATCCTAATTTTGAAATGGGATGCCCTATCCAACTCTTCATGATCTATAAAACCCTTCAATATCTTCACTAATATGAGGGTGTCAGTCTCAATTAGATCAATAACCTGCAAATTTGGGAGGAATAGGTTCAAAATTTTAATCTCTTCCTCATACTTTCTTATTTTTGCTTTTATAGATACCTAATCATCCTTCAGAGTCTTGAAATAATCCATTGCTATCTCTATCACTCTATTTATTTTTGTGAAGAGTTCATCTACCTAGTATTTAATATCCCTCCCCATGCTACTACTTTTTGTCACTACTTCAAGTGTTTCTTTGTTAGGGAACTGAGTAAGAGACTAAGATGGTTGGGCTACTAGTTCTATAAAATTCTTTAAGGAAGTTAATTGCTCAAATTTATTGTTTAGTTAATCTTTTTTGACCTTGTCACTATCCATATTCTCAAAAAGAGAGTTATTACATGATTAACATCATGCTTTAGTCCCTCTCTTATTGGATGACCTAGGTGCACTTTTGATATTTGATAATCCCCCACCACTAGATCTTCTTTTTGTTTGTCTGGTTGGGGCACTATTATTTCCAAATATCTCTGCCATGCTAAATCATATGATATCCTAGATATGGTTATGGGGGATACCTTTGATATTTTGGATGCCTTCAATATACCAAAGTCTATTATGATAGGAGACACCATTTATTTCCACTTCTTCATTACTGATTATGCTAGCTAGCTTGGCATGGCAACCTATGAATCTAGAACTATTATCTATGAATCTATATTTGATGAATTTATTACACTAGTGGTTATTATGATAAGTATTATATCTATCACTTTTGTTTCAATTAAATCCTTAGTTGATGATTTTATTATCTCTTTCCCATCTATGGGTTGAGTAGCCATAGTTGTATTAGTGGGTCCTTCTATCTCCACCTCTTTAGTGGGGGATTATGTTACTGATGGAGTGGAAAAAATGGGTATTTGAATGGGTAAGGTGGGTATTTTGTGCTTACTAAGGGTGTGGTAGCTGGGAATGACATGAGCGGAGGGGTAGGCATGGGTAGTTGGGATAGGGGAACTTATGAATGTGTGGAATCTAAGGCAGTGAATGAATCAATGAATGTGGTAAGAACACTTAGAGTTGATGAAATGGGGAATGTTATGGGAGATGAGATTGAAGTAGTAACTACCCCAATGATTGGGATGGCTAATGGGATTGTAGTTATGCTGATTGAGCCTAGATCCATGTACTACTATGTGGTATTAGTGATTAATAAATTAGTATTAGATATGGGGGATGAGGTGAAAGTTATGGTGGAGGAGGGAGGTGAAGTTAGAGTCGAAGTGTCCTCTTATGTTGATTATCTTTCCACCAAGGAAGTTACTTGCATAGATGGGTTGGGTGAAGGTGTAATCACTTGCACTGGTAGAATGGTGGAAACAAGAGAGGTAGCTACTTAGGATTATTAGGAAGTGGAAATACGAGGAAATAATATGGTTGGTTGAATAAGAGAGACAAGATGACGAACTATTTGTATTGGTTGAGAAATAGATGTGTCCTCTATAGAATTTAGCATTAACTAATTCATTTTCTATGTCATTATCTCTTGGATGTTAGAAGCACCTCTTTTAGCCTTTTACTTCTACTTTTGCTTATATGATACAATTGGCTTGTCTATCTAATCTATTTGGGTTCTACTCCTCAAACCCTCTATTGTTGTTGCCACACCCTTCTCATTCACTTATCTCAACTTGTCATTGATACTCAAGGTCTACTTGGTAACCTTGACCCCTTTGGTCCTTAGCTATTTGATTATTTTCTTTATTACCTTGGTGGTCCTATCCATCAATTAGAAGGATTCAGGTATAGACCACCTAATTAGTGGAAGATCTTGGGAATATATCTTATTAACATAGTATACCATATCAACTAGAGATTCATCATATTTTAATTCCTCACGGACTAGTACTATTTTGTAAGTTTTGATTTGTTCCAAGGTCATCCTTAAATAATATCTCAATATTACTTCCTCTTCATCTTGCATGTCTTCCTAATAATATTCATCAAAAGGATCATAGGATTATGTGGTATACTCAATATACTAGTAATATGGCTAGTCACATCATATAATGGCCTTGTATCAAGAGATATTAAGGTCATTTGAGTCATCTTGGTATCTACACATTTGGTATTTGATAGGGAATGGCATGTATACCTCCCTATGTTGATGGGGAAGTGGATCCCTAACTTATGTTTCCTTGACAATAATTTATGGGTTTTTGTAAGTTACCTCAAAAGTTCCATCTGGGCCTATTTATCACTTACATACCTTAGAAGGGTGTAGGGAAATCCATTAAAACCTCCCACTTTTACGCATTAATATGTTGGGAATTAAATTAAATAATTTTAAATGTTGCATCATCATAAAATCTTCTCCTTTCTAGCTCCTTGTCAAACATAATTATGATACAGTATATGACAGCATAATTGACCCTTCTGAAATATTGCTTGATTGCCTCAAGGGTGATGTTGGGATAGTAATTAAGGACCTTATTAACTTGATTAGGCATTGTGTTCAAGCTTAGGAATGCTCTTTTGTTTGATAATATGTAGATCAAGTATGAGGTCATATAAAACCTACCTATAGTTTGGACTTCCATCAATTATTTGTGGATGGAGTTAGAAATCAACTAGGCCTAGTGGATATACTATTTTTTTATTGAATCACCTAGATGTACTAGTACATCCAATCCTGATAATTCTTGACATCTAGGTTACCAATAAATCTATGAAAGAGTATGATAATGTCACCTACTTCTTCTTTGAAGTCTATTCTTTCCAAGTTTTTAGGAAACCTTATGGATTTTGTTCTAGAGGTTTTTATCCATGATTTGTTTAGAACCCATAGATATATAGTATTATTATCTTGATAGAACTTTTTTGAAGAGTTAGGGGTTATATCTAGATAACTCTTGTGTTCTAAAATTAGGAACTTGATATATATGAAATCAAGGTTGAGGTTTAGAATCCTTTTTCCCCTGTCATTCACCACTTCCCTCTTCTTGGCATCATAGTGCTTTGTTAATTTAAGCACAAGCTCAAGGCTCTCCACTAAGAGTGGGAAGGTTGTGGCCTAAGGAAATCCATAGTCATGAAATGTTTTAAATCCAATCATTATTGCATTCAATGTTTACTCTATTAAAAAAATCAACTAGGTTTGTGTGACCTACATCTATGTCAATGATCTCATTTGTATTAGAGTCTAGGCTGAGTGGGAAACTAGGTCCATTTGAATTGAACTTCATTTCCTTTCCATACATATGTTTAGGGAAAAATTTTGTGGGAAAATCAACTACAAAGTTTGTGGGTTCTATATTTGAATTTATACATAAAAATTCTGATGGGGTCTGGATTATGTAATTGCAATTAATAATTATGATGGGGTTTGGACTTGTAATTTGCACATGCCAATCCTAATGAAAATTTTCATGGGTTTTAGGTTTGTAAAATCAAGTTAGATCTCTGATGGGGATTTGGAGTTATTTTCACAAGTTAGATTTCTACAAGGTCTAGGAGCTATTTTTGTAATGGGGTTTTCTGTCATGTCCCCTTTTTCATGGACATTGACAGATTTGATGATTGGCCTATTATACGACCTTCGTAGGCTAATATGATGGATAGAGGGTCATAATGGAGCTTGGCTTGACTTTGACTCACAGAATTTCTACATTTGGTTTTCATTCAGGTTCTTTCAGACATGTTTGATTGATGCTCCTATTATTTAGGTATATTTGACATGCAGCGGAGCACCTTTATTTTGGTATGGTCATATGCGAAATCACTCCCTAATTCACCTGCTTCGATCGGTTTGAGGATCTGACGTATATTGAGGGAGATATTAATATTTGATTGATTTAATCAAATATTAATTATTTGGTCTCATTAATAATTAATTATTAATTATTAATTATTTGCTCTAATTTTAAATTAGAAACCCTAATGCTAATTTAAGAAAACCCTAATTAGGGCAAGCATATCTTTTGAGGGTATAAGGGTTTCACATGGAGGCCATTATTGGAGGATGCATAGATTATTGATTATTGAAAATTGAAGTAATTCTTCTGTGAAGACTGAGCCAAGGGTTCCAGGATTCCATTGCAGTGGAGAACGTTCCCTCTTCATTGTGTGTGATTTAGAGGCTGTGAGATATCAGCTGATTTATTGCCAAATTGAGAGATAGCTTCATCCAAAAGTTATCACAGAGATACAGATCTGAGAGATAGCTTCATCCAGAAGTTATCACAGAATTCCAGGGTTGAGAGATAACTTCACACAGAAGTTTATCACAGAGCTTTCCAGGTATTTTCTTTATTTAGTTTTGATCTAATAAGTTATACAGAGATAGATCTTGTGTTAGAATCTATATTCGTGAGATCAGGCTATTCAGCTATCAGGGGTTAAGAAGAGACAGGTTGGCGGCCGTACCAAGTCCGTACAGGTCCGTACAGAGCGCATCAGGCACCGACCTCAGCAGAGAAAGGGCTACAGTGACCGACATCGGTCGACTGAAGACCGACGTCGGTAGAAATCCGATGACAGTAACCGACGTCGGCGATATATCGACCGACGACGGCGTCTGTGTGTCGACACAGAAAGGCCGAGACTTCCAGAATTGCAAGTTATTTCCCAGTTTGCATGAATTCAGGGTTTTTAAGACCAGATTTTAATATTCTTTTATTTGTATAACAGAGACTCAATTGTGTAATCATCCAGAAGAACAAGTAATGAGATCTTTATTTGCTATTACGAGATTATACTGTGATTTGTGTATGCATGTTTGAATCTATTCTGCAAGTTTGTATCTGTGATCAGAGCTTTGGTCTTTGGTATCATAGTTTTGTGTCTTTCATATATCTCTATTGGTAGGGGATATTACAGTGGTATCAAAGCTTTGGTCTTTGGTATCAGAGTTTTGTGTCTTTCATATATCCCTGTTTGAAGGGGATATTACAGTGGTATCAGAGCTAAATTCCTGCCATCCTGTTGGGCACATCAGAACAAATGTCTTGCCATCCTGTTGGGTAGTTTGGGTAGATTGAATCAGTGAAGGATCATGATGCCTTCATATACTCAAAAATAGTGGGACAATGATATGAAGAAGCTGGAACACAGTTTGAAGCAGTTGGATGAAACCCAGAGGAGGATGAATGCAATTCTTTCATATTCTACATCCAAAAACAAACCCGCATGGTATATGATAGCAAAGGAGGAGTGGGAGTTAGTACCACCTAGAATTCAGAAGTTGTTGCCTTTTGATCGCTTTGTTAAGCATAGGAGAGAGCACTACAGATCACTTCGACGAGAGAGTAGCATGTCCCATGATTATTATGATTATGAGATAGGAGATAGTGAAGATGAGGATGAGTTTGATGCTTGCACTCAGAGTGTACAGGTGTGCTCAGATGTTAGTGCACTGAGGGTTGATGATCTCTCAACTATGGCAGAGATTGTAGCAGAGTCCCAGGATCCTATTATTGTAGATGATACTCAGGAGAATGCAGTGGACAGTTTTGAGGACTTAGTTTCACCGGTTGTTTCTTTCTATATGGAAGAGTTAGACAGTGATGCTATAGTTGTTGATACTCCATCTGTTGATATGAGCTTTGACGTTGACCATTTGTATATTGAGGTGGTTGGTGATGAGTACATTCCTGCAGTTGTTGCTGAGGAGCATATTGCTGAGGCTGATACACATATACAGGATTTGGATCTTGCTGATTCTGATGAGTTTGAGATACCAGTGGAGTCATGTCTTCAGATTGATTATTCTCACATGGAGGACAGTGTGGTACAGTTGGTTGTGCCACCTTTACAGAGAGATCAGTTGGGGTGTGTGGGGGAGTATGTTAATGCTTCCACATATAATTTTTACTGCACTGAACCATTCATGGAGTACTTGCTGGATAGTGCAGGTGTTCATCTGGACTCACATAAGATGACAGAAGGTGTTCTTGTCTGAGGTTCTAGTGCTATTAGCAGATAGGGTGAGGAGATTTTATGAACCCTTTCTACTATGTTACCTTACAGGGATGTTGAAGTGATGTTTGTGGAGCCGAGATTAGATCCATCCATTGAGTCCTAGTTTGGCAATAGTGTGCCAGTAGCAGAGTTTGGGGGTTCTTACCAGCATCATACGGTGAGGTATGCTCCTTATTTTTCTTTGCATCTAGAGATTAGTTTTGGTGTCAGTGATTCAGATACCAATAATTGTCATATCCACGGTCCAGTTGGATGTGAGTATCAGTCAGATAGGGACTTGAATTTTGACAGAGTTGATATTTTAGTTGGCTTGAGTCCCTCAGAGTGGTTTCTTCTACCCGCATCTACAGTTGGTCTTCAGATAGTTGTTTGGGTGTCGAGTGCAATTTTTCAGTTGCTAATTTTGATACTGTTGATGCTGTGGATGTTGATGATTTATTCACATGGGTTAATTGGTGACATGATGGATGTTACACAATTTTTTCCTTGGGATCCAGGTGGATCGAGTAGTTCATTGTTCCGAGATTGCTTGGGGACAAGCAATTTTCGGAGGGGCGGATTGTCATGTCCCCTTTTTCATGGACATTGACAGATTTGATGATTGGCCTATTATACGACCTTCGTAGGCTAATATGATGGATAGAGGGTCATAATGGAGCTTGGCTTGACTTTGACTCGCAGAATTTCTACATTTGGTTTTCATTCAGGTTCTTTCAGACATGTTTGATTGATGCTCCTATTATTTAGGTATATTTGACATGCAGCGGAGCACCTTTATTTTGGTATGGTCATATGCGGAATCACTCCCTGATTCACCTGCTTCGATCGGTTTGAGGATCCCACGTATATTGAGGGAGATATTAATATTTGATTGATTTAATCAAATATTAATTATTTGGTCTCATTAATAATTAATTATTAATTATTAATTATTTGCTCTAATTTTAAATTAGAAACCCTAATGCTAATTTAAGAAAACCCTAATTAGGGCAAGCATATCTTTTGAGGGTATAAGGGTTTCACATGGAGGCCATTATTGGAGGATGCATAGATTATTGATTATTGAAAATTGAAGTAATTCTTCTGTGAAGACTGAGCCAAGGGTTCCAGGATTCCATTGCAGTGGAGAACGTTCCCTCTTCATTGTGTGTGATTTAGAGGCTGTGAGATATCAGCTGATTTATTGCCAAATTGAGAGATAGCTTCATCCAAAAGTTATCACAGAGATACAGATCTGAGAGATAGCTTCATCCAGAAGTTATCACAGAATTCCAGGGTTGAGAGATAACTTCACACAGAAGTTTATCACAGAGCTTTCCAGGTATTTTCTTTATTTAGTTTTGATCTAATAAGTTATACAGAGATAGATCTTGTGTTAGAATCTATATTCGTGAGATCAGGCTATTCAGCTATCAGGGGTTAAGAAGAGACAGGTTGGCGGCCGTACCAAGTCCGTACAGGTCCGTACAGAGCGCATCAGGCACCGACCTCAGCAGAGAAAGGGCTACAGTGACCGACATCGGTCGACTGAAGACCGACGTCGGTAGAAATCCGACGACAGTAACCGACGTCGGCGATATATCGACCGACGACGGCGTCTGTGTGTCGACACAGAAAGGCCGAGACTTCCAGAATTGCAAGTTATTTCCCAGTTTGCATGAATTCAGGGTTTTTAAGACCAGATTTTAATATTCTTTTATTTGTATAACAGAGACTCAATTGTGTAATCATCCAGAAGAACAAGTAATGAGATCTTTATTTGCTATTGCGAGATTATACTGTGATTTGTGTATGCATGTTTGAATCTATTCTGCAAGTTTGTATCTGTGATCAGAGCTTTGGTCTTTGGTATCATAGTTTTGTGTCTTTCATATATCTCTATTGGTAGGGGATATTACAGTGGTATCAGAGCTTTGGTCTTTGGTATCAGAGTTTTGTGTCTTTCATATATCCCTGTTTGAAGGGGATATTACAGTGGTATCAGAGCTAAATTCCTGCCATCCTGTTGGGCACATCAGAACAAATGTCTTGCCATCCTGTTGGGTAGTTTGGGTAGATTGAATCAGCGAAGGATCATGATGCCTTCATATACTCAGAAACAGTGGGACAATGATATGAAGAAGCTGGAACACAGTTTGAAGCAGTTAGATGAAACCCAGAGGAGGATGAATGCAATTCTTTCATATTCTACATCCAAAAACAAACCCGCATGGTATATGACAGCAAAGGAGGAGTGGGAGTTAGTACCACCTAGAATTCAGAAGTTGTTGCCTTTTGATCGCTTTGTTAAGCATAGGAGAGAGCACTACAGATCACTTCGACGAGAGAGTAGCATGTCCCATGATTATTATGATTATGAGATAGGAGATAGTGAAGATGAGGATGAGTTTGATGCTTGCACTCAGAGTGTACAGGTGTGCTCAGATGTTAGTGCACTGAGGGTTGATGATCTCTCAACTATGGCAGAGATTGTAGCAGAGTCCCAGGATCCTATTATTGTAGATGATACTCAGGAGAATGCAGTGGACAGTTTTGAGGACTTAGTTTCACCGGTTGTTTCTTTCTATATGGAAGAGTTAGACAGTGATGCTATAGTTGTTGATACTCCATCTGTTGATATGAGCTTTGACGTTGACCATTTGTATATTGAGGTGGTTGGTGATGAGTACATTCCTGCAGTTGTTGCTGAGGAGCATATTGCTGAGGCTGATACACATATACAGGATTTGGATCTTGCTGATTCTGATGAGTTTGAGATACCAGTGGAGTCATGTCTTCAGATTGATTATTCTCACATGGAGGACAGTGTGGTACAGTTGGTTGTGCCACCTTTACAGAGAGATCAGTTGGGGTGTGTGGGGGAGTATGTTAATGCTTCCACATATAATTTTTACTGCACTGAACCATTCATGGAGTACTTGCTGGATAGTGCAGGTGTTCATCTGGACTCACATAAGATGACAGAAGGTGTTCTTGTCCGAGGTTCTAGTGCTATTAGCAGATTGGGTGAGGAGATTTTACGAACCCTTTCTACTATGTTACCTTACAGGGATGTTGAAGTGATGTTTGTGGAGCCGAGATTAGATCCATCCATTGAGTCCTAGTTTGGCAATAGTGTGCCAGTAGCAGAGTTTGGGGGTTCTTACCAGCATCATACGGTGAGGTATGCTCCTTATTTTTCTTTGCATCTAGAGATTAGTTTTGGTGTCAGTGATTCAGATACCAATAATTGTCATATCCACGGTCCAGTTGGATGTGAGTATCAGTCAGATAGGGACTTGAATTTTGACAGAGTTGATATTTTAGTTGGCTTGAGTCCCTCAGAGTGGTTTCTTCTACCCGCATCTACAGTTGGTCTTTAGATAGTTGTTTGGGTGTCGAGTGCAATTTTTCAGTTGCTAATTTTGATACTGTTGATGCTGTGGATGTTGATGATTTATTCACATGGGTTAATTGGTGACATGATGGATGTTACACAATTTTTTCCTTGGGATCCAGGTGGATCGAGTAGTTCATTGTTCCGAGATTGCTTGGGGACAAGCAATTTTCGGAGGGGCGGATTGTCATGTCCCCTTTTTCATGGACATTGACAGATTTGATGATTGGCCTATTATACGACCTTCGTAGGCTAATATGATGGATAGAGGGTCATAATGGAGCTTGGCTTGACTTTGACTCGCAGAATTTCTACATTTGGTTTTCATTCAGGTTCTTTCAGACATGTTTGATTGATGCTCCTATTATTTAGGTATATTTGACATGCAGCGGAGCACCTTTATTTTGGTATGGTCATATGCGGAATCACTCCCTGATTCACCTGCTTCGATCGGTTTGAGGATCCGACGTATATTGAGGAAGATATTAATATTTGATTGATTTAATCAAATATTAATTATTTGGTCTCATTAATAATTAATTATTAATTATTAATTATTTGCTCTAATTTTAAATTAGAAACCCTAATGCTAATTTAAGAAAACCCTAATTAGGGCAAGCATATCTTTTGAGGGTATAAGGGTTTCACATGGAGGCCATTATTGGAGGATGCATAGATTATTGATTATTGAAAATTGAAGTAATTCTTCTGTGAAGACTGAGCCAAGGGTTCCAGGATTCCATTGCAGTGGAGAACGTTCCCTCTTCATTGTGTGTGATTTAGAGGCTGTGAGATATCAGCTGATTTATTGCCAAATTGAGAGATAGCTTCATCCAGAAGTTATCACAGAGATACAGATCTGAGAGATAGCTTCATCCAGAAGTTATCACAGAATTCCAGGGTTGAGAGATAACTTCACACAGAAGTTTATCACAGAGCTTTCCAGGTATTTTCTTTATTTAGTTTTGATCTAATAAGTTATACAGAGATAGATCTTGTGTTAGAATCTATATTCGTGAGATCAGGCTATTCAGCTATCAGGGGTTAAGAAGAGACAGGTTGGCGGCCGTACCAAGTCCGTACAGGTCCGTACAGAGCGCATCAGGCACCGACCTCGGCAGAGAAAGGGCTACAGTGACCGACATCGGTCGACTGAAGACCGACGTCGGTAGAAATCCGACGACAGTAACTGACGTCGGCGATATATCGACCGACGACGGCGTCTGTGTGTCGACACAGAAAGGCCGAGACTTCCAGAATTGCAAGTTATTTCCCAGTTTGCATGAATTCAGGGTTTTTAAGACCAGATTTTAATATTCTTTTATTTGTATAACAGAGACTCAATTGTGTAATCATCCAGAAGAACAAGTAATGAGATCTTTATTTGCTATTGCGAGATTATACTGTGATTTGTGTATGCATGTTTGAATCTATTCTGCAAGTTTGTATCTGTGATCAGAGCTTTGGTCTTTGGTATCATAGTTTTGTGTCTTTCATATATCTCTATTGGTAGGGGATATTACAGTGGTATCAGAGCTTTGGTCTTTGGTATCAGAGTTTTGTGTCTTTCATATATCCCTGTTTGAAGGGGATATTACATTTTCTAAAGGATCTATGTATAGAATCTTGTGGGAATATCTTGTTTTCAGACCCTAGATTTCTTACAAAGATAGGAAAATTATTGGATGATATTTTTAATAAGATTCTAGTAATAAAAACTTGAAGGAATGCAATAAGAAGGTAAAATAGAAAAAACTATAGTTTCACAGCTAAATCCTTGCACAAAAATGGAAATATATGCTTTGATGACAAAAAAATAGTGGTGTTTTGATTGAAAATGTAAGGAAAATAGAGGAATACCATGCTTGCAGAGGATGGAAATGGTGATCTTGGTGTTGGTGTAGCGTTAGTGAGGCATAGCTTGGTGAGTGCTCAAAATATTCTTAGCACACAGATCTCCAAATCTGATTTTCAATGTTTAAACAATGACTTCTAAAAAACTAATTTTATTATTATAAACCTGAAATTAATGCTAATTAGGGTCGTTGGGAAAATTGTAGGCAAAGCAAGGTTTTTAGGTCATGGTGTAATTTTTCAAGATTGCATTTTACATTTGCATGGCATGTGAAAAAGTGGGAAACAAAGATTTGGGTATAATTTGCAACTTTCTCAGTAGTGAATTGCACCTAAATATTTAGTTTTCACTACGTATTAAAAAAGGTTTCCTTGGTCACCTTAAATTTTTTTCCTAAAAAATTAATGGGTCTCCCTGAGGGTAAAATATGTTTTGATATTTTTTGCTCAAAAATATCAACAAAGGTTAATCCTTCTAAGGTTTCATCTATCATGGATACGTCACCACCAGAATATCTCAAACAACTTCAAAGTCTATAAGGTAAAATCCAAGAAATTATGCATTTCATATCACAGCTTGTAGATATTTTTCACTTTTATATTTTTTCTAAAGAAAGACATTCCTTTAAATTAGAATAAGAATTGTGATACAACATTTGATCATCTTAAACAACATCTTTCTAATCCACTAGTATTAATGCCACATGTTGCAGGTAGACCCTTTTTTATATATATCAGCTACTCAATTTGTATTGGGGGAATTACTGGTGCAACATGATGATAGTCGAAAAGAGAGGGCAGTGTTTAACTTAAGCATGACCTTCATATCTTATGAACTTAATTATTCTCAAATGGAAAAGGCATGCATTGTAATTATTTTTTCTTTATAAAAACTTTGATATTACATGCTTAACAATCAAACTAAAATCATTATAAAAATTGACCCTCTCAACTATATTGTATTTAGAATAACATTAATAGGTAGGATGTCTAAGTAGGTTATGCTTCTTAGTGAGTTTGATCTTGACTATGTTAATCATAAAGCAATTAAGGGATAGGTTTTAGTCAATGAATTAGTAGAAGCACCTCTCAAAGATAAAACATATCTTATTGCAAAATTTATGGATGAATAAATAATGTCTATTTATCTTAATAATGTTAATCATAAAGCAATTAAAGGATAGGTTTTAGTGGATGCATTACTAGAAGCACCTCTCAAAGATAAAACATCTCTTATTGAAAAATTGTTCTTTGATGGTTCCTTCACAAACCATGGATTAGGGGTAGTTATTTTAATAGTCACACTAAATGGGGATTATATTCCTAAATCATTCAAAATTGAGTTCCCTTGTACCAAAAATATTGTGGAGTATGAATCTCTCATAGTTGGTATCAAACTATCCATTCAATGGGGTATCCAACATCTCCTCATCTTTAGTGATTCCAAACTTATCATAAATCAAGTAACTAATGAATTCCAAGCTTGTGATGACAATTTAATATAATATAAACATATGGTAGATAGATTAAATTTGTCTCTTTTATTTATTTAATTTTAACAAGTACCATGAATTAACAATAGGGTAACAAATGCCATGGTGACCATTGGTTTGTTTATTGATCTCAATGCAATAAAAAAAGTTCCTTATTGAATACTTGATGATACAAACTTACAAAAAACCTACTTTTGAATGGTTTGTGAGGTGGTTAGTTCTAATTCTCCTAGGTATTCAGACATATATGCCTATCTTCATGATAACACCCTTATAACTAATTTATCCCATAACTAACGAATATTATATATCCAACATACCTCTTGGTACACAATCTTTGGTAATATTATTTATCGAAGAAGATATGATGGAACACTTTTATGTTGTTTAAATTATAAAGAATCTACTTTGGCCATTAAGGAAGTTCATGAAGTAATTTGTGGTTCACATTTGAGTGGCATTGTCTTAGCCAAAAAACTTTTACAAGTATGCTATTATTAGCATACCATAGAATTTTATTCATACACTTATGTTAAAACAGGTATATTGACTAGCAGTTAATTCACAATCAGATATACTTCTCTTCATCAAAATGAGCAAGGAGAGTTACCATAAACTTGTACCTTCTACTTCATTTAAATGTCAACCCAAAGATGTAGACTTGATAGGATGACATCACTGTATGCGAACACTCAATCTTCTAATTTGACCTTATGCTAATTATTATCTAATATGTTTAAGTCATGTAGTAAATGAAATGCTAGAATTTAAACACAAACATAATTTGTGAAATAAATGTTTATATGTTTGAAGCTTCCTCAGAAAAATATAAGCAAGAATGTAAATCACACAATTTAGAAATAAAACACATAATGCATAAATAAATCAGATAGCATGCTTATCTATTTCAATGGGATGGGTTTTTATTGTAGAATTCCAAAGGGGGACCTTCCTCCTTCTAAATTGAACTTCAATCCTTCCTCTCACAACACTTAATTGAACTCATAAATACTTGTTCATATTAATCAAAATGCAGCAATGAACTACTATAGGAAATTACAATAAAAGTTGCTTGATAAAATGTACTTTGATAATCTCTAATCAACATCTAATATATCTCAAATTTACTATTACACACACACACACACACACACACACACACACACACACACACACACACACACACACACACACATTTTAATCTAAAAAACATTTGACTTAAGATAACCAAAATTGGCTCCTTTTGATAAAGTCATCTTTCATGTGAATTTTGGAACATTATTGTATGATAAAAAAAACTATTTCAGTCTTCAACCACTTCCTTATTTGGCTCCATAGAAGTTATAGTTATTTCTATGAGTCACTCAAAAGAGGAATCAAAATCTAATCATTTACAATTGTAGTCATGTAGTGGTTGCTTGATAATCTATGTAATGAGATTCCATTGTTGGAGGATGTTCCATGCTACATACCTATTTCTCCAAAAAATATTTAAAACACATTATATAAAAATCATCCTAAAATAATAGATAACTGTCATATATTTAATTCCAATACATAATTCTAACTATTCAAAAAGTATAGAAACATAATGTTATTTATAGGATTATGGCAACTTGAGGATTGAAATTTATGGGAAAGCATTCAAAAGCATGGTAAACAAGTATGATAGATGAGGACAAGAAAAAGACATTTATGAGGATCATCACACCCCCCAACTTAAAATCTTTCTCAATCATGAGAAAAAAAATTGTTCATTCCCATTTCACAAAGCACTCTAAAATCCATGGGATCTATAGCACCACTAGCAAGGTGAGCATAAAATCCATGACTCTGTTCAAATAGTTTCCAAATTTTGACTTCCCTACTTCATCCAATGGGGCCTTATCCTACCAATCTGGAATAGGATAGCAAAATAGAGGGGTCTATAATTTGAGGTTCAACAATTGAGATCCCATTTATCCTACAAGGAAAATATTTTTTGTGATCTTATTAAATACTAAATTTAAGTTAAAAGGGGAATATGGCTCTCTTTTTCTTAGTATAGGAGTGATCTTATTCCATCATTCATTATAGGATTCTCTTGTAGTAGGACTAGTATAAGTTCTTAATCATAATTAAAAATCTTAGGCTTCATCACAATTCTTAGCAAACCAGACTCTAACTTCCCTTTTCAACATGATATTGTCCCATTCAATAAATACAACATTAGGTGGCATTGATTTTCTTTTGATAAACAACTGGATTTCATTATCTTTTTTCCTATATCTAGATACTTCTCTTCCTCTTCTTTTCTCATTCAATAAATATGATGAAAATGCCTTTAGTTGGACATCTCCAACATATAGATTAGCGTTCCACTTTTTTCCATAATGAAAAACATAATTGTGAAGGTAGAAATCACATAATTGTGCTTGTTATTCCTATAAACATTCTTTATAGATAGAAAAGAAGGAGAGGGGATCAATTACTTCATGAGGCATATGACAATAAATTATCATAAATTTGAACTTATGCCATTGTTCCTCAAGGTAGACTAAATATACTCTTGTGGAGGTCTGTAGTCAAGGAGTTATTGGGTAATCCCTGTGAACTAGGAATTTGACTCAAGAGAGGATGGTTAGTATCATGTTAGTTTCAAAATAAAAACAAAATGAAAGAAACATGATGGGTGTCGTCATCTCCTTCATTTAATCAACTTTCTGTTGATGTCATATTTAACCAGGGCTATGTCTAAAGCTATATGTGATAAGAAGAATCGTAACAATTTAGTAATTTAATGGAGGTATTTGTATATTTTTTTTGTTTTGGGGGGTTTTTAATGTCTTAAGAATTTTTTGGTTAAAACCTTATTGGAATCAAACTATGCAAATCTATCATAAATAAACACATGTTTCAAAAATGAAATAGATTGCTGAAAATAAACACACGTTGTAGAAATCAAATTGATTGTTGGAAATAAACACACATTGCAAAAATGAAATAGATTGTTGGAAACAAACACATGTTGCAAAAATGAAAATAGATTGCTAGAAACAAACACATGTAGAAATGAAATAGATTTCTAGAAATAAACACACATTGTAGAAATGGAAATTTAATCTAAAACACCTGCAGGAACAAATTTACAACAAATCTTAACTTTAAGGAGTTGGAAGCATTTATAAATTTAATAGAGTTACCTATTTAATTTTGTGAATAGAAATATAAATAATGACAAAAATGAAGATCTTTATTCTTTGGAGGAGTGGGCCCTTGCTCTACCTAGAACAATATTTGAACAATTTAATTTGCTTTCAAAATAGAAATGGCTATTTCATTGATAAAAAATTTTGTATTAAAAATGTACTAATCTATCCTTTATCTCTCTATTCTTCAATGATTTTATCTATCTTCTATATTCTATATCTTTTTTTTTATTTTCTACCAAATTCCCAAGTTTGTATATATAAATGCTTTGATGGATGTAATTGTTTCATAGATACAATGGAACTGAATCATGCCCAGAATAGATGTTGAATCAAGATGTGGCTAGATGTCCAACTGTGTGATAAATGTCTTGATTTTGCAAGTTTGGAAAATCAAGAATCTATTCCTGATTTAATGAGATCATTGATCTAACAGATCACTAACCATTTGGAATAGATCCTCATTAGTTCCATATCTAGCCACAAAAGTTTTAGAGCTTATTTATAGGAGTACTAGAGCTAAATATAGAGTTTCAGAGCTAAGTGTGAAAATGTGACAACTTGAAATAGTATGGTGGAGTTCCAGAACTAACTGTGATGATTTTAGAATAGATTCTATAGGTTTCAAAACTAATCTAAATTGAGTCCAATGCTTCCAAACACATGCAATCCACTTCATATTTGTTCTTTAGCCTGATGATGACCTATTTTATTGCAAAAATAAAAAAATTCAACACACTTGTTAAGAATTACAGGTCTTTTAAAATTTTAGAATCATAATCAACAAAAGATGGATAATCACATCCTAACTCATCTCAGATAAAAATAAAAGTTACAAAATGTAATCAAACTTAATAGAAAGAGAGAGTAAGATGAGGTCATTTATTATACATTTATTGGGCATATCCTAGCCTCATCACTTCCCCCATACTTGTTTGTAAGTCCCTTTACAAACTTCACTCTTCAAATTTGGGATTGTATATCCTGCATTCCATTTGATTACTTAGATCAAATGGCTAGAACTGAATATCCTAATGCTTTGATTTAGAAGTACTATACCCTGCTCTTGCTTCTAATTTTATTTTCCATTCATCAAATTGAGTGGGATGTTTAGGTTCTCTATTTTTCCAAGGAGATATGGAGGTGAGATGTAGAGGTGGCCTTGTCCACATTCCTATCCATATGCTCAATGGAGTTTCATTGATCTGTGGAATTATTGTGCATAAATATTTTTCCCTCTCTAAACTCTAGATCAAATTTGAAGGGGATATTACTTCCCTTATTTTCAATGCCACCAAGAGAAATTCCCATATTTTTAAACATGCATCATAGATATTATCAAAATTTGCCCTTTCATAGGAGGTGAAGACATCCATTCTTTTTTGTAAACTGAAAAGATAAGGTCTCTTGAATTTATCATTAAATGCATAGAATTAGAAATATGTAGCAAAGGAGAGTGGATTACCATAATGAATTCTCATACAAAGACCAGATGAACAAGCCTTTTACCAATGCTCTGACTCCCTTTCTTTCCATGCAATCTGATTTTGAAAAATAGAGACAAATGCGTTAAGTTGGCTTTCTCCTACATAAAAACTGATCATAAAACTTGTATTTATTTCTAGCATAAAATTGAAAAGGTAAAATTCACAAAGAAGGTTTTTCTATTTTATATTAGCTAAGGAGTAGGTGGCTAAGAAATCAACTTCATCTTTTATTTCATGGGGAAGGCCACATGCTATCCTTGCCAACTACCAGTGAATGAATTGTTCCTCTAAAAACATGTTATAAATAGGATAAGGTCTTCTACACACAAGCAACTTCTCACTAATCATATAAAATATTTATATTTTCACAAGACATTTATACTTATCATTCTCCTCCTTGTAAAATTTATCTTCCCATTCCTTCCTTTTTTTCTCTTCTTCCACCAGTTTGCCTTTCAAGTCTATATTAGATGCTTTGATTTCACTGAGTTCTCTGCATGTGTCATCCCATAACTACTTGAGTGGTAGATAAGTCAATTCAATTTGTGTAGAGACTATTAACACAAAGGTTTGTATTGTACATTTTTCCTCATTCTCCATTATTTTCCTTTTAATTTTTATTAATTCCTCATTCTTGACTATGAACTGGTTTGTTAATTCTACAAGGAGCATTTCCTTCTATTCTAACTTCTTCATCTATAAGGAGTTGGGTGTCATTATCTAGTTCTAGCTTCTTTTTTATTCCCATGATTTGTTCTTCTTTGAATCTTTCATAGGTTGGCTAAAAATTGCTTCTCATATCAGCGGAACGGATGATTTTGGCTACGAAACTAGTGGATTTAGTTACTGATTTGGCAAATTTAGCTACAAAATTACTGCACTCAGCTATATGACTAGCAAATTTAGTTGCTTTAATCATAAGAATGATTCTTTATGGTTATCCACCAACTCATTCCATCATCAATATCCTTCTCATGATTTTGCACATTTAATCATGATGTATAATAGATGACTCATCATACTAATCATTCTAAATTAAGTCTAATCACACATGCAAACTTTCTATTTAACCTTTAACAAGTTAAAAACATAATTACCATCCTTGATGATGTTACTCCTCCATCATGCTAACACATCATATCTGAAAAATGGTTAGAAAATAGTTAGAATTCAAAAAAAAAAAATTGAATTAGCCATTTATATGAGAAGATCAATCACCATCACTAATTTTCAATTGATCTCTGATTTTTATTTTTTGTGTGGAAGAGAACACCATTTACTATTTTTCATTCTCTTCCCTTTATTCTATATCTTTTCATCTAATTATTTGATCATTTTAGAAGAACTAGGTTCTTCCATATGATCAAATTCTTTGTTTGCTTCAATCTGCTTCAAGAATTCATCCTTAGTAGGAGGCTTCCTATAAAGTTTTAACCTGTGTCCATTAACCAAGAATATTCTTCTGCTACCATCAATGAGAAGTAACTAGATAGAACCATTATCAAATATCTGCTTGATCTGATAAGGTCCCAACCATCTGGTTCTTAATTTACCTTTGAATTGTTGGTACTTAGAATCAAACAGCAATGCCCAGTCTCCTACTTTAAATTATCTTTCCTTGATATGTAAATCATGTCATTACTTCCTTTAACCTTGGATTATCTCTATCTAGTGAAGTGCTTCCATTTTGAATTCATCCAATTCATTGAGTTGAAGGATCTGCTCCTTTTGAGCTACATCTAATTCAATTCTGACCTTAGCTATTGTCCTCAATGTCTATAGTTCAAACTCAATAGCCAATAAGGGCTTTTTACCATAGACTAACTCATATGGTGAAAACCCTATTGTTGTTTTCCATATTGTATTGTAAGCCCAAACAACTTCAGGTAGTCTTTTTACCTAATCTCTTATTTTAGCTTCAACTATTTTAGTGAGGATGTTTTCTAATTCTCTATTTGTTACTTCAACTTGTCTATTTGCTTGTGGGTGATAGGGAGATGACTTCCTATGATTGATCTGATAATATATTATGAAGGCCTAGATCATATTGGACATACATTTTGGTCCCTGGTCTGAAACTAAGCTTCTTGGTGCTCCAAACTTTACCATAATTTTATGCCAAAGGAAATCAACAACTGCTTCTTTAGCCCATTTTGTAACATAATCAGTACACACAAGAATGTTCTCTTTTCCTTGTGAAGGAGGATTAAAAAATCCAATAAAATCCAATCCCCATCTCTCAAATGGTTCAATCACTACTTATGGTTGCATAGGCATTTCATTGGTAATGGTTGGTTGTCCCATCCTTTGACAAGGATCACACTACCTGATATATCTCTTCACATCTTTGTACAGAGATGGCCAATAGTAACCAGTGCCAAGTATCTTGTGAGCTATTATTTTCATTGAATAGTGTCCTCCACTTGGTTCATCATGACATGCCTGGATGATGTCAAAAATATCATCTTCTCTTACACACTTGCGTAAAACCAAATCAAGACCACATTTAAATAACATTCCATTTAACCATTTGAACTGTGCACTAGTTTTGATTAATTTTTTATTTGTTTTTTAGTGAAAGAAGGAGGAAACTTCCCTATTGTAAGATAATTTTCCATGTCAGAAAACCATGGTGTGTTAGCTAAAATAACAAATAGTTGTTTATCTAGAAAGTTCTCCTTGACTGGATCCTACTCCCCTGTACTGGTCAATCTTGACAAGAAATCAGCTACCACATTAGATTTGCCTAGATTGTCCATAATGGTAATATCAAATTCTTGTAGAAGTAATGACCATCTAATTATTCTACCACCAACCACTGGTTTTTTCATTAAATATTTGATTGCTGAGTGATATGTATGTATAAATATTTTGTACCCTATAATGTAATGTCTAAATTTATTGATGGCATAGATCACAAACAGAAATTCTTTTTTAGTGGTAGTGTAATTTTTTTCAATGGGAGTAAGATTTTGACTGAGATAGTAAATAGCATACATTCTTCCTTCTTCATCTCTCTGTCCCAAAACTGCACCAATTGAGTTATTTGAGGCATCAATTTGGATGTGAAAAGGTTTCTCCTAATTAGGTCCTTATAATATTGGGGCAGTTACTAATTTTTCTTTAATTTCTTCAAAAGAATGTTGACACTATTCATCCCAAAGAAATTCATAGCTTGGTAAGCAATTTAAATATAGGGGCAGCAATTTTACTAAAATTCTTGATAAAACACCTATAGTATCCAACATGTCCTAAGAATGATTTGATATTTGTAGGAGTTTGAGGAATAGGCAAGTCTAAAATAATCTTGATTTTGTTTTGGTCAACCTAAATTCCTCTTTTTGAAATATGGTGCCCTAATACAATCCCTTCATCAACCATCATCAAACATTTCTTATGACTAAGAGACAAGTGATGTTGTTCACATCTTGTTAATACTCTATCCAAATTTTTTAAGACATCATCAAATGTATCTCCATACATAGTAAAGTCATCCATGTATACCTCCACATAGTCATTTGTTAGGTCTACAAAAATTACTAATACAACTCTTTGAAAGGTTGTTGGAGCATTAAATAGAACAAATAACAATACCCTGTAAGCAAAGGTACCTCATGGACATGTAAATGTAGTTTTGTCTTGATTCTCAGTAGCAATTCTGATTTGATTGTATCCACTAAAACCATCCAAGAAGGAAAACTATTGTTTACCTAAAAGGTTGTCTAAGACTTGATCTATGAATGGTAAGGGAAAATAACCTCTCAGGGTGGCTTTGTTTAGTTCCCTATAGTCAACACAAATTCTCTATTTTCCATTCTTTTTAGGGATAATTACAAGAGGAGACACCCACTGGCTATCTGAGATAGGGTAGATAAAACCTAGTTGTAATAGTTTTTCAATTTTTTTGTTTGACTATATCCCTTAAGGATGGATTAATCCTTCTCTGAGCTTGCCTAATTGGTCTAATATTTTTAGTATAAATGTGATGGTTGTAGATACTTAGATGAATTTCCTTCACACCTCTATAGTCCCAAGCAAATGCTTTAGTATGATCCTTCAGAACATCAAATAGTTTGACTCCTTCATCATTCTTTAACCAGCTATTAATATTCAAAAAAATTCTTGGTTGAATCTCAACATGTTTGGTTCCAAGATATAATGAATTGATTTCTTGAAAGGGTTCCATTAATGTGTTTAGTGGACAGGCATGTGGTAATAATATATGATATGTAGCAACATCTCTGAAAGTTCCTAAAGGCAGAATGATGGACAAAGGACAACAAGAAGAGTTATGATACTTACCTTGTTATAGGTTGAACTCCTCGTTACTGTTGTTTTCCAAAAATTCTTCACTATCTCCTGATATCTATAAAGTTAATGCTATAGATCCTTTCACTCCCCAAGAGAAATCACGTTCCTCTAGAGTGAAGTTATCTTCACTTGCAGAGAATTGGTGTGGTTATGAAACTAACTGTGATGGTTTCAAAACTACTCTTGACTACTCCAATGATGATTGATGTTTATTTAATGAAGGATTAACCATATCATCTATTTTTTGTACATGATCTTGTAATGTTATCATAGGTAAAGAAGATAGATTTTGCTCATTAATATCAAGATTATCAACTCATAATTTTGCTTGATTATCAATAAAAGGTCACACAGATGGATATAATGAAATTTGCTTAGAATTTTTACCATTTAAAATAGTCATATCACCTAACCTGTAATCAATTAAGGCAACAACTGTAGCTAACCATGGTCTCCCCAAAATAATGGGATAACCAAGTGTTTTACCTTTTGGCTACAATATAAAGAAGTCAACTAGATATTCCCATGATTCCACCATTACTGCCACATCTTCAATAACTCCTTTTGGTTTTGCTACAGACTGATCTACCATCTGCAATATGGTATTAGAAGGTTATATGCCTATTAATGGTAATGTTTTCAAAGTTTCCACTATCATTACATTGATAGTTGCACCCAGATCAATCAAAACATTATGTATATCCATATTCCCTATAGAAATAGATATAACAGGGCTTCCAATATCTCCATATTTAGGTAGTAGGAGTTTTCTTGCTAATAAATCAGCAAGTTTCCTTTCTACCAAGTTTTTTAAAACATAAAAAATTGATTAACTTGTTCAACTCTGGAATATCCTTAATTACTTGTAAAAATGGTATTTCAAAATTCAATCTTCTTAATTCCTGAACCAATTTAGATTCCTTAAGTTCTATGATTTCTTTAAGTCTTTTTGGAAATGGAATCTTAGTAGAATTTCTTTCTAGTTCCTTATCTTTTTCTTTGTCATCTTCCTTAGGTGTAACTGTGCTAGGGGTTTTAACTTCTTCTATCATCTCAGTGATTATAATAGGTAGACTGCTAACTATTTTACTAGATCTAGTTTGAATGTTTTTACAATCCATTGTATTTAAATCAACTAATTTTTCTAGTTCTATTTCGTATACAGGAGTTATTTGTTTGTTTCTTGGGTTTGCTACTAGTTGTGTTGGCATTTGGGTTTGGACTATGTTTTCAATCTATGGATTTTGTGCTGGAGGTCCCATTATGGCTTGTTGGTTTTGATTTGGATATATTTTTCCTTGCACATAATTTTTAGGGCTCCATCTAAGTTGTGGCCAAGCATAAAGATTTCCTTGACTAGCCTAAGGTTGTTGATGTCCTTGAGTATACCAAGATTGACTTGCCCAATCCTAAGGATGCCATGTGGGTTGAGGGGCCCAAGGTGGCTATCCCTAACTTTGTCATAATGTTTGAGCTACCCATGGCATCATCTAGGGATTAGGAGCTGGTCTTGGCATAAACTATCCTTGGTTAGGTTGTCTCTGAACAAAATTTAATTCTTCTATGGTGGATGATGTATTGGTTTATTTGATCTAATTTTTTATGAGTGGAATAAGAGAACAAGCATGAGTATCATGTTCTTTAGATTCATAGACAAGACATACTTCCATTTTATCCAAAGTAAATTCCCTTATTGCATGTTTCTTCCTATATCTAGGACAATATATGGCTAATAGTTCAAGTTGGGCATTTGCTTTAGCTTGAAATCCATCCATGGTGGAGGTTAATTGAACTAATATGTCTATTTTAAAGTTTTCCAATTCATCCATCAATTTGTTCATATCTAGATTTGAATTTTTAACCATTTTCCCATTTTTAGGTCCACCCCTTATTCTTAAATAGATTCTACAAATTTCTGAGATTTCATCCATTCTTAATTGACTAATGTTTCCTCCGCCAATTAAATCAAGGGTTTCCCTTGATTCATCATCCAGACCTTTGAGATTTTTTTTTTTTACTTAAATCTTCTTGGAGTACAAATCCACATCTTTTACTCATAAAGAGGAATCTATCCAAATAATCTTCCATATTTTCATCTTCTTCCTATTTGATTTTGAAAAATTCTTCCTTTCAATTTCTTCCTCTACAATAATCTTGATATTTATCTAGGAAGATAGTTTCCATTTGTTCCTAATTGGTAATAGAATTAGATGTTAATCCCATAAACCACCTCATTGATGCATCCTTTAGGGTAGATGGAAACAACTTCAATTTTTGATTATCTATCTTGTAATCATAAGTCTGACATAGTACTTTAAACTCAAATAGAAATTAGTTAGGATCCTTAGATGGCATTCCTCTAAATGTGGGAAAGTGTGCAAGTGAAATGTTTTTCATAGTGGTTTCATCATCCTCAATATGAATGGGATAGGTAAAGGTTCTCTCAAGTTCTCTTCCAACTTCTTGTGCCATCTCTCTAATATTTTCTAATCCCTTCTCCCAATCAATGTGGTATGTGGTCTATTTTGGGGATGGTGAAAAGTTAAGAGTAGGGGGTTGACTACTCAATTGAGAATCAAAACTTTCCCTCAATGAATCTTGAGAAATAATCCTCCTCCCTAAGGTTTTACTTTGTTCTAGTGACTGATCCAAAAATTCCAAAGATGGCAATTTTGCTTCTTGTCTTGTAGGAGATAATGGTGCCTCCAATTCTTGCTCAACATCCTTTTTTAAACTATAGGATGATGGAAATTCTTGTTCAGATATTTTTGGGAGAAATATACCGTTGGAATCTTGTGGTCTACTCATAAATTAGGGAAAATTTCTTTAATTAGTAAATGAATGATTGTTGCTCTTATTGACACCTGATTAGAAAATTCCAACTAGTGTTCCCCGACAGTGGTGCCAAAAATGATGGTTGTCATCATCCCCTTCATTTAATCAACTTTATGTTGATGTCATATTTAACTAGGGCTATGTCTAAAGCTATATGCAACAAGAAGAAATGTAGTGATTTAGTAATTGAATGGAGGTATTTATATTTTTTTTGTTTTGGGGGGTTTTTAATGTCTTAAGGATTTCTTGGTTAAATCCTTATTGGAATTAATCTATGCAAATCTACCAGAAATAAACACACATTGTAGAAATGAAATAGATTGCTAGAAATAAACACACATTACAGAAATGAAATTGATTATTGGAAACAAATACACATTACAAAAATGAAATAGATTGCTGGAAACAAACACACATTGCAAAAATAAAAATAGATTACTGGAAACAAACACACGATGCAAAAATGAAATAGATTGCTGGAAATAAACACACATTGTAGAAATGAAGCTTTAATCTAAAATGCCTATAGGAACAAATTTACAACAAATATTAACTTTAAGGAGTTGGAAGCATTTATAAATTTAATAGAGTTACCTATTTACTTTTGTGAATAGAAATATAAATACCGACAAAAATAAAGATATTGGTTCTTTGGAGGAGTGGGCCCTTGCACCACTTAGAACATGATTTGAACAATTTAATTTGCTTTCAAAAGAAAAATGGCTATTTCATTGATAAAATGTTCTGTATTACAAATATACTAATCTATCCTTTATCTCCATATTCTTCAATGATTTTCTCTATCTTCTATATTCTATATCTTTTTTTTAATTTTCTACTAAATTCCTAAGTCTGTATATATCGATGCTTTGATGGCTATAATTGTTTCATAGATACGATGGAACTAAATCATGCCCAAAATAGATGTTGAATCAAGATGTGGCTGGATGTCTAGCTGTGTGATAAATATCTTGATTTTGCAAGTTTAAAAAATTAGGATTCTATTCCTGATTTAATGGGATCATTGATCTGATAGATCACTAACCATTTGGAATAGATCCTCATCAGTTCCATATCTATCTATAAAAGTTTTAGATCTTATCTGTAGGAGTATTAGAGCTAAATATAGAGTTTTAGAGCTAAGTTCAAAAATGCAACAACTTGAAATAGTATGGCAGAGTTTCGGAACTAATTGTGATGATTCTAGAACATATTTTGTAGGTTTTGGAACTAATCTGAATTGATTCCAATGCTTCCAAAAACATGCAATCCACTTCATATTTGTTCTTTAGCCTAATGATGACCTATTTTATTGCAAAACTAGAATTTTCCAACACACTTTTTAGGAATTATAGGTCTTTTAAAATGTTAGAATTACAATCAACAAAAGATGGATAATCACATCCTAACGCATCTCATATCAAAATAAAAGTTACAAAATGTAATCAAACTTAATAAAAAGAGAGATTAAGATGAGGTCATTTATTATACATTTATTGGGCATATCTTGGCCTCATCAAAACACACTAACTAGCATAACATCTCTAGGCCTAGACACTAGGGAGAGCTTAGTTAACAAACATGAATAAAAGACATAACTAAAATCTAAAAGAAAACCTCTTTTACCTTCCTTGGATGCTCCAAAATACTTGTTGTAGTGGCTTGCTCAGCTTTGTGCTAATGAAGTCCTTGGTAATGGAAGCTTAGATACTTCCATCTCTCCTTGACACCTTTGGCTTATGGCTTGGCTTGGCTTGGAATCAATTTTACATGATAACACTAGTCTTATGAAGATTTGTAATCAATTTTGCATTATAACTTTGCATAATCATGTCTTAGAAATGATTTGTATGGCCTCTCTATTTATAGATTTTTGAAAATGTCTAGAATCAACCTAAACCATCAATCCTAAGATTGATATGTGTGGTTGAGGATTAATTCAATTTTTAGAATTAATTTTATTATTATCCTCATCATGACATTGAAAGAAGGGGAAATTAAGAGGCATGGAGGGCATCATGGAAGGTATTGATGAGGCATGGAGGGCATGAATCTTGATATTTATGGCATTTATGGCCTAGAGATGTCTTCCTAAGAAATGAAGTCACTTGATGATGTAGATATTCAATATTCATTTCCAAAATAAAGTTTTCAACAAGTTTCCATGAAATTATTAATTAGGCCTTGATTTGGGTTAATTAGCTCTTAAGCATGTTTAATTACTTTGTGAAAAAATTACTCAAATTGATTAGAATGCCTTATTATCATCCAAAATTTAACTAGATTAGAATTAGAAGGTAATGTAAGATGTATTGGATCTATGATCTCATTTAAGATATTATCAACAACAAATAACAAAGGCATGTGTCTTGTGCAAGAGATTTGATAGGAAAGAACAATCCAGAGCAGTTAGGTACAAAATTGGCATTTTGACTCAGATGATCTAATCAAAGTTAGCTAGCCCATAAATTGTATTACCCTATTTATGGATACTCTAACCAAAATAAGCATTTGAATACACCAGTTTCAATTTTTTTATATGTTTTAGTGTTTTTAGGCAAAATTGTGCACTTTGGTAGAAATTGGTTAAAAGCCTCGTTGAAGGTTATCGATGGCCAGATCTAGGTGTCTATAGTTTTCCCCTATTTGATAAGGCATTTTAACCTATACGCATAGTAACATCTTCTCAAATAATGAAAAGGTCTTGCATGCCTATAATTGTAATGATGATAAACTAATTATATGATTCCCCCTCGATGGAATGGTTAACACAAGTAGGTCGGCAAATGGTCCCTCAAAAAGAAAGAATTGAAATGAGGGGACCAAAGAAAGGAAATATGATGGGTTATTAATACAATGATATTGAAAAATTATTCAAATTCATTGAGAATGCAAGTGGGATGGTGTACAATGGTTTGCCCAAAGGTGGTTATAATCATTTTACCCTAATAGTGGAAACATGGTATGATAACATAATGATTTTTCCAAAGGTGGTTATAATCATTAAGATGATGGAGATACCCATATTAGGATAGACAAACAAGATAATAACATGACCCTAAATGGGAAAAAAGGTAAAGTGGTAACAACACAATGGTTTACCCAAAGGTGGTTATAATCATTGAGAAATGTAAGTGGGATGGTGTGCAATGATTTGCCCATAGTTAGTTATAGTCATTAGACCTCGATTATGCCAAACATGATGAACTTGGTTGAGGATGATGATAAATGTACATAGAGGGTAATGATGAGTTAGAACAACATACTAGTAGGGAGATGCTCATCCAAACTAATAAAGGTTAAAGTTCTTTTGTGTTTAATTACTCTATTTAGGATATGATTATGATGGAATCAGGATGTCGGTGCCAAAGAGATGCCACTATTGTTGAATAGACTTATTGAATCTTAGGTTTATGAGAGCACGTGTTGGTAGGCATCATGCTATAACATCATGAGGAATTGGATAAATTATGTATAAGGACTGACTTCCATAATCCAATACTCAATAGAAAATAATGCACCAATGATAAAAACCATGATGATAATGTAAACATATGAATATGGATAGATTCAAGTGTAAGTGTGGGCAAGGAATCACCTAATGAACACATATAAACTAAATCAAGGTAATAGTGTTGAAAGAAAACAAATAGGTAGGCAAATAAATAAAATAAGTTTAAATAAACAAACAAACATTGCAATAGAAACCATACAAACATTGCCCCTAAAAAATAGGAGACAACTAAAAAAATAAATCAAATGGGGGAATAGAAGAAAAGGAAGGGGGTGGCTAAGCTATCTCCATATGCACTAGGCAAGTGGACAATTCCTACATAGTTCCATAGATGTAATATCCAATAAAAAACTTTAGGCTAAATTTAGTTCTCTTAGGGAATGGGAAGAATGTGATAATTGAGAAAAATAAATAGAATAGATGTGATAGAAGAAGAGGAATGGTCTTGCAAAATGGAAAGTGTGTGAGAGAAAAGGTCAAAAGGGATGGGGAAACTAAGAAACAAGTGATTTTTTTGAAATGTAGCAAGGGTTCCTAGAATCCTTAAGGCAAAGAAGTGGTTAGTGTTTTTGTTATTTTCTACCAGTTTTACAAATGTTTTTGAATTTTTTAAAAGTATCTCAACTCGATTAAGAATGATGAGACACTAAATGGTTTGAGCTCAAAAAATGGTGAGAGTTTTCAAACTTAGGTTGCTCATAAAATGGTAAGATCATTCAAACTTGGGTTGCTCACAAAATGGTGAGAGCATTCAAACTTAGGTTGCTCACAAAATAGTGAGAGCATGGCAAGGGGGTGACTAAGCTAACCTCAACAAGTATCAAGTGTTGCCTACATAGTCTCAAAGTAGGACTTCAAATCACTATGGTTCTACCCTTATAGTAGAGGAATTTGACTAGTGTAGTATTCAATTTAAACAAAATAGGCCTATTTGGTAAAAAGACATAGCATGACATAAGAAGTGGCAAGTTGGTATCCCAAGGATTAATAAACAAATGTTTCCCCTAGTTTTCCCATAGGAGGTTATAAATATGACACAAAGGTATGGAGCAGTGGTACTAATTTTCCCAAAGGTGGTTATAATTAGTATCAAGATTGGTGATAAGAAAGTAATAAAAAATAAAGGATACAACTGTTGAAGCTTCTATCATACTACTCCAAAATATGATCTATGTCTGAAGTACTTGAACCAACTATTGAAACTAATCAGATTATTTGATGCTAAAAATATGTAATGAATGTCAAAAAACTAAGGTCAAATGGGCTAGGCTTTAGAACATATTGGGTCGATAGAACATAATGGTAAAATAGATACAGCTAATAAAATGGTTAAAACTGATATTTATACAAAGAAGAATAGTGATAAAATGGCATAACTAAAATGGTTCTTACAAACAATACACCTTAGTGATCAAGCATAGTAATTCTTGAGATGAATAATATTCATCAACTAAAGAAGTTCATATTTATCTAATGTTGCACGCCTATATACTCTTGATCCATAATTTGTAGTAACGATGAAAGGCCCTTTCCAGTTTGGTTTGAATTTTCCCTTATGCTTCTTCTCATCCATGGTATTATTTTGGTTTTCTTTAAGAACAATATCACCAATTTCAAATGTTTTATACTTAACATGATAATTATAGTGGCCTTTGAGTTAATTTTGATATGCCTAAATATTATTGACCACAGATGTGTGTTTCTCATCAAGTAGGTCTATCTCTTACATGTGAGCTACTTGATAGTCATGATCATCCAAGACATGCTTGAAAAAGATGTGTAGTGAAGGCAATTCAACCTCAATTGGAAGGATGGCTTCAATACCATAAATAAGTGATTATGGAGTAGCTCTTATGGGGGTATGATGATTGGTACATTATGCCCAAAGGGTAGGGAATATTTGTAGGTGCCAATCATGACTGACATTATTAACATTAATTTTGAGAATATTGATAATGGTCTTGTTTGATTCTTTGTTTTGGCCATTACCTTGAGGGTAATATGCTATAAAAAAAAATTGTGTGATGTTATATTTCGTACATACCTGGTCTACATCTTTATTCTTGAATGATCTTCCATTATTAGATGTAATGTTAGAGGGGATACCATAGTGGCAAATGAGATGGCTGAAGATGAATTTGGAAATTTGATTTCTAGTCATATAAGTGAGGGGTATAGCTTCAACCCACTTAGTGAAATACTCATTGGTACTAAGGATATGTTTATGGCTATCAAATGAATTGGGTTTGATTTTCCCAATGAGGTCAAGTCCAAATGTAGAAAATGGCCATGGTGTCAACATTGGTTTCAGATTTTTGGCTAGGGCATAAATCAAATTAGCATTCCATTAACATTTATCACACTTCTTTACATATGCAATAGCATCTGCATCTACCATGGGCCAATAATAATTAGTATGCAAGAGATTTTTGGATAGGACTATCCCACTAGAATGATCTCCACATACTCCATGAATTTCTCTTAACACTAGTGTAGACTCTACTAAAGTTAAATAATGAAGCAAAGTTCCATCAAAACTACAATGGTAAAGGGTGGATCCAAGTAGAGTATAATGAGTGAAATGATGAATGAAGGCTTTGGTTTATTTTTGATATAGGTTAGGTGGTATAACTTGGTCATGAAGGTAGTTATAAGGGTCTAAGTACTAGATAGAATTAGGACCAATAATATCACAAATCATTGTAATAATTGAAGATTCATGAGCTGGTGCTAAAAAATTCTCAATGAGGAATTGATAATCTCTAGCTTTATTTGTTTGTCAAATCAGAGAGCCAATAATAGTCATGGCATCTATAATTTTATTATTAGCCCTTCGTATGTGCTCAAACTAAATGTTGGCAATTTTTTCCTTATGAGTGTTGACCATGGATTTATATGGAACCAACTTGTCATTTTTGGTCTAAAAATGATCTATGACCTGATTGATGATTAAATGAGAATCACCATAAACTTGGAGATGAGATACATTCCAATACACTTCCTATCAAAGTCCTACACTAAGGGATTCATACTCATCAATGTTGTTTATATAAGGAAAGTTAATTCTAAATGATTTAAGGATTAGATCCCGTTATGGTATAATAAATAAGAGGCTTGCCCTAGATCCATGTGTAGTAAATGAACCATCAAAATATAGCTTCTAGTTTTGCTCCTCAAGAGGTGTGTCAATGATGGTCATTATGGATTTATCAGGGAAATGAAATGTGAGTGGCTTTGTGTCTGTAAGAGGTGTTTTAGCAAGTTGATCTATAAGAACTTGTCCCTTGATTGCTTTCTAATTGACATAATCTATGCCAAACTCATTAAGAAGCATTATCCACTTGGCCATTCCACCTTATAAAGCTATTTTAGATAGTAGATACTTTAGTGGATCTACTTTTGAAATGACCATGGCCTTATTATTCAACATGTAATGGTGTAATTTTTGAGCTACAAAGACCATGGCTAGATAAGATTTTTCAATAGGTACATAGTTATGTTCATATGTGACCAAGGTAAAGCTTAGGTAGTATACAACATGCTCTTTTCCATTGTCATCATGTTGAGCCAAGGATGCCCCCAAAGCATTGTCAATATTGGATAGGTATAACAAGAATGGATTTCCTAATATATGAGGTAAGAAAATAGGTGGATTAGTTAAATAGTCCTTGAGTTGTTGAAAAGTTGTTTGGTAGTGATCATCTCAATGAAATGCAACTCCCTTCTTTAGAAGATGTGTAAATGTATGACACTTGTCTGCTAACTAAGAGATGAAGCATTAGATTGATTGGATCTTACCTTGAAAACTATAGGTTTGCTTCAAATTGGTTGGTGGTGGCATCTTGATTATAGCATGGACTTTGGCTAGATCAACTTTAATACACCTATGAGACACAATGAAGCCAAATAATTTTCCTGAGGTTATGCCAAACACATATTTCTTTGGATTGAGTCTAAATTTGTACTCCTATAATCTTTCAAATATCTCATGTAGTTTTGTTAGATGGTTAACCCTAGTTTTAGATTTTCCTAATATGTTACCGACATTGTCTTCAACAATATAATGCATCATATCCTAGAATATGATAGTCATGACCCTTTGATATGTAGATCCATCATTCTTAAGGCCATATGGCATTACCTGATAACAAAATATTCCCCATAGAGTGGTGAATGATATTTTGTGTTGGTCTTCTGGTGCTATTCTAATATGGTTGTATCTTGAAAATCCATCCATGAGTGAAACCATTTCATAACCTCCCATGGAGTAGATGATCATATCAATAGTAGGTAATGGAAAATAATCTTTAGGACAAGCTTAGTTAATGTCTCAAAAATTAGTATAAATTTTGATCCCTTTAATATTTTTACTAACAGGTACCACATTAGAAATCCATTCTGAGTAGTCAATGGATTAAATACATCCTGATTCTAAGAGTTTTTCTAACTCTTTCTTTACCAATAAAACAATGAAAGGATGCATCTTACATAGCTTTTATTTTACTAGTTTGGTGTTAGGATTAGTTGTTGATGTTTAATTTTGTGCTTTATTTTAGACACCAATAATGGGAAGTTTCAAGATGTGGGACATGTGACTTGAAACAACCTCCAGATTTTTAAGAAGGTGGTCTCTTCTTTATATCAAGTGTTTGGGGAAAAGGGATAGGAATTTTAAACAGAAATGCAAATGCAAAGAAAGAAAATCTATGGCAATACAATTGAATGTAATTTTGATCCTTAATCCTAAGCATAGTGAAACTATATGTAAGATTCAATTACATTAAAGAGTAGAGGAGGAATGATCAATGTAACAGATAGAAACATATAAATAGAGGCTCACAACTTAGACTACTTTTGTAATGATATAGGAAACATCAATAAAGGCACATAACTCTATCTTCTCATTAATTCTTCAGCATATAAAAGGTACAGAAACATGCACAGTTACATAAACTTTACAACTTAAGAAAATAGAATAAAGGCAAATGATATCCTTAATCACAACTCTAGAAAGTCTAAAACTCTTTTCAATAATTTTCTCAAAAAATTCTCTTCCTTTTTTGATCTTCCTGGAGTCCTCTTTATAACCCTAGATCTCTCATTCCATCACCTCCTTTCTTGTGCAACTGTCTATTCTACCTTTATCTCATAGGGGAAAAATAGATGGTGCTTTCAATGTTTGCAGGCTCCAAAAATCTACCCAGTGAACTACTCCATCTACTGGAAATAACTCCCGCTGAGTTTCCCTCTAGATTGTTCATGCATTCCCAAACTTACGGCCCAAATTAAACTTTAACTGAGCTGGAAGTGTCTATATAGGACCCTCTATTCTATTGAAATGGAAGAGGACACTTAGTCAATTTCCTAAAATTTGCTTATTTCTTAAGAGACACCAGAGAATGACACTTGGTGCTTTCCACAACTTTTATCAAAGACATGTAACACTTTCTACTTTCCCTATATTCTTACTATATCCTGCTCAGGAACGTTCTGCCTTTGACACCTATCACAATCCACCTCTTTGATACTTAATGACTTAATAGAAATAAGACTCACCACATTTCTTGCTTAAGTAACTTTTAGAAGAGGCATGGAGATAGGTGGCAATCTCCACTTCTCTTCAACAAAAGACACGTGGCAATCTCTGCTACTTTTTCCCTATGCTGTGGAAGTGTTCATAATGCATGCTAGGCTCCTATGGATGGTGACACTTGGTAACTTTCACAAACTTTAGAAATAAAATCTAGGACCCATCGTAGTCTTTATTCAGCAATGAAACTCAAAAAAGATATTCTTGATGTCGACATGCGGTGGCTTCTGCTGCTTTTATCAAAGACACATGGCATCTTTCACTACTTCTGAGAGTGGAGTAGAAAGGGGCTCAATTGATGACACTTGGCAGCCTCTACTTGAATGGTTTGGTTGTGCCTTACTTGCCCTCCAAAAGGGCACTTGTCCTTTGGTCTTTGGGATGCTCCTTTGAACTACTCATTGAACCAAAAATGGTTCAACAATTCAACACTGTGTGTCATTTACACATAACTCGAGGTATTGAACCAAAAACATTGAACTAAGGCATTGAATCACCTTATTGAACCAAGGCATTTAACTACTTTATTTTGAATGCCAACACGTGGTGACTTTTACTTTCTTTTACAAAATCAATTTAGAGCCTTCCACGATTGTCACTTGACACTTTTTGCCTAATCCTAATACTTAGCTTGTTGAAGAATTTTGCTAAAAAAAATGAAACACATGTGCCGATATGAAATGTGAATGCCAAAACATGGTGCTTTCCATTGAGTTGCTATTGAACATGTGGCACATCCTGACCAACTTTTAGGAAAAATGAAAGGTGCCTCAGATGATGCCACTTGGCAGTTTTCATTGCTTCTCGACACTTAGCCAAAAAATGAAACAAATGAACCAAAAGGGAAAAAGAACTCGTGTTCTATTTCTGAACCTCACCATCAAAAACCAAGGTATGTGGGAACAAAATTTGTAGTGCATGACTAAAAATTGGAATGCAACATAGAGCAAAAAATTTGCTCTACAGTTATTGGTGACCCTAAGGGCTCTTGAGCCTGCTCAAAAAAAGAAACCACACTCCCATTAGATCAAAATTGCAAAATTTTATAGCTTCAACAATGTTGTCTGGTAGGTGAGCCACTCATAATCAGATAACCCTTGCTTGTTCTATAATTCATTAAAGGCTAAATCAAGGTTAATAATATCCTTGTGCAAATTTTTTTGTAAAATCTAAACTGTAGCCTTTAATTTGAATTCGAGCTTGGAAACAAGAACTAGAATAGCTTCTACTTTTGAGACTGAAGAATCATCCCATAAGTTCTAAAAAATTGTTTGGTCATTTTATTTGGCCACCAATAATGGTTCAATTTGATCAACCATTAGCACCATGTTATCATTAAGAAATGGAGAAGGAAGACCTAATCACACTAGATCTTCAATATGTTGTTTCATTTCATTGATGCCTTCTTTCAGAATTTTGAGGAGCTCTCTATTGTTGGCTATGGAATTGCAACTGAGAACCTCATTGACTCTCTTTGCAGTGACCATTTTGTTAGTGATTCCTGTGGTTTCCAATGTCACATCCAGTGCATCATAGAGCTTCTACAACAACATTTTAGAGTCCATTACTCTATCAAAAACTATAGTCAGAGTGTTCTTCACTGAATCCCCCACCTTTTCACACAATTTATGTGTGTTTAACAAGAAGGTGAGAGAAGGCCTAAGCTAAATAATCTCTGAGGAGATTCTTTTCCATAGGATTCATAGAGCTCCTTTACCAATTTTATCACTCTAACATTACTTGGCCTATTAGCCAACTCCAGTGTCAGTTGTGCCACTCTTTGTTGCTCTGCTTGGAACTGGGCTTGAATGGCCATAGTATTATTTTGTTCAGTTAGCAGCTTGTGTTGCCATTCTACTTTTTCCCGCCTCAGGGTCCCCACCATAGCCTTTATCTACATGAGCTCTACCTTTAAAGAATAATTTTGGGCCTAGAATACTTGATGAATTTAAAGAGAAATAGTCTCTTGCAACTGTTTATTTAGATTTTCTATTTCATTGTCCTTTTTATCAATTTCTATAGTCAAACTATTATATTTTGCCTTCTCTTTGGCTAAATTAGTTTCCATCTTCTGTAGCCTCTTTGATGTCTTCAAATAGTCTTTAGTGACTATAGAAGTGGATTTGGTCAATAACTCAATTCTATCCTAGGGCCTGCAAAGGGACATGTTAATGGCCACTGCATCCATTGTGTAATCCTCAAGCTGCATCTACTCAGCTGGCTTGATAACATTTGTTGACAAATGGGTCACCATCAATTATTGTTGAATTAGGTCAAATTGTGACTGTAGATGCATTGTAACCAATGCTTTATTTTCCTTTGTCCTCTTTTTATCTCTTCAAGCTTCCCTTGCCTTTTACACAGCATCTGCTTGGGTCAGGAAGGTAGAAGGAGAGGCAATGTGCCCACCCACAAAAGGATGTCCCTGTGGCAGATCATATTGAATAGCCAATTGTTGGCCATGGGCAATCTAAGGGGAAATTTTTTTGGGAATAGAGAGGGAGAAATGGGGTAATGTTAAAACTTGAGGTAACATAGATGGGGCAAAGTGAGAAATGGGAATGATAGAAGTGGCAAGGAATGTTACCTGGCTAGATGAGATCATCATGCCAATAGGAGAAGAAATAGATTGAGAAGGAGGAGGAATGATACTTACCTAAGGAGCAATTACAACACTCTATAATTGGCACTATTGGGTGTCTGTCTCCTCTTCCATAGCCAACTAAAACTACACCCTCTTTCATTTCTTGGGTGTCTCCTCTTCTATCTATGTTCTCTTTCCTTCCACATCAGCTACTACCATCAATAATGCTTGTGGAGAACTGGGAACTTCAATGACTTTTGATGATGGGGAAGCTTTCAGTGGTGAATGAACCACACTCATTTGTTTCTCCAAGATGCTCAGAGGTTAGGACCAAACTGACACAATTGCTATAGCTACAGCTTGTTCTAAGGTTTGTGGCTCTTGACTTGGCCCATCTCGCTGCTCTATACCCCGTGTTGTCAAATTAGTTGTCTCCAGGCTAGATGCATGGGAGAGATGGCACTCATCCCATAGCTCTTCTCATTTCTCATCTGTGTCTACATTCCTAAAAGAATGGGTGGTTTGAGAAATTTCCTACCTATATTTCCAATAGGCTTCTATTTTCTCTACATCCCAATATTTATTATTTAATGCTCTTCTCAAGCCAGAAGTCATTTTGACTTTGGGATCATAATCCCTCTATTTAACTTAGAAAGTTTCCCATGGTTTATTCTGTAGAAGGGGCAAATCTATTAATTCAACATAAAAATTAGGAGCATCTTCTATAGGGTTTCTCTTGGTCTCCCAAAAGGGGTGGTCCTCATGTGTAATCCTAGTTGCAACCCTATTAGTCCTTATCCAAGAAGATATGTAACCATTTGGGTCACATACCCATTTGTCTTCAACTAACAGGAACCCCAGAAAGGCTAGCTTTTGAAACAACAAAATTTTAGCATCCCTAGTTTCTAAAACTATGTTGCCTACCATCCACGGGAGATCATACATCTTCCTCTTCCATTTCCTAGAACCATAATCATTGTCTACTACTGACACCTACCTGGTGACCTCTAAAAATGCTAACCTAAGAGTTAGAATCTTTGGTAGTAATATTGGTTCCCCACAAAAACCATGAACTCTTATAATCATATGGTGGGATCCAAAGTAGAAGTCACACAAAATTGGGTAACTGGCCAGGAGGTTTGAAAATTTGGGAAATAATCTATTCATGATTGGTTTGGGGGCTGAGGTGGCAAAGAGTATGGGTAACAAATAGTCCCTAGAAATCATATGGGTCACTGGTCCTTGACAAAATATGTGTCCATGCAGACATAGGAATGGTCCTTTGGGGATCAAAACTTGGGTCATATATTTCTAGATGCATATGTTGGGTGAAGAGGTTGGCATTCTAGTATAGCATGAGGTGAAATAAATAATAAGAGTACCTAAACACTCCTTGTTACTTGAACTGGGCTAGTTGTTCCACCATTGAAAAATCAATTTGCTCTGAAAAGTCGAGCTGATATTCCTGGGTCTTGTCGATGGTCTTCAACCTAAAGAGGATAGCCATTTTCTCTACGTAAATTACCATATCATCTTTCATGCTAAAGATGAAAGCCATCATGGATAGTGCATCTTGGTTGACTTGTGTGAATTGGCCTCTTGCTATAGGGAGTGTGGGCACAGTAGTGTTGTCATCACCCATTTGCAATTTGGTTCTTAAGAACCTTAATTGGGTATTGATGTTAGCCCACATCATTTACATTTTAGCAATAGTGGGAAATATTGTTATACTATCATGGTGTAGGGCTAACATATCCCTAATATCCTATGGTGTGATTTTTACCATGAAAGGACCCTACTAAATGGTGCATGAGGGTGCATGGAGCTAGTCTATGCATAATTCAACCAAGTTGGGGCATGGATGCACAGCTGGGACAAGGCACTATGCTAGTTATGAGGTCCATATCCTCATGGGAAATGTCTCATATTAAATTTATCTAGACCTTTAAAGGCACCTTTGATGTGCCCCTTCTTTGAGGGTTTTGCTATTGGTTCTTTGCAAGATTGGGTCCATGATTCCATCTGCATAATCCTTTACTTTTGCTGGGTCACTTGCCTGACCAACCTTTGGAGTTCTAGTCCTTGGATAGGCTTTCAACAATTGTGTGAGAGCTGAAGCATATGACTTACTTACTAGAAACCTATCAAGGGATTCATAAATCCTAACGCCTTGTTGTGAAGATGATGCTCCTTCCATCTCTATGTCCTTCCTATGGTAGTTGGTATGAACCCTTTGCAAATAAAACACTCTTGCTAAAGCAACTTTACTAGGCACTAAAAATTTTTGCAAGTAGCAAGATATTTTCTCATAGATTCAGGAATGCTTGAGATTTGGTAAACTTTAACTCTTGCTAAAAGGTATTTATGGACCTATCAAGTCTCAAAAGGCATTAAACTCAGACAACTTTTAGCAAATCCTACTCAATCTTCTTAGGACAGTGAGATAGACACATTATGCAAGTGGCCACACAAGGTACCTTAGACATTTCTAAAGATTTGGGAAACAATCAATTCAAGAATTTGAAGAATTTTTTAATATTTGAAAACATCCTAAGGTGCAAACTCTATGTTTAAAAACACTTATTTAAAAGAAAAGTGAGAAAACAACAATGGAAAAAAAACAATACGGGAATGGGAAACTATCTAACTATAATACACTAGAGGCCGAAGTTAACTAAAATGCTTCAAATAGATTCCATTTAAAGGAATCTCTTTAGGTTCTCCTTTCATTGATTCCATCTCGAATGAATTCTTTTGCTTGCATGTGCAAATTTTATACGGGTCAGTCCATAATGCTTCAAATTTAGTATGCTGACCCAGCTTGGCAGCTCTTGCATCCCAATTCAAAACAACTGAGCCTACTTAAAATTGAGGATTAGAAGTCCTTTTATCAAAATAGTTATTAACCATTCCTTGATGCTTAATTAATGAATCATGGCCTGTATCCCTCTTCTCTTAAACTTCCAAAAGCTCTGCAAGTCTAACCTGCATGGGACCATTTTCTTCAATTTCAATTTGTTTGATCAGCTAGAGAGCAGGGATTTCCAAGCTTAAGGGGATCACATTAGACTTTCCATATACCAATTCATACAGGGGAATTTTGATCACTTGTTTAGGCATGATTCTATCAGCACATAGTGCTAAATTAAGCACTTTATGCCATTCTTTGTGATGATCAACCCCTACCCTTTTGATGAGTCTAATCAGATTCTTGTTAGTTGATTCTGCCAAACCATTACCATGAGGGTAATAGTTAGATGAAGTTTTTAGATATATTACATGTTTTAATCCAAATTCAGATACTTTAGACCCTAATAATGCTTTAGCATTATCGGAAATTATGGTGTGAGGAGCCCCAAAGCAAGTAGTGATACTTCCTAGAAAATCTAGGATCACATTTTCTATTGCTTCTTTAAGTGGAACTACCTTGGTCCATCTGGTGAAATAATATATGGCAATTAATATCCATTTATGACCCATACTAGATGTTGGATTTATCATTCCAATGAAGTCAAGACCCCATTGAGCAAAAGGTTCATCCATATTTATATGACTAAGGGGCATTGTTGCATTCCTCCTCATCCCCATATAATATGGGCAGGATTGGCATTTTTTAACCATTTGATAACAATCTAAAAATAAAGTAGGCCAAAAATATCCTACCTCACTTATCTTTATGGCTATGGTCTTTGCAGAAAAATGACCTTGTGATATTCCATGATGCATCTCGTGTAGTATTCTCTTAGCCTCAGCCTATTTTACACATCTTAACAATTTACCATCAGAATTTCTTCTGAAAAGGACTTGTTTAATTAAAAAAAAATTAACTCTATGTATCTTATAGTACCTCCTCTTATTTTGAGGGAGTTCTCTTAGATAAATTTCATACTTCATAAAATGAATCCTGCGTATGACCCAAGATTCTTGATTAGCCTCTTGTATCTTTAACACCGTCTCCATCTCTCCTTCCTTATCTGCCTCCCCAAGTATCATCTTTTCAAGCTCTTGGGTCATATATTGGCACAAACCCCTACCTTTGACTAACTTGGTAGATTTGACCTCTACATCATATTCAAGGATCTTAGTAATCCAGTTGGCTCTTTTTCAGTGATTTATCCCTCCATGATGTATTCTCTAATGCTTGGGTGAGCTATAAGTACCAAAATTTTGCTCCCTAATACCATATGCCTAAATTTCTTGAGGGATTTTACTATGGCATATGCTTGTTTCTCTACAAAGTTGTACTTGGTTTCATAATCCTTGAGAGTTCTTGATAAAAAGGCTATTGGGTGTTCTCCCTCTTGTTTATCATCCTTTTGTGTCAAAACAACAACAATGCTTAACTCTCTTCCATAGACATTATTACAAAAGGCTTGGAAAAATCTAGGTTTTGTAGTACTAGGGCCATTAAGATAGCCTTATTGACCTCTTCAAAGGCTTGCCTTCCTTCTATAGTCCATTTGAAAATTAGGTCTTTCTTTAGCAAGAGTGTCACTGGCCTCACCAAGCCTACAAAATTGGATATGAACCTACTAACAAAATTAATCTTTCTTAAGAAGGACTGAACTACCTTCTTATTCACTGGAAGAGGTAGGTTCATTATAGCTACAATTCTTTTAGGATCTATGGAAACTCCTTCTTTAGACACTATATGTCCCAATAATTTGCCTTGAGGCACAACAAAGATGCATTTCTTGGGATTCAGTGATATTCTAAAATCTTGACATTTCTTAAAGATAGATTCTAAATGATCAAAATGATCAACAATATTTTTTGAAAAAATAGTGAGGTCATCTAAATAAACCAAGATGATTTTATTTATAAGTTCCCCAAAGGCTACATCCATAGCTCTTTGAAAGGTGGCTCCTGCATTTGATAGGCCAAATGGCATCTTAGCATATGCAAATGTTCCCCATTTGGTAGTAAAAGAAGTTTTGTACTGGTCTTCATCAGCCAACCAAATTTGATTATATCCACAGAAACCATCTAGCAAAGAAAATCTCTCTGATCCAGCCATAGTTTGTAGAATTTATTCCATGGAGGGTAAGAGATAGTGGTCTTTCAGAGATGCTCTATTTAGAACTCTAAAATCTACACACAGTCTTACATCTCCATTCTTTTTCCTAATTGGTACTAGATTTGATACCCAGGTTAAGTGCTTGATTGGAAAAATTATTTTGGAATCTATAAGTTTATGCAACTCATCCACCATTAGAGGCTCAATCGTTAGATTTACTGGCCTCTATTTCTGCCTGATGGGCTTAGATCCTTCAGTCAGTTCTATTATGTGCTGAATAATGTCTCTATTGTATCCATGAAGGTCTTCATAGCTCCAGGCTATGACTCTGTCATATTTTTTACACAATTCAATTAGTCTTTCTTTTTCCACTTGAGTTGTAGAATTCCCAACTTTTAGTTTTTTCCCTTGACTCACCTCTATTTTAGAATAATCTGCTTTGTTTACCTGGAACATTTTCTTCTCCAAGCTTACATCCTCTAGATCAAATAAGTTTTCTAAGGTGATCAAGCCCTTAGGGAGCTTATTAGTCTTTAATTGTATAATTTGATCCCCATATGCTTCCTCAATTTTGGTTTGTAATTGATCAGCAAACTCATCTGATTATTTTAAGAATGAGACTACTTGAGCATCATTTTCAAATACTTGCCAATTCTCATCATTGTTTATAATAGTCAGCCTCACTATAGCTTTTACCGACTCATTGTTAATTAATAGGCTAGTTGTTGGATTAAACTATGAGCCAATTTGGGCCATCCTATCAGCTTCAAAATTTTGACTCCTAGGGACTATCTTGATATTGAAAGCTTAAAAATCTTCTATTAAGTCCCAAATCCTATGTCTATAGGATCTCATCCTTACATTTTTGGCTGCTGCCTTTTTTCTAATTTGCTTTACCACTAATTCTGAATCTCCTTTTACTATTAGGTCTTTATCCCCCTTTTCTTGGCTAACAATAGCCCATGTACTAAAGATTCATACTCAGTATCATTATTAGTACAAGCAAATTGGAAATGGATAGCCCTTAAAATTTTCTCACCATATGGAGTAGTAAGACAAATTCCTACTCCATCACCATGCTTACTTCTAGCCCCATCAAAATTAAAGGTCCAGATTTCTAAATTTTGAGTTATCGGTGCCTCTTCCCTTAGAACATTTGGAATTTTGTGGTCCTCATCAAAAATGACATATGTGCCCAAGCCAGTAGAGTCATAGTTTCTATATGGGTCACTATTCATCATAGCCAACAACTAGTTATTTTCTTCTTCTTGATCATGCTCAGTCTAGTCACCTAACTCTTCAACAAAAATCTTCTCTTCCTTATTTAACATAGCATGATCTGCCTCTAATTTTGATGTTGGTTCATTGGTGATATGATCTTTTGATAGTGGTTCAGATAGAATTTTCATCTTCGAACTGTATCTGGTTCTCAAGATGAGGTGAGACCAATCAAGAGACATATATCCTCCTATTTTTGTTGTAAAGTCTCTGGATAAACATAAACCAAAAACAAGAGGTATATCTATGACTACTACATCTTAGTTGACAATTATATTGGGACAAGTATATAACTGTAATGGGAGTAGTTTAATTCTCCCTATGGTTTGTATTATTTTGCCATCTAACTACATAACTCCTTTTGTAAGGGGTTCATATTTTATTTTCAAAGCATCATCTATTTGCTTGGGCATCACTGTAGTACTAGCTCTTGAATCTATTAATGCATTATACAAGAGTTTCTTTCCAACTATTAGAGTTAAGTAGAAAGGTTCTAGTTTGGATTTACTTGTGCTGCATCATTCACAAACGTTGTTATCTTTAGAGGAGCTGTATCTTTGAGCTTTTATTTTCCAGCAGGTCCTTCTTTGGTAATAGTACCTTTGGGCACTGCTTGGCCTTGCAGAGCTTGTTGTAGTAGTGTCTTCTATTCAGGAATAGCCAATATATCCCATATTAATACTTGTGCTGGAGTCTTCTTCAATTGTTTCACTACATTTATCAGTCCTAAAGACTGAGTTTTTTTAACATAAGGATATCTTGTTTTTTCCTGAATTTGGGCAGGAGTCCCTTGATTTTGCACTAGCTGAGGCACTTCTTGTTTGACAACAGTGTTTCTTTGCCCTTGAAATGGAGGATTATTCATGATTTGACTATTTACAATCTTAGGCTATTCCACCATTTTTCTTTTTGATCTGGTGTAATAATCAGATTGCACCACTAGTCTTTGAGAGGTAGATGCTTCATTCAAGAAAATTGATTCTTCATCTTCAACCCATGAGAACAAAGCATGTTTTGGGGCTATTTCTTCCTCTTTTTTTAAGGACATTCCTTGCATCTGAGCCACTAGGATTGAATTCTACATTCCAGATTGGTAGGCTTGATTGTCACTAAAACTGGCAAACTGACCATCCATTCTTCTTTGCTCTGCCACCCTTTATTATATATTACCCCTAGGGTAATCTCTAGGTGTATGAGAATTATTACAAGGGAAACACTAGGAATTAGTATCATCCACATAATTATTTTGCCCTAGAACCATTTTCCTATTTGAGTCGGGAGGAATAGTCTATGAGGGTGTGGGAACTGTAACCAATTGATTCACTAGCTAATGGTTAGTTTATTTTGGAGGACCCTGATATTGGTTTGGTTGGGATGAAAATCTATTTCCTTGATAGCCTTAATAAGGAGGCTTGGAGAATATATTATGTTGTCTTTTTATATTGATCAGCTCATTGGAAAACGTCTTTAGGATATTCTTGATATCATCCATCTCAGATGACTAAGCAAGGACAGGTTCTTTCATAGATGGTTGAGGGTAAGTGTACATAGACACAGGTGGGCTTATAGATTTACAAACTTCTTGAGGTAATGGCAGGGAAATTTCTAGGAACATGGGCATGGAAGGCCTTGGAGGTAACTTTTCAGCATCTATTAAATGACTCTCAACTCTGACCTCATATTCATAAGCCTTTGGCAAAGTGTGTCCTCCAAGTGACTGAATCATAATAGATATATCTAAATTCAAAGCCTTAAGATAAAACACTATGGCCATACCTAGTAATGGTCTAGCCATAGCAAGGATTCAATCCTAAGTCTTTTGAAATTTGGAATTAAAGTCAGTCATGGCTTCTTGTGGTCCCCTTTGAATGGTGATTAACTACTGTAACAATGAAGACTTATCACCCTTCTCTGTAAATCTTTCAAAGAATAGATCTCTGAGCTGATCCCATGTAGATATGGTATTTGGGGTCAAAGACTGATACCATTCTAGAGCCTTCCCTTTAAAAGAAGTCACTAATAATCTTATGTCCACATTTTGTTATGTGACAACATGTATAGCACAAACATCTAAAACATCTTGAAGATGTTCTACAGGTGTTTTAGAGTCTTGCCCACTGAATTTGAGTAGAGCTTTTAGGGCATTCACTGGGATAAGATCCTAAATGGCTAGTGTTATTGGGAGGATTAAGGGACTACCAATGTTCCAGCTTGCATAATTTCTTGGGGGTATAAGGGCTCCCATATTTGCTCTTCGTATTGGTACAAATTGGATAGCTCTTTTTCTTGGACTTGTTACCAAAGGTGGAAAAAGAATACCTAGATTTATAGCAGATTGTGATCTGGTGACTAGTCCATAGCTCTGACTCCTTATAGCTCTCTAGTTCATACAGTCTTGAAAGAAACTTCAAGACTGGTCCCATCGGGTGTGCCAAAAATTGTTGATGTTTAATTTTCCACTTTGTTTGAGACACCAACAATGGGAAGTTTCAAGATGTGGGACATGTGACTTGAAACAACCTCCATATTTTTAAGAAGCTGGTCTCTTCTTTATATCAAGTGTTTGAGGAAAAGGGATAGGAATTTTAAACAAAAACACAAATGCAAATAAAGAAAATCTAATTATGGTGATGTGTCTGAATGTAATTTTGATCCTTAATCCTAAACATAGTGAAACTATATGTAAGATTCAATTACATTAAGGAGCAGACGAGGCATGATCAATGTAACAGATATCAATAATAGAAACAAAGGCTCACAGCTTAGACTACTTTCGTAATGATATAGGAAACATCAACAAAGGCATAGAACTCTATCTTCTCATTAATTCTTCAGCCATATAAAAGGCACAAAAACATGCACAGTTACATAAACTTTACAACTTAAGAAAATATAATAAAGGCAAATGATATCCCTAATCACAACTCTAGAAAGTCTAAAACTCTTTTCAATAATTTTCTCAAAAAATTCTCTTCCTTTTTCGATCTTCTTGCAGTCCTCTTTATAGCCCTAGATCTCTCATTCCATCACCTCCTTTCTTGCGCAACTGTCTATTCTACCTTTATCTCACAGGGGACAAATAGATGATGCTTTTAATGTTTTCAAGCTCCAAAAATCTACTCAGTGAACTACTCCATCTACTAGAAATAAATCCCACTAAGTTTCCCTCTAGATTGTTTGCACATTCCCAAACTTACGGCCCAAATTGGACTCTAACTGAGTTGGAAGTGTCTATACAGGACCCTCTATTTTGTTGAAACAGAAGAGGACACTTAGTCAATTTCCTAAAAATTTACTTATTTCTTAGGAGACACTAGAGAATGACACTTGGTGATTTTTGCAACTTTTATCGAAGACATGCGGCACTTTCCACTTTCCCTATATTCTTACTATATCCTACTTAGGAACGTTCTACCTTTGACACATATCACAATCTGCTTCTTTGATACTTAACGACTTAATAGAAATAAGAATCACCACAATTCTTTCTCGAGAAAATTTTAGAAGGGGCATGGAGACACGTGGCAATCTCCACTTCTCTTCAACAAAAGACACATGGCAATCTCTGCTACTCTTTCCCTATGCTATGGAAGTGTTCAGGATGCATTTTAGGCTCATACAGATGGTGACACTTGGCAGCTTCTGCAAACTTCAAAAATAAAATCCAGGACCCATCATAGTCTTTATTTGGCAATGAAACTCAAAAAATAAATTCTAGATGTCGACACGTGGTGGCTTCCACTGCTTCTGAGAATGGAGTAGAAAGGGGCTCGATTGATGACACTTGGCGACCTCTGCTTGAATGGTTTGGTTGTGCCTTACTTGCCCTCCAAAAGGGCACTTGTCCTTTGGTCTTTGGTATTCTCCTTTGATCTTTGGGATTCTCCTTTAAACTGCCCATTGAAATGAAAATGGTTTAATGGTTCAATGGTTCAACAGTTCAACACTGTGCACCCTTTACACATAACTTGAGGTATTGAACCAAAAATATTCAACCAAGGCATTGAACCACCTTATTGAACCAAGGCATTGAAGCACTTTATTTTAGATGCTGACACATGGTGATTTCCACTTTCTTTTACAAAAGTACTCCAGAGCCTTCTATGATTGCCACTTGGTGTTTTTCGCTTGATCCTGATACTTAGCTTGTTGAAGACTTTCACTAAAAAAATGAAATGCAGGCATTGATATGAAATGCAGATGCCGATACATGGTGCTTTTCATTGAGTTACTATTGAACATGTGGCATGTCTTGACCAACTTGTAGGGAAAATGAAAGGTGCCTCGGATGATGCCACTTGGCAGCTTCTGCTACTTCTCGACACTTAGCCAAAAAATGAAACAAATGAACCAAAAGGGAAAAAGAACCTATGTTCTATTTCTGAACATCACCATCAAAAACCAAGCTATGTGGGAACAAAATTTGTAGCACATGACTGAAAATCAAAATGCAATGTAGAGTAAAAAATTTACTTTACATTAACTACAAGGTGGTACAAAACCAAGATGAGGTCCAAACCTAGCATATCAAAATAGGCCCATGCAAAGATATCTACAAATTCTCTCATCAAAGCTATCAAGACTTTAAATTCCTCCTTAGTGAGAGACAAAACTAATTTTATCCATTTTAGGTCTGGTGGAGTCTTGATGTTTATGTCTATTATATCTTTGACTAGAAGGGTCAAACTATCTTTTAGGCTAGTAGGCAATGATTTAAACTATTAGACTATGTCAGGGTCCTCTATTAGGAATTAATCTTCAACTTCTCTTATGCATGATGAATCTAAGTCCCCTAATGGGAGATCTATCCATGTGGTTAAAATAGTAAAAAAATATTAAATAATTTGATCAAATACTTGTTATGCAAAACTAAACTCAGATCCATAGGCAAGTTCATCATTGGTGGTCTTCTAGTCTAAATTTGAAGAAGAAAGAATATCACCATTTAATGGTGCCTAAAACAAGTTTTCACCACTAGACTAGCCTTTATCTTTACTTTTTCTCAGGTTAGAAAGTGCCTCAAAGAGGTTTTTACTTTGGGACCTCAATGTTTTACTTGTTTGTTTTTGGTTAACGGTGTTCACCTGTTATCCAAAATAAGCTTCAGGATCCAATGTAATTAAGAATCTTGACTTGTGATATCCCAATAGAACATTATCTCTAAGGCCTAATAAGTCATAGAATGCCTCATCATTCTAGAACTCATTAATTGATAAATTGGATTCTTGTTGGTCCCAATCTATCAGTTGGGGATAATATAATGGTAATGGGTTGTGATGAATGACTAGGGTAAGGGTAAAAATGACATTGTTATCAAACAAATTGGTTTTAGTTAGGTCATCAAAGTTGAGGCTATGATCAGACTGTAGTTCACTATCAGCATCATCATCACTAGTCACTGGTGATGGAATTTGAATAAGATATGTGGGGTCACCCCTAGGTAGTTTAAATCCAAGTCCATAAGGTCTTTCATACTTAGTCATGGAAATTGGCTCGATGGTTCCTTGCTAATTTAGTCTAAGGCCTCTTCTTTCATAATTGTGATGCTCCATGATCTTATTGGAAATAAGATACTTTGCACTTTTATAACAATCAGCTTGGTCATCTTTGTATACCCATGATTCATCCCCTTCGAGAGAGTTGAGTTATAAGCCAAATGCTAGTATAAATGTAATAGGTCCCTTATATTTGTTCTTTCATTGCCAATACATATATGGGTGACTTTAGGTCACCCAAAGTTTTTGGATTCTAAGGAAGAATGAAAATATGAATTGTATCATGGGTCACATACTCTCCCAGTCCATTATCTGAAATGGTGAAATTATTATAAGCTTCAAGAGGTGGCATGTGGGAAAGGGAATCCAAGGTATTGGGATCTATGCAATTGTCTGATGAAGGATCAATAAGTATATCCTTTACTTTATCCTACTTGGAACTTAGATTCATATCATGCTGATAATTATATCATTGAAATTTGGCCTCAAGATATTTGCAATGTTCATATGGGTGTAAATCTCCTAGAATATTCACTTCCATCCCTAAGTAGGAAAACTTGATACATTGGTGCAGCATTGATAGGACTACATGAATCTAATGTAACCAAGGCATACCTAGAATCATATTATATGAAAACTCAAGATCAATCACATGGCAAAGTGTATCATTGGTTAAAGGCCCAATGATAATTGAAAAACTAATGGTGCCTTGTGATTCTCTTTCTTGATTATCATAGGCTTTGATGGTTATTGTTTTTGCCTCAAGATCTATCATTATGTACCCAAGAAGCTTAATGAGCTTTAGAAACATGATGTTGAGGCTTGATCCACTATCTATAAGGACACATTTCACTTCATGCCACTTTATATAAACTTCTATCTATAATGGGTTATTATGGAGTGGGCCAAGGGAAGACATATCGCTTTGGTTAAATGTGACTTGTTGGGATAGAGCTAGGTGTCCAACCAAAGCTATAAATTTATTATGGGATATGTCACTAGCAACAATGGATTGGGTTCAAAAATCATTCAAGATGTTCTTATGGATTAATGACATTTGCAACAAATCTAAAATATAAATCTATGTTAGTATCTTCTATAATTGTTCCACAATATCAAACTTTTTATCTTGGTCAATATTGAATTGTTTATTTTGAAGCTAAATGGTTGGTTGGATGATAGGTAAAGTGGTGGATGGTTGTGGGCCTAGGATATTAATATTTAAATTTTGAGTTGTGATTACACAATTAGGATTAAATATTGGACCATTATTGCTAATAAATGTTGGGAATGGTGTGGGAGAAGACAAGACAAGTCTCGATTGATGATGCACTCATATGTGGTCACATGGAAAGGATGAGTTGTTGATATAAGGTCCAAAAGGGGAAATACTAGTTTTTTAATATACACTCTCAAGTCAAAAAAGGATTATCTATGTTATTTGGTTGAATGTTGTTATTTAGCAATGGTTGAGGCTGATTAGTGCCTTCTCTAGGATTAATGGAGATGGTATTAACACTACCCCCTATAATATGTCCTATAACCCTATTGTAGTTGTTTGCAACTACATGGTAGGTTTGTTGGTTATTACCATTCTGACCTTGGTTTTATCTATTGTTTTGTCATTATGGGTTTTGCTATTGATTTTGTTGATTCTATTGGTTTGACCTTTGATTTTGATACTATTGATTTTGTTGTTACACTGGCCATTGTTATTATTATTGCTAATTGTTATGTCAAGGAAAGGGGTTTTGATAAATCCCAAGAGTTTTATTAGAAGTGGAAGCACCATTATCAAATGTTATTTCCCCATTCTCCAATATATTCTTAATTAAATACTTGATTGGACACATCTTCATATATTATGCCCATTGACCTGATGATATTCATAAAATTCATTTTCATGGTATCAATCAAGATAAGCAATGCCTTGTGGATAATGATTTTGTATATGCCAACTAATTAGATTAGTGGCAGAAAGCTTGTGTAATGTAGACTCAATAGGTTTTCCTAGGTCACTAAAGACATGATGTACATGCATAGTTCTCCTAGGGGAGGGGTTTGCAATTATAAAGGCTAATGTAAGTGTTATGTAGGTCTTGGTTGTTATTCTTCTGGCACTGGTTGGAGAGGTTTTTGGGTAGGGGTTAGCTAAAAAGGTGGTGCAAATGATGTTCGCACTATTTGGACATGATGTGACTCAGTTACTCCATTTCCCACAACATTCTTATTGTGGTTAAATTACTTAAGTCTTTCTTGGTTATTGGCTAATTATGATGCTTTCACATGCATTGGATTTTATTTTTTACAATTTCCTTGATTGGTACCTAGATTATTATTAGTTGAATTAAGCTTGATGACTCCTTTATTGATGATCATTCACTCGATCAATAAACATTTATCAATGATCTATTTGAAAGTATGTGTACATTGTAGTTCTAGATGATAAGTTATCTCACTATGCAAATTTTTAGTAAACATAGTGGTTAATTATTTATCTAGTAAACTATGGGTGAAATATCTTGTAAGGGCTCTTCATCACTGTATATAAATTATAAAACTCTCACCATCTTTTTATTTTGCTTGTGTTAAATCCACTAATGAAATCTCATGTTTGATATTATAGGTAAAGTGTTGTACAAACTTATCAGAAAGATAATCAAAATCCATTACTAAATTTTTGGTAAACTTTGGAAACCACTCCAAGGCTATCCAACCAAGTTCCTCAGAAACAACAATAAAATATATGTCACTATATGCCACTGGTTGACATGTGATAAAGAACTCAGTCAAATGAGCCTGAGGGTCACCTTTACCTTTGTATTTGTCAAATTTTGGTGGTTTGTATCCTAGAGGAAATGGTATTTGCAAATAATTCATGTTGAATAGATAAAAACACCTGTCATCTAACTTAAACTTTTTAGTTTGTTTCCCATCCTAAATGGTAGCAATTGCATCCTTCATCTATTGTAATTCTTAGGATAGGAAACTGGAAGGAACATTCATTTGAGGGAGAATATTGGTTTGGGTAGATGGTAGGGAGGTCATAAGTTGGACACTTTGACTAGGATATGATGGAGATATCTATTAGGGTATATTAGTTTGGTTGGGAAATGGACCAAGAATATGCATACCTAGATTATGTACTTGAAATTGCACATTTGGTTGTGTGATATTTTAGTTTGGGTTGGTGACAAAGGTTTGACTTAGAGGATTATTTGGTTAGGATGGAGGGATATAACTATATTATGCCTACTGTGGTTGAAAAGAGACATGCTATAGACTAATCAAACGTTACTACTGAGTGGCAACTTGTAGACCAAGACCCTGTCTTTGAATTTGTTGTACATTTTGAACCAATGGTTGTCTAATAGGTACTTGAGAAACTTGGGAGCTATAAAGAGGATTACAAATAAAGTCAATTATTAGTCTATAAATAATGAAAAATGTATAGAGAACTAAATAACTAAGCCTATCTATTCCTATGGGAATTACAAAGGATAACAAGAAACAAATAGAAGAAATCAAACATCATATTACCTTCCCAAATGGATTCACCATACCCAATGTGGCTCAAAATCATGTTCTCCCTTGATCAAGTATCCTTGTCTTTGTCAACAATGGTGGAAAACTCCTCTAATGTCTCAATAACACTCCATAAAACCTAGGCTCATGATTCCAAATCACTAAACTAGCCTATCAATGAAGCTTGAAAACAAAATCAATGATCAAATGAAAATGATTGTAAAAACAATTTAAAATTATAACTTTTCAATATTCAAGCTTAAAATTCATGTCCATGGCCTCTCTATTTATATAAATTTTAGATTGGTTAAGATCAACCATGATCATCCATCTCAAGATTGAGATGTGTGGCCATGGATAATCCTAATATTTAGAATTAAATCTATAATTATCTTCATCATGTTTTTAGAATAAGGGCCATTGAAGATCCATATGAGGCATTAACTAGGCATGGGTGACCCATAATCCTGATATTTGTGGCATTTATGGCCTAGGGATGTCTTACCAAAAAATGATATCACCTAATGATGTAGTTAATAGGAATCAATTTTAAAAAATAAATATTCAACAACTCTCATGGGAAATCCACTTAAGCTCTTGATTTGTATTAATTATCCTTAAACAAGGTTAATCAACATTTGTGTAACTATTTGAAAATTGGCCCTTAATTAATCAAAATGGTTAGAAAGCCATACTATTGAGTTATAATTTGACTTAGGAAGAATTAGAAAGTGATGTTAGATGCAATGGATCTATATTCCCATTTAGGATGTTGTAAACACAAAATATCAAAGGTATATGATGTATATCAATGAATTAGAAGAAAAAAGTGATCTAGAGCACTAAATGACAAAATTGTATTTTGACTCAAAATGATCTGATCAAAGTTAGCTAACCCATAAAATGCATTGCCCTATTTAGGGATACTTTTAAGTAATAATTATGAACCATTTAAGGAATTTTATGTATTTTAACCTAAAATGTGCATTTGAGTGCAATTCGAGTAAGATTGACAATTTCAACACAAATGGTGTTAAGAATTGGATGTCTACATTTTACCCCTCTTTGAGAAGGCATAATGAGACATTCAAGTGAAGCAACATATTTTCAAAGGAAAGAGTTGTCAAGAATAAATTGGAATAGACCCATGATTCCCCCTCAAGAGGACATACTAGGATGGAAGAAAAGGATGGACTCTCTAAAAGAGAGAGAAAGTGAGAGATTAACCCATAAAATAAATCACATCTAAATGAGCTAATTTTTGCATGCGTGATTACCATCAATGATCAAAATATAATTATAGGTATAATAGGCCCTATAGACACGGGGAATGGGAAATATACAATCTATAATGTAAGGGACACACTATAAACATACCCAATTTGAGAGTACAAGCTACACGCTTACAACATTGATCAATCTTGAGACATGTTGCGCACTAAAATACTACCATCATGGTCTTTAATGTGGAGAGATTGGAATTAGAGGAAAAGAGAGAATTTTCTACTCTAGGAAGGGAATCACCACTGAAATAGGGTCTTTAAAGAGAATATGATAAGAAGTACTCCAGTAGAGCAAATTTGATCGTGATAAAATAGGTTTGCTCTATTAGGGTGAATCTTGATCATTGATAAAGAATAAATAATGATTTTTCCCATGTATACCTAATTTGATTCAGATATTGTTCATATGTTGTGCCCTAGCATGGGTAATTGACAAGTAAAATAACTCAAGGATATAATAAAAAAATAGATTAAAGTGAGCTGGCACAAACATACATGCGATGGTGTAATGGCTTAGAAATCCATATAAAACTAACCATATGAGAATGAAAAAAGTGATGAGAGAGATGAAAATAAGAATGAAGATAGTTGAGCTGACCTCAATAGAAATTGAGCACTACCTACATAGTTCCATGGACTCATGTTCCAATATGAACTTTAGGTCAATGTGGTTCACCCAAGTTTGGGAGAGAATGGAATGAGGAATGATGAAAAATAGACAAAGAATTTTATTAGAATTATAATGTATATAAAGAGATTCACATCTAAGCATATACAAAAATCCTTAAATACATGTTACCTAGAAGCCTAATTCCATATCATGAGCCTAGGTTTTGTAAAGTGTTCTTGAGAATCGTTCATCAGAGATGATGTTGACGTTAAGATGTTAAGACCTAAGCACAAAGTGCTTGCTATAGAAAAAGAAATTAAGAATCATAAGTATGAATAACTTATAATGACATAATATTCCAATTGTGATGAGCCAGTTCAAATGTGAATACTTATAACTAAGGATAATGGTAAAACAATGGCCAAAACTAGATTTATAGTGATTTACATTTAAATAAAAAAGCAAAGACAAACATAAATGAAACTAGCTTGAAATCAAGATATGATCAATCAAGACTTAGGTAGGAATAAAAATGTTTAAAAATAAAAGGCAATAATGTCTTAATGACATGAGACCAAGATATGAATAATCAAGATCCATGTGGATCATCAAGGTATTCTTGAACACAAAAGCAAAATCAAATAGAAAAAAGCCACCAACAACAATCAAATAAACAAAATGGTCCAAGAATAACATAATAACATAGGATCAAAATATAAACAATTGAGATATATGTGAATCATCAAGATGTTCTAAAACACAAAAGAGATAATCTAAAAATAATCAAGGAAACACAAGATCAATATGAGACAAGAAGTACTAAAAAGAGAGAAGGAGAATAAATAAAAGGAGAGGTGCAAAAGCATAATAAAAAAAACTAAGAAAACTCAAATAAACACACACAAATAAAAACCAAGTTAGTGTGGTTTAAAGACAAATATTCATGCATGTGTGGTAGAGGTGTTACTTTTCACCACATCAAACAAATAACAATGACACGATAATTGTTCCCTAATTAAAGAGGAACAATGATTAAAAAAAATGGGGGAAGAGAAGAAAAAGAAGGAATTGGTTAAGCTAATTCTAGATGTATAAGACAAGTGGACTTTGCCTACATAGTTCCATAGATTCATATTCCATCATAAACTTTAGGCCAAATGTAGTTTTCCCAAGAATTGGGATAGAAGAAAAATGATGACCAGACCAGGATGACTAATGTTATAGAAGAAATGGAAGATATGACAAACAAATGAGAATGATCTAGAAAACAAGAAGCTGATGAGATGAGAAAGAATGATCTTTCAAGATGGCAAGTGCATGGGACACGATGAAATGAACTAGTGTTTCTGTGCTTGCAAAATGGCAAGAGCATAGTATGGTGGAACACGAATGTACAAATGTATAGAAATGTGAGATAATGTTTTTGTTCTTTTGTGGATCATGTTCTAATGTTTTTGGTATTTTCAAAGTGTTTTTGATGTTTTTGGTGTTTTTGGGATAAAATATGTACAAGGTGGGACCCTCTAGTAGAGGAGATGTACATCCTGAGAGTAGAGGTTCCAATAAGATAGCTAATCTAACTACAACAACCCATGCTCACAAATTGGCAAGAGTAAGGTTCTTGATCTGTAATAGTGTATAAATGGTCTAGAATTAAGAATATGTTTTTGTTCACTTGTTTAAAGCTGCATAATACTATCCTAGTGAACTACTTTGTAGAACTACTACTGAGGATATTCATAATGTTCATGAGACATAATCAAGATCATAATTGGTCAAGGGATGAAAAGTGTTTAAGATTATAACATGACTTAGACATAACAAATAATATGCTTATCAAAGAGACCAATCCAAATTGGGATGAATAATATGTTTAGAGTGCCAAGGATTAAAAGCCTTTACTATCAAGAATCATGAAAAGTGGACTAGGGTAGTGTAAAATGTGTTCAAGGTAAGATAAAAGGGTGGGATAAAATTATGACAGCATAAGTTGCCCCCAAATCAGGGGTCTTATGTACAATGGTTCAAACTTATTCATGCATATAATCTCTTAATGTGTATGATGTTCATGGGCTCTAAAATTTCTTCACCATTAGGTTTAGCCAATCAATATGCTCCTGATCCATAGTTTGCTATGAAAATATATGGTCCTAACTAATTAGGTTAAAACTTGCCTTTATTTTTAGGTTCAACATTTATATTCTTCTGGTTCTATTTTAATACTAAGTCACCAATCTCAAATTATTGAGGGAGAATGCATTTTTTGTAGCTTCTCCATAATCTATTCTGATATGCCTAAAAATTTTCTAAGGTGGCCAAATTCTTACCATCAAGAAGCTCTAGTTTGTGTAGTTGTGAGGCTCTATAGTCTTCATTATCTTCAATGTGCTATAGTGATATTCTTAATGATGGGATCTCAATCTTGACTGGGATGATAGCTCCAGTGCCATAAACAAGGGAGTATGGAGTAACTCCAATTGGGATGTGATGATTGGTTTGATAAGCCCAAAGGTCAAGAAAGAGTTATAAGTGCCAATTATAGTTAGCATCATTGAAAATATTCTTTAAAATGGATATAATGGTTTTATTAGAATGCCTTAGCTTATCCGTTGCCTTGCAGGTTATATGGAGTGGACTTTTTGAGCTTGGTCTTGAATTTTTCACAAAGAGATTTCATATCTTGGTTCACAAAGGATCCACCATTATCAGATATAATACAAGCTAGGATGCCATATCAACAGATGATATGGTAATAAATAAATGTGGCTATTTATTTCTCAATAACATAAGTGAGGAATTTCCTCAATCTACTTGGTAAAGTATTTGGCTATAGTCAAAATGTGCTTATGGCCATCTGAAGATGTCAAGTTGATTTTCCCAATGAGATCAAGATCCCATGTTGATAATGGCCATGGTGTTGTAATTGGTTGCAATGGTAAGGAAGGTACATGTATCAAGTTACCATGCTACTGATAAGGAACATACTTCTTTACATAATTATAAGCATCTATCTCCATTTTGGGCCAATAATAGCCCATTCTAAAGAGTTTCTTTTCTAGGACTACACCATTAGTATGGGCCCCACACATTCTTTTATGAACCTCCTTTAGTGCCAGCTCAAATTATCCCAAAGATAAACAACAAATAATCATTCCATCATAGCTTTACAATAAAGTGTGTTTCCAAGGAGGATATAATGTGTTAAGTGATGAAGGAATAGTTTTTATTGGTTGTTAGAAAGGTTAGCGAGAAATACATGACTATGGAAATAGTTATAAAAATATTGGTACCATGGTAGCTCAAGGGAGGGATTAGGATCAACAATAGTACATATCCTCTTTGAATCTGATAGAATATGTATCGATTAAAGAATATTTTCAATCAAGAACTGATACTTTTTAAAGCTATGATGTATTTGAATCATGGAACCAATTGTTTCCATGGCATTGGTAGATTTGTTGTTGACTCATGGAACTTGCTCAAACTATAGAGATTTAAAATGTGTTTTAAGGGTATCAATAATTTATTTGTAAGGAATAATCTTATCATCCCTTATTTGATACTGGTTAGTTGTCTAATTTATGATTAGCTATTAATCTTCATAGACCTTTAAGTTTTGAATATCCCACTGTATGGCAAGATGGATCCCTATAACTAATGCCTCATATTTAGCCATATTATTTGTACACTAAAATTATATATGGAAGGCTTTGGGGATCAAATCCCCCTATGGTGTGATAAAAAAAAATGCCAGCTCCATACCTTCAGAATGTGAAAGATCTATCAAAATAGAGTGTCCATTGTTTAGGTTCTTGCGATACTTGTTTTATCATCATGATAGAATCATTTGAAAGGTCAAAGTTGAGAGGTTGAGTGGCCATAATAGGAGCTTTTACAATTTGGTCATCAAAAACTTGTCCTTTGATTACCTTTTAATTTTGGTACTCAATATCAAACTCACTAAAGAGAATAATCCATTTAGCCATGCAACCTTGAAGAGATACTTTAGATAAGAGGAAATTGAGAGGATCTACCTTGGTGATAATGATAGTTTTGTTATTTAACATATACTATCATAATTTCTGAGTGGCAACACCATAGCTAACATTCCTTCTCAATAGGCATATAATTATATTCATAGGCTACCAATGTGTAGCTTAAATAATAAATAATGTGTTACTTACCATGATCATCATGTTGAGCTAAAAGTGCCCCTAGTGCATGTTATGTGGCTAATATATAAAGAAGTAGTGGCTTTCCTTGTGTTGGAGGTCATAAGACTAGTGGATTAGCCAAGTATGTTTTAATATTTGAAAATACTATCTGATAATATTCATCCCACTAAAATTTTACTACTTTCTTTAAAATATGGGTAAATGGGTGGCACTTATCTACCAATTGAGAAATGAACCTGCATATAGACTAGATCTTTCTTTGTAGACCTCACAATTATTTAAGATTATTTGGTGGAGGCATTTCCATAATAACATTGACCTTTGTAGGGTCAAATTTGATCCCTCATTATGATACAATGAACCCTATAAATTTTCCTAATGTGAATCTAAAGACACATTTCTTAGGATTTAAGTAGACTTTATATGCATGAAGCCTCTCAAATATTCTTCATAGAATGTTAGGGTGTCCAAATCTTATTCTTGATTTTTCTAGTATATAATCAACATAGTCCTTGGCAATGTCATGTATCATGTCATGGAAAATGACAGTTATTGCACACTAATATGTGGCTCTAACATTCTTCAAACCAAATAACATGACTTGGTAATAGATTGTCCCCCACAAAATGGTGAATGTGGTCTTATGATGATCTTTAGGGGTTGTCTTGATCTAATTGTAACTAGAAAATACATCCATTAAGGATATCATCTCATACCTAGTATTTGATTTAGTGATCATATCAATGTTGGGTAGAGGAAAATCATCTTTGGGGCATGATTTGTTGATATCATGAAAATTAGTAAAAACACATATGCCTCGGGTCTTTTTACTCACTAGTACTATGTTATAAACCCATTCAAAGTATTCCAGTGGTTTAATAAAATTGGCTCCTAACAACTTTTCCAACTCAGGCTTAACCAAAAGGGCAATGTGTGGATGCATCTTTCTCAACTTTTGTTTAACTAACTTAGCACCAGGGTGAACAACAAGATGATTCACAACTAAATCTAGGTCCAAGCCTAGCATGTCAGAGTATGCCCATGAAAATATGTCTATATAATCCTTAAGAATGGATATAATATGTTCACATTCTAATTCAATAAGGGAAGCTCTAAGATAAACCATTTTGGGATCCTCATGGGTTCCCAAATTCACTTCTATTATGTGTTCCATAAATAGTGTGGATTGTTCTTATAGAATTTTAGGCAATGTATGGTCATGATAATTTTCCTTCACTATATCTTCTTGTTGTTACTCCCAAACATCTGGATAATATGAATAATCAAAATCTACCTTCTCAAATTAAGGCTAGTTGGCAAAAACCTCTGGAAACTCAAGAGCAAAATGCTTAGATATTTGATGTTATTCTCAAAGAGATGCTTATACTAGCTATGAAACTTGGGTTGGATGGGATTTCTACATCCTAAGGGGATGAGAAAACATTCCCACCTAGGAGCACCTGAAATAGGTTTTCACTCAAAGGCTTGTCTTTTTCTTTACTTTTTCCTTGATTGACAAGTGCCTCAAAGAGGTTTTCACCTGAAGATCTTGATGTTCATTCTTTATTATGACCAAGAAAGTTTTCCTACTCTCCAAAGTAGGTAGAATAATTCAAGGAAAATTAAAACCCTGCTTATGATCACTAATGGTAAATGCATCTCATAGGCCCATGTATTCTACAATTGATTCTTCATTTTGAAACTCATTGAGGCATATGACTAAATTTTGTTGATCCCAATCTATGAGTTTAGGATGGCAAAGGTGTAAGTTATAGTGAGGGTTTTCTTCAGGATGGGAAGCACCAGTGGTACAGATATAACGTCCTGCTTCAAGAAGGGAAGCACCACTAGGATGGGTTTTTTATTCAAGATGAGAAGCTCTAATAATAAAATACAATGTCCTACTTTAGGAAGGGAAGCACCACTAGGACGAATTTTTTCTTCAAGATGGGAAGTTCCAATATGTGTTATGGTTAATATGGCATTTGACTCAAACAAATCTAAGTTAGTAAGCTCATCAAAAAGGAAATAATGGGACATTTTATTGTTTCTAAGAGTCTCATTACTATTAAATTTAGAAGAGTCACTATCAAATGTCATGAGGTCATCCTCTAGTTGTTTAAATCTAAGACCATGATTCCAATTGACAACTCTAACTGATAAGGGTTCTAAAATTCCTTGCACCTATGGGCCAAGGCCTTTCCTTGTATAGTCAAGATGATCCATTATCTATTAGGGATAGGATACTTTGGATTCTAAAAACAATTAGCAAGGCCTTTAGAACACAACCAATCTCCCTTAGTAAAAGCCTCTTGATCTTTCTTTGGTGCTATTGCTGGTACAAAAACCATAGGAGGTTTTGGTTATTTCTTCTTTGGTTGCCAAATTTGATCAGGTTTGTTAGGAGTCTATGAATATTTAGGCTTACCAAATGTTTTAGGGGATTTTGGTAATTTTGAAATATGGAGGATGTCCTTTAGATGGTACATGAAAATGCCTACATATTTAATAATAACCTTCTTGGCCAGAGCTGTAGAAAATTAATCAACCAAAATGGAGGCTAGATCATCAAGGTCTATATAATTAAATAGAGATGGATGAGAAATGATGGCTTTGTTCTTATTTTTAATGAATTCAAAACATAGGAAATAGTTATAACTATGAAACTCTACTTTAAGATATTTGCATTATTGATATGGTTGCTGATCAGTGGGAATAGTAACCTCGATCCCATCATGGGGAAACTTAAGGCATTGGTGAAGAGTAGATGGAACTACCAGTACTTCATAGATCCAAGGACAACTAAGAAGTATGTTGTAAGGAATCTCAATATCCATAATATGGAATAATGTGTGATGATAAATAGACCCAACCATGACTAGCAACTAAATTATACCAGATGACTCCCTCTTGATGTTGTCGTAAGCCTTGATCATAATAGTTTCTTAATGAATGTCTTTATCTATGTATCCTAATCATCATACCAATTTAAGAGATATGATGGTTAGCCCTGAACCATTATCTATAAGAACCTATTTGATCTTGTGATCTACAATGATTATCTGAATGTATAGTGGGTTATTATGGTTTGGGCTAAGGGTGGACATGTCTTTTTGATCAAATATGATTTGCTAAAATGAAGACAAGTATCCAACTAGGTTCTAGAACTGATCAAGGTTTATATTATTAGGCACAATATACTCTTGCAAAATTTTGTTGAAGATGGTTATATGGAAATTAGATGTCCACAAGATTTCTAATATGGAAATTTGTGCAGGGGTTTTATTTAATTGATCTACTAGATTATAAGGCCTTTGAATTATGGATTGAACTAGTTTAGTCTTTGTTGGGATAATATTTAGCTTTGGAATCATTGGCACAATGTTCTCACTAGGAATTATGGAAGAAGTGGGTGAAGGGCCCTAGATGGTAACTCACAGGCATTTAGTTGTGACTACATAACCTAGAGGTGACAAGGATTTATTATAATTAAAAGAGGAAGGTAAAGGGCCTTGGATGGTGACTCACAGGTGTCTAACTATATCACTACAATTTTAGGTCAATGAGGAGCCTTTATAATTAGAAGAAAGGTGTTGTTGTTTAGAATTAGTAATCCATGCAAATGGAGTAATAACATGATGATGTAAACCCCACATGGTATTACTAGGGGGAGAGGGTGTTGACCCTATAATTATGGGTCCTATGTTATGAGGAACATGAGATTGGCCATGTAGTTTTACAGTAACATTGTTAATGTGGGTTGTAAAAATGTGTCCCATAGTATTATTATAGTCATAAGGTACATTGTTATAAGCCACATTATTAGTGTGGGCATTATGATCTCGATTATGCTCATTATGATTCTAACCTTGTTGTGGATTTAGATTCTACCTCTATCCTTGATTGTGACCATTTTGATTGTTTCGTAGTGGTGGTGGATCATGTCAAGGAAAGGGGTCATTACAAATTCCCATATCCTAATTTGTGTCCTAATTAGGGGCCAACATAATTTATAGTTCACCACTTTTAATAAAGTCCTCAATAATATGTCACAATTAAATGCAATGATATGCACCATGACTGGCAACATGATGAAAGTTACACCATTCATTCTCTTTGTACCAATCTGGTTTTGGTTGATCTTAAGGAAATGGCATTGATACTGGCTATATAATTAAATTAGCTATAAAAAGCTTTTGTAACATTATTTCAATTGATTCTCCTAACTTGATAAAGACTCTAAAATTACTATGAAATGTCTTTAGTAGAGGTTGTCTCTGCAAAGTAGGTAGTGGATTTGGGGGAGTTAATTGTACATTTAAAGGAGGCATAACCTGTATCATTTGTACATGTCTTATTTCAATCACCCTATTTCAATTCATGTTTTTATTTTTGCTAAAGCCTTTAGGTTTATCCTACATAACTGTTTAAACTAGTGATTTAGTCTAATTATATGTTTGACCTTGTTCAAAAATCTTAACAAGGCCCTTAGCAATAAGAGCCTTCTCAATCTCCACTCCTTTGTCAATAATTTTTTCAAATGAGTTAGCACAAGATAACCATATATTATGCATAACTTTAGGATGTAAATTTTGTGCAAAGATATTAGCCAACTATTTGTCTACAAAATTATGTTGAAAGCGGCTTGCCAATGCTCTCTATTTTTATAGATATGCAGTGAAACTTTCACCATCATGCTACTTGGATTTACATAAGTCAACAATGGTTAATTAGTGTTCAATGTTGTATGAGAAATGGTTAACATATTTTTTTGATAAGTTGTTCTAATCTACAATTGATCCCTTGGGTAATTTAAGTAACCAATCAAGATCTTATCTTGCTAAACTTTGTGGAAATAATCATAGTAAGTACTTGCTACTATAAGTAGCCTCTTGACATAAAATGAAAAATACCTATATGTGCTCACATGGATCTCCTTTTCCTTTGTATTTGTCAAATTTGGGTGCCTCAAAATGAGGTGCAAAGGGGTTTTGGAGAATTGATAAATAAAATGCATATGGGCATATCTCATCGAATTTATACTTTTTGACTCTATTATTTGTCTTCAATCTTTGACCAATTTCCTTCATAGAATTCCATTCTTGAATTTTTGGTGCATTTGTGTATTAAATAAGATGTTGTTGGGGTGGAATGTGCCCTTGGTTATATTGTTTTTGGGGTGGAATGTGTCCCTAGTTTCATTGTTTTTGGGGTGGAATGTGCCCCTAGTTTTGTTATTGTTGGGGTGGAATGTGCCCTTGATTTTGTGTGGATCTATAAGGAGTGTATACCTTTTGATCCATGAATTGGTTCTAATTTTCTCCTTGAGTTAAGAATATAGGCCATTGATTCTTTGATTGTAAAATATTCCTTGAATTTGGCTATTTTGTACTTTGTTGATTTAGGAAATTTCTATGTTTATTTACCATGTTTTGGGTTGGTTAAAAAGAACTATCCAAATTATCTTGAGGGATTTCCTCAATTCAAACTAAATGTTTGGGTTTTTGAGTTTGTAAAGTAACAAGAACTTCTTGATGATTGAAGAATGTATGTTCCATGTCAAATGGAATACTTTGTAAGGTCTCTTGTGCCTTTAGCTATTCATTTAGATTACCTTGATCCACTATGGTAATGTCCTCATCCAATATTTGTTGCATAATTTCAACCACATTTCCTTGTTCTTTTGAAGCATTTTTGTGAATTTAAATGACAACCAAGGAGTGAGTTAAGTCTACAATAAGTTGATCTACATATTATTGACTTATTATCTTGATCTTAGCTAGAATATTTGGATTTGTGGGTTTTGACTTTATTTGTATTTCTTTTCCTTTGTTATAGGAATAAGGTATGTCTATTTGTATAAAATCTTGTTCTTACCATTGTTTTTCTCCTTCTCTAACTAAGGTATGCAATTGTTCTGTAGGAAAGTTAGAAGGTAGTCTAGTACCTAATTTTATCAATCTAAGAAGGGATTCATCTTGATCTTCTTCGGGTTGATATTTATTATAATCATATTTAGATCCTACTATTGTATGGATATCATAAAAAATAGTGGGGTTATCTTGACCATCATAAAATTTCTCATCTTCATAACTAAGGCCATAAGAGGCCCCACTACGAGTGAACCTTTGATTCACGTCTAAAGAGTTATTTTTTATGTTTGGAAAACTTTGGACCAATGCTTGGCAATCAAACAAATTATGTTTTGGCTCTCTTTTAAACACATAACCAAGGTACCAATGAGACTATAAGGGAGGGTGGTTTGAAACCATGCATAATTTAGAATATTTGGTTCATGAGTTTACTCAACCTTTGGTAAGGTTGAAATTGTATAGATCAGAAGAGGGTAAGGTAACTCAAAGAACCAAGGTGAAAAATAGTACACCAAAGCCTAGATCTTTGTGATATGTCTATACTATAAAATCTAGTTTCAACTTTGACAAGTTGACCCTAGAAGTTTAGAAGAAATCTCTCTAGATTATGAATAAGACAAAATGGACTAATTTAAGATATAAGAACATACATGAATCACTAAGTATAAATCTAGTACCAAATAAGTAGCACAATGTCACCACATGATTCTAGTAGGATAAAATATGTTATAGGACTCAAATCAAGAGTGATAAGCAAGATGACTTGAGTCCACCAAGATGATAATGTGTTTTTGAGTCTTAATAAATGACCTTTAACCTGAATGGAAAATTGAACCCAAGTTAAAACAAGCTTAGTGCACAAATGGTGAACCCACTTTGACACACCAACCCTTTAGAACTTAGAAAGGTTCAATTTTGAATGTGGATTATAAATGAAGGATTTAAACAAATTGGTTAAAATATCTAGACTTAATTGGGCAACATGACTATGCCAAAGTAGATGACATGACACAAAGTTTTTTATAACAATTTGAACAAGGAAAAGGTGAATTTTCCAATTAGACAATGTAACGCATCCCTTTCTCAAAAAAATTAAGGACAATGTGTTTTAGTTAAGTTCATTGGGTTAACAAGTAGTTTTAGACACAAATCAAGACCAAGTAAGGTAATGATTAAAAAAAAACATCTTAAGTCTCAACTGACAAGGTATGGTAAAGTGGAGTCTAATAAACTAGCAAGGTTTTGATCATTCTAGGGGAATCAGTTGCATAATGACTTTCACATTAAATGATGTGAAAAATAAGCATATAAATTAGGTGACTGTGGGATTGGCTAGTTGTGAAAAGGTCTAGTCTTTTTTACAACCACTACATCTTGTTGTTAGGTCAGTGTAGTGTGATGTCTAAATGCAGATACATCTCATGTGTAACTCTAACTAAGAGCCAAATTAAATCAATTCTAGGAGAATAAACCCCAGTTCAAAGCTTCCCTAAAGAAATCATGGGAGGTAATGGCATCCCCCTTGTAAGCCAAGTTTGTATAAACATAAAGAAAGCATGAAATAGAAATACTTTAGGGTCAATTTCAAGGTCACCCAAAATTTGACAAGTTTTTGGGGAGTACTTTACATGACATTATTTCTAAGCCTTGGACTAGGTTATTTACAATAGGAGTGGCACTTTTGATGTCAAGGGTTCCCTAAAGGGGACAAATAGAAGAACATACATGCAACATTCTTTTTTTTTCAAACAAAATCTAATTAAACAACTATTACAAATAAATTTGACGAGTGTGTTCAATTTTAAGCCCAAATGAAAGATTTAGTGGTGTTCATTTGACCCCTTGGTCTTAAGATTGTGAACTTTGAAAACATTCATCTAAGCATCTAAATTTTTCATTAAACACCAAAACATATTTTCTAATTGAATTTTTAAACATGAAAAAGGTGATTTAAAACATGTTTTTAACAAATGTCAAGCTTAGTCCTATGGCAAAAATGTCAGCATGTCCTTTATATTTGAAGCTCTTTTTGGTTTGAAATAATGAAATTTAGAAAAAGAGCTCTCAGGTCTGTGTTTGAATAAAAACATAGTAACCGATGTCGATTTATATAATCGATGATAGTTACATTTTCTAACTAATGTTGGTTATCTAATTGACATTGATTATACCAATGTGACTGATGATAGGTATATAATTGATGTCAATTTTTCTAACCAACATTGGTTAACATATGTAACCAATGTTGGTCTTACTTTCCACCATTGGTTATTGTGTAAAATGGTGGTAAACAAAAATGAAAAAATAAAGTTAAAAAATCAATTTTCAAGAGTTTTAAGGGTCTAAATGAATATTTTAAAGTTATAAAATGATCTTCTTTAGGTGTGAGATGCATTTGGTCCCATCAAGCATGTGAAGATGTAGAAAAGATTAAAAATCAAGTTAGTCAAGCATTAGTCCATAAATAATGAAAAATGTATAGAGAACTAACTAACTAAGCCTATCTATTCCTATGGGAATTACAAAGGATAGAAATAAACAAATAAAATAAAGCAAACATCATATTACATTCCCAAATGGATTCACCATACCTAATGTGGCTCAAAATCATGTTCTTCCTTGATCAAGAATCCTTGTCTTTGTCAAAAATGGTGGCAAACTCCTCTAATGTCTCAAGAACAATACATAAAACCTAGGCTTATGATTCCAAATCACTAAACTAGCCTATCAATGAAGCTTACAAATAAAATAAATGATCAAATGCAAAGGATTGTGGAAACAATTTAACATTATAGCTTTGTAATATTCAAGCTTGAAATTCATGTCCATGGCCTCTCTAGTTATAGATTTTTGAGATTGGTAAGGATCAACCATGACCATCCATCTCAAGATTGAGATGTGTGGCCATGGATAATCCTAACATTTAGAATTAAATCCTTAAATATATTCATCATGACCTTGGAATAAGGGGCATTAAAGACGCATGAGAGGCATTAACTAGGCATGGGTGATCCATAATCTTGATATTTGTGGCATTTATAGCCTAGGGATGTCTTCCCAAGAAATGATGTCACATGATGATGTAGTTAATAGGAATCAATTTTCAAAAATAAATATTCAACAAATCTCATGGAAAATCCACTTAAGATCTTGATTTGGATTAATTAGCCTTAAACAAGGTTAATCAACATTTTTGAAATTATTTGAAAATTGGTCCTCAATTAATCAAAATGGTCAAAAAGTCATATTACTGAGTTGTAATTTGACTCAGGAAGAATTAGAAGTTGATGTTAGATCTGTTAAATCTGTATTCCCATTTAGGATGTTGCCAAGAGAAACTATCAAAGGTATGTGACATGTACCAATGAATTATAAGAAAAAAGTGATCTAGAGTAGTAAATGGAAAAATTATCATTTTTACTCAAAATGATCTAATCAAAGTTATCTAGCCCATAAAATCCATTGCCCTATTTAGGGATACTTTGACCTAAAGGGACACACTAGATTAGTACACTAGATTGTGTCTGTTATTGTGGAATACTACTCATTACTTATTGAAGAGGAGTAGGATTAGTCATATTCTATCATTAAAGCATGACATTGGTCATTGTTTTAATACCTAATCCCATAGGTTATACACTTGAAGAAGCAACCGATTGAGATTGGGATGTAGAAAATCCTACTTTCTAGTATGATGATCCACTCATGGTATTAACTATAGGCACATGTTTTTGTCTAGTTTTTTATGTGTTAGTACCACTTTGATTGGGATTGGATGTTATTTTCACATTGTCTACTATATTTTTCTCATTATTCTATGTAAAGGCTGAAGACACTTATTCAATAATGGGTATATGCATCAAGTTATCTATCAAAGTGATAAACAAATGGGTTGAAACTCAGGTTTCTTGTCTAGTTAACTCTATCAACACTCCTTTTAAAATAACTAAGTCAATAAGAGGTTTGCTCATCATGTTCATCTAATTGAAGTTATGTGCTAGATTTAGGTAGGTTTTATATGTTGTCTGCATTTGGTTAAAGTGGTCTTCCATGATCTTTTTTCCTCTATTAGGTAGATTAGGGTCCTGATATATTTCTTGGACTAAAGCCAAAGGATTTATAGAAGAAGCATGTTGATCATAAATTATGTTGTGGGGCACTCTCACTAGGCTTGGTAAATTTTCATGGGGGAAGTCTATTAGAAACTTGGCCTCTACCTCTATGGATCTAACCAAAATATCATATTTTTTCTCTAAAAAATGTTGCTCAAACAAAAATGGATCATATGTGGAATCTATATTAGTAGAATATGACTGTTGGAGAACTAACTCATTAGTTGTGGGTATTGTAGCTAGGTATTGTGCAGTTTGTTCTTAGTCTTATTCTCAATAAGGTGGTGTATTAACCAAATAATTAGCTAATGGATCTTGGCTTTGTGCCCTTAATTGAATATTATAAGAGGGATAAGAATCCATCTCATAAGCAATATTATCCACATAGGGGTCTTGAACAATTTCTTCTTGCACAACTACAATACTAATCCCTGGATTGTACATGAGTCCACTACAAGTGTACGAATACATGTTGGGATCCATAGTTAATGCTTTATGATAAAAGGTCAAAGAGTTTTCCAAACTCTAAAATGGACAATATCTAAAATAGATGATGTTCCAACTTGGTCTAGATTCATCAAAAGGATTAAAAGGTTTATGTAAAGATTTGTGAAGAAACAAGTTATTGGAAGTATCTTACATTTCACTATTTACATAAAGATAAGTAAGTAAATGGACTAAAAATAGAAATGTCAAACTCTAAGGTCAAAGTGTTTCAAATCAGTCTAATCTAGAAATTTAAAACTTGCCAGGTCTTTTGGCCAAACACGACATCAAAATCTAGGCTCAAATAAGGCATGTACTAGGATTCTTGGCCAAACAACGTCAAAAGCTAGACTTTGAACTAGATGAAAGTTTTAATCTAATGGATTTGAAACACTCCTAACAAACACTAGGTATTTGATTCTTGGACATGAACTCCATCAACTAGGTATAAGGTATGAAAGAAAAGGCACTTTAGAGATAGTTTATTTTTTCAAAAAAATGGTATAAAACTTGTTTCTTTTGAAAAATAAGCTAAACAAAAGTGAACAGTATAGCTGTGCTTAGATAAATGATCACAAAAGTACACTTAGATTGGTTGGAAAATGTAAGAAGAAATTTGGACTCTATGCAAGAGGGTCTATGAACTAATATTTGAAATTTTTTGGGTAGTATAAGGACACTACACTACCTAAAAGGTGTGGCTAAATGTTTGTTTCAAAAATTCTCTAAGGTAAAGATAGTTTCCCAAAAATTTGACAACATAAAACTATCTTTCTTAACTCCAAATGTTTATGGTTTATAGACTCAAAGTGCAAGTGTTTAGCACAAAATGGCTTAATTTTATTAAGTGGTAATAATGATTATGAATCTTAAACGGCCTTCAAATCAAATTGGAAATTAAACCTAAGTTCCCTCAAGTTTAGTGAAAATGGTGAACCCACTTAACACATCATCCCTATGAACTTATAAAGGTGAAATTTTTGAATTTTGATTATAAGTGAAGGACTTAAACAACTTTGATAAAGATCTAGACTCAATTGAGCAACATAACTATACCAAAGTGGATAATATGACTCCCAAGCTTTTGATGAACTTTGAACAAGGCAAGTTGATGATTTCACGTGGGCAACATAGCACCTCTTTATTCAAATAAAAATGAGGGCCATGTGTTTTGGTTTATATAAATTTTTAACACAAAGTTTTGACTTCAAACAAGACTTTAATCTATGATAAAACTCCACTTATTAATCTCTCTTAGACTCTAAATTGACAAGGTTGCTTGGTATTGTTGGAATTCATCTATATAAATCATTTGAGAGGATTTTAAGTATTCATCCAGAAGTAAATGTGCAATATATAGTAGATTTTTTACACCCCACTTCTCTCAAATGATAGTACTATGAAATGGACCTTGAGGCACACCTTGCACCAACAATACTTGCATGGCAAGTGGGGTTCTATCTAAGATATATAAGTTTTCAAATGTTCTAGGGGAATCAATTACACAATGACTTTCATTACAAACAATGTAAAAGAAAAGCATGGATTTTGGGTCCATATCACTTGGCTTGTTGCAAAAATGTCTAGTCCTTTTTTCAACCACTATATCCTATTATTTGCTCAGTGTAGTGTGATGTCCAAAGTGCCACTACATCCCATATGTAACTCCAATTAGGATCCAAATGAAGTTAATGCTGGGAGGTGAAACCCTAGGTCAAAGATTCCCTAAAGAACTCATAGGAGGTGATGAAGTCCCCCTCTTTAGCCAAGTTTGCATAAAAATAAAGAAATCATGAAATAGAAAGACTTTAGGGTTATGTTCAAGGTCACCCAAACTTTGATAAGTTTTTTGGGAGTGCTTTAGATGACTTTATTTCTAAGCCTTAGACTAGGCTATTTGCAATAGGAATGACACTTTTGATTCCAAAGGTTCCCTAAAGGAGACAAATGGAAGAGCATACATGTAACATCCCTCTTTTTTCTAGATAAAAATCTAATTTAAATAACTAAGTGAATACAAAAATCTTGTAAATGTGAGTTCATTTTTAAGCCCAAATTTGAAAAATGAGGTGGTGTTTATTTGACCCGTTGGTCTTAGTTGTAACTTTGAAAACTAATGCTAAAAACACTTATTTAAGCACCTTAAATATTACTTTAAGCACTAAAATAACATTCCTAATTCATTTTTAAGCATGATAAATGTGATCTAAACTTGTTTTTAACAAATGTGAAGCTTGGTCTTACAATAAAAATGTTAGCATGTCCTTTAGCCTTGAAGTTATTTTGGGTTTGAAACAATGAACTTTAAAAGAAGAGCTCTCAAGTTTGTGTTTTAAGAAAAACAAAGTGACTAACATTGTTTCTATAGCCAAAGATGGTTACACTTACTAAATAATGATGGTTATCTAACTGACATCGACTATACCAATAGTGACCAATGATGGTTATCCAACCAATGCTGGTTTTACTAACCGATGCCAGTTACTATGTAAACTTGTGACAAATAAAAATGGCAAAACAAAGTTATAAAATCAAATTATAAGAGTTTTAATGATCTAAATTAATAATTTAAAGTTGCATAATGATCTTCTTTACGTGTGGGATGCATCTGGTCCCATCAGGCATGCCATATGTGAATTAGGAATTTGACTCAAGAGAGGATGGTTAGTATCATGTTAGTTTCAAAATGAAAACAAAATAAAAGAAACACACTACTCGCATAACATCTCTAGGCCTATACACTAGGGAGATCTCCGATAACAAACATGAATTAAAAAAAAACTAAAATGCAAAAGAACCCCTCTTTTACCTTCCTTGGTTGCTCTAAAATGCTTGTTGTAGTGGCTTGCTTAGCTTTGTGCTCATGAAGTCCTTGGAAATGGAAGCTTGGCTACCTCCATCTCTCCTTGGCATCTTTGGCTTATGGTTTGGCTTCGCTTGGAATCAATTTGACATGATAACACTAGTTTCATGAAGATATGTAATCAATTATACATTATAACTTTACATAATAATGTCTTAGAAATGATTTGTATGGCCTCTCTATTTATAGATTTTTGAAAATATCTAGAATCAAGTTGAACCATCTATCTTGAGATTGAGATGTGTGGTTGAGGATTAATTCAATTTTTGGGATTAAGTTTATAATTATCATCTTCATGAAATTTGAATAAGTGGCAATTAAGAGGCATGGAGGGCATCATGGAAGGTATTTATGAAGCATGGATGGCATGAATCCTGATATTTGTGGCATTTATGACCTAGGGATGTCTTCCCAAGAAATGAGGTCATCTGATGATGTAGATATTTAATATTCATTTCCAAAACAAAATTTTCAAAAAGTTTTCATGGAATTATTAATTAGGCCTTGATTTGGGTTAATTATCTCTTAAGCATGTTTAAGCACTTTATGCACAAATTACTCAAATTGATCAGAATGCCTTGTTATCAGTCTAAAATTTGACTAGATTCAAATTAGAAGGCAATGCCAAATGCATTGGATCCATTATCCTATTTAGGATATTATCAATATAAAATAACAAATGCATGTGTCTTGTGCAAGAGATTTGATAGCAAAGAACAATCAAGAGCACCTATTTGTAAAATTAGCATTTTGACTCAGAATGATCTGATCAAAGTTAGCTAGTCCATAAATTGCATTACCCCATTTAGGGATACCTTGGCCAAAATTAGAATTTGAATATGTCAATTTCAAATATTTTAATGTGGTTTAATGTTTTTAGGCCAAATTGTGCACTTTGGTAGAAATTGGTCAAAATCCTGGTTGGAGGTTATCGGTGTCTAGATTTAGGTGTCTACAAGACCAACCATGTCTTCATTTTTTTATTCAATTTGAAAATTTTTTGCTTCAATTTGGATATTTTTTTCCTTCAACTTATTATCTTCTTTCAATTTATTATTTTATTTTCTTAATGCCTTCAAAATTTTAGATTGACTATCCATCCAATTTATCAATTTAGAAGATATTACAAATGAGGAATGCTACCTGACTTCTTGGGAAATTGTGAGTTCTTCTTGTTGATTTAACTCTATAGAAGGTTGTGAAATAATGATTTCAAGATGGTCTTTAGTAGAAGGATACAACTAAAAAGTTGTTACAATAAGTGCATCCAATAATCCTCTAGACTGATCATGTATCTTCTTTCTTAGTCGATCAATTTATTATAGGGCTTGTTCTAAAGTGGGAAATTCCATTTGTACATTAGGTTGCTCCATTTTTTTTGCTTCCTCCTATATTGGTTCCTCATGCAACTCTTCAAGACTATACTCTACTTTTTCTACCTCCTAATTGTGTTTTAGAGAACATTCTCCCTTGTTTGTTTTAGCCTCTAGAGATTCATCACTACTAGCAGTTTGTTCTTCTCTAGATTTTTCATTAATTTAAATAATAGAATAAGGTTTATCTCTCATTTTTATTCTCAATCTATGATATTTGTAAGGAGTATTAGTTACCTTGGCCATTTTGAGAGAAGGTGGAATTTCTTCCTTAGATTCCTCTGAATCAAGCTAGAGAATGAGTTTCTTCCTTTTTCCTCTATATTCCCTGGTTATGAAAGTCCTTTTTTCAATCTTTACTACAGGTTCTTATGTGGTTATAGGAAGGTCTCCTTCTCTAGGTTCTTATGGAGCTATAGGAAGGTCTTCTACTATAGGTTCTTATGGACATGTAGAAAGGGATTCTTCTAATCTCTATTCTTCTACCTCCAATTACTCTTCTATTTCATTTCTTTCTTTATCACTTTTTGGATTTCCTAGTACTTGGATAAATTCTTCCCAACTTATGTTGGGTCTAGTCCTTTGCAAATAGTCTTAAATGATCAATTGGATTAAATAATGATGGGAAAGATCTTTGGAATTACCTTTTTGAGATGCCTCTACTATTTTTGTGATCATGTGAAGCAAGAAGTTATGGACATTTATCTCTATATCATGCTATAAATGATTCATGAACTTGAAGTGAATGCCATGAAGCATGGAACACCTCCCTTCACAAGTGAAATATCTACAGATGAATTCAACAATGTTTGCCCATCATCCTAGTAAATATAACCATGTAGTGCCATGCTTTCAAGTTTTCAAGATTTCATTTCCATTGATAAATTTTTGCCTTTATACCTCAACATCAATTTTTTCTTACCATGCCTCTCCTATTCATGGCAATATTTTTACTCTGCTAATGATAGTATCTGTCAGCTTTATATCCATTCCTCTTACTATTACCATCTTGTTATGTAATGAGCTAGTGAATTCTTATATAATTCCATTATCTAAGGCATGTATCTTCTCAAAATACTATGCCCATCCTACATTTTGAAATAGGGCCAAGATGTCTAAGTTATTGGTTAAAGGAGTGATATCAAGTGGTTCATGTTTAATCAAGTCCCCTCCCATATTGTGAGATGAAATTTGAGTTATAGGTCTATTTTATTGAAGTAAGGGTTTTATATCTTTGGTGAAATATTTGTGATTTTTTATTTGAGATAAAATTAATCCATTTGAATTATTTAAAATATCCTCCTACAACTTAAACTATCACTTGTCCTCAAGGGATGAAGTTGACATATGCAAAATAGCCCATGATAATAACAAAGGGTGGTGGTAATAGTGCATCAAAGGCCAAATCAATTAGTGAAGGATAATATATGGTGAGTTGGAATGATAAAGAGAAGATATGGTGGCATGTTAATAGCATTAAGACCCATCATCTTTAGTAATAATTAAAATGTGTGACATGAAATAAATAGAAAATAATTACCTTGTTACTTGTAGGAATACCTTTCATTAATGCATAAATGATGATTCAAAGTGGAGATTTTGGTGTGTGTTGTCATTTGATTGGGAGAAAAAGGATTTATGTAGGATGGAATGATAAGAATACATCTTGTAGCAAGAAATGTTTCTTGTAGCACCAAATTTTTCATCCTATAGTAACAAGTGTTTCATGTAACAAGAAGTAAAATGTATTTCTACTCCAATGGAATGAATTTTCAAGAAAAAAAATGAAAACAAAAAGTTTTATTATAGTAGTGCCCTTTATCTCTCTTTTTCTTAATAAATTTCAATCAGCCAGTGACTTGGTTTTCTAAGATAACATATGTCAACAATGTTCAAAGGTTTTTATTACTGAATTTTCTAAATTTTTTTTAGATTTTATGGTCTAAACTCAACTGGAATCACAAGAATCCATAAGGTATGATTTTATTTATGTTGAACCAAGCCATTATTAATGGCTTATTCTTGGCTGTAGGAATTTTTTATTCTTCTTGAAAAGTATTAGAGAAGTGTTGACAGAAATACCCTTCAGCTATAGGAACATGTTTATTTGCTTCATGAAGAAGAGATGAATGTTATTCTTCAATAAGTTGGAAAATGAGAGTTTTCTTGGAAAATGGTTTCTTATATAGCTTGAGCCTATGGCCATTAACAAGTAGTCATAACCAAATGAAGTCAATGGTCATGATCTTTATAGCTCCATTGTCAAAATCTTGTTCAATCTCATAAGGCCCAAACCATATAAACTTTAGTTTTCTTTTATGATCATTATATTTAGAGTCAAAAAAGAGTGCCCAATCACCAGGTTGGCAATTCTTAATCTTGATATTCCTATCATGCCAACCCAAATGTTGTCTTTACATTATTTTAGTGTGATGAAGTGCTTCCTTTCTTAGTTCATCAAGTGCATTCAGCTACATGATCCTATCTTGTTGAGTTTGGGAAACATCCAAGCTCAAATCAAGCGTTGTACCTAATGTTTTATGTTCAAACTCAATAGGAGGAACTTGATTTTTACCATAAGCTATTTCATATGTAGTGAAACCAATTATGGTTTTCCAAGTGATTCTATAAGCTAAAACAACTTCGAGAAGATGAGTTGACCAATATTTTCTATGCAAGCTAACAGTCTTAGTGATGATATTTTCAATTCTCTATTTGTCACTTTCACCTGACCATTTTATTGAGGATGGTAGGGGTAGAATTTTTGTGTTTGATTTCATATTATTTGACCAAGGTAGTTGTGAGGTCTAATGTGAACTATGGGCCTTGGTCTATGACTATTTCTCTTGATAATCCATAGCAAGTGAAGATTTATTCATGTAAGAACTTAGCTACTTTCTCATCTCTAACATGGCTTAAAGCATTGACCTCATCTCAATTTATGATATAATTAGTGCATACAAGTATATATTCCTTGTTGTTGGATTTTAGATCAATGGAACCTATAGAATATAGTCCCCATTTATCAAATGGTTTTAAAACCAATTGTGGATATAATGACATTTCATCAGAGTGAGTGGGTTTTCCCATATACTGGCATTGATCACATCTATGGGTACACATCATGGCATAGTTATAAAAAGAAGGCCAATAATATTTGGTAATTATTATTTTAATATTAGTCTATTTGGAAGTAAAATGACCCCCATAGGATTCATTAGAATATTCTCTAAGAATGTCATAAGATTCATCTTCTCAGATACATCTTCTCATAACTGAATATGGTCTAGTGATAAAAGATATCCTACAATCCATAAATAATGTTTGTTCTTTTGGATTAGATATTATTTTTTTTAGGTGAGAAATATTGCGATAGTGATCCTATAGTAAGATAGTTAGAAATATCTAGGAACTAAAGAGATTGAATTATTATAGTAAATAAATGTTCATCAAGAAAAGAATCATCAACAATAAGACTGTGCTCATCATTTTGCAATAGAAATAGAAAATCTATTACTACATTATCCTTACATGGTATATCCATAATGGTAATATCAAAAACTTGTATAAAAATCAACTAATGAATTATCATGCCTATTACAATAGGTTTTTTCATTAAATACCTAATTGTTGCATGATCTATGTGGATGAATACTTGGTAACCCATAATTTAGTGTCAATTTTTTGATAGGATTGACAACAACAAGAAATTCATTTTTTATTATAGTGTAGTTGATTTCATCCCCTTAAATATTCTTTCTGATAAAATTGTTTACATAACTCAAGGATTCATCTTTTTGGCCAAAGACAACTCCTAAAGTGGTGTTAGATGCATTTTTGTGGATGTGAAAAGGCTTCTTCCATTCAGTCCCTCTTAGAATGGGAGTTCTTATGAGAATGTCTTTGAGTTGTTGGAAGGTAGTTTGATAATCATTAGTCCATGTAAATTTATCATCTTTAGTAAGCAATCCAAATAATGGGATGGTAATTTTACTAAAATCTTTGATGAATCATCTATAACAACTAACATGTCTTCAGAGGCTTATAACATATTTTTTCTTCTTTGGTGTGGATAAATACTTAATGATACTTATCTTTGCTAGGTGAACTTGAATTCTAATAGGGGATATATGATGCCCCAACACAATCCCTTCAATCATAAGCATGTAATACTTTTCATTGCTCAAATATAATTGGTGGTCCTGGCAATGTTGAAGAGCTTTTTCTAAGTTGGTGAGCATTTCATTGAATATTTGTCGATCCATGTAGATTTAAACACAACCATGGGAGAGATTAAAAAATATGCTCAAAATATCCATTTGAAAAGTATTTAGGGAATTTCAAAGGCCAAATGGTAAGATAACATAGGCATAGGTTCCTTAAGGGCAAGTAAAAGTGGTTTTATCTTGGTCTTGTAGAGTAATTTGTATCTGATTATAACCACTATAGCCATCTAGGAAGGAAAATTACTTCTTACCTACTAATTTATCCAACACTTGATCAATAAATGGAAGGGGAAAGTGATCCTTCTTGGTAGCAACATTGAATTCTCAGTGGTCAACATAAATATGCCATTTGCCCCCTTTCTTAAGGATAATGACCAAGGGAGAGACCCATTGGCTATCCAAAATAGGATAAAAAAATCTTACTTCTAAGTGTTTGATAATATATTTAATTATAGGATTCATTTGTTATTGGGGTTAGTGAATAGGTTTGCATTTGTATTTAATTTAAATGTGATGTGTGCATAAGTTTGGGGGTATTCCTCTCATGTCATGATAATCCTAGGAAAATTCTCTTGTGTGCTTTCTTAGCATTGTATGTAACTAAATTTATTGTTAGGGTGTTAAAGAGGTGTTGATATCGAGAGGTTTATTTGGCAAAATGTCTATTAGCTTTATTAAAGAAATCATGGTTTCTACGTTGGCAATTAAAGGAACATAGTTACATTGATAGGAAAGCAATTGATGGAATATCTAAATATCTCTTGTGATTTTAGCAAGATCATTCTTAGGAAAGGTATTCTGAAGAGATGTATATTCTAATAGGTTGGTGGCTATAGGATCTTATTGATAGGTGTTTTTTAGGATACAAATAAGGATAATGTCTTCTTCTTGTACCTACAGAGCTAGAATCCATTCAATTATGTAGAGAGTCTACAAGGAGATAGATTCCTCAAATTCATCAATCTAAGGGGTTGGGCCATAATTATAGGAAGGATTAGCTGATGGATATAAAACCAATTTTTTGGTGTCATTTCTATTGTAAATTACCATTTTTCCTAACCAGTAGCCAATAAAAGCATCAATGGTGGAAAATCATGGGCAGCCAAGGATGAGAGGATAACCCCCTAAGTTATTTTTTGGCTACAAGACAATAAATTCTAATGGATATTGGTAAGAGATCATAGTGATAACAAGTTCCTCAATAATCCGCTTAGGCTTAATAGTTGATCTATCAACCATCTGGAGGATGGTAGGTGTTGGATGGAGAGTGGTAAGTTTCAACTGTTGCATGGTCTCCAAGGTCATCACATTTATGTCTACATCCAAATAAATTAAATTATTGGATATGGGTTATCCATGGATGCTAACATTAATTACAAAAAAAATTAGATTAGAATATTTTGGGGGATCTATATTTCCCAACATAATATCTGCTGGTCGGTCAATGTCCTAGATTATTTTAGGATCCTTCTTCTGTCTTCCTAATTTTTTCAAACATAACTCTCTAAAAAATTTATTATAGATAAGAAAATCCTTTATTACTTGAAAGAGTGTAATTTTTATGCACACATTCTTTATTTATCCTAAGATATTGAATTTGGGCTTTGGTTCAGGACATGATATGTTCAATTTTTTTTTAAAAAGAGGATTGTTAGATTTTTTATTTTTAGATGGACTTGGATCAAGATTGGCCATGGGTAGATATGGATTAGTATGGACTAAGGTTGGTTCAAATGTTTCTACTATTACAGGTGAGGTGGGTTGTGGAAGAACATGACTTGGCTAAAATTGAACTTGATTAATATCCAAGGTGTATGTTAGATATTGCATTATTTTAGTGGATTATGTTAGTTGAACCAATTTATTGGTATGATTAGGGATGGGTTGGGTGGGTAATTGAGTGGTTTAAATAGGTTTCTAAGTGTTTGTAATTATGGACTATTTTTGTTATTTTAGTTGTTGTATTTTCTAGGGAAAGCCTTGATTACCTCTCCACTATTGTTACCATGGATTAGCGGGATAAAACCATTGCTCATTCTAGAATTACCCAGGTTGAGGTTGTTGTCCATTATGTTACATCCAGAACTTATTATAGGGTAGTTTATAACTTGTTTGAGACCAATTTTTATTGGTTATACTCATCCAAGAGCCATATTGAGGATTATTTGAGAATTGAGAATTTTCAAACATAGAGTTTGATGGCATACCTAGTCTTTGTACCCATGGTTTCCGTTGAGCCACAAAAAACACTTGATTCTCATATTATCTTATGGAATGTGGTTCCACCATTTTAATATTATCCTCAATTATACTGTATACTTGAGCTTTCACTTAATGGCATGTGTAATCTACCTTCTTTCTACATTTAGGATAATAGGTGGCTAAGGCTTTCTTAATTTCTTCTTCCTCCATGTATGCAATGTATCAAGCTAAGTAGATAGGTGGTTGATAATGTCCTAGATTAAGTTTATAAATTCACCTTTAGATAGTCTTGTTATAGATGCTATAGGAAGGGTTCTTCCCCTACTTTTGTTCATAGTTGATCTAGAGTACTTTGTACATATAATTATTAGTTCATCAAAGGGCAGTGTAGAAATATCACCACCAGACATTAGATCTAGTGCCTCTAGGAAATCATCTCTAATCCCTTTTAGTAATATCATCTTGACTGACTCCTTATCCATTATAGTCTACTTGTATTTTTTCAAGTTAAATAAATTTTTTTCCATATATTCTTATAATGACTCATCATCAGCTTTTATCATTCAAAATATGTCATTTTTATTGTAGTTCCTACCCCTACAATAGTCTAAACTTCTTCATTTCTTCCCAATTAGAAATGGTATCCTTTCCAAGTACCATGAACCATATAAGTGTTACATCTTTGAGTGTTTCTAGAAACAATTTGAGTTTATAAGCATTTTGATTATAATCTAGCTATGGCATAAGATGTCAAACTCAAAAAGAAATGTGTTTAGATCCTTAGATACTTTTCCCCTAAAAGTAGGGAGAGAAAAGCGAGGGATATTAACAATGGGTGTGTGTCCATCAGGACTAAGGATAGGAAATTAGAAATTATCATACTTATTGGTAGTATTTTCTTCTTTGTGATCTCCTATGAATACTCTTTGTGTTGGTAGACTGGAGGTTGTTGCTACACACCGCTCAAAATTCCTATCATTTTTTTTTATTTCTTAGGGTGTAGAAGATGGAGACTTTATATTTTTCCTTTGGAATATATAGATTCCTATACAATGGGGATAGTTGGAGGTCTCAAAAGATTTAAATAATGTTTTGGCAAAGACTCTCTCTAAATTGCAAGATTCTATTGGCCTGGTGTTTTTTCTAAGAGCAAGAATAGACTTGAATGCCTCCTTAGAAATAAATTTGGGTGATGGAGGTAAGTGAACTTTAGATTATTGAATATGAGGTGATAAGGGGGTAATTATCAAAGGTGATACATGTGGGTCTCTTCTTTGAGTATGAACCTCTTCAAGGTATCTATTTTGTGATATCAATCCAGCCAATAACTCTTTCTTCTCTGCTTCTTCTATTGATAACTGTGAGTGATCTTCAAATTTTCAATCTTGTAATAATGATTAATGATTAAATAAAAAATATTCCTATATAATCCCCTTCACTTTACATATGTCAACCACTTTTTTTTAAGTTTTTACCCACCCTACCTACATAGGGTTAGTAATATGGAGTTTTTTGAAAATTTCCACTATCCTACTTGGAAAAAGGGAAATTTTAATTATGAAAGCAATAAATATTTAATTTAATAAACAAAAATATTTGGAAACAAAAAATAATAAACATCTAAAAATAATTTCTATCAGGATTAAAGATTAATAGTGTGACACCTTTCCTCGACAATAGTGCCAAAAATGGCAAGAAGTTGATTCACAATTAGATATACTTCTCTTCATCAAAATGAGTACAGAGAGTTACCATAGATTTGTACCTTCTACTTTATTTAAATATAAATCCAAGGATGTAGACTTGATAGGATGATGTCACTGTATGTGCACACTCATTCTTCTAATTTGACCTTTTGTTAATTATTGTCTAAAATGTTGAAGTCACATAGTAAATGAAATGCTAGAATTTAAACATAAACATAATACTTTGAAATGAATTTTTATACATTAGAAGCTTACTCAAACAAATCTAACCAAGAATTTAAATCACACAATTCAAAAATGAAACACACAATGTATAAAGAAATCAAATAACATGCTTAGCTATTTAAATGGGTTAGATTATTGTTGCAGACTTCCAAAGGGGGCCCTTCCTTCTTCTAACTTCAACTTCAATCCTCCCTCTCAAAACACTTAATTGAACTCAAAAATGCTTTTTCATATTAATCAAAAATTTAGTAATGAATTATTGCAGGAAATTACAATAACAGTTGTTTGACAAACTATACTTCTAATAATCTCTAATCAAACTCTATTGTTACACACACACACACAAACACACACACACACACACACACACACACACACACACACACACACACACACACACACACACACACACACACACACACACACACACACGCACACGCACACACACACACGCACACACACACATGCACACACATCATAGAGGATATTGTTTTATACAAAATAATATATATTCTAATATAAGAAACATTCAACTTAGGATAACTGAAATTGGCTCCTTTTGCTAAAGTCATCTTTCATGTGAATTTTGAAACATTGTTGTAGGACAAACAAAATTATTTCAGTCTTTAATCACTTTTTTATTGGAATCAATGGAGGTTATGTTAATCACTTTTTTATTGGAATCAATGGAAATTACAATAACAGTTGTTTGACAAACTATACTTCTAATAATCTCTAATCAAACTCTATTGTTACACACACACACACACACACAAACACACACACACACACACACACACACACACACACACACACACACACACACACACACACACACGCACGCACGCACGCACACACACACACACACACATGCACACACACACGCACATCATAGAGGATATTGTTTTATACAAAATAATATATATTCTAATATAAGAAACATTCAACTTAGGATAACTAAAATTGGCTCCTTTTGCTAAAGTCATCTTTCATGTGAATTTTGAAACATTGTTGTAGGACAAACAAAATTATTTCAGTCTTTAATCATTTTTTTATTGGAATCAATGGAGGTTATGTTATTTATATGAGTCAGTTGAAATAGGAATCAAAATCATTTTATTCATGGCTATGGTCATGTAGTGGTTGTATGATAGTCCATGTAATGAGATTCCATTGTCATAGGATGTTCTGTGCTACATACCTATTTCTCCAAAACATCCTTAAAACACATTATATAAAAATTTCATAAATAAATAGATAACTATCATATATTTAATTCCAATACATAATTATAGCTATTCAAAGAGTATGGAAACATAATGTTATTGTCAAGACTATGGCAACTTGAACAAGGAAACTTATGGGAAAGAACTCAAAAGCATGGTAAACAAGTGTGATAGATGAGGACAAGAATAGGAAATTTTTGGGGATCATCATATACCTTATCAAAAACATGGTGACCTTATACATATCCCTTCATAATCTTTACAACCTATTACCACACCTTGGTCATTCTCTATATGAGGGGTAAACCTCATTGGAAAAATAAATCCTAATACATTTGATGGTTATTAGCACATTATTATGGCAACTAAATACTTTACCAAGTGAGTTGAGGTAATACCCCTTACTTAAGTAATCATAAGTCAAATCTCAAATTTCATCTTAAACCACATTGTTTATCGCTTTGGTATCCATTTCACTATTATTTTTGATAATAGAAAATCATTCAAAAATAAGGAAGTCAAATATCTTTGTCAAAAATATCACATAAAGTATAAATGGTCCAATTCATACTACCCACAAGGCAATGGCCAAGTTGAGGCAACTAATAATATCATTATACGCATACTTAAATGGTTTGTCAATGAAGTTGGCTATGACTAGCACACACAACTTTATTTCACCCTCTGGGCATACTGTACTAGCATTTTTACACCCATGGGGGCAACCCCTTATTCCATTGTATATGATAGTGAGTCTAATCTATTAATAAATTTTGATATTCCATCTTTACACATATCCCTACAACAAATCATTGATGAAGAATATTATCATACTTCACGCCTTAGTGATTTCAACCCTCTAGATGAGAAATAACTTAATGCCTTAAACCATTTACAACTATACCACAATCACCTCCACTATAGATATAATAAGTAGATAAAATCTAGGGAGTTTGAAGTCAGATATCTTCTTCTTAAGTAAAACAAATGCACTACAAATGCTGAAAGAGAGAAGAAAAGAAAGTTTGAGCCTAATTAGTTGGGCCCATATATCATTATTGCTAAATATGGATCAAGAGCTTAAAGGTTAGCCATAGAAGATGGAGAGGATCTTGATGAACCTATAAACATCATGGGCCTTAAAATATTTTATGCCTAGATTTTTCTATATGTTGTTAATATCCAAGGTTTCAAAAAATTAAAAAAATAAAAATAATAAAAAAAGCAAAAAAATCAAAGAAAAGCAAAAAAAAAAGTTCACCTAATAGTGAAGACTAGATTACTAGAACTTTGGGAAAGTAACATGGTGATAACTAGGTTTTTCATCCCATTTGTAATCCATTATCTATATTTACCCTAGTTACTTGGGAGCATCTTATTTTAGTCATCCATTATATATTTCTACATTGTCTTTTGTCACTTGTTTTGTCATCATTTTTATCAAGTTTTAGCTTAGGTTTGGTCCCTTATTTTTATTCACCTTAATGATTTCTCATTATAGAGGAATATATTATATATCACCATCTTTGTCACAATTGTTTGCACCTATATTCAACCAAAACATCAAAAGATACACATAAACACTTACTATAAAATATGTATACCATCTTAGTTAGCTTCCAAACATGCTCGATCACATTTCTTGTAAGGAAAAGCCACATATCTATTCATTTGACACTAAACACTTCATTAAACACCTATTTTATCAACACTTCTTGTATTAGGAGAACTACATTTGGCCTGATATCCCCATATGGACTTTGTCTAGTGTGGATTATGTAGGCAATGCTTAGAGACATAGGGTCTCTAGGGTTAGCTCGACCACCATATTTCCCATCATTCATTTCTATGAGCATGGATTTTTTTTCAATTCATGCATTCCTCTTTCTACTTCCTCATCATTTGTTCAACTATTATCATGGCTCTTGGCTACCAATTGTCTCAAGCCTTGCTTAAGATGTCAAATATTTTGTTGAGTATTTCAGGTGTTGATTACTTGTTTATTATTTTCATCTATGTTTTTATTTTCATCTTCTTTGTATTTTAATTTAACCATATTTTTTTATTTTATTTCCTATCCTTAACCATTAATTTGGTTATTTTCTTTCTTTACCTTAACCATTAATTTCCTTATTATATTTTCTTACCTTAACCATTGACTGGTTATTTTTTTTCTCGTCCTTAACCATTGATTGTATTATAATTTTTTACCTTAACCATAATTGGTTATCAAATATTTTTATCTTAACCACTCCTACTTATCTTGTTTATGTCTTATTATTTTACCTTATTTTAGTCCTCTTGTTTAAATATTATTTGTCTTGAGTCATTGTGGGCTTCCTTATTTTAATTTTTTTTATCTTAAATCATTTATCTTTGTTTATTTTATTTGTTGTTTGTATACTTTTTGTATTTTTTTAACAATATTATTCACAAAATCATTTTATGTATTATAATCTAGTATAATTGTGTCTTCATATCTTCATTTATGTTTTTTGTTTGTATGTGTGTCAAGACTATTTTGTGTATTGTATTATAGTGTGTTTATGATTTGCAGTCCATATACCTAACACACACATTCATCATGATTATTTTATATATTATTAGCGATATTTTGTGTTACTCTACATTAAAATATAGGTTAATAATTATTTATGATGGAAATCCAATGCAATGAATTATTGAACACTATAAGATTTGTCCAAGAATAGACATCCAAGACTGATGAAGGGAAGATCAAACACATAAATCTGTTGAAGCTTAAAAATCAAATAATGAGTAAAAACTACAATATATGTATTCATAAATGGAGATGGATTACATACAAAGACTCAAAGCTTATATCTCACTAAGCTCACAACATTATCACTCATAGCTTACACAAATCCTAGCTAAATAACACAATATAATCTAAAAGACTTTGAATATTCCATATCAATAAAGCTTACAAAGGGATGTACACATAGGTGGAAGTTAGGAGACTCCCAAATATACCCTACATATGGGACTATATTCCCCTAAATAGGTGGAAGAAAAGCAAGGATCCAACATCCTAATACACGTGGTATAAACTTCCCAAATGTACAAACACAACTAAGAAAGTTAAATGGTGTAAAAATAAATATCCTACACCAATAAACACAAGGTAGTTATCTAATACATTATCCATGCATCCATAACCAATCATACATTTCATATATCATAATTAAATGTTAAAAAGAATTAACATGTGTTATTATGAATCAAAAAGTAGGAAATATAATAGTATTATGTCTATCCATATATCTATAAAATATGTATAAAGTAAAACACAATAGCAAAGTCCATAAATAGTCAATAATGTCCATCATAACATAAAAACATTAAAAATCCAAAAATCTTCCTTCATATTATTTTTAGGTTATTCTACACTTCTTGCCTATCTATTCAATTACTAACTTCACCTTTTTTATTCCAACCCTAGTGTTTTGAAAATCCATTTTATCAAATTCATTTTACATCTTCAATCTCAATTTATAGCATTTTCACTACTCATTTTAGTATTTTTGTTGTCAATCTCTTCAATTTCATTATTATGTCTTTTAATTTCACAATTGACCAAACTTAATATATTTCTCATGATTTATCTCCCCTATTTGATGAATTTTCAACTGTTAATTATTAATTTTCCAATCCTTAGTTCATTTTCTACTCAAATAATTTCATAGCCTTGACTAACATTTCACAATCCAATTTGATGATTTTACAATTTCTATCAATGAATTTGTAATTTACATTACTTATTTTAAAAATAGCCCAATCATGAATCCATTTTATCTAATTTTAAACCCTAATAAATTTAATGAAATTAAAAAACAAAGGAAAGAAATTAAACTTATCAGAGGCCCACTTCTCTTAGGTCTTTAGTGTCTCCTCACGTGCTCTCCATAGTGATGGTGATGTGTAATACCGTTCATTTTCCTTCAAATACCTAGATAAAATATACTCAATCAATATCTACTCACAAATCAATCTAAAAAACAAAATGCCCAAATTAATTTCTTCATCCCCATCCTTCTATTTATACTCTCCCCCTAATTCAAATAGTTTTCCCCCATCCCTTCATTTCATTCATTTTTAATCCATTCTTATTCAAATTTCAAGACAATCTTAATCAAAACATTGAAAATCTAAACCAATTTATTTAAATCATCAATTTCATAATTTTTTTACTACAATTTGAAAATATATGTTTTTAACTTTCAAATATATAGCTTACCATCATCGAGATATATCATTCCCACATCCATTCACTTAACCCTTGAGTCATGAGCATCAACTTAGCATGCAATATTTAAATGGTAAAATATTATTTTTTCAATCATTTCTATAGCTTTCACAACTAGGGGATACTTATTTACACATACCTTAATCTTGCAAGTTTGATGTCAATTCTAGTAATTTGATTTAGTGATAGTCTAAAGTTCTTAATCATTTTCCTCTTTCATTCATTTTGAGTGTTTGTCTATTTTATCATGCAAACCCTCAAGGGTGAATCATTACATTCATTCTCATTCATAAGAGACAATTTTTTCTTCTTAATCATCGATTATCTACTTCTTATACTATTTTTTGAAATGGTATTGCTTCATAACACCATTTTAAAGAAGGGAAAATGCAGACACCTAAATTACATTTAATGTTGAAATACATCTAAAACCTACTTATTCTTCTCTTAAATTTTAATTATAATTCATGTCATCTCCCTCCTTATTTAAATAATTGAATAAATCAAATTTAATCAATTATGCACACTTTTAATTCAAATTTAATTATTAAATCTAGATTTTATACCTCACCCAACATATTCCACCTTTATCTCTCTCACATGTTGACTCACTTCAACCAATTCCATAAATTCCTCAACTACCCTTGAGTCATCCCTTGACTTGTCAAACAACTTGACCCATTCTTGGTGACTCAGCTAATCATATCCTTATTTCTCTCAACCATTTGAAATAGTCATAATACTCATGGATGATGATTTATTAGCCATAATAGATTATTTGGATAATTTCAAATATCCAAATAATCCTCCATTGTTTGATATTTATTCCAAAAATCCTTAAATAGACATGAAATCCATAACTTTCATCATCCTAGCTTATGCTAACAAATTAATGAGTGAATCTAAAGTGAATTAAATCCATCAAAGAACACTTTTGAATCAAAATACTACCCATTTTACTTTGCATTTTAAGAGTGAGCAACCACAATTCCAAAAGAGCTAATCAAATTCACATCACAATAGAATAAGCTTTTTTGTACCAAGGTATAAGTCTATGTTGTTTATTTTTAATCTTAGATCTATTTTAGGTTGATTTAGCTTATATTAATATTTCATAATTTAATTTACATTTCTAGATTTCATTTAATACATATTTAATAGTTGAAATCCTTCTCTTTGGGATTGAAAGGTTACAAGTATAAATAGGATTGGGATGGGAAAGGTCTCATCTCTCAAGTGAAGTCTAATAATATAATTAAAAAATTTGGAATTACATCCAAATATCATGCAAAGGATACATGTATAGTAGCTATCCCAAAATAGACTCTTATAACTAAAAATACAATATATGCATGCAATGTATATTTAGAAATAAATTTTTAACTTATTATTGACCATTTTTTGCCCAACAGGCCAAAAAATTGGTCCACCTTCTTTTTTATGCTATTCTGAGGTAGTACTTTTGATTTTTCATGAGTCTTGCAATTTCTATGGACTCTGCAAAATTTCTATGGACTCTACAGGTGTAGTCTTTCAAGATGAAGAACCAGTCAAAGGGTGCAAGGTTTTACAAAGCTTCTTCAGACTCTTGTCTAAAGAAATCCATAAGGAAAGTGAGCTTAACATGTTTCAATGACATGATCTTTCAAAAGAGTTAACGGCTTTGAACCGTTGAACCATTGAACTAGTTCAACACCTTGGTTCATTGCTTAGTTCAAAGCCTTAATTCAATCGGCAAGGTTCATCACTTGAATCAAATTCTCAATTAAATTAGTCAATTCAATGCCTTTGGTTCATGCTTGGTTCACTCAATCAGTTCATCACTTTAGTTCAAATGGTGTGGTTCAACAGCTTTTGGTTCAATCAAAGGGTTCAACGGCTGATTCAACGAGCTCAGTTCAATGCTCAATTTAAAGCCTCAGTTTAATAAATGCTTGAACCGTTGAACTAGTTCAGTGGATTGGTTTAATGGTTGGTTCAAAGGAGCATCCACAAAGCTGAAGGTTAAGTGCCCTTTTGGAAGACAGTCAAGTGCAAAGGCACCCTTTGGAAGGGTCATTTTCAAGAAGGCCGCAAAGGATGATTTCTTTCAAAAAAAATTTAAGACAGTCGGTAGAGGCAAAGAAGAAACCCTTTAGACAAAAGTCTAAAGGAACTTGGAAAAGTTGTAAACAAGAAACCCAAAAGTAAAAGACAAGAAATGAATTCTTTTAGACTTTTTGTCTAAAGGAATTCCTTTGGACAAAAAGTCTGAAGAAATTTGGGGAGGCCGCGAGAGAGAAAAAAGCCTGCAGGAAAAAACCCATAGAAAAAAGCCCACAGAAAAGGCCCAAAGGAATTTGCCAAGGATGGTGACATCCTGAAAGCTATCAACTTCAAGAAGATAGATTAGCCATTGTTTTTTAAGTGATGATGGGTTCACATACGTCAATTTTAAGACAGTGAAATAGCCATTTGCTTTCAAATTACTTGAGTGCCAACCATGAAAAGAGCCCAAGGAATGCAACGACCTACCAGAGGACCGTCCCTAAGGGCTGAAGGAGCAAAAAGAGACAAAGTAGGAAGAAGACAAGGTGTAGAAAGAGACAAAGCAATCCAAGTGGTGAAAGGAGGTGAGTTATTGCCAGATGGTCATCAAATAGTGCAAATAGTGAGTGGCATGGCCTGCTTTGTATTTATGAGGGGACAATCATGCTCTTGAAAGCAAAGTCAAGATCAGTGATTACATAACATGGTTTTAGTAGGCCTCTTCTAGAAGAATGACATCAACAATAGTGACTTCCTCTTCCCAATGCTCTTAGTGCACATGGGCTAGCTTGAAAAGAGCACCAAAATCTTTCCCAAAAAGGGCCAAGTTCTCTCCCTCTTTCTATATATTCTAAAATTTCTCATTTGAGAAAGGGACTCTCTTATCCTTAAGGCAAAACTCTGCCCAAAAATCTCTCAGGCTTGTAAGGCAGAGCTCTGCCAGTTTTTACCTTAAATCAGGACTTAGCATTTTTAAATCTATCTAGACTTGCACTTTAAAGTATATGTCTGTGTTCTTCTTTTGTGTTAAGTCATTGTCTTTCATGCTTCTCACAGATCAATTATAGCATGTCTAGTGCATTGTGAAGTCTCTTTTCTGTAGGTCTACCAGAAGTGTTCCTAGGGGAATGTAGGTGCCTGTGAATAGGCTACCATAAGTGTATCTGAGGACACCTCTAGTAGTTTCTTCCTCCTTATATTTCTATAGACCCCTAGCTGACTATTGTAGAAGAGTTTCCCACATCAGATGAAGTGTATGGGCATTTCTTCCTAGTGAAAAGTGTATATTTAGGCTAGGTGGGTCAACTTTACTGGTGTATCACCTTTTCATTTGTTAGGCTTAGGTTCTATTTTTAGCATCTCTCTCTCCCTTTTCATCCCCCCTTTTTTTCATTTTGTTTGTTAGTAATAGGAGAAACTAGGGCCTAAAGATACATCAGAGGGAGCTACCCCTTATCTAGAGACTCTCCCCTCCAGCTTCACTGGTCCCACAAGTGAGAGGGGAGTTTCCATTATTGCGTGTGGAAGGTAAGAGCTCAGCCTCCCACCTCAAGTGTAATCCACTACATCAACAATTTTTGGCATGCCTAGTGGGACCAACTAGGACAAGTTGTGTTCACATATTTAAAGAATTTTTGGTGTGTTCTTCAACCAACCAGCCTTTGGAGGCTTTTGCATCAACACCAATGGTGACTTTGAGTTGAATCAGCTGGCTATGTAGCTTGATGCCATCAAAAATCACATTTTTGTATGTATATTTCCTTTGCACAAAATCATGGACCTTATATTCCTTAATATGACTTTGATCAAGCTCAAGATCTTTATGTAATCCCCTCAAGTAGCTCTCTTAGTTTCCCTTTAATGATAAGGGAGGTGGCACTGGAGTTTGAGAAGTAGGTAATGGAAATAGATAGACTAGATGAGCAGTATGGTTATCAACAATAGTTGATGTACAAAGAGGCATGCTTGTTCAGGCAAGCTCAGGCCTTTCAATCCATGGAAGAGGAGGTATTAAAGTGGAATAATCCATTAATTCAAGGCAATCAACCTTACACACCCCCTCCTATCCTAAATAAAGCCCCCTCTTATGCACCAAATCCTTTCTACTAGATGGCACTTGCTCATTCTAGCTCATCTGATGCATCAATCAACCCTACTCTTGACCCTGTACGCCTAGAATTCAAGCAACAAAGGGAACTAAAAAAACCTCCCATGGAGATGAACCTTCTAAACTCCTTAGATCATGAATCTTCTTTTGGGGGAACTATTTGAACCAACACACCTCTCTTGAAACTACTACTCAACATGATGATGCTGGTGACCTCCAAGAAAGACTCTTTCAAGATAATCTAGCCAAGCAAATTGAAGATTTAGAGGCTAAGATGAGACTACTTCATGAAAGAGAGATAGAACTTCTAGACCTTATGGAGGAGCCCCATGACCTTGGAGAAAACAAAGTTACTGCCTATTTACAGGAGAAAAATTCCAACTTTGAGATCTTGAACTAGAAGAAAATAATAGAATCATGGGGTAAGAAGGAAGAGAAGAAAGGTTTTTCTCAAAACCATGAAGAGGATGAGGCTGCTACTACTCATGATAATGTTGGTGACCTCCAAGAAAGGCACTTCCAAGAGGATATAGCCAAAAGAATTGCAGAGTTGGAATCTATAGAGAGATTCCTTAGCCAAGGTGTGATGGATGGTTTAGACCCAATGACACATTCCATGTTTAAACACACCCCATCTACACATCCCCAAGAGAGATATTAGGCCACACCTAATATTGATGAAGTGCTAGCCAAATGGAAGGAGGAGAATCATTTGATTTTAGCTCAAGGACTGCCTCCTCTTCCACATGTTTTTTCCTCTTCATCCCTTCTCAAGGAGGAACCTATTCTGTAGGAGGTGAGTGAGGAGAAGAAGATCTAATCTGTAGTTTTCCAAGAGGCTATCATGAGTGATAATGAAGAATAAATCATCATCAATGATCCTTGTGAAGACCTCATCAGCAATGGAGAAGACACAAGGCATGCATACATGTGGATGTTCCAGCAATATGAGGAGGAACATAAGCATGGTAAGCTCCTTCCTCCTTTGTTTGATGAACTTCCCTATTGCTTCGATGAGGAGGATGACTATGCTAAGGAGCCTAAGTTGGAGGAGGATTAGGAGGATATCTTTGAACATCTAGAGATCCTAATATTTGAGGAGGAAAATGAGAGTCTAGTCTCCCTTGAGGAAAGCCTTGAAGAAGAGTTGTTTGAATAAAGAGGTGATGTTCTGTGGGATGAGCAATCATTTTGTGATTCCATTTTAGACATCACAACAGTCATCCTTCTTTAAGAAGGCCAAGAGGAAGCAGAGGATGAGTTTGGTAGGATCTCCAATGAAGTAAAAGGAAATGGGTCAAACCATGATGCATTAAAGAGGGACTGTGCATATCAGAGGGCTTATGGTGATGAGCCAATAGCCATAGATTTTTTGGTGAAATGCACCAACATGAAGGACTAGCATTCAACAAGCTTCTAAGGACAAGTAGGGTACATATATGTCAGAAGCATGTTTGAATCTGATCTACTTGAATGCAGGCCAATCAAGGTGACAAGCAAGAGGAGTAGGTCACTAAATCTCCTTTTCATTCAGCCACTTGTCTGGCACCATAAGTTTCCTTACTAGGGAGGGGACTTAAGAAGTTTTCCCTTTGATCTAGGGGGAAGCAGATGTACCTAGTTAGTTGTATATAGTAGTTTGCTTTCATTTTCTTTTCCTACTTTCCCTAAGTGTAGTTTGCACATGTAGTGTTTTTAGTCTTGTGTGTGCTTTCCCTTGTGTCTGGGGTAAAAAGCTTAATGTTTGATTCTTATATCTTTTGGGGCTATTGCTAACCTTTCTTCAAAGCTACATTTTGACTCTGTGCCCAATGGACTTAAAGGCAACTAGTCTCTAAGCATAGTAGGCATGCTTCCCCTAGGTCACCAATTTGTTGACTTTTTTTACCTAACATGCCAAAAAATTGGTCCCCCTTCTTTTTTATGTTGTTCTGAGTCAGTACTTTTGATTTTGCACGAGTCTTGCAATTTCTACAGACTGTAGAATTTCTATAGACTCTATAAGTGTAGTCTTTCAGTAGATGAAGAACCAGTCAAAGAGTACAAGGTTTTACAAAGCTTCTTCAGACTCTTGTCTGAAGAGATCCATAAGGAAAGTGAGCTTAAAATGGTTTAATGACATGATCTTTCAAAAGAGTTAACAACTTTCAACTGTTGAACCATTGAACCAGTTGAATGCCTTGGTTCATTGCTTAGTTCAAAGCCTTAGTTCAATCGGCAAGGTTCATCACTTGGTTCAAAGCCTCAGTTTAATCAATCAGTTTAATGGCTTTGGTTCACACTTGGTTCACTCAGTCAGTTCATCACTTTAGTTCAAACAACACGGTTTAGTGGCTTTTGGTTCAATCGAAGGGTTCAATAGTCGGTTCAACGAGCTCGATTCAATGCTCAATTCAAAGCCTCGGTTCAACAAATGCTTGAACCATTGAACCAATTCAATGGATTGGTTTAATAGTTGATTTAAAGGAGCGGTTCAATGGGAAAAGTTCAAAGGCTTGTTTTAAAGTGACACAGTTCAAACAAATGGTGCATAGTGTTGAACTGTTGAACCATTGAACTGTTGAACCATTTTTGGTTCAAGCGGTTAGTTTAATCGAGTGATTCAAAGGAGCATCCACAAAGCTAAAGGACAAGTGCCCTTTTAGAAGGTAGTCAAGCACAAAGGCACCCTTCGGAAGGGTCATTTTCAAGAAGGCCGCAAAGGATGATTTCTTGCAGAAATTTTTCTAAGACAATCAGTAGAGGCAAGGAAGAAACCCTTCAAACTTTTGTCCAAAGGAATTCCTTCAGAAAAAAAGTTTGAAGTAATTTATAAAAGCTATAAATAAGAAACTTGAAAGCAAAAGACAAGAAATGAATTCTTTTGGACTTTTTGTCTAAAGGAATTCCTTTGAAAAAAAAGTCCAAAGAAATTTGGGGAGGTCACGAGAGAGAAAAAATCCCGTGGGAATAAACCCACAAAAAAAATCCACAAAAAAGGCCCAAAGGAATTTGCCAAGGATGGTGATGTCCCAAAATCCATTAAATTCAAGAAGATAGATTAGCTATTGTTTTTTAAGCAATGATGGGTGTGCAGACGTCAATTTTAAGATAGTGAAATAGCCATTTACTTTCAAATTACCTGAGCACCAACCATGAAAAGAGGCTAAGGAATGCAACGACATGCCAAAGGACCATCCCTAAGGGCTAAAGGAGTAGAAAGAGACAAATTAGGAAGAAGACAAGGTGAAAAAAGAGACAAAGTAGTCCAAGTGGTGAGAGGAGGCAAGTTATTGCCGGATGGTCATCAAATAGGGCAAATAGTGAGTAGTGCGGCCTGCTTTGCATTTATGAGGGGACAAACTGTAGTTTATTTGTAGAAAAAGAGGCACAACTCATACTCTCAAAAGCCAAAGTCAAGATTGGTGATTACACAGCATGGTTCTAGTAGGCCTCTTCTAGAATAATGACATTAGCAATAGTGACTTCCCCTTCCTGATGCTCTCAGTGCACATGGGCCAGCTTGAAAAGAGCACCAAAATCTTTCTCGAAAAGGGCCAAGTTCTCTCCCTCTTTCTATATATTCTAAAATTTCTCATTTGAGAAAGGGACTCTCTTAGCCTTAAGGCAAAACTCTACCCAAAAATCTCTCAGGCTTGTAAGGCAGAGCTCTACCAGTTTTTACCTTAAATCAAGACTTAGCTTTTTTACCTCTATCTAGACTTGCACTTTGAAGTATATGTCTATGTTCTTTTCTATTAATTCATTGTCTTTCATGCTTCTCATAGATCGATTATAGCATGTCTAGTGCATTGTGAAGTCTCTTTTCTGTAGGTCTGCTAGAAGTGTTCCTAGGGGAATGTAGGTGCCTATGAATAGGCTACCATAAGTGTGTCTAAGGATGCCTCTAGTAGTTTCTTCCTCCCTGTATTTTCATGGACCCTTAGCTGACTATTGCAGAAGAGTTTCCCATGTCAGATGAAGTGTATGGGTGTTTCTTCTTGGTGAAAAGTGTATATTCAGGCTGGGTGGGTCAACTTTTCTGGTGTATCACCTTTTCATTTTTTAGGCTTAGGTTCTATTTTCAGCATCTCTCTCTCCCTTTTCTTCCCTCCCTTTTTTTCATTTTGCTTGTTATTAGTAGGAGAAACTAGGGCCTAAAAGATACATTAGAGGGAGCTAGCCCTTATCTAGAGACTCTCCTCTCCAGCTTCACTAGTCCCGCAGGTGAGAGGGGAGTTTCCATTGTTGTGTGTGGAAGGCAAGAGCTTAGCCTCCTGCCCCAGGTGCAATACACTATGTCAACACTTATCAAAAATAAGTACATAGTTATATGTAGAATGGCATTGATGTGGTAAGGCTAACCAAATAATATGGTAGAGTGACTACTAGAGGTACTAAATTAGTCACCATAGTTCCTTGTGGGATTAAAATTGGGCCCATTAGAGTTTTCATGACTGCAAATCTTAAAAATTAGGAACCTTGAGATGTTGGGGTAGTAGTAATAATTACTTGTGTGGTTAGAAATGAGATTGAAACTATTTCTTTTTCACTGAATTCTTAAAATAGAACATGTCTTGTATTGAAATCCTTATTTATTATGTCAAAATTGAGAAGGGAAGGTTTGAATATTTTTATGGCCCTAACCATCAACCATTTATTTAGCTTCTAATCTCTTGAATTTTAATCTTAGGGATTGAAATATTATAAACCTATCCTTATCAAAATTAATCAATTGTAATATTTCATCATCTATATATAGTATCTCTAACTTTATCATTAAAGTTGTTTGGATCTTCTTGGAGGAGATTCTCAATATTTGGTAGGTTTACTAGTTTCCCTATAGTAGTAATAACATTGGTGACCCTCATGTCCTTAAAAATTTATAAGGCCTCATTCTCATTGAAAAATTTCTTAGTGAATTCTTCATCTTGTTATGCCAATTAAGGGAGTCATCCCTTTTTACAATTACATAGTTAACACACCATGATGCATCCATGCTAGACATCAAGATTAATTAGTTGAAGACAATTATTCTAGAACATTAAAGTAATATATTGAACCTTTTCTCTATCTCTTTAATTTGATACTAGAATTTGGTCACATTTGTCCTATTAGATTGGTTCCTTGCTCTAAAAACCTAGATATTATACAAAATATTGTATATCTTAGTTGCTACAGTCTACACATCATCAATTATCTCTCGAGAAGCATGTATGTTTTATCTTTTCTACAATATTTGATGTGATTCCTCTTTTATTTTATGCATCTCTTTCATGGATTCACCAGTTGAATCCATAAAAGCAAATAAATATTCAATATATTCATTAAGATATCTTATATCCTTTTTAGATTTCTTTGACAAGGGAAATATATTTTCTCTATGCTCAAATTTAATTTACTCCCTTGTGTCTAGATTCAAAGCCTTCCTTTTCCTCACCTTTTCTATGGCTCCACTCTTTTTGTCAAACTGGTTAGAGACTATAGGTAACTCTCTAACACCTAGGTTTTGTCTCTCATACCTTTTATTTTATATTTCTTTTGCCCATTCAATAATAATGAGTTCCCCTAGTTTTGTATATTTTCATCTTAGGTCTTTAAATGTGAAAGGTGGAGGATTCATTAGAGGAGGTGTTAATGATGCACATATTTTTATGGGGAACTATAGAGGTGGATAGACTATTCTTTCCCATATGAGGGTTCCCTCAATAAAGTGACTTTAACCACGTATTTGGTCAACCTTGAGGTTGTCTTAATAGTCATAATGAGTGATTTTATGGGTGAGTAATATGGCATAAGTAGTTGTAGTTGGAGCTTAATGTTTCTTGAGGACTAGTGGCCTCTTAGGGTTATAAGTGGAAATAGTAAACCTACCCTGAAAATGGAATACTTTCTTTGGAGCCTGTATTTTCTTTGAGGTTGAAAAGAATGGGGGAGTAAATATAACTATATAAAATAATACTTGGGATGGAAAATCTGTATCTAGAATATTTATAGTGGAAATATATTAAACAAAAAAAGAAACTACCTCACTTATATTTTGGATTTGTTTTTCCATGAGGATTTGTTAATCTAAAGAACTACCCTGAGTTTCCTCTTGTTTTATGTTTTCCATGCTCATATCTTTAGAATCTTCCAAATCCACTTCTTCATCATCTAGGGCCTACTCTTCAATTATTATAGGTCCTAACCCCTTCATTATTTTTACCTCTTATTTCTATTCATCAATAGAATACTAAACTAAAGATATTACTGGTGTAGGATCCTCTTATTATTATTATTATCCATCATCATCGAGGGATTATTTTATGGTAGGGAGACCAAAATATGACCTTTCTTCTATTTATTTTCCCTTGGACGAAGTGTAAGGACCCTTATATTTACTATGGTAAGTAACCATAGGAGGAGTGGAAGAAGAAGGAGATGGTGAAATGAATGAAGGATTTACAGTGGTGGAAATTATCACTATAGGTGGTGGTGAAGGAATGGTAAATGGAAGGACAATAATGGTGGAAGGGTGAATAGAGAGGGGGATAGGATGGTAGGGAGTGTTGGAGAAGATGCCTACTCATTGATTATAATTGATAGAGGTGGAATTACTAGAGGTTATTGAGGATAAGAAGGAGTAGATAAAATAGGCATGAAATAAGACTATAGAAATTAAGGGAAATTAACTTGAGTAGACATTGTAAGTAGTGGAAGAGGAATCACCAATAATGTCTTCTTTCATTGATTTGAAGGATGTGTAGTGTTATCCTTGGTAGTAGTTGTTCTCAAAACTATAGTAATAATATCTAAGATGAAGAGGAAATATAAGGATGAGGGAGGCCTCTTAGTATTTCTTTCCTTATTTAAGTGTTAGACTCCTTTTGGCTACAAGAATCTACCTCTTATAAATCTACTTGCTCTCTTATAGGAGAGGGAGGTTGGACTTTCCATTCTAAATAATGTGGTTGAGTGGGAGGCCACTTATGAATCCATGTCATTTATTATTGTTTTTACATCTCTTTAGCCTATTCTTCAATAATATCAAGATTTTACTGAAGATCCTAGGCATAAATCATATACATTTGTTTATCCTTCATTCTTTGACATACCTTAGTATTATATTATGCATTCATAAAAATAGCATCATAATCATATTCTTGGTGACCATATAAAATGTTCACCTTCTTATTTTATTTGAGCTCCTTGAGGTATGCTCTAATTTTCTTCTTAGGGTCCCATTCTCTCCAATGGGCCATCTTCAAACTTAGATAAAATGTTGCCTAACCACAAATTAAAGTTATACAATACTCAAAGGAGTTTTATAATAATAGGCCTAATGTTTTTGACCTATCTCCTCAATAATGCTATTATAAATTTTAAAATCCACCTCCTACTTTACAATTTTTTTGGTACATGGCATGGTAAGAACATATGAGTTACCCTTGTGCCTTCAATTCTAATGATTATACATTTAGGGTAATACCAATAATCCCCAATTTTACTAATACTTCTTGTCATATTTTTAGATATCCTAGTCATTTTGGAGCCATAAATTTCTTGATATATAGAAGGATAGATTTGCTCATATATTTTCTCAATTTTATTCTTGAATTTGTATGTAAACGTGAAAGAGTAATCTTCATAAATTCTATTACCTAGATACTTTATTAAGGGTTTCCATAACTCCCCATGTGTCTTTTGAACTATGTCCAGGATGACACCCAATAAGAATAACATCATGTAAAATTTGCCATCAAATAGCCTTTAATTAGAATAAAACATCTATTTTTTCAACCTTGCACTTGTAGACATCCAATTCCTAACACCATTTGGGCTTAAAAATGAACTCACCTTTCCAAGTTTTTTTGTATTTACTTAGTTCTTTAAGTTAGATTTTGTTTGGAAAAAAGAGGGATGCCACGTGTATGCTCTTCCATTTATCCCCTTTAGGAAACCATTGAAATCAAAAGCACCATTCTTATTTCAAGTAGCCTGGTCCAAGGCTTAGAAAGAATGTTGTCTAAAGCACTCCCCAATAACTTGTTAAAGTTTGGGTGATCTTGAAAATGACCCTAAAGACTTTCTACTTTCATGCTTTCTTTGTTTTTATGTAAACTTGGCTTGAGAGGGGGATGTCATTACCTCCCATGAGTTCTTTGGGGAAGCTTTGACCCAGGGTTTCATCTCCCAGCATTGAATCCATTTGGTTACTAATTGGATTTGCACATGGGATGTATTTGTATTTGGACATCACACTCCATTGAGTGAACAATAGGATGTAGTGGTTGTATAAAGGACTAGACCTTTTTATAACTAGTCAATGCCATGGTCACCCAATTTTTGTGCTTGTCTTTTACATCATTTGATGTTAAATTCATTGTGCATTGATTCCCTTAAAATGATCAAAAACTAGTTAGTTTTAGTCAACCTCATTTTTGACATACCCTTGTTAGGATTTGGATGATTATACTTAGTGTATTTTGGTCATTATTTTCTTGGTATGATTTGAGGGTAAACCTTATTTTTTTATTCATAAGCCATGTAAAAATCATGTATTTAAGTTAAGAAGGCTAGGGTTATGCTACCCAAATCATGTCAAATCTTTTTTACCTTTGAATCTTTGAAACATAATAATTGACCACATCATTTGAGCATGCTTACATCATTAGGATACTCAATTTGTTTCAAGAACTTATTTACCATTGTATCAAAAATGATTTGTTTTAAACCATGTCATGTATACCATTTGGACCTTGTTTATGCATCATTATGTTGTCCACTCTTGTCTAGCTTGTTTGGTCTAATCCTAGTCTTCAACATTGCATTTTCAATTAACCTTGTCAAGTTTAGATCCAAACATTGATTGATTTTTTTTAGGCTTCAATTTGTGGGGTTGGTACATAGATATTTTTATTTTGGGTTACATAGCTTGGGTTAAATGATTACCAAGTTTTAAACTTTATTGATTGTTTGTTTGTTTGAGTGCCTATCCTCATCATTTTTTGTGACTTTGTTTGGGAACACACAACCTTTCTTTAAAAACCTTTGATGTTAGACATTTGACATTAGGTTGTTTTATGCCAAATCTTAGCACAAAATACTTTTGAGATGTAGCTTCACCCTTTCATTCAAGGTTGAACCTTCTATATTTTAAACATCACTTTTTAAAGTTTGTAAAAATTTAAGTCTTTGTTTTCAGAGCTTTCTTAATTAAATGCAAATATGTCTAGCTACAATTATGGTGTAGTCATGGATAATACAAATTCTGATAGAATGGCGACACAAAATGACTTTAGTTAAGACCCCTATGGTGAAAATATGGTTTGTGAGATAAATTTCTATCCACCTCACAATAATTAGTCATGGGAACATAGACAAGATCCAACTTATGATCGAACTCTTGATTAGAATGATTGGGTTTATCAGGAAGACTTGGATGCTTTGGATTGTGTAAGTAATGAAACTCCACAACATACCAAGATCACCATTTTAGGACCTCCTCCTTTGGTTTATATGAGAAACCAAACTAAGAAGCATCTAGTCATTACCATTTTAGGACATCTTCCTTTGGTTTGTATGAGAAACCAAACTAAGAAGCATCTTGTTGTTACCATTCTTGGCCCATCACCAATTTTTAATGAACCTATTATTGAAGAACCTCCATTTGATGAAACAATTACTTTTGATCCCTTTTTTAATAGTCTAATATTTGGAGAGTCCATTATTTAACCACAAATCATTATTCCCACTAAATCAAATGTTCCCCACTTTAAAACATTTATGATGATCTTAGACCCTAAACAAGAACCATTACCTCTGCAAAAGCCATCTTAAGAGGATCAAAATGTGTTCAAAATTTGATCTTTTGCAACCAATTATTAACCAAAACCAACATGTTATTGTTAAAACACCCAGTTGTGACAATATAAACTATGATAAGTTACCTATATATGTTACCTATTTTTAAAGAGCCTCATCTCCTTGACAAGCCAGTCTTGATAGAGTTGTCTCTTGATCTTTTCCCACTCGTTGAGGAGTCTCACATTAATAGACACAATTTTGTTGAGACATCCCTTGAGTGGTTCCCTCTTTTTGAGGGGATTCACTTAGATGAGTTGGTTTATGTTGAACCCTTCCAAGATGAATCAATTTTTATTGAGCCCATTATGCCATCATAGGCCATTACTTGTCAAAAATTAAGCATTCAATAAAACATTATCAAAACAACCATATCAAATGGAGAATCAATATTAGAGTTAGGATTTATTTTTGAACCAACATTGGATGTAGATTTAGAAATAGAATCAACATCAATTACAACATTAGATTCAGAGTCCCTTTCTTTAGAATTAGAGTCAAAAATAGATTATAGTGTTGGTTGTTACAACATTGGTTACAATTGCCTTACAGATCAATTTGAATATATTTTTTATCCTTCTATGGTTTTGAAGGATGATTACTTCAACATCAACATAAGTTATCCTAGTATATTCTATGAGGATTGTATTACCTTTCACCATCCCATTATTACCACCCAACATAGCCATTATACTAACATTCCACCACCCATAAGTATCGATCGGGACCAATAGAATCACACTTTTTTGAACTACATCCATGGTGACATATCATTTGTAGAATATTAGGGGGACCAAGACCACATTCATTTATAAGAAGAATAATCTCCTAGTCAAACCTTTTTAGAGGCACTACGGGATAAGCAAAGATCAAAATTGGCATCTTTTAGTGACACCTTTTTGAAGGCACTAGAAGACAATCAAAGTCAAATGTTAACATCTCTTTATGAAACCTTCTCGTAGGCACTATGGGATGATAAAAAAATTCATTGGTGAAAACTTCATTAAGACACTAATAGCTAAGCATAAAAATTATTTATTATTTAATGAAGATAATATCAAAGATCAAATCAAAATTGTTAGGTTGTGGAGCTAAAAGCTTCAAACTTTGCAAACTGAGGAATAGATGGTTGCTGGGTTCTACAAGAACCGGCGTCGGCAGCAGGACCGACGACGGCAGAGTCCAGTGCAGAAGGCCACCGGCGACGGCAGGAAGTCGGCCGACATCGGTAGAACCAGACAAGCAAGGACCGACGTCGGTCGCCTGTGTGTTCCAGAACTGCTTGTTTCACGGACAGTTAGTTAAGTGAACGAAGAGTTTGCATGTTGAGACCAGTTAGAGTCTTGTGCTGTGAGGACTATTGTCTAAATTAAGAGTCTAAGTTAGTGTTTGAGTTAGGGATCTATTTATAGACCCATTGGCATGTATTGTATAAGGCATGAGATAGAAAGGAAGAGTTCCTTCTAGTTGTAAGATCTGTGAGTTGCAGGTTGTTGCAAGCTCATTGGGGATCTACATGTAAGTTTGGTCTTTGAATTACAGGTTGCAGGTTCATGAGAGATCAGCTTGAAGTGCTATAGAGTGCTTGATGTACCAACAGGGTTATTACTAACTGGTTGGTGAGGTGAACACCAATTCTATGTGTGAGTTGGTTGTTCGGACCATTTTTGTGTAGGAGAGTGTGTGTGAGAAGAATTACTGAAGACTTGAGGTGTGGCGAATCTCTGTAAGGTGAAAGAGTGTGGCAGCTCTTTATTGTATTCTTTTCTGTTAGTGTTAATACAAGATAGTGTATTGTCTCTCATATTCTGTGCTATTGGTGAATTCTAGTTACTTGTGTTTCTGGTTATTTCCGCATATTCAATTGCTTATATTTGGTAATCATACTGTGCTTTTTCTGAGGAGCAAGATCCCAACTAGTGGCATCAGAGCATGTTTGTTGTTCTAGATTCCTGACAACTGGTATCAGAGCCTTGGTTGTAGGTTCTTAAGCTTGATACCATCAAGTGGTATGAGAGCTTTTGGTTGGGATACTAACAGATTGGTGTAGATCTGGGTAGTGTGTTTTGATTACAGGTTACTCACAGGGTTTTTGTTTGAGTGGGAGTTGAGCAATGACAGAAAGTAGTCAACTACGAATGGAAAAGTTCAATGGCAAGAACTACCAATTATGGAGGATGCAGATTGAGGACTATCTGTATCAGAAAGATTTGTACTTACCATTGGGTGGGGTTGCTAGCAAACCCTTGGATATGAAAGATGAAGAATGGGAGGTTCTTGATCGGAAGGCTCTGGGATCTGTTAGATTGAGTCTTGCATCATCTGTGATTTCCAGCTTATCACAGTGTAAGACAACGGTGGAGTTGATGGAATCTTTGGCAAATTTATATGAAAAACCCTCAGCTTCGAATAAGGTATTTCTTATGAAGCGTTTATTTAATTTGCAAATGTTGGAAGGTGGATCTGTTCATAGCCATCTTAGTGATTTCCATGGTTTAGTAAACCAGTTAAGTTCAGTCAATATTGTATTTGATGATGAAATAAGAGCTCTCTTAATCTTGTGTTCATTACCTGAAAGTTGGGAAGGTTTGGTAATGGCAGTTTCTAATACTGTGTCTCCTTCAAAAGTCTTAAAAGTGGATGATATTGTGAGTGTGATCTTGAACGAAGAGATACACAGGAAAAGCACAGGTGAATCATCTGGAGATGCTTTGAGTGTTGAAGGAAGAGGAAGGCCAAGAGAGAAGATAGAGCGTGGGAGATCAAGGTCAAAGACGGGCAAGAGATCCAAGTCCAGGTATGGCAGAATAACCTGCTGGAAATGTGGAAAGCAAGGGCACTTAAAGAGAGATTACAGATCGGGTACAGATCAGCATGAAGAACATGAAGAAGAAGCAGATGTTGTGGGTTACATTGCACAGGATGCTCTGGTATGTTCTTTGGATAAAGTAGAATCTTGGGTATTAGATTCTGGTGCCTCTTTTCATGCATCCCCACATAGGGAATTTTTTCATGAGTATGTTAAGGGAGATTTTGGAGAAATTTGTGTAGGGGATGGTAAGCCTTGTCAGATTGTTGGCAAAGGAAAAGTGAAGCTAAAACTGCAGACAGGTAACACATGGGTGTTAAAGGAGGTCATGCATGTCCCAGTTCTGAAGCAGAATCTGATTTCTGTTAGAAGTTTGGGTGAAGAAGGTTACACAGTAACTCTCACAGCGGACTCTTGGAAGGTTACCAAGGGTACACTTGTTGTAGCTAGAGGTAAGAAAGTAGGTACGCTTTATCTATCTACTTGTTTTATTGATTCTTCTTCTGGGTTATCTACTTCAGTTGTAGATTCGGAGATGTGGCTTGATAGGCTTGGTCACATAGATATGAAGGAGATGCTGGTTCTTGAGTCAAAGGATATGCTTTCAGATTTGGAAGGCATGGATCGTGGTTTTTGTATGTAGAAGAAGAAGGTGAGATTTCTTGAGGAATCCGATGTTAGTGACAAGAACAGGAAAGCCTTGGTTTTCAAGGAGAAGGTGACGAACAGAGTTCAGCACAAGGTGCAGGGGAATTCTGAGTAGAGCAAGGGTGTTTTGGACAAGGGTTTGATCCAAAAGGAGCTCGCGGGAAAAAGTCAGGTCTCACAAGAAAAACAGAGAGACCGACGTCGGTAGGAAAACTGGCGTCGGTGTCCAGACAGGGACCGATGTCGGCTATGTGCAGCCCGACGTCGGTGACTCGGGGCAGACAAAGACCGGCGTCGGCCAGGAAAACCGACGTCGATAGGGAGGCAGTCGCAGGGAACCGACATCGGTCGGCTGTAGACTCAGATGTGACCGACATCGGTCACTGAGACGAATTTTGGGTGGACAGCAAGTTGTCATGGAGTCTCAAGCAATCATATGGAGGACTGAAGGTGTAAGTAAGTTCTTAAATTCATCATTTCCCTTCTTTACACTACTTGTTGCTCACTTATGGCATAGGACCAGGAAGTTATTGAAGAAGCAGAACAGGTAGATCCAGGAAATAGTGGGAGCTAGGCATGGATGAGGATGTGATTCCTTGGAGGAGAACCAAACAGGTGTTTTGGGTAGTGTTGCCAGCTGGAAGTAAGCACTGAGAGACGAATGGATGTTAAGGATGAAGAAGAGCGGAAATGGATACGTGAGATGGAAGATCAGGGTATTTGATCTTGTATTAGCTGCAGGGCAATGGAGGTTTGTTCATTGTGTTTCTCTTTACCAGGTTGGATAGTATTAGCTACACTATCCTATTTTCTGTATGATGTGCTTGTTGTAGGGTTACATATATAGGTATTGCTGAACTAAAGGTAAAGCTAGTTCAGGTGTTTGTCATGGAGAATCTGGGAGCAGCAAGATTCTTTGGCAAGAGTGTGTTCTAGAAACATGGTAGGTCATTTGTTGACTTTGTTTCAGGATGATTGTGTGAAACTGGTCAGCATGCCAATGGTTAGACAGTTCATAGAACAGGTGTCTTGATTCACATAATGAGGTTGAGTGCATGGTATGTACTAAACCTGAGTTTTCCCAAGCAGTGGGAGTTGTCACAAGTTAGGAGCCAATCCGGGAGAGAACCATTGGAGGTCAGTTCAGTGGATTCTTACAGGGACTAGTAGCAGGTGCACATGCTATGCAAGTTCAGGTTTATTTCTACATAGTTGTAGATGTGGATGTGGCAGGTAATTTGGATAACAGGTTTTGCACCACGGATTTTGTGGTGGTTGGTCTTCAAGGGTGATTTTGAAGATGGATACATAGCCAAGGTAACAAACTAGACGGTGTATAGGTACATGTACAGGTTGCAGCTGTTTATCTCCAAGTGGGAGATTGTTAGGTTGTGGAGCTAAAAGCTTCAACCTTTGCAAACTGAGGAATAGATGGTTGCTGGGTTCTACAGGAACCGGCATCGGCAGCAGGACCGATGATGGTAGAGTCTAGTGCAGAAGGCCACTGACGACGGCAGGAAGTCGGCCGACGTCGGCAGAACCAGACAAGCAGGGACCGACGTCGGTCGCCTGTGTGTTCCAGAACTGCTCGTTTCACGGACAGTTAGTTAAGTGAACGAAGAGTTTGCATGTTGAGAACAGTTAGAGTCTTGTGCTGCGAGGACTATTGTCTAAATTAAGAGTCTAAGTTAGTGTTTGAGTTAGGGATCTATTTATAGACCCATTGGCATGTATTGTATAAGGCATGAGATTGAAAGGAAGAGTTCCTTCTAGTTGTAAGATCTGTGAGTTGCAGGTTGTTGCAAGCTCATTGGGGATCTACATGTAAGTTTGGTCTTTGAATTGCAGGTTGCAGGTTCATGAGAGATCAGCTTGAAGTGCTATAGAGTGCTTGATGTACCAGCAGGGTTATTACTGACTGGTTGGTGAGGTGAACACCAATTCTATGTGTGAGTTGGTTGTTGGGACCGTTTTTGTGTAGGAGAGTGTGTGTGAGAAGAATTACTAAACACTTGAGGTGTGGCGAATCTCTGTAAGGTGAAAGAGTGTGGCGGCTCTTTGTTGTATTCTTTTCTGTTAGTGTTAATACAAGATAGTGTATTGTCTCTCATATTCTGTGCTATTGGTGAATTCTAGTTACTTGTGTTTCTAGTTATTTCCGCATATTCAATTGCTTATATTTGGTAATCATACTGTGCTTTTTCTGAGGAGCAAGATCCCAACTAGTGGCATCAGAGCATGTTTGTTGTTCTAAATTCCTGACAACTGGTATCAGAGCCTTGGTTGTAGGTTCTTAAGCTTGATACCATCAAGTGGTATCAGAGCTTTTGGTTGGGATACTAACAGATTGGTGTAGATCTGGGTAGTGTGTTTTGATTACAGGTTACTCACACGGTTTCTGTTTGAGTGGGAGTTGAGAAATGACAGAAAGCAGTCAACTACGAATGGAAAAGTTCAATGGCAAGAACTACCAATTATGGAGGATGCAGATTGAGGACTATCTGTATCAAAAAGATTTGTACTTACCGTTGGGTGGGGTTGCTAGCAAACCCTTGGATATGAAAGATGAAGAATGGGAGGTTCTTGATCGGAAGGCTCTGGGATCTGTTAGATTGAGTCTTGCATCATCTGTGATTTCCAGCTTATCACAGTGTAAGACAAAGGTGGAGTTGATGGAATCTTTGGCAAATTTATATGAAAAACCCTCAGCTTCGAATAAGGTATTTCTTATGAAGCATTTATTTAATTTGCAAATGTTGGAAGGTGGATCTATTCATAGCCATCTTAGTGATTTCCATGGTTTAGTAAACCAGTTAAGTTCAGTCAATATTGTATTTGATGATGAAATAAGAGCTCTCTTAATCTTGTGTTCATTACCTGAAAGTTGGGAAGGTTTGGTAATGGCAGTTTCTAATACTGTGTCTCCTTCAAAAGTCTTAAAAGTGGATGATATTGTGAGTGTGATCTTGAACGAAGAGATACGCAGGAAAAGCACAGGTGAATCATCTGGAGATGCTTTGAGTGTTGAAGGAAGAGGAAGGCCAAGAGAGAAGATAGAGCGTGGGAGATCAAGGTCAAAGACGGGCAAGAGATCCAAGTCCAGGTATGGCAGAATAACCTGCTGGAAATGTGGAAAGCAAGGGCACTTAAAGAGAGATTGCAGATCGGGTACAGATCAGCATGAAGAACATGAAGAAGAAGCAGATGTTGTAGGTTACATTGCACAGGATGCTCTGGTATGTTCTTTGGATAAAGTGGAATCTTGGGAATTAGATTCTGGTGCCTCTTTTCATGCATCCCCACATAGGGAATTTTTTCATGAGTATGTCCAGGGAGATTTTGGAGAAATTTGTGTAGGGGATGGTAAGCCTTGTCAGATTGTTGGCAAAGGCAAAGTGAAGCTGAAACTGCAGACAGGTAACACATGGGTGTTAAAGGAGGTCATACACGTCCCAGTTCTGAAGCAGAATCTGATTTCTGTTAGAAGTTTGGGTGAAGAGGGTTGCACAGTAACTCTCACAGCGGACTCTTGGAAGGTTACCAAGGGTACACTTGTTGTAGCTAGAGTAAGAAAGTAGGTACGCTTTATCTATCTACTTGTTTTACTGATTCTTCTTCTGGGTTATCTACTTCAGTTGTAGATTCGGAGATGTGGCTTGATAGGCTTCGTCACATAGATATGAAGGAGATGCTGGTTCTTGAGTCAAAGGATATGCTTTCGGATTTGGAAGGCATGGATCGTGGTTTCTGTATGCAGAAGAAGAACGTGAGATTTCTTGAGGAATCCAATGTTAGTGACAAGAATAGGAAAGCCTTGGTTTTCAAGGAGAAGGTGACGGATAGAGTTCAGCACAAGGTGCAGGGGAATTCTGAGCAGAGCAAGGGTGTTTTGGACAAGGGTTTGATCCAAAAGGAGCTCGCAGGAAAAAGTCAGGTCTCACAAGAAAAACACAGAGACCGACGTCGGCAGGAAAACTAGCGTCGGTGTCCAGACAGGGACCGATGTCGGCTATGTGCAGCCTGACGTCGGTGACTCGGGGCAGACAAAGACCGGTGTCGGCCAGGAAAACTAACATCGGCAGGGAGGCAGTCACAGGGAACCGACATCGGTCGGCTATAGACTGAGATGTGACCGGCATCGGTCACTAAGACAAATTTTGGGTGGACAGCAAGTTGTCATGGAGTCTCAAGCACTCATATGGAGGACTGAAGGTGTAAGTAAGTTCTTAAATTCATCATTTCCCTTCTTTACACTACTTGTTGCTCACTTATGGCATAGGACCAGGAAGTTATTGAAGAAGCAGAACAGGTAGATCCAGGAAATAGTGGGAGCTAGGCATGGATGAGGATGTGATTCCTTGGAGGAGAACCAAACAGGTGTTTTGGGTAGTGTTGCCAGCTAGAAGTAAGCACTGAGAGACGAATGGATGTTAAGGATGAAGAAGAGCGGAAATGGATACGTGAGATGGAAGATCAGGGTATTTGATCTTGTATTAGCTGCAGGGCAATGGAGGTTTGTTCATTGTGTTTCTCTTTACCAGGTTGGATAGTATTAGCTACACTATCCTATTTTCTGTATGATGTGCTTGTTGCAGGATTACATATACAGGTATTGCTGAACTAAAGGTAAAGCTAGTTCAGGTGTTTGTCATGGAGAATCTGGGAGCAGCAAGATTCTTTGGCAAAAGTGTGTTCTAGAGACATGGTAGGTCATTTGTTGACTTTGTTTCAGGATGATTGTGTGAAACCGGTCAGCATGCCGATGGTTAGACAGTTCATAGAACAGGTGTCTTGATTCACATAATGAGGTTGAGTGCATGGTATGTACTAAACCTGAGTTTTCCCAAGCAGTGGGAGTTGTCACAAGTTAGGAGCCAATCCGGGAGAGAACCATTGGAGGTCAGTTCAGTGGATTCTTACAGGGACTAGTAGCAGGTGCACATGCTATGCAAGTTCAGGTTTATTTCTACATAGTTGTAGATGTGGATGTGGCAGGTAATTTGGATAACAGGTTTTGCACCACAGATTTTGTGGTGGTTGGTCTTCAAGGGTGATTTTGAAGATGGATACATAGCCAAGGTAACAAACTAGACGGTGTATAGGTACATGTACAGGTTGCAGCTGTTTATCTCCAAGTGGGAGATTGTTAGGTTGTGGAGCTAAAAGCTTCAACCTTTGCAAACTGAGGAACAGATGGTTGCTGGGTTCTACAGGAACCGGCGTCGGCAGCAGGACCGACGACGGCAGAGTCCAGTGTAGAAGGCCACCGGCGACGGCAGGAAGTCGGTCGACGTCGGTAGAACCAGACAAGCAGGGACCAACGTCGGTCGCCTGTGTGTTCCAGAATTGCTCGTTTCACGGACAGTTAGTTAAGTGAATGAAGAGTTTGCATGTTGAGACCAGTTAGAGTCTTGTGCTGTGAGGACTATTGTCTAAATTAAGAGTCTAAGTTAGTGTTTGAGTTAGGGATCTATTTATAGACCCATTGGCATGTATTGTATAAGGCATGAGATAGAAAGGAAGAGTTCCTTCTAGTTGTAAGATCTATGAGTTGCAGGTTGTTGCAAGCTCATTGGGGATCTACATGTAAGTTTGGTCTTTGAATTGCAGGTTGCAGGTTCATGAGAGATCAGCTTGAAGTGCTATAGAGTGCTTGATGTACCAGCAGGGTTATTACTGACTGGTTGGTGAGGTGAACACCAATTCTATGTGTGAGTTGGTTGTTCAGACCATTTTTGTGTAGGAGAGTGTGTGTGAGAAGAATTACTGAACACTTGAGGTGTGGCGAATCTCTGTAAGGTGAAAGAGTGTGGCAGCTCTTTGTTGTATTCTTTTCTGTTAGTGTTAATACAAGATAGTGTATTGTCTCTCATATTCTGTGCTATTGGTGAATTCTAGTTACTTGTGTTTCTGGTTATTTCCGCATATTGAATTGCTTATATTTGGTAATCATACTGTGCTTTTTCTGAGGAGCAAGATCCCAACTAGTGGCATCAGAGCATGTTTGTTGTTCTAGATTCTTGACAACTAGTATCAGAGCCTTGGTTGTAGGTTCTTAAGCTTGATACCATCAAGTGGTATCAGAGCTTTTGGTTGGGATACTAACAGATTGGTGTAGATCTGGGTAGTGTGTTTTGATTACAGGTTACTCACAGGGTTTCTGTTTGAGTGGGAGTTGAGCAATGATAGAAAGCAGTCAACTACGAATGGAAAAGTTCAATGGCAAGAACTACCAATTATGGAGGATGCAGATTGAGGACTATCTGTATCAAAAAGATTTGTACTTACCGTTGGGTGGGGTTGCTAGCAAACCCTTGGATATGAAAGATGAAGAATGGGAGGTTCTTGATCGGAAGGCTCTGGGATCTGTTAGATTGAGTCTTGCATCATATGTGATTTCCAGCTTATCACAGTGTAAGACAACGGTGGAGTTGATGGAATCTTTGGCAAATTTATATGAAAAACCCTCAGCTTCGAATAAGGTATTTCTTATGAAGCGTTTATTTAATTTGCAAATGTTGGAAGGTGGATCTGTTCATAGCCATCTTAGTGATTTCCATGGTTTAGTAAACCAGTTAAGTTCAGTCAATATTGTATTTGATGATGAAATAAGAGCTCTCTTAATCTTGTGTTCATTACCTGAAAGTTGGGAAGGTTTGGTAATGGCAGTTTCTAATACTGTGTCTCCTTCAAAAGTCTTAAAAGTGGATGATATTGTGAGTGTGATCTTGAACGAAGAGATACGCAAGAAAAGCACAGGTGAATCATCTGGAGATGCTTTGAGTGTTGAAGGAAGAGGAAGGCCAAGAGAGAAGATAGAGCATGGGAGATCAAGGTCAAAGACGGGCAAGAGATCCAAGTCCAGGTATGGCAGAATAACCTGCTAGAAATGTGGAAAGCAAGGGCACTTAAAGAGAGATTGCAGATCGGGTATAGATCAGCATGAAGAACATGAAGAAGAAGCAGATGTTGTGGGTTACATTGCACAGGATGCTCTGGTATGTTCTTTGGATAAAGTAGAATCTTGGGTATTAGATTCTGGTGCCTCTTTTCATGCATCCCCACATAGAGAATTTTTTCATGAGTATGTCCAGGGAGATTTTGGAGAAATTTGTGTAGGGGATGGTAAGCCTTGTCAGATTGTTGGCAAAGGCAAAGTGAAGCTGAAACTGCAGACAGGTAACACATGGGTGTTAAAGGAGGTCATGCACATCCCAGTTCTGAAGCGGAATCTGATTTCTGTTAGAAGTTTGGGTGAAGAGGGTTGCACAGTAACTCTCACAGCGGACTCTTGGAAGGTTACCAAGGGTACACTTGTTGTAGCTAGAGGTAAGAAAGTAGGTACACTTTATCTATCTACTTGTTTTACTGATTCTTCTTCTGGGTTATCTACTTCAGTTGTAGATTCGGAGATGTGGCTTGATAGGCTTGGTCACATAGATATGAAGGAGATGCTGGTTCTTGAGTCAAAGGATATGCTTTCGGATTTGGAAGGCATGGATCGTGGTTTCTGTATGCAGAAGAAGAAGGTGAGATTTCTTGAGGAATCTGATGTTAGTGACAAGAATAGGAAAGCCTTGGTTTTCAAGGAGAAGGTGACGGATAGAGTTCAGCACAAGGTGCAGGGTAATTCTGAGCAGAGCAAGGGTGTTTTGGACAAGGGTTTGATCCAAAAGGAGCTCGCGGGAAAAAGTCAGGTCTCACAAGAAAAACACAGAGACCGACGTCGGCAGGAAAACTGGCGTCGGTGTCTAGACAGGGACCGATGTCAGCTATGTGCATCTCGACGTCGGTGACTCGGGGCAGACAAAGACCGGCGTCGGCCAGGAAAACCGACGTCGGTAGGGAGGCAGTCGCAGGGAACCGACATCGGTCGGCTGTAGACTGAGATGTGACCGGCATCGGTCACTGAGATGAATTTTGGGTGGACAGCAAGTTGTCATGGAGTCTCAAGCGCTCATATGGAGGACTGAAGGTGTAAGTAAGTTCTTAAATTCGTCATTTCCCTTCTTTACACTACTTGTTGCTCACTTATGGCATAGGACCAGGAAGTTATTGAAGAAGCAGAAAAGGTAGATCCAGGAAATAGTGGGAGCTAGGCATGGATGAGGATGTGATTCCTTGGAGGAGAACCAAATAGGTGTTTTGGGTAGTGTTGCCAGCTGGAAGTAAGCACTGAGAGACGAATGGATGTTAAGGATGAAGAAGAGCGGAAATGGATACGTGAGATGGAAGATCAGGGTATTTGATCTTGTATTAGCTGCAGGGCAATGGAGGTTTGTTCATTGTGTTTCTCTTTACCAGGTTGGATAGTATTAGCTACACTATCCTATTTTTTGTATGATGTGCTTGTTGCAGGGTTACATATACAGGTATTGCTGAACTAAAGGTAAAGCTAGTTCAGGTGTTTGTCATGGAGAATCTGGGAGCAGCAAGATTCTTTGGCAAGAGTGTGTTCTAGAGACATGGTAGGTCATTTGTTGACTTTGTTTCAGGATGATTGTGTGAAACCGGTCAGCACGCCGATGGTTAGACAGTTCATAGAACAGGTGTCTTGATTCACATAATGAGGTTGAGTGCATGGTATGTACTAAACCTGAGTTTTCCCAAGCAGTGGGAGTTGTCACAAGTTAGGAGCCAATCCGGGAGAGAACCATTGGAGGTCAGTTCAGTGGATTCTTACAGGGACTAGTAGCAGGTGCACATGCTATGCAAGTTCAGGTTTATTTCTACATAGTTGTAGATGTGGATGTGGCAGGTAATTTGGATAACAGGTTTTGCACCACGGATTTTGTGGTGGTTGGTCTTCAAGGGTGATTTTGAAGATGGATACATAGCCAAGGTAACAAACTAGACGGTGTACAGGTACATGTACAGGTTGCAGCTGTTTATCTCCAAGTGGGAGATTGTTAGGTTGTTGAGCTAAAAGCTTCAACCTTTGCAAACTGAGGAACAGATGGTTGCTAGGTTCTACAGGAACCAGCGTCGGTAGCAGGACTGACGACGGTAGAGTCCAGTGCAGAAGGCCACCGGCGACGGTAGGAAGTCGGCCGACGTCGGCAGAACCAGACAAGCAGGGACCGACGTCGGTCACCTATGTGTTCTAGAACTGCTCGTTTCAAGGACAGTTAGTTAAGTGAACGAAGAGTTTGCATGTTGAGACCAGTTAGAGTCTTGTGTTGTGAGGACTATTGTCTAAATTAAGAGTCTAAGTTAGTGTTTGAGTTAGGGATCTATTTATAGACCCATTGGCATGTATTGTATAATGCATGAGATAGAAAGGAAGAGTTCCTTCTAGTTGTAAGATCTGTGAGTTGCAGGTTGTTGCAAGCTCATTGGGGATCTACATGTAAGTTTGGTCTTTGAATTGCAGGTTGCAGGTTCATGAGAGATCAGCTTGAAGTGCTATAGAGTGCTTGATGTACCGGCAGGGTTATTACTGACTGGTTGGTGAGGTGAACACCAATTCTGTGTGTGAGTTGGTTGTTGGGACCGTTTTTGTGTAGGAGAGTGTGTGTGAGAAGAATTACTGAACACTTGAGGTGTGGCGAATCTCTATAAGGTGAAAGAGTGTGATGGCTCTTTGTTGTATTCTTTTCTGTTAGTGTTAATACAAGATAGTGTATTGTCTCTCATATTCTGTGCTATTGGTGAATTCTAGTTACTTGTGTTTCTGGTTATTTCCGCATATTCAATTGCTTATATTTGGTAATCATACTGTGCTTTTTCTGAGGAGAAAGATCCCAACTAGTGGCATCAGAGCATGTTTGTTGTTCTAGATTCCTGACAAAAATAACTTCCAATCTATAGCATAATCAGATGGTAGCTACTCTCAAGATCAAGTAATAGAACAATTTGATGGTCCTATCAAGAGCATCCTCAGAGGTCTTCATCCCTACCATAACCAAAATTATGTCAAATCCAACATCAACAACATTACATACAAGTAAAATTCTTGATCTCTATTTATTTCCCATTCATTATACATTCCATTATCACCCACCTATTTATTACCCACTTATCTCATTTATCCTATCATTATTTACCATCACTAATAACACTTTCCTTTATCAAGGTTATAAGTATATCTTGTCTCAAAATTTGAAGGAAGTAGAATCAATGATCTATGAAGATTATGAACACATTATTGAGATCTAGATCAGCAACAAGTTCTTAACAAAGTAGTTATTCTGAAAGGGTGTTAGATAGAAATTTACATAACTAATCATTTTTGTTGTCTCACATATTGACTAGGACATGATTCTCCCTATCAGTAAGAGAAACAAAACCATTTTTAATCTACCATTCACCCATTTGCCATTACCATGCCTTATCTCTTAGGGACAACACTATAGACCCTTTTTAGGCATTATTATACCAATGAGATACATGAACCATATCATTTAAACTACATTGACTTAAGGCTCTTCAGGACTATGTAGGTAGTACTCAATTTTTATTAAGGTCAGCTTGATCACCCCTTTCCCACACTCTCACCATTTTGTGAGTAATTGTTAAGTTTGAATGCTCTCACCATTTTTATAGCAACCTAAGCCAATGCTCTCACTATTTTGTGAGAAATATGATCTAGTCATTACTTAGGGGCAACTTTGTTGCCATTGTATCCAATTTTCTTCTAATGATTTCATTATACCATTTCCTTACTATTGACCAAGGCTTGTTTTTAGTCATCCTATTTATCCCATTTTGATTTTGGTTCCCCTTGTTCATCATGCACATTTTTTAGGGGGATTCTAATCTAGTTTCAATAGTTTTTAAACTTAGTTTTGAAGGATAGTCTATGAACATAGTGTGATATTTGATATGGCAAGTTATCTTTCATTTATAATATTATTTGGCATCATTGATTATAACTAATTATGGGCAAATCAATATTGTTTTGGTGCCCCTAATTATAACTGATTTTGGGTAAATACATATTATGAAATTATTTCCTAATTATAACCACCTATGGGAAAATTAGGTATAATGCCTTTTTATCATGCACTGCCACATCATCTAGTCATTACTATTATCATTTGTCTTATCATTCACCTTTGTTTGTGAACTTGTTGTGACCTAGTCAGTCTTTTCATCACCTTTTTTGTGTACATAATTATTGTGTCTTGGGATTATTTTGGGGTTATATAGGCCATACTTGATTCATGTCAAGGTCAACTCAATCCCTCTTATTATATGCTCTCATCATATTGTGAGCATTTTAAGTTGGTGTGCTCTCACTATTTTATGAGCTAGATCATTTTGTATCTCTTAATCCTCAATCAAGTTGAGATACTTAGAAAATTCTAAAAACATTTGTAAAATATTCAAAAACTCAAAAACATTTTGTGTGTGTTTATTTGATTATTGTTTTTTGTCTGGTCTTTTATTTTCCTATTTGGTCTTACTTCTTTGTGTGTGTTTTTTAAGTACATCTTGATGGTCCACATAGATCTTGATTATTTATATCTTGGTCTCATGTCATTAAGATGTTCTTGCCTTTCATTTTCAAACATTTTGTTCCTACTTAAGATCATATATTAATTTCAAGTTAGGTTCATTTATGTTTATCTTTTTCTTTGTTTTGGCTTTTAATCATTGTAACTCTAGTTTTTGTCTTTATTTTACCATTATCTTTAGTTATAAGTATTCACATTTGAATTGGCTCAGTGTAATTGGAATCTTATGTCATTCTAAGTTATTCATACTTATGATGCCTAATTTATTTTGCTATAGAAAGCATTTTGTGGTTAGGTCTCCACATCTGAATCAAATCAGCTCTATAGGGGAAAAATCACTATTTATTCTTTATCAATTATCAAAATTCATTCTAATAGGGCAAAACTATTTTGTCATGATCAAATCTTCTCTATTAATGTACTTATTATTATATTCTCTTTGGAGACCCTATTCCAGTGGTGCTTCCTTTCCTAAAGTATAACACTCTCTTTTCCTCTAATTCCATGCTCTCCACACTAATGCCCACTATGGAAATCTTTTAGTGTGTAACTTATCTCGAGATTGATCAATGTCACAAACATGTAGCTTGTACTCTCAAATTGGGTACTTTTAAAGGGTGTCCCTTACATTAATGGATTGTATCTTTCCCATTCCCCCTATCTGTGGGGCTTATTATATCTCTAATTATATTTTGATCATTGATGGTAATCATGTGTATAAGTAGTAGCTCATCTGGATGTGATCTATTCCATGGGTTAATCTCTCACTTTCTCTTTTTTTTTGAGATACCATTAGTTTCTTCCATCTTAGTATGTCCTCTCAAGGGGGATTCATAGGTCTATTCCAATTTTTTCTTGATAAATCTTTTCTTTGAAAATATGTTGCTTCACCTAAATGTCTTGCTACACCTTCTCAAATAGGGGCAAAATGTAGACATCCAATTCCTAACACCATTTGTGTTAAAATTATCAATCTTAATCAAATGTACATTTTAGGTCAAAATCCATAAAATGCCTTAAATGGTTCAAAATTTTCACTTACAAGTGCCAATTCAGGTCAAAGTATCCCTAAATATGGAAATTCATTTTATGGGCCAACTAGCTTTGATCAGATCATTTTGAGTCAAAATGACAATTTTTCCATTTAGTGCTCTAGATCACTCTTTTCTTCTAATTCATTGGTACACATCACATACCATTGTTATTTGGTGTTGTAAAAATCCTAAAATGGAATATAGCTCTAATTCATCTAACATCACCTTCCAATTCCTCTTCATTCAAATTATGATTCAGTAATATGACTTTATAACCGTTTTGACTAATTGTGCACTAATTTCTAAAAAATTACACTAAACTTGATTAAACTTAAGATAATTAATCCAAATTAAGATCTTAAGTAAAAATTCCATATATCTTTTTGAATATCTCATTATTAGAAATCGATTTTGAATATCTACATCACCTAATGACATCATCTATGGGGTTGCATCCATTAAGCCATAAGTGCATAAAATATTAGTATTATGGGTCACCCATGACTATTTAATGCCTCCCATGCCTCTTTAATGCTTATTTATCTTGAGGATATTTATGATTTTAATTCCAAATATTATGATTATCCATGGCCACACATCTCAATCTTGAGATGGACGGTCATGGTTGATCATGACCAATCTCAAAAATCTATAAATAGAGAGGCCATGGACATGAATTTTAAGCTTTGAATATTACAAGGTTATTATGTTAAAATTTTTCCATAATACTTTCCATTTGATCATTGATTTTGCTTGTAAGCTTAATTGATAGGATAGTTTAATGATTTGGAATCGAGAGCCTAGGTCTTAGGGAATGATCTAGAGATATTGGAGGAGTTTTCCACCTTTGTTGACAAAGACAAGGATGTTTGATCAAGGGAGAACATGCTTTTGAGCCACATCAGTATGGTGAATCCATTTGGGAAGGTAATATTATGTTGCTTTTTTTCATTTTGTTTCTTGTTATCCTTTATAATTCTCATAAGAATAGATAGGCTTACTTAGTTATTTATGCATTTTTCATGATTTATGGACTAATGTTTGACTAACTTGCTTTTTAATCCTCTCTACAACACTTATAACTTCTCCCATGGTAACTACATTTTTTGAAGTTTAAAAAATGTCCAATAGAGAGACCCATATTACTTGGACATATTCTCCCAAATAGACCATTGAACCAATCACACATTTTTATGAAATTTATTATTTTATTAGCTTAATATTTCTATAAATATTGTAAATTTGGTGTTAAATGAGTGTTATTTGTATACAATCAAAAGTAATCAAATTAAAACATTGTTATCAACACAAAAATTTTGATTTATAGAAGTTTGTGAGGTTTATTGATTATATATGCATGTGAATGGTGTTCATTATTATTCCTCCCATCCTCTCATTGTCCTTAGACACTTTCATCATTTTCATGGTGATTGTGAATCATTTAGTCACATGATAGATTGATTTCTAGGTGTTGCATTCAATCAGAGGCTTCAAATTTGCTTTGTTTATCACATGTTTTTATTTTCTTTCTTATCCCTTTTATTTTATTATTTTTTATCAGTCAACTAAATTAGGAACCTCTGAATGTAATATTATTAAACATCTATATTGATTGTAGTATTTATTTATATTATTATGATTATGTTTTTGAATGATTAAAACTAATGGAATGAACATCAAAATTAGTTTTAAACACATTATGAAAAACCCTAAACATTGATTTATTAGGTGTATTAAATGAATACATGTTTTATTGTTTTTAACATATCCACAAAACCCACTTTAAAATGATAAACACTAATTTTATTTTACATTTTTCAAGTACATGAAACCCATTAAAATGCAAGTTTAAATTTTTGAAATAGATAGAACCAATAATGGCCCCTTAAACATAATCATCAAAAAAAAAACCATTGAGTGAAGATCAATGCACCTAGACCAAGTAGATATAAACTATATACACATAATATTTTTAACTTTTATTGATCACTAACACTTTGTATCTTGAAAGAACCTATTGAGTCTCAATCTCTCTGAGTACATGCCTTAATGGGTGCATTGAGAAAGGGATGGGCAGACCATTAGTACTTCATAAGATTGTTGTTCCTTTTATCACTTGCCATCCACACTCTAGCCTCCTAAAACCATTGAACCTAAGCTTATTCTTCTTAGTTCTACCTATTTCTATCATTTTCTATGTTTTATCCTTCATTTTTTTCCTTATCACCCTTTTGACTTGTCAGTTATGCTAAGTCAACTAGGTCAACCTAGCATATTTTAAGGGCTTCTTCTCTCTTTTGGTTTATTGTCCTCTTGGCCAACCTAGCACAGACCTAGAGAGTTAGCCCTGAAAATGTGCTAGGTCAACCAAGTTGACCAAGCATAACCAACATCCTTGAATGTTTTTAGTGAAAGTTACTACTATATATATATAAGGTCATTTACCACCATTTAATAAAAGTGAAGAATTAAGTGAAAAAGTGAGAATGAACATCTGCCTATTGACTATTTTACTTGGGGGATAAAGCTTTAGGGTTTAATTCTTTATTCAAACCTTTGATCTTGTCTTGTGGATAAGTCTTTTAGATGTTTGGATAGGTTGTGTATCCTAGAGCTAATTTATCTTAGTTATCCTTACCTACCATGATAATCTCTTGAAAATCACCTTGGCCAAGGGGGATATTGCGACTCGTTGTCTTTATCTTCAAAGGTAAGTATTCCTAACTTTATTCCTCCTTTGTAAGAGTAGATAGATAGAACCTTTTTTTTCTTCTCTTCCATGTATTAGGATTTTGTATACATTGACATGAGTATATGTCTTCTATACATGTTTCATTTAGTTATTTATTTATTTTATTTCTAACCCCCACTTTTTTCCACAAGCTTTGGTGTGAACTAGATTAGATTTACTTTTCTTGTTATTAAATTTGTGAAATATTAAATCATATGACTCTTTTAGGGTTATTGTGTGATTATGTTAAGTTGTAATATTTAGAGCCCTACCTCACATGGTGTGTTGTGACAAGTGATCCCCTAATCATGTATAGTGGATCCTCACATTGGTCATGCTCCCACTTAATAATTGTATGCTCCCCAATTGAAAGTATAGGTATGATCTATATTATCTGATCCAAGATTGATTTATGGACATGATGCATTTTTTATTACATATGTTCTAGTGAACCTAACATGAATCAAACCCTTATAGGATTTATTTCACTTATTTCATTTCTATTAATCATTATTTTTATCATATCTTTACTATGTTTGATTGACCCTATCAATCTAGTTATTTATCTATGTGTGCAGGTTGGTAGGAATAGGTAACTGGCTTGAACATCTTGACCTAGTATAGGTTCCAAAACTTACATAATTCTATTTAGATAAATATATTGACCAGTTCGACCCAGTGTAATTTTTTACCAATTTTTAAAACTTCTTATTCAACCTACTATGTCAACTAGGTTGATCTAGTGCATTTTTAGCACCTTTTTATCAAGTTCTTGTATTGCTTGATTGACAAAATTAACCTATTTTATAGGTTTTTGATAGTTTTATCCAAGGTTCTTAATCAATAATATCTCCTTTTCATCTCTAAACCATTTAGGTCAGTTTCTATTTCTTTTTATCTTTTCATTCTATACTTTCCTTTCACAATTTGTAGTCTTTAAAACTACCCATGTATAGTCAACTAGGTCGACCCTATGGACCTAGTTCTATGATCTATGTTTCTTGAAAAAACTAGGTCAACCTGACTGACCTAGTTCACTTTTAAACTTTACTTCCATAATATAAGTTTGACCCTATTTGTAGACATGAAAAATCTGCACACCTATGATTTTGAATGTTTAAGTAGCCTTGGAAGTACTTGTAGACCCTCTTAGGACCAACCTACACCTATAGGGCCTAAACCAACCAATATAAATTTAATTTTACCTAAATGAGTAACCTTGACCTTTAGGACCCTATTCTTATGGACCCTGACCATCAATGATCTAGGTAACCATCGATAGTCAGCCTTAGGAACCCCTGACCATCAACAATAAGGATTCACCTCTTCACCAAGAGTATGCAAGCTCTACCAACCCTTTTATAAATATAAACTTATCTAATTTGTGCTGCAAGCCTTTGCATGCACAAATTATATTTAGATGACCTAGTTACACCTTCACTTCCACCTCTTGCTTATGCCTACAAGAGAGAGAGGCCTAAGAGGTCAAATGGATCTACAATAATTATCAATTCAAACATTCAAAAGTTTCTTTTGTAGATCAATCAATTCAATTATATCAATCAATGTCATCCACATTGTCAAGCATTATTAGCCATCTTATTGAGAGCCAATTTTCCATTATTTCTCAACCAAGCTTTTAGGTATTGTTACTCTACTAGACTCAAGCCAAATTCCACTAATAGGCTAACTACATCAACCACTCACCCACTTGACTTATGGTGAGATAAGCACTTAATTGTTAATATTCATGTACTTTTATTCCATTTCATAATCAATCTATCCCTTGCCTAACTCCTAGAATTCATCTATATGATCTTGTCATCTTTTGTTGATCATATCCAGAATTCCACAATCAACCACTGATGGTTAGACCCAATTACCGATGGTCAGACATAACCACTAATAGTCATCCCAACTACCAATGGTCACCTATGGTAGATAAACTAGCTATGAACTAGGAATTTGACTAAGAAGAGGAGATTAGTATTATGTTAGTGATAAAATGAACAAAGTAAATTGACAAATAACACACTAAACTAACACCTTCATGCCTAGTTACTAGGGTGAGCTTAATAACAAAGACAACTAAAAATTAAGGAAAAACAAGAATCCTCCACCTTCTTTGGATGTTCCAAGTGCTTTTGTAGTAGTGGCTTGCTTGGATTGTGCTCATGAAATCTTCATCAAAGGAGGCTTAGCTATCTCTATCTCTCTTTGGCACCTTTGGCTTTGGCTTGGCTTGGCTTGGAATCAATTTGGCAATGTAACACTAATTAAAATAGCTTTTGGAATCATTTGTGCATTATAAATTTGCATTATTAAGAGTTTTTGAAGATATTTGAGAATAATAACTTTGCACCAAAATAACTTAGAAATGATGTTCATGGCCTCTGTATTTATAGATTTTTACAAATGGCTAGAATCAACCTAAACCATCCATCTCAAGATCGAGATGTGTGTCTAAGGATTAATCTAATTATGTAATTAAAATTCATAAATAGGGTCATCAATATTTAGGATAGAGGATCAATTAAGAGGAATGGAGGGAATTGATGAGGCATGGGAGACATGAATCTTTATATTTGTGGCATTTATGGCCTAAGGATGTCTTCCCAAGAAATGAGGTCACCTGATGATGTAGCTATTCAATAGTCATTTCCAAAAATAATTATTCAATAGGTTTCCATGGAATTCTAAATTAGGCTTTATTTTGGTTTAATTAGCTCTTAAGCATGATTAAGTACTTTGTGCATTAATTACTCAAATTGATTAGAATGCCTTGTTATTGGTCCAAAAATTTACTGGATTGGAATTAGAAGTCAATGTCATATGCATTGGATTGGTTATCTTGTATAAGATGTTACTAACAACAAATAACAAAGGCATGTGTCTTGTGTAAGAGATTTGATAGGAAATAGCAATTCAGAGCACCCAAGTGAAAAATTAGCATTGTGACTTGAAATGATTTGATCAAAGTTAGAGGGCCCATAAATTGCATTGTCTTATTTAGTGATACTCTGGCCAAAATCAGCACTTGGATATATCAATTTCAAAGCTTTTAATGTGTTTTAGTGCTTTTAGGTCGTATTGTGCATTTTAGTAAGAATTAGTCACAAGTGTAGTTAGAGGTCATTAGTGGCCAAATTTAGGTGTCTACACTAGTAAGTTGATTTCACGTAGTTACACCAAACTAAATCTACTTCTCTATGTGTCTAACCACTCATAGACCCTTCTATTTTTTTGAAGCATACCTTGACCTGTTAGCACTAGTATTAATTAGTCTATCATTAATTAAATCATTTATAGTCTATTTTTATAACAAGCTATCTCATATTTGATTTTAGTACCTTTTGATTTTTGATGCAATTACCTTATTTCCAATTTATCAACTTGATTGTTTAAAACATGTGGATTATTAGCCCTTAAGGAATCTCTCACTTCTAGGATCTAGCTATCGTGAGGAAATCCACCCATCTACTTATCTAAGAAACAAGTTTTGTTTTAGTGATTTCTTATCTAAAAGTCTTCCTCCCAAGCCAAAGAAGAGATCTTCATAGTATTCTAATTCAATGCATGAACAACCTAAATAGGTTTTTTAACCACACCCATATCGATTTTATTTTCTCTTTCTTTAGAACTTAAGTGAAAATTTACATGAAACATTCTAGCACACCCGATGGGACTTAGAGTCTTTACTCACATTTTCTTTGCATCTATATGCTTTTCTCTATATATGTGCTCATAATTGAAACTAAAATCTCTCTTGGGATTAAAATCAACTAAAACCATTGCTTACCTTTAACATTAGTTCACTTTGAATTGAAGCATAGAAATCTTATCATAACACCACTTTTTGTTGCACACATTATCCAAACTACACAATCAATCAAACATCAAAACAATTTGAGATAGGTCCCAACTAGGATTTCATGACCTAGTGATCACCCTACCCTTTCCTTGAAATCTTACTTAGAATTCATTACCAATGGGATAACCAACTCAGCTCTATGGTTGAGTATAAACTTTGGATATCAATATATATTAGCTAAACACCTGACACTCTTATCGCTACAAGATAATGAAGTGAGGGGGTAAGCCCCAATACCAAGCCATGTATTGATTATAATACAAATTATGTTAATCACCTAAACAATCTAAATCCAACCATATAATACTTATATAATACCTAATCTACAAGCTAACTTTTATCACACATACTCATAAACTAAGGCATAAGCCAAAAACAAGATTAAAAACTAACCTTTAGGCTTAAATGTAATTCATAATGTGTGTCTTAATTGCCTTGATCATTTTATTGTCTTCTTCTTGTTTGAGTGGTGAGATTATTCTTTTTTTCTCCCCTTTTTTTCTTTTATGGTTGTCACTCACTAGTAGCGAAGAGACCTAGTAGAGCAAAATCAAATAGCCTCCTCTACCTCCTCATCTATGGAGTATGTCTTTGAGGCATAAGATTCACCCCATTAATTGGGCAGCCCTACTTTTCATCAGATATTTCCCCAAGGAGACATGGACTTTTCCACTTTTTTAGGAAACAACCTAATTTCCATTTATCACTACCTTAATACCTCCCCTCACCATGCCCTGATTTTAACCCCATCTAATGATCCTCCTTGTGGCATGTCATCCCACCTTATGGGGGATGTTCCTATTTCCATGCTCACTACCCAACCATCAACCACCTAGGCATATTTATCTACTAACCCTTTGAAACCACATCTAAAAACCAACCTATCCAACTAACCACTATCCTTACACCTTACAGCCATACCAATGACTCCTCTACCTTAGAGACAACCCAACCATCAACCCATCACACTCCACTTGTAGTTGGAACATCTACGATCAACACCACCAACCTTTCCTCTACCAAACCCAACCCATTGATAAATACCCCTTTTCCAATCTTATGGGTACCTATCTCTTCCACTTCACCCCCTATTAGCACAAAGGTCACTACCTCCCCTCTTGTTACCAACCCAACAATTTTACACACCCAATCCATAACAACCCCTCAATAGGTATCCACTACACCCAATCTAGGATACATCCCTAAACCATAAGGTTATGTACCTAATACCCAACCACCATCATCCAGCTACCCTACCCAACATCTAGCATCTAAATTCCAATATGTGGTAGCCTCTTAACTACCAAACAATTACCAATATGTTACCCAACCTCAACAACAATACTAGTCTTACAATCTTTTTGGTACACCACCTCAAACTAACCTAATGAAAATGATCATGGACAAGATGACCAACCTTGAATCATCTATTTCTAGGGCTCATAACCTCTGATCCTATGATTAGATTTTTAATAAGCCTATTCATCTTTTTGTTCCTATCAAACCTTACCGTCCTCAATGAGAGCTTCCAAAATTTACCAAATTTCAAAGCAAGGAGGACCCCCAACAACACCTTAGGGATTTTAGGCATGCATGCTACATGATTTCTTAAGATGATGCCCTTCTCCTCCAAACCTTCCCCATATCTTTATCTAGTCCAGAACTTGACTGGTATAGTGCCCTTACCAAGCATTCCATCTTTTCTTTCACCTAACTAGTATTGGTTTTCTTGGATCACTTCTCCATCAACATTTCCAAAAAAGGTCTCTATCACCAATCTCTATTCTATCAAGTAATTTGATGATGAGTCTATTGCTGAATTCATCACCCATTGGAGATGCTTGATTAATCAACTATAATTCTCCTTTCCTGAACCTAAACTTACAGAAATTTTCTCTTTGGATTGCACCAAACATATCTCTTTTATGTTATGTGTCCAAAGCTTTAGAACTTTTGATAAAGGTTTTACCATGTAGCATAAGTTAGATAATTGAGCCATAGATTAAGGTAAATTGAAGTTATGAAACAAGAAATCTACCTTCAAAACCAATGAAGCCTCCTCCTCCAAATTAATCAATCAAGCTAACTCTAGGACTAAGAGTAAGGGGACTACAAATGTAGTTGCCCTTAAGGCTACCACACCACCTAATATCACTCAACAAAAATTCTCCCAATCCTCCTATCCAAATCTCATGGAACCCAAACTAAAGATACCAAAAATAATTCACTCCACTTAGAGAGTCTTACACCTTAGTTCTAGAAAAACTATTAAAATCTAAAATTATACAGCTTCTACCCATCAAACCTCCCCAATAGTTTGATTCTTCTCATCTATCACTTGCTTGGTACAATGAGAATGACCATTGTGGCTTTCATCAGGTAATTAGACATGACATTAGCTAATGTAATACTTTTAAGAATGTTGTCCAAAGCCTCATTGACAAGTGGGAGAATGCATTAGATAAACCCAATGCTCCTCAAAATCAAGCTTTTGACATCTCTAGGCAACCTTTTCCCAACCATGCCCCTATAAAAAATGAGGACACATAAGCCAAATGCTCTCATGATACCCACACTATCAACATGGTGTGTGATACACCTATCCATGAGGACTCAATCATCTAATCTACCCATTCCTCTCCTACCTCACTTACTGAGGTAATGGAGCCACCTTCCCCTCCTTTAGATAGCCAAACCAAAGAAGTTCCTTTCTCCTTAACTACCCTCATATAATTTTTTGAATCATCACATACTACCTCAACTAGCACATCTAGATAAATAAACATTCCTAATTTTCCACCTCCACCAACTACCCAAAAAACCACTACTCCTATGGATATTATTCCTAAAGAAGAAGCATTTCTATCAACACCTCCCATGGATGAGCCATTTATCTTAGCCTTACTTCCCTTAGCTTAGGAAATCAACCAACCTACCAACCAACTTCCCTAACTTGAACTTCTATCATTTGCATTCACTACCCATGGAGCAAAACCAGTACGCAAACCTTTTTCTACATTAGTCTAGAAATTGAAATTTTCCTTAAATCTAGACATGGATCACACTAATTTTTGGAAACACTTAGGGATATCTTACATCAACAAACTTGAACCTTCTATCACACCTTCAACCAACAAATATACCACCTTTCCACCACCTCTTAAACCAATCAGAACTTCTACTAACCTCTCACCTTCTCAACTAACCAAAGAAATCACACCTCAAAAATTCAAGTCACCAACCAAACCCTTTACAAACATTGGTGCCTTCCCTTATAAGATTTTGGTTCACCCATCCTTAAAATTGGAACTAACCCCTTCCAATCCTACACCTAAACCTCAACTTAAACCAACTAAAGAGGCCAAACTATGGAATAACCACATGGCTAGGGTTTTACCTCCCTCCACTTTGCCTTCTATTTTGGGCCCTTATCTATCAACCTTACTTAAGAAGTAGGCCCCATTTAACATATGTCACCCACCATTATTAGTTACACTATCGCATTTATTTTCAGATACACTAGTCATACCCAAACTACTAGTAACCAAACTATCAACCCCAAACACCCCACCTACCAATATACCCAAACACCCCACCTACCAATATACCCAAACCAAAAGCACCACCTTACCCAGACCATCTCTTACCAAACTTGTTACCACCATAACATCCCACTTACCAACCAAAAGAATAACATCTAGACCTTTACCACCTCTAGCTAAGTCTTATTCAACCATTTGTCAAAGGTTGTTACAAGCCTCTTACCTCACCTTACCACCTGTCATAACTTTCAATCCTCTTAGTTTGAAACCAACTTGGTATAACGATCATCAAATATATTCCTATCATAGGACACCTAAGAATGACATAGAGAACTATAAATCTCTCTAGGTCATTATCCATCAGCTCTATGATGAGGATGATCTTCTACTAGATGAACCTTCCTTGACCCATCTACCAATACACCCAATAGCTAGTCACTAACACATTTTTTATCCCTCACTCTTACCTCAAAGTGAGTAAGAGCCTACCCAACCTCATATCCCACCTTTCCCCTCTATATATACCATTAATGTGGTCACATGATTGCAACAAAAGGATAAAGGGAAGGCCAAAGTATCCATTCCTTAGACATACTCACCAACTCATCCTAAACCAAACCAAATCCAAACCTCCACATCTTCAACTAAGCCCAAAGTTACCATCTTAGGCACATCAAAGGCTAACCCCTTTGAATCCATTGGTAGGGTCATTATTAAAAAAATCCATTAGACCTTAGCTAAGATGAGCCTTTACAAGCTCATTTCCACCTCACCCCACCATCATCAGGCCATGATCAAGGCTATGCAAGACATTTAAATTAGATTGGGGGATTCCTAACCTATAGAGGCATTTTTTGGTGTTCTCTAACTCTCCACCCTTATTACCTCCAAGGATTTATAGACACATTCTATCCACCTTGAGGACATGGATCCCCTTCTCTTTATTATCACCCATATCAACCAAACCTACATCAAATAGATTATGATCAATAGAGGAGCCAATATCAACATTCTCTCTTCCTATGCCTATGACCAGCTCAAGCTACTAGATAATGTCATGTCTGTAATTTCAACCATCCTTAGATCCTTTAACTACTCTATGACCACCACCTTAGGAACCATCATCCTTCACATCCCTCCAGGACCTCACACACTCCCTAAACTCTTATATGTGGTTGAAGGTGAATTCTATTATAATATTTTACTTAGGAGACCTTAGATCTATGCCATGGGTTATGTACTGTCAACCCTCCATCAATGTGTCAAGTTTGAACATGAAGGTTGAGTTATCACAATACAAGCTGAACCTATCCATTTTATAGCATGTAATATGACCTACTAACTAAATGGCATTCTTTTATCTCTATCCAAAACACAACAAGCATCTACCACCAAGCCCTCACCCATGAAATCCAAATCCATTACTTCCCATTCTACTAAGGCATCTAGTATATCATCTATTCTTGCTAACTAGATACCCATCACCGATCTCTTGCAACCAACCTTCCAATGCCTTAGCCTTGGAGAATCCTATCTCCTCACACTTAATGCCTTCCAAACTCAAGAATATAGAAAGCTCAACCATCAACTAGGTTACAATCCCAACATTAGATTCATTTTACCTTTAGGACCTCCTAGCTATCAAACCTACTTTATCTATGGGGGAATTAACAAACCACTTAACACTGCCAACACCAACCCCTCACCTTGACCATTCACCTCTAACTTCTCTTACTTGGACAACCCTAACTTCACCAAACTATACCTTCACAAATGTGCCTAGAAGGGATTTAGTTTAGGATGATATGAGCATGGCCCATACATATTAACCTTGATTGACACTTGACATCCTCATGAGACGTATGACCTTATCTTTGTTCTACCCAATAATAAGAAATCCAAACAACCTACCATTACCATTGTTGAATTAAAAACCTCTTCCTCACTAACCCCTCCACCTGAGTGTGAGGATGAAATCATCTAGCCTAACCTTTTTTTCCCATCAACATGATAACCCTCAGTCTCCTCACTTATCAAAAATAAGGGCCACTGATATCCATCCCTTTAATCTATCTTAAGCTAATGGGAGAAGACTCTCCTACCATTCACACCATCTAGTGCCAAGATGATGATTTTATTCTCACCTACCTTAGTGCACTTAATTATTTCATATACAAATCCTTACCTTTAGAGACCTTAAACATGTTCAATGAACCTACCATAGACATTGACATAGGCACTCTAGACAATCCCCATGCATTCAAACTTGGCCAAATTCTCACCCCTAAGGAACTACAATACTTCTCTACCTTCCTCAAAGACCATAGTATTACATTTTCCTGGTCATATGTTGACATACTTGGTATTGACCTAACCATAGCCACCCACAAGATTATGAATAACCATGATGCCAAACTTATTAGACAAAAACTCTATTGAATGCATCCTCACATATCTCTCCTTGTCAAAAAAAAAGCTTCAACACCTCCTTTCTGTCAACTTCATTTAACCCATCAATTATCCCCATTATGTTTCAAACATTTTGCCTGTCATTATAGCCATAGGGGGAATATGTATCTATGTGTACTTTTATGACCTAAACCTCACCTACCCAAAGGATGACTTTCCTCTACCTAACATTGACTAATTTATTGATCTTATAGTAGGCCATGAGATGTCATCTCTGATGGATGGATTCTTGGGTTATAATTAGAATTTGATTACCCATGAAGATCATAATAAATCTCCATTTATCACCCCATGGGTGACTTTATATTATATATTTATTCCCTTTGGTCTTAAGAATGTTGGCACAACCTACTAATGTGCCATGACTTATATTTTCCACACCCTTATCCATACAATCATTGAAGACTATGTGGATGACCTCCTCGAGAAGTCTAATCTTCACAAAGACCATTTATACATTATTAAGATCATCTTTGAGTGAATTATCCACTATCATGTCTTCCTCAATCCAAAGAAATGTATTTTTTGGGTCTTATCAGGAAAACTTCTTGGCTTCATCATTTCCCTTCAAGGAATCAAGGTCAATCTAGACAAAATTAAAGACATCCTCAAGATGCTACCTCCAACCAATATTGAAAAACTCTATAGTCTTTAGGGTAATATTTAATCCATTAATCACTTCATCTCCTATGTCTATAATTGGTGTTAACCCTTCCATCACCTCTTGAAAAAGGGCATCTCTTTCAAGTGGAATGTTGATTATCAAAAGGCCTTTGATGCACTCAAAGGGTGCCTTTTATCCCCAACTATCCTCATAGATCCTAAGGATGACCAACCTTTATACATTTACATATCTTCCACTAACCATTACCTATGGGTAATGCTTTCCCATTGGGATGAACATCACAAAGAGCAAGTTGTCTATTACATTAGCCACATACTTATCGAGTATGAGACTTGATACATACATACCAAAAAATTGTGCTTGGCTCTAATATTCATGGCCACCAAACTTCACCACTACCTTCTTAACCACAAAATTTTTATCATAACTAGTACTAGTCCACTCAATTACATGCACTCTAAACCATATCAAAACTAGCATATGGCTAAGTAGCTCATGCTTCTAGCTGAGTTTGACCTTGAGTTTTTCTAGCAAAAATCAATCAAGGGGTAGTTTATTACTAACCAATTGGTTGAGGCTCCTATATAAAACAACCAATCTCCTCTTTAGTTTCCATATGATTATATCATAAGCTTATCTCAAGCAAATTTAACCAATTAGATAACCATTTTTTTTAATAGTTCTAAATGTCAACATGGTGGGGAAGCTGATATCATCCTTATCTCCTTTATCAATGAACCACTCCCTTTATCATTTAAACTTTCCTTTGAATGTACCAATAATGTGGATAAGTATGAAGCCATAGTGATAGGCCTCTAAATTTACTTATCCTTAGGATTTAGAACAATCAATATATTTGGTGACTCCTAACTTATGATCAACCAAGTCATCGACATTTACCAATGTCAGAATGAGGTTTTACAGCTATAAAGGCAACTAGTTACATAGTTTTTAGCATCATTTTAACACTACCATATTTAAACCACCTCATAATTTACCAATAAATATTTGTTGATACCATGGCTTTGCTCACCTCTCAGATCCATTTAGCACCCTTAGACTCCATACTATCAGTCATTGTCCATCACCTCACTAACCCTTCCTTTACCAAATCAAACACTCCAACCATCTTTAATGTGGAAGAGATCCTACCCGACCTTTGGTATCATCAAAATTTTGACTACCTTCACCTTGGCATAGTTACCTCTGGCCTCTCTTAGAATACCCATTGAGACTTTATCCAAAGCACCTCTCGTTATACCATTCTAGGCTACACATGTGGTTTTTATGGCATCCTATTATGTTACCTTCATAGTCTAGAAACCTCTCACGCTATCAAAAAGACACATGAGGGTATCTATGGGGCCCACTTTATTAGACTCGTTATAGATAAATTCATCCTCTTCCTAGACTATTACTAGCCCACCCTTAACCAAGACTACTAAAATTATGTGAAAAAGTGTGTCAAGTGCCAACAACATGCTAATTTACATCACACACCTAGCCATAGTCTTCACATTTATATAGAATTTTATCCCTTTTCATAATGGGGTTTAGATATTATTGGTGAAATCAACCCCCACTCTTCATAATGACATCATTCTATCATTATTATAACCAAATATTTTACCAAATGGGTGGAGGTTATTCTTCTTGTTTTGATAAAAGCTGAAAAGATTATCAAATTTATCACCCGCCATATCATCTACCATTTTGATGGTCCTCATAAGATCATCACCAACAATGGAAAATCTTTCAAAAATAAACAATTTTAAGGCCTTTGTGATGTATTTAGTATTAAACTTTGATTTTCATCACATTATCGCCCATAAGCAAATGGACAAGTTGAAGCCTCTAAAGAAACCATTAACAACATGCTTACAAAAATGGTTAATGCCTCAGGTCAAGATTGGCACTTGCACATCCCTTTCACCTTATGGGTATATCACACTAGCATCTAAACTCCTACAGGTGCTACACTTTTTTCTCTTATGTTTGGAGTTGAGGCTATATTACCTTTTGAAGTCTAAATACCTTCTCTTTGCATATGTTTAAATGACCTTGTTTTGGAAAATGGTTATCATCAAGAAAATTTAGCTCAAATTGAACTACTTAATGAGCATCATTTGGCCACCCTTTCTCATCTTTATTTCTATCAAGAATGAATCAAATGAGGCTATAACAAACACCTGAAAGTATAAGAATTCAACACTGGAGATCTTGTCCTCAAAAAAACCAACATGTAACTAATATGGAGAAAGGCAAAAGGGGAAAATTTGCTTTTAATTGGCTTGGACCCTACATCATTACTAACAAGTATATATTAGGAGCTTATTGTTTATCCTCTCTCAAAGGCAAACTAAAACCTAAGTCTCTCAATGCTTCACATCTGTGTCCCTTTTATTGTTAGATAGATATCACAATCATCATTTGTCTAAATTAAGCTCATCACTTGCAACCACATTTATTTCCCTCTTTTTAAGGGTAATTGAAAAAAATTGAATCTTTTTATTATCCATCACAATTATAGACTAATCTTTAACTATTGATACCATGGCTCTATCTATGACATGATTCTCATTGTACTTCCCATATTTTTGAGATTGGTTCCTTTGGTCGTTGTCACCTATTCCTCTTTTTCACCTACTAAACCTTCATGTCAGCTTCATTTTTACTTTATAAAGGTAATCCATGGATCATGTATGGGCAATTCTATGTCAATTACAATAGAATAAAATCAAAATTGATATCAAATTGTCATGTCCCCTTTTTCATGGACATTGACAGATGTGATGATTGGCCTATTATACGACCTTCGTAGGCTAATAGGATGGATAGAGGGTCATAATGGAGCTTGGATTGACTTTGATTCACAGGATTTCTACATTTGATTTTCATTCGGGCTCTTTCAGACACATTTGGCCTGAGCTCCTACTTTTTAGGGATATTTGATATGCAGCGGAGCGCCTTTATTTTGGTATGGTCATATGCGAAATCACTCCCTGATTCACCTGCTTCGATCGGTTTGAGGATCCGACGTATATTGAGGGAGATATTAATATTTGATTGATTTAATCAAATATTAATTATTTGGTCTCATTAATAATTAATTATTAATTATTAATTATTTGCTCTAATTCTAAATTAGAAACCCTAATGCTAATTTAAGAAAACCCTAATTAGGGCAAGCATATCTTTTGAGGGTATAAGGGTTTCACATGGAGGCCATTATGGAATTATGCATAGATTATTGATTATTGAAAATTGAAGTAATTCTTCTGTGAAGACTGAGCCAAGGGTTCCAGGATTCCATTGCAGTGGAGAACGTTCCCTCTTCATTGTGTGTGATTTAGAGGCTGTGAGATATCAGCTGATTTATTGCCAAATTGAGAGATAGCTTCATCCAGAAGTTATCACAGAGATACAGATCTGAGAGATAGCTTCATCCAGAAGTTATCACAGAATTCCAGGGTTGAGAGATAACTTCACACATAAGTTTATCACAGAGCTTTCCAGGTATTTTCTTATTTAGTTTTTGATCTAATAAGTTATACAGAGATAGATCTTGTGTTAGAATCTATATTCGTGAGATCAGGCTGTTCAGCTATCAGGGGTTAAGAGAAGACAGGTTGGCGGCCGTACCACATCCGTACAGGTCCGTTCAGAGCTGTTCAGGCACCGACATCGGCAGATATAGGGCTTCCAGTGACCGACATCGGTCGACTGAAGATCGACGTCGGCAGAAAGCCGACCAACAGCGACCGACATCGGTGAGATATCGACCGACGACGGCGACTGTGTGTCGACACAGAAAGGCCGAGACCCTTCCAGATCCAGTTTTCATTGCCAGATTTTGCTAAGTCAGGGTTTTAAGATCAGATTTTAATATTCTTTATTTTGTATAATAGAGACTCAATTGTGTAATCGTCTAGAACAACAAGTAATGAGATCTTTATTTGCTATTGAGAGATTATACTGGGATTTGTGTATGCTTATTTTGAATCTATTCTGCAAGTTTGTATCTGTGATCAGAGCTTTATGAGTTTATATATTCCCTGTTTGAAGGGGATATTACAGTGGTATCAGAGCTTTGGTCTTTGGTATCATAGTTTTGTGTCTTTCATATACCTCTATTGGTAGGGGATATCACAGTGGTATCAGAGCTAAATTCCTGCCATCCTGTTGGGCACATCAGAGCTAATGTCTTGCCATCCTGTTGGGTAGATTGGGTAAAGTATCATGATGACTTCATATACTCAGAGTCGATGGGACTATGATATGAGGAAGTTGAAACTAAGTTTGAAGAGGTTGAATGAATCTCTTTCATATCCTATATCCAAAAACAAACCCGCACGGTATATGACAGCGAATGAGGAGTGGGAGTTAGTACCACCTCGAATTCAGAAGTTGTTGCCTTTTGATCGCTTTGTTAAGCATAGGAGAGAGCACTACAGATCACTTCGACGAGAGAGTAGCATGTCCCATGATTATTATGATTATGAGATAGGAGATAGTGAAGATGAGGATGAGTTTGATGCTTGCACTCAGAGTGTACAGGGGTGCTCAAATGTTAGTGCACTGAGGGTTGATGATCTCTCAGCGATGGTAGAGATTGTAGAAGAGTCCCAGGATCCTATTATTGCAGATGATACTCAGGAGAATGCAGTGGACAGTTTTGAGGACTTAGTTTCACCGGTTGTTTCTTTTTGTATGGAAGAGTTAGACAGTGATGCTATAGTTGTTGATACTCCATCTGTTGATATGAGCTTTGACGTTGATCATTTGTATATTGAGGTGGTTGGTGATGAGTACATTCTAGCAGTTGTTGCTGAGGAGCATATTGCTGAGGCTGATACACATATACGGGATTTGGATCTTGCTGATTCTGATGAGTTTGAGATACCAGTGGAGTCATGTCGCCAGATTGATTATTCTCACAAGGATGACAGTGTGGTACAGTTGGTTGTGCCTCCTTTACAGAGAGATCAGTTGGAGTGTGTGGGGGAGTATGCTGATGCTTCCACATATAATTTCTACTGCACTGAACCATTCATGGAGTATTTGCTGGATAGTGCAGGTGTTCATCTGGACTCACATAAGATGACAGAAGGTGTTCTTGTCCGAGGTTCTAGTGCTATTAGCAGATTGGGTGAGGAGATTTTACGAACCCTTTCTACTATGTTACCTTATAGGGATGTTGAGGTGATGTTTGTTGAGCCGAGATTGGATCCATCCATTGAGTCTCAGTTTGGCAATAGTGTGCCAATAGCAGAGTTTGGGGGTTCTTACCAGCATCATATGGTGAGTTATGCTCCTTATTTTTCTTTGCATCTAGAGATTAGTTTTGGTGTCAGTGATTCAGATACCAATAATTGTCATATCCACGGTCCAGTTGGATGTGAGTATCAGTCAGATAGGGACTTGAATTTTGACAGAGTTGATATTTTAGTTGGCTTGAGTCCCTCAGAGTGGTTTCTTCTACCGGCATCTACAGTTGGTCTTCAGATAGTTGTTTGGGTGTCGAGTGCAGTTTTTCAGTTGCTAATTTTGATACTGTTGATGATGTGGATGTTGATGATTTATTCACATGGGTTAATTGGTGACATGATGGATGTTACACAATTTTTTCCTTGGGATCTAGGTGGATCGAGTAGTTCATTGTTCCGAGATTGCTTGGGGACAAGCAATTTTTGGAGGGGCGGATTGTCATGTCCCCTTTTTCATGGACATTGACAGATGTGATGATTGGCCTATTATACGACCTTCGTAGGCTAATAGGATGGATAGAGGGTCATAATGGAGCTTGGATTGACTTTGATTCACAGGATTTCTACATTTGATTTTCATTCGGGCTCTTTCGGACACATTTGGCCTGAGCTCCTACTTTTTAGGGATATTTGATATGCAGCGGAGCGCCTTTATTTTGGTATGGTCATATGCGGAATCACTCCCTAATTCACCTGCTTCGATCGGTTTGAGGATCCGACGTATATTGAGGGAGATATTAATATTTGATTGATTTAATCAAATATTAATTATTTGGTCTCATTAATAATTAATTATTAATTATTAATTATTTGCTCTAATTCTAAATTAGAAACCCTAATGCTAATTTAAGAAAACCCTAATTAGGGCAAGCATATCTTTTGAGGGTATAAGGGTTTCACATGGAGGCCATTATGGAATTATGCATAGATTATTGATTATTGAAAATTGAAGTAATTCTTCTGTGAAGACTGAGCCAAGGGTTCCAGGATTCCATTGCAGTGGAGAACGTTCCCTCTTCATTGTGTGTGATTTAGAGGCTGTGAGATATCAGCTGATTTATTGCCAAATTGAGAGATAGCTTCATCCAGAAGTTATCACAGAGATACAGATCTGAGAGATAGCTTCATCCAGAAGTTATCACAGAATTCCAGGGTTGAGAGATAACTTCACACATAAGTTTATCACAGAGCTTTCCAGGTATTTTATTATTTAGTTTTTGATCTAATAAGTTATACAGAGATAGATCTTGTGTTAGAATCTATATTCGTGAGATCAGGCTGTTCAGCTATCAGGGGTTAAGAGAAGACAGGTTGGCGGCCGTACCACATCCGTACAGGTCCGTTCAGAGCTGTTCAGGCACCGACATCGGCAGATATAGGGCTTCCAGTGACCGACATCGGTCGACTGAAGACCGACGTCGGTAGAAAGCCGACCAACAGCGACCGACATCGGTGAGATATCGACCGACGACGGCAACTGTGTGTCGACACAGAAAGGCCGAGACCCTTCCAGATCCAGTTTTCATTGCCAGATTTTGCTAAGTCAGGGTTTTAAGATCAGATTTTAATATTCTTTATTTTGTATAACAGAGACTCAATTGTGTAATCATCCAGAAGAACAAGTAATGAGATCTTTATTTGCTATTGAGAGATTATACTGGGATTTGTGTATGCTTATTTTGAATCTATTCTGCAAGTTTGTATCTGTGATCAGAGCTTTATGAGTTTATATATTCCCTGTTTGAAGGGGATATTACAGTGGTATCAGAGCTTTGGTCTTTGGTATCATAGTTTTGTGTCTTTCATATATCTCTATTGGTAGGGGATATCACAGTGGTATCAGAGCTAAATTCCTGCCATCCTGTTGGGCACATCAGAGCTAATGTCTTGCCATCCTGTTGGGTAGATTGGGTAAAGTATCATGATGACTTCATATACTCAGAGTCGATGGGACTATGATATGAGGAAGTTGAAACTAAGTTTGAAGAGGTTGAATGAATCTCTTTCATATCCTATATCCAAAAACAAACCCGCACGGTATATGACAGCGAATGAGGAGTGGGAGTTAGTACCACCTCGAATTCAGAAGTTGTTGCCTTTTGATCGCTTTGTTAAGCATAGGAGAGAGCACTACAGATCACTTCGACGAGAGAGTAGCATGTCCCATGATTATTATGATTATGAGATAGGAGATAGTGAAGATGAGGATGAGTTTGATGCTTGCACTCAGAGTGTACAGGGGTGCTCAAATGTTAGTGCACTGAGGGTTGATGATCTCTCAGCGATGGTAGAGATTGTAGAAGAGTCCCAGGATCCTATTATTGCAGATGATACTCAGGAGAATGCAGTGGACAGTTTTGAGGACTTAGTTTCACCGGTTGTTTCTTTCTGTATGGAAGAGTTAGACAGTGATGCTATAGTTGTTGATACTCCATCTGTTGATATGAGCTTTGACGTTGATCATTTGTATATTGAGGTGGTTGGTGATGAGTACATTCTAGCAGTTGTTGCTGAGGAGCATATTGCTGAGGCTGATACACATATACGGGATTTGGATCTTGCTGATTCTGATGAGTTTGAGATACCAGTGGAGTCATGTCGCCAGATTGATTATTCTCACAAGGATGACAGTGTGGTACAGTTGGTTGTGCCTCCTTTACAGAGAGATCAGTTGGAGTGTGTGGGGGAGTATGTTGATGCTTCCACATATAATTTCTACTGCACTGAACCATTCATGGAGTATTTGCTGGATAGTGCAGGTGTTCATCTGGACTCACATAAGATGACAGAAGGTGTTCTTGTCCGAGGTTCTAGTGCTATTAGCAGATTGGGTGAGGAGATTTTACGAACCCTTTCTACTATGTTACCTTACAGGGATGTTGAGGTGATGTTTGTTGAGCCGAGATTGGATCCATCCATTGAGTCTCAGTTTGGCAATAGTGTGCCAATAGCAGAGTTTGGGGGTTCTTACCAGCATCATATGGTGAGTTATGCTCCTTATTTTTCTTTGCATCTAGAGATTAGTTTTGGTGTCAGTGATTCAGATACCAATAATTGTCATATCCACGGTCCTGTTGGATGTGAGTATCAGTCAGATAGGGACTTGAATTTTGACAGAGTTGATATTTTAGTTGGCTTGAGTCCCTCAGAGTGGTTTCTTCTACCGGCATCTACAGTTGGTCTTCAGATAGTTGTTTGGGTGTCGAGTGCAGTTTTTCAGTTGCTAATTTTGATACTGTTGATGATGTGGATGTTGATGATTTATTCACATGGGTTAATTGGTGACATGATGGATGTTACACAATTTTTTCCTTGGGATCTAGGTGGATCGAGTAGTTCATTGTTCCGAGATTGCTTGGGGACAAGCAATTTTCGGAGGGGCGGATTGTCATGTCCCCTTTTTCATGGACATTGACAGATGTGATGATTGGCCTATTATACGACCTTCGTAGGCTAATAGGATGGATAGAGGGTCATAATGGAGCTTGGATTGACTTTGATTCACAGGATTTCTACATTTGATTTTCATTCGGGCTCTTTCGGACACATTTGGCTTGAGCTCCTACTTTTTAGGGATATTTGATATGCAGCGGAGCGCCTTTATTTTGGTATGGTCATATGCGGAATCACTCCCTAATTCACCTGCTTCGATCGGTTTGAGGATCCGACGTATATTGAGGGAGATATTAATATTTGATTGATTTAATCAAATATTAATTATTTGGTCTCATTAATAATTAATTATTAATTATTAATTATTTGCTCTAATTCTAAATTAGAAACCCTAATGCTAATTTAAGAAAACCCTAATTAGGGCAAGCATATCTTTTGAGGGTATAAGGGTTTCACATGGAGGCCATTATGGAATTATGCATAGATTATTGATTATTGAAAATTGAAGTAATTCTTCTGTGAAGACTGAGCCAAGGGTTCCAGGATTCCATTGCAGTGGAGAACGTTCCCTCTTCATTGTGTGTGATTTAGAGGCTGTGAGATATCAGCTAATTTATTGCCAAATTGAGAGATAGCTTCATCCAGAAGTTATCACAGAGATACAGATCTGAGAGATAGCTTCATCCAGAAGTTATCACAGAATTCCAGGGTTGAGAGATAACTTCACACATAAGTTTATCACAGAGCTTTCCAGGTATTTTCTTATTTAGTTTTTGATCTAATAAGTTATACAGAGATAGATCTTGTGTTAGAATCTATATTCGTGAGATCAGGCTGTTCAGCTATCAGGGGTTAAGAGAAGACAGGTTGGCGGCCGTACCACATCCGTACAGGTCCGTTCAGAGCTGTTCAGGCACCGACATCGGCAGATATAGGGCTTCCAGTGACCGACATCGGTCGACTGAAGACCGACGTCGGTAGAAAGCCGACCAACAGCGACCGACATCGGTGAGATATCGACCGACGACGGCAACTGTGTGTCGACACAGAAAGGCCGAGACCCTTCCAGATCCAGTTTTCATTGCCAGATTTTGCTAAGTCAGGGTTTTAAGATCAGATTTTAATATTCTTTATTTTGTATAACAGAGACTCAATTGTGTAATCATCCAGAAGAACAAGTAATGAGATCTTTATTTGCTATTGAGAGATTATACTGGGATTTGTGTATGCTTATTTTGAATCTATTCTGCAAGTTTGTATCTGTGATCAGAGCTTTATGAGTTTATATATTCCCTGTTTGAAGGGGATATTACAGTGGTATCAGAGCTTTGGTCTTTGGTATCATAGTTTTGTGTCTTTCATATATCTCTATTGGTAGGGGATATCACAGTGGTATCAGAGCTAAATTCCTGCCATCCTGTTGGGCACATCAGAGCTAATGTCTTGCCATCCTGTTGGGTAGATTGGGTAAAGTATCATGATGACTTCATATACTCAGAGTCGATGGGACTATGATATGAGGAAGTTGAAACTAAGTTTGAAGAGGTTGAATGAATCTCTTTCATATCCTATATCCAAAAACAAACCCGCACGGTATATGACAGCGAATGAGGAGTGGGAGTTAGTACCACCTCGAATTCAGAAGTTGTTGCCTTTTGATCGCTTTGTTAAGCATAGGAGAGAGCACTACAGATCACTTCGACGAGAGAGTAGCATGTCCCATGATTATTATGATTATGAGATAGGAGATAGTGAAGATGAGGATGAGTTTGATGCTTGCACTCAGAGTGTACAGGGGTGCTCAAATGTTAGTGCACTGAGGGTTGATGATCTCTCAGCGATGGTAGAGATTGTAGAAGAGTCCCAGGATCCTATTATTGCAGATGATACTCAGGAGAATGCAGTGGACAGTTTTGAGGACTTAGTTTCACCGGTTGTTTCTTTCTGTATGGAAGAGTTAGACAGTGATGCTATAGTTGTTGATACTCCATCTGTTGATATGAGCTTTGACGTTGATCATTTATATATTGAGGTGGTTGGTGATGAGTACATTCTAGCAGTTGTTGCTGAGGAGCATATTGCTGAGGCTGATACACATATACGGGATTTGGATCTTGCTGATTCTGATGAGTTTGAGATACCAGTGGAGTCATGTCGCCAGATTGATTATTCTCACAAGGATGACAGTGTGGTACAGTTGGTTGTGCCTCCTTTACAGAGAGATCAGTTGGAGTGTGTGGGGGAGTATGTTGATGCTTCCACATATAATTTCTACTGCACTGAACCATTCATGGAGTATTTGCTGGATAGTGCAGGTGTTCATCTGGACTCACATAAGATGACAGAAGGTGTTCTTGTCCGAGGTTCTAGTGCTATTAGCAGATTGGGTGAGGAGATTTTACGAACCCTTTCTACTATGTTACCTTACAGGGATGTTGAGGTGATGTTTGTTGAGCCGAGATTGGATCCATCCATTGAGTCTCAGTTTGGCAATAGTGTGCCAATAGCAGAGTTTGGGGGTTCTTACCAGCATCATACGGTGAGTTATGCTCCTTATTTTTCTTTGCATCTAGAGATTAGTTTTGGTGTCAGTGATTCAGATACCAATAATTGTCATATCCACGGTCCAGTTGGATGTGAGTATCAGTCAGATAGGGACTTGAATTTTGACAGAGTTGATATTTTAGTTGGCTTGAGTCCCTCAGAGTGGTTTCTTCTACCGGCATCTACAGTTGGTCTTCAGATAGTTGTTTGGGTGTCGAGTGCAGTTTTTCAGTTGCTAATTTTGATACTGTTGATGATGTGGATGTAGATGATTTATTCACATGGGTTAATTGGTGACATGATGGATGTTACACAATTTTTTCCTTGGGATCCAGGTGGATCGAGTAGTTCATTGTTCCGAGATTGCTTGGGGACAAGCAATTTTCGGAGGGGCGGATTGTCATGTCCCCTTTTTCATGGACATTGACAGATGTGATGATTGGCCTATTATACGACCTTCGTAGGCTAATAGGATGGATAGAGGGTCATAATGGAGCTTGGATTGACTTTGATTCACAGGATTTCTACATTTGATTTTCATTCAGGCTCTTTCGGACACATTTGGCCTGAGCTCCTACTTTTTAGGGATATTTGATATGCAGCGGAGCGCCTTTATTTTGGTATGGTCATATGCGGAATCACTCCCTGATTCACCTGCTTCGATCGGTTTGAGGATCCGACGTATATTGAGGGAGATATTAATATTTGATTGATTTAATCAAATATTAATTATTTGGTCTCATTAATAATTAATTATTAATTATTAATTATTTGCTCTAATTCTAAATTAGAAACCCTAATGCTAATTTAAGAAAACCCTAATTAGGGCAAGCATATCTTTTGAGGGTATAAGGGTTTCACATGGAGGCCATTATGGAATTATGCATAGATTATTGATTATTGAAAATTGAAGTAATTCTTCTGTGAAGACTGAGCCAAGGGTTCCAGGATTCCATTGCAGTGGAGAACGTTCCCTCTTCATTGTGTGTGATTTAGAGGCTGTGAGATATCAGCTGATTTATTGCCAAATTGAGAGATAGCTTCATCCAGAAGTTATCACAGAGATACAGATCTGAGAGATAGCTTCATCCAGAAGTTATCACAGAATTCCAGGGTTGAGAGATAACTTCACACATAAGTTTATCACAGAGCTTTCCAGGTATTTTCTTATTTAGTTTTTGATCTAATAAGTTATACAGAGATAGATCTTGTGTTAGAATCTATATTCGTGAGATCAGGCTGTTCAGCTATCAGGGGTTAAGAGAAGACAGGTTGGCGGCCGTACCACATCTGTACAGGTCCGTTCAGAGCTGTTCAGGCACCGACATCGGTAGATATAGGGCTTCCAGTGACCGACATCAGTCGACTGAAGACCGACGTCGGCAGAAAGCCGACCAACAGCGACCGACATCGGTGAGATATCGACCGACGACGGCGACTGTGTGTCGACACAGAAAGGCCGAGACCCTTCCAGATCCAGTTTTCATTGCCAGATTTTGCTAAGTCAGGGTTTTAAGATCAGATTTTAATATTCTTTATTTTGTATAACAGAGACTCAATTGTGTAATCGTCCAGAAGAACAAGTAATGAGATCTTTATTTGCTATTGAGAGATTATACTGGGATTTGTGTATGCTTATTTTGAATCTATTCTGCAAGTTTGTATCTGTGATCAGAGCTTTATGAGTTTATATATTCCCTGTTTGAAGGGGATATTACAGTGGTATCAGAGCTTTGGTCTTTGGTATCATAGTTTTGTGTCTTTCATATATCTCTATTGGTAGGGGATATCACAGTGGTATCAGAGCTAAATTCCTGCCATCCTGTTGGGCACATCAGAGCTAATGTCTTGCCATCCTGTTGGGTAGATTGGGTAAAGTATCATGATGACTTCATATACTCAGAGTCGATGGGACTATGATATGAGGAAGTTGAAACTAAGTTTGAAGAGGTTGAATGAATCTCTTTCATATCCTATATCCAAAAACAAACCCGCACGGTATATGACAGCGAATGAGGAGTGGGAGTTAGTACCACCTCGAATTCAGAAGTTGTTGCCTTTTGATCGCTTTGTTAAGCATAGGAGAGAGCACTACAGATCACTTCGACGAGAGAGTAGCATGTCCCATGATTATTATGATTATGAGATAGGAGATAGTGAAGATGAGGATGAGTTTGATGCTTGCACTCAGAGTGTACAGGGGTGCTCAAATGTTAGTGCACTGAGGGTTGATGATCTCTCAGCGATGGTAGAGATTGTAGAAGAGTCCCAGGATCCTATTATTGCAGATGATACTCAGGAGAATGCAGTGGACAGTTTTGAGGACTTAGTTTCACCGGTTGTTTCTTTCTGTATGGAAGAGTTAGACAGTGATGCTATAGTTGTTGATACTCCATCTGTTGATATGAGCTTTGACGTTGATCATTTGTATATTGAGGTGGTTGGTGATGAGTACATTCTAGCAGTTGTTGCTGAGGAGCATATTGCTGAGGCTGATACACATATACGGGATTTGGATCTTACTGATTCTGATGAGTTTGAGATACCAGTGGAGTCATGTCGCCAAATTGATTATTCTCACAAGGATGACAGTGTGGTACAGTTGGTTGTGCCTCCTTTACAGAGAGATCAGTTGGAGTGTGTGGGGGAGTATGTTGATGCTTCCACATATAATTTCTACTGCACTGAACCATTCATGGAGTATTTGCTGGATAGTGCAGGTGTTCATCTGGACTCACATAAGATGACAGAAGGTGTTCTTGTCCGAGGTTCTAGTGCTATTAGCAGATTGGGTGAGGAGATTTTACGAACCCTTTCTACTATGTTACCTTACAGGGATGTTGAGGTGATGTTTGTTGAGCCGAGATTGGATCCATCCATTGAGTCTCAGTTTGGCAATAGTGTGCCAATAGCAGAGTTTGGGGGTTCTTACCAGCATCATACGGTGAGTTATGCTCCTTATTTTTCTTTGCATCTAGAGATTAGTTTTGTTGTCAGTGATTTAGATACCAATAATTGTCATATCCACGGTCCAGTTGGATGTGAGTATCAGTCAGATAGGGACTTGAATTTTGACAGAGTTGATATTTTAGTTGGCTTGAGTCCCTCAGAGTGGTTTCTTCTACCGGCATCTACAGTTGGTCTTCAGATAGTTGTTTGGGTGTCGAGTGCAGTTTTTCAGTTGCTAATTTTGATACTGTTGATGATGTGGATGTTGATGATTTATTCACATGGGTTAATTGGTGACATGATGGATGTTACACAATTTTTTCCTTGGGATCCAGGTGGATCGAGTAGTTCATTGTTCCGAGATTGCTTGGGGACAAGCAATTTTCGGAGGGGCGGATTGTCATGTCCCCTTTTTCATGGACATTGACAGATGTGATGATTGGCCTATTATACGACCTTCATAGGCTAATAGGATGGATAGAGGGTCATAATGGAGCTTGGATTGACTTTGATTCACAGGATTTCTACATTTGATTTTCATTCGGGCTCTTTCGGACACATTTGGCCTGAGCTCCTACTTTTTAGGGATATTTGATATGCAGCGGAGCGCCTTTATTTTGGTATGGTCATATGCGGAATCACTCCCTGATTCACCTGCTTCGATCGGTTTGAGGATCCGACGTATATTGAGGGAGATATTAATATTTGATTGATTTAATCAAATATTAATTATTTGGTCTCATTAATAATTAATTATTAATTATTAATTATTTGCTCTAATTCTAAATTAGAAACCCTAATGCTAATTTAAGAAAACCCTAATTAGGGCAAGCATATCTTTTGAGGGTATAAGGGTTTCACATGGAGGCCATTATGGAATTATGCATAGATTATTGATTATTGAAAATTGAAGTAATTCTTCTGTGAAGACTGAGCCAAGGGTTCCAGGATTCCATTGCAGTGGAGAATGTTCCCTCTTCATTGTGTGTGATTTAGAGGCTGTGAGATATCAGCTGATTTATTGCCAAATTGAGAGATAGCTTCATCCAGAAGTTATCACAGAGATACAGATCTGAGAGATAGCTTCATCCAGAAGTTATCACAGAATTCTAGGGTTGAGAGATAACTTCACACATAAGTTTATCACAGAGCTTTCCAGGTATTTTCTTATTTAGTTTTTGATCTAATAAGTTATACAGAGATAGATCTTGTGTTAGAATCTATATTCGTGAGATCAGGCTGTTCAGCTATCAGGGGTTAAGAGAAGACAGGTTGGCGGCCGTACCACATCCGTACAGGTCCGTTCAGAGCTGTTCAGGCACCGACATCGGCAGATATAGGGCTTCCAGTGACCGACATCGGTCGACTGAAGACCGATGTCGGCAGAAAGCCGACCAACAGCGACCGACATCGGTGAGATATCGACCGACGACGGCGACTGTGTGTCGACACAGAAAGGCCGAGACCCTTCCAGATCCAGTTTTCATTGCCAGATTTTGCTAAGTCAGGGTTTTAAGATCAGATTTTAATATTCTTTATTTTGTATAACAGAGACTCAATTGTGTAATCGTCCAGAAGAACAAGTAATGAGATCTTTATTTGCTATTGAGAGATTATACTGGGATTTGTGTATGCTTATTTTGAATCTATTCTGCAAGTTTGTATCTGTGATCAGAGCTTTATGAGTTTATATATTCCCTGTTTGAAGGGGATATTACAGTGGTATCAGAGCTTTGGTCTTTGGTATCATAGTTTTGTGTCTTTCATATATCTCTATTGGTAGGGGATATCACAGTGGTATCAGAGCTAAATTCCTGCCATCCTGTTGGGCACATCAGAGCTAATGTCTTGCCATCCTGTTGGGTAGATTGGGTAAAGTATCATGATGACTTCATATACTCAGAGTCGATGGGACTATGATATGAGGAAGTTGAAACTAAGTTTGAAGAGGTTGAATGAATCTCTTTCATATCCTATATCCAAAAACAAACCCGCACGGTATATGACAGCGAATGAGGAGTGGGAGTTAGTACCACCTCGAATTCAGAAGTTGTTGCCTTTTGATCGCTTTGTTAAGCATAGGAGAGAGCACTACAGATCACTTCGACGAGAGAGTAGCATGTCCCATGATTATTATGATTATGAGATAGGAGATAGTGAAGATGAGGATGAGTTTGATGCTTGCACTCAGAGTGTACAGGGGTGCTCAAATGTTAGTGCACTGAGGGTTGATGATCTCTCAGCGATGGTAGAGATTGTAGAAGAGTCCTAGGATCCTATTATTGCAGATGATACTCAGGAGAATGCAGTGGACAGTTTTGAGGACTTAGTTTCACCGGTTGTTTCTTTCTGTATGGAAGAGTTAGACAGTGATGCTATAGTTGTTGATACTCCATCTGTTGATATGAGCTTTGACGTTGATCATTTGTATATTGAGGTGGTTGGTGATGAGTACATTCTAGCAGTTGTTGCTGAGGAGCATATTGCTGAGGCTGATACACATATACGGGATTTGGATCTTGCTGATTCTGATGAGTTTGAGATACCAGTGGAGTCATGTCGCCAGATTGATTATTCTCACAAGGATGACAGTGTGGTACAGTTGGTTGTGCCTCCTTTACAGAGAGATCAGTTGGAGTGTGTGGGGGAGTATGTTGATGCTTCCACATATAATTTCTACTGCACTGAACCATTCATGGAGTATTTGCTGGATAGTGCAGGTGTTCATCTGGACTCACATAAGATGACAGAAGGTGTTCTTGTCCGAGGTTCTAGTGCTATTAGCAGATTGGGTGAGGAGATTTTACGAACCCTTTCTACTATGTTACCTTACAGGGATGTTGAGGTGATGTTTGTTGAGCCGAGATTGGATCCATCCATTGAGTCTCAGTTTGGCAATAGTGTGCCAATAGCAGAGTTTGGGGGTTCTTACCAGCATCATACGGTGAGTTATGCTCCTTATTTTTCTTTGCATCTAGAGATTAGTTTTGGTGTCAGTGATTCAGATACCAATAATTGTCATATCCACGGTCCAGTTGGATGTGAGTATCAGTCAGATAGGGACTTGAATTTTGACAGAGTTGATATTTTAGTTGGCTTGAGTCCCTCAGAGTGGTTTCTTCTACCGGCATCTACAGTTGGTCTTCAGATAGTTGTTTGGGTGTCGAGTGCAGTTTTTCAGTTGCTAATTTTGATACTGTTGATGATGTGGATGTTGATGATTTATTCACATGGGTTAATTGGTGACATGATGGATGTTACACAATTTTTTCCTTGGGATCCAGGTGGATCGAGTAGTTCATTGTTCCGAGATTGCTTGGGGACAAGCAATTTTCGGAGGGGCGGATTGTCATGTCCCCTTTTTCATGGACATTGACAGATGTGATGATTGGCCTATTATACGACCTTCGTAGGCTAATAGGATGGATAGAGGGTCATAATGGAGCTTGGATTGACTTTGATTCACAGGATTTCTACATTTGATTTTCATTCAGGCTCTTTCGGACACATTTGGCCTGAGCTCCTACTTTTTAGGGATATTTGATATGCAGCGGAGCGCCTTTATTTTGGTATGGTCATATGCGGAATCACTCCCTGATTCACCTGCTTCGATCGGTTTGAGGATCCGACGTATATTGAGGGAGATATTAATATTTGATTGATTTAATCAAATATTAATTATTTGGTCTCATTAATAATTAATTATTAATTATTAATTATTTGCTCTAATTCTAAATTAGAAACCCTAATGCTAATTTAAGAAAACCCTAATTAGGGCAAGCATATCTTTTGAGGGTATAAGGGTTTCACATGGAGGCCATTATGGAATTATGCATAGATTATTGATTATTGAAAATTGAAGTAATTCTTCTGTGAAGACTGAGCCAAGGGTTCCAGGATTCCATTGCAGTGGAGAACGTTCCCTCTTCATTGTGTGTGATTTAGAGGCTGTGAGATATCAGCTGATTTATTGCCAAATTGAGAGATAGCTTCATCCAGAAGTTATCACAGAGATACAGATCTGAGAGATAGCTTCATCCAGAAGTTATCACAGAATTCCAGGGTTGAGAGATAACTTCACACATAAGTTTATCACAGAGCTTTCTAGGTATTTTCTTATTTAGTTTTTGATCTAATAAGTTATACAGAGATAGATCTTGTGTTAGAATCTATATTCGTGAGATCAGGCTGTTCAGCTATCAGGGGTTAAGAGAAGACAGGTTGGCGGCCGTATCACATCCGTACAGGTCCGTTCAGAGCTGTTCAGGCATCGACATCGGCAGATATAGGGCTTCCAGTGACCGACATCGGTCGACTGAAGACCGACGTCGGCAGAAAGCCGATCAACAGCGACCGACATCGGTGAGATATCGACCGACGACGGCGACTGTGTGTCGACACAGAAAGGCCGAGACCCTTCCAGATCCAGTTTTCATTGCCAGATTTTGCTAAGTCAGGGTTTTAAGATCAGATTTTAATATTCTTTATTTTGTATAACAGAGACTCAATTGTGTAATCGTCCAGAAGAACAAGTAATGAGATCTTTATTTGCTATTGAGAGATTATACTGGGATTTGTGTATGCTTATTTTGAATCTATTCTGCAAGTTTGTATCTGTGATCAGAGCTTTATGAGTTTATATATTCCTTGTTTGAAGGGGATATTACAGTGGTATCAGAGCTTTGGTCTTTGGTATCATAGTTTTGTGTCTTTCATATATCTCTATTGGTAGGGGATATCACACAAATAGCAAAAACAAACTATGGGTCATCCTTAGCATTCATAGACTACTCCCTTGAAGGATAGTTATTGAAAATCCTCTAAAATTGACAAACATAAGTTAGACTACTCCCTTGAAATACAACTATCAAAAGCATTTGAACTAAGCACATAAACTTAAACCACTCCCTTGAAGGATGGCTAAGTAAAGCATTAGTCAAATCTAGCAATTTCTTGGAAGCTTGCATCGATTAGCTTCCCTGACCCTTAAACAAAAGAAAAAGTAAAAGTGAAAGAAAGAGCAAAATAATTTTTAAATCTAAAATTTACTCTTATAATAATAATAATCTTGGAAATCTTCAATTGACTCTCCTTAGTAGACTTCCTACATCAATTAGTCTACACTTTATATATGGACATAAACTTCTTTATACTACCTCTTTTGACACCTACAAAAAAGACATACTAGCCTCACTAATGGATCCAAGTTTCACCCATTCTCCCTTCGCATATCATATGCATAAGACTATGAGCTTACTTGACACAATGTAATCTAGATCCCTATCTATCAATATAAGCAAGCTAATGTGAAGCATTGGAAAGGCTTATTTCACTAAGTTGGATCCTTTGGGTTTCATATCGGTCTTTACTAATGAAAAGGCATCATGTTTTTTTCTTATCTTTTATTAGTTTATGTATGGCTATCACTATGCACATGAACAATAAACATCACATCAAAATTATGAACATCATGAACTCTATTAATAAGTAATGACATCTATCTATCAATCAGTCAAACACAATGTAATCATATCATGATAAACCATGAACATCAATCACATCATATTCACCTATAAGCATGTCATTACACCATCATAAGCATAAACCAAATCAATGATAAAAACATCAAGGCATATACCATTTCCCATTTCACCTATATAACCATAAATAAATCCATAACATGTATCCATCCATAACATATCCTATCATAACCATGAGCAAAATCAGATCATCACAGCTAACTTTCTAGCATCACATGCCTAAACTACTAAGTGAAGCATCATAAACATGAACCAAAACTATAAGCCATAATCATAAAACACAAGAAAATATCATATATAACATCATAAGCATTTATCATCTACATCAAATCATCAAAAAATAATACATGTCATGATATGTTAGGCTCTCTAAAAAACATATACCTCTTGCTAGATAGATGCATAGGTCAGTATCAAAATAATACATTAAAGTAACATATCTCACCATAATTATGAGCCTGCACCACTACCACTATCCCCATCTATGCCTACACCTATACCTAGTGATGGTACCCATAGTACCCCTACCAATCCAACTATCAAATCCCACTGACCTGGAGTAGTTGTCAATGGCCCACTAGCCAAGCTCACTCTATACTCTACATACCACATAGCTTGAGGTAGTTGTCTAATACCATCACCTCATAATATTAAGCTCTACCATGGTAGCTAGATAGCATGATTAAGGCACTATGTCTAGTGGCCCTTTTACTACTGCTACACTAAACCCAACCCTCTATTTGAGTAGATCTCTCTCACCTATAATGGTGGTGAGCTAACCTTGTAATGCCTAAATCTAGACTTGTAATGTGGCCACTTATCCATAAAAATATTTTACCTGAGCCTAAGCCACAACCAACACTATCTCTACCTATACACCCTGACTAACTAGATCTACATCCATCTATGCTACCCCTTCATCATCTCCACCCACATCCATAGATGCATAGATAGGATGGTAACAATCCATGTATCCATCTTTGTATCCTACATCCTTTATGGGATCCCTAATAGGAAGCTCCTTAAAGCCACCATCCAAAAATATTTAAACAAGCTGGGGCACTAATAATTAAACCTCTAAGTCCTACCTCCTATATCATGGATGTGGACCTGGTACACCCTATAACAAGTTGAGCTAGTGCCATACTTGGTCTAAGGAAATAAATTAAACCTCACCCTCTTATTATCCCACTATCCACCTATTATAACTTTGTATAGTGAGGGTCTCCCTCTTATAGCCTAACCATATATTGAACTATAGTTATGGTCTGCATGTGATGTATATAACTACTAATCCCCCTAGCGTAGACCTAAACCACTCAATGTCATGTGTTCTACCTCTAGCCCCTGACATAGCATAGTCATCCTTCTACCTCGTAAATCTAATAAGGAACACTAACTATGTGTACCCCACCTATAACAATCCCATAGGCATTAGAACTTGGATGTGATCATAATCTTAGTAGTGAAATACCATAGCCACACTAACACCATACCTCCTATGGTGCTTGAATCCCCATAACTCTCTATAGATCTAAACTAGCAGTACTATAACCTAGCTAAATACTATCCTCCTCAGTAATAGCTCATCTAAAACTACTAGTAGTATATAAGGGAATCTCTGCTAGAATCTAGGAGCCCAAAGTAAGTAATTTTGATCATCAACATTGTCATCAATCTCCTCTCCTCAAGATCCCTCTCGTATAGTATTGTATAACTGAACCCTTCAAAGTGTCAATGGACCTAGTTGATATCATCTCCATATAGATAATTGACATACTCATCTTACTCTTCCTGCTTAATCTATTAGATTACCTCACCATATAGTGGGAGTTAAGTGATCCTATGGACATCCTCTAAGAGAATAATCATCTCCCCAATCAATAATAAGAAGGTATTAGTAGTAGGATCTCATCTCTCAATGATTACTACTAGCATGGATGTATCCATAGGCATGTGTTTGCAGTGCCTCATCTCTAATAAATTTACTACCTCCATATGTGTTTTTAGACCCTCAACAAAGCTAATGATGTCCTCACACCCATATGTGTTGGTGTTTGGTAGATTTTATGTACTATAGATTTACGTAGGTGTTTGGTGATGTCCTCAAGCTCCCTACATCCTAGCTCCATATGTGTTGGTGATGTACTCAAGCTCTCATAGATTTACTACATCCTAGACCCATAAAATCTACCTCTAATACCTATGACACTTAACCCATTTGTGTTTTCTTTAGGAGTACTTCTTGCCTTGGATACCCACTAGATACATAACATTTACTTAGGAGACTTGCATATATGAGTGTTCCTAGCCACCATGCCTATAGGCATTCATGAGGTTCACTCATAACTCATCCTTCTTAGTATCAACCATAATGTCTAAAAATATTGTCAACCTCATCTATGCATGATCTTGGTTGTTTCAACTTTCATTACATTTTGTGTACATGTTTGCATCTCAAATACCCAACCTCATGTCACCACCTAGTGACTCAGCATCTATGACTTATCAAACCCATCCCCACTTTAGCTCTACATCACCAACTCCTAGTTTAATGGGGGAAACATCCTCCCACTCTCGAGCCAACTAGACCCTTGACCCATACTCTATTTTTGTTTTATAGCTCATTCATGCAAGCTTCATAGTAAAAAGGGGCAAAATGTAGACACTAGAAATATGAACACCTATGATTTTGAATGTTGAAGTATCCCTAGAAGTACCCCTAGACCCTATTAGGACCAACCTACACCTATCAAGACTAAACAAAACAATTTACACTCAATTGCACCTAGCTAAGTAACCCTAACCTTTAGGACCCTATTCCAGTAGACCTTGACCATCGACGGTCAGGGTGACCATCAATGGTCAACCTTGGGAACCCTTGACCATTGATGGTCAAAATCCACCTCTTCACCAAGATCATGTAAGCTCTATTTATGATTTTCTAAATATAAACTTGTCTAATTTTTGTTTTAAGCCTTTACATGCACAAATTATATCTAGATGACCTAGTTACACCTTCAATTCCACCTCTTGCTTATGCCTATAAAAAAGAGAGACTTGGGAGGTCAAATGGATCTGTAATAATTATCAAATCAAGCATTTAGGAGTTTATTTTATAGTTTAATCAGATTAATCAACTTTATCCACATTATCAAGCATTATCAACCATCTTATTGAGAACCAACTTGCCATCCTCTCTCAACCAAGCTTTTAGGTACCTTTACTCTATCAAAATCAAGCTAGATTCCATCGATAGGCTAACTACATCAACAACCCACCCAATTGACTTCTAGTGAGACAAGCACTTGATATTTAATATTCAAATAATTTTATTCCATTTTGAAATCAATCTAGTCCTTGACTAACTCCTAGAATTCATCTATAGAATCTTGACATCTTTTATTGATCAAACCCAAAATTCCATAGTCAATTACTGACAGTTGGACCTAACCATTAAAGGTCAGACCTAACCGCTGATGGTCACCTAAGGTATAAAAATGAGCAAGCTGATTTCACTTACCTACACCTTACCAAATCCACTTTTTTGTGTTTTTGACCACTCATAGACCCCCTTCTAATTTTTTAAGCATACCCCGACTCGTTAGCACTAGTATTAATTAGTCTACCACTAATTAGATCATTTCAAGTCTATTTTTCTAACAAGATTTCTTGTATTTTATTTTAGTACCTTTGATTATTGATGTAAGTACCTTCTTTCTAGTTTATCAACTTGATTATTTAAAATGTGCGGATTGACAACCCCTAAGGAGTCTCTTGCTTCTAGGATCTAGCTGTCGCTAGGCAATCCACCCAACTATTTGTCTAACAAATAAGTTTTGCTTTAGTACTTTCTTATCTGTAGGTCTTCCTCCCAATCTAAAGAGGATCTCTTCATATTATTCTAATTCAACACATTCACAACTAAATATTTTTTTCAATCATACCCGTATCAAGTTTTTTTCTCTCTTTATTTAGAACTAAAGTGAAAATTTACATGAAACACTGTCGACCCTATTTTGTATGATTGTCCATATAGTTTATCAACTAAATGTTGTTTTAAATTTGGAATAAACCATATATGTTAATCACATATTTAATTTCCAATTATTTTCATGCTTAAAATAGCTCACATAGTCTAATTATAGGATTTTTAATTAATTACTTAGTTGCACTATTTCTATTCTTTTGCACACACATCCAAATCACATAAAACATCAACAAACATTTGAACATTTGACTACTCAAGACAACATACTTGGATATCATCACCAAGAGATAAGCTAACTTAATGCTCTAGTCAAGTATAAATCATTTTTAATGGTATATTTTGGCTAAGCACCCATTACCCTTATTACTATGGTGTGTGAAGTGAGGGGATAGACCCCAATATCAAGCTTGTATCATTACCACTACAGTCCCTTTTATCCTAAAATAAATTGAAACTATACTTATATTTATATCTATTACCTTATTTATAACTAATTCCCCTTTATACTTAAAATCTTTCTTAATAATCTAATCAACATTCTAGGATGACCAAATAGCTACCTTTACTTTTAATTTTTTTATTGCTCTTTAATCAATTGTGTGTGCAAAATCTTACATTAGACAATGTTAGTGAAATATTTTGATTTATGTGCCTCAATTGGATTGGAAAAAATCAATTCAATTGAGTGTGTATTTCCCTTTTATTACTTTCTACTTTCTTACATTACTTGCAATTATCTTACTTCAATTCATAGTTTGTTATCATCTTTCTTTTCTTCCCTATCTACTGTACTAGGTCAACCTAGTATCATTTTCATTCCCTATACATTTTTATAAGTTTAATTGGTCAACCTATTACTATTTACAACATCTTTATCATTTTTTTCTAGTCACTATTCACTAAACTAGGTTAATATTGTGGACCCTGTACAGTTTTATAGTCCCTATTTTGCACTAGGTCAACCAAGTTGACCTAGTACTATTGTTAGTCACTTTATGATTCTTTGATTTCTCATATTTATTATTTTCCTTTCATCATGTACTTTCTATTTGGTGATAAAACTAAATTTAAGTCAATAAAAATGATGAAATTTACCAATCATAATAGGGTCTCCCATAGACAAAGTAGGGCTCCTTTTGTAAATGCTAGTAATGTTAATATTGCAACCTGCACGATGGACTATGGGACCCTTCCTCATAACTATTTTTAGTAAAACCCTCCTCTTCTCTTACAAGATCAGCTTGAGTTAGAGTATACTCCTGAAATGCTTTTATTTATCACAAAATTGCCTCAAGATAGAGGTAAGGATCCTTCCACCATCTATAACCTCATGATTAGCCATCAAGTTTAAGAAACACATTCTCCTACTCCTAATTTCTCAACTATATTTTGAGGTAATAATTTATTTTATTCTCAACCTATTCCTTTAATCTTGACTCCTTATGATATGACATCTTCTTTTTTTAACTTATTCTACCTCCATGCCTAGTATCTCAACTAAAATGGTAGGTTCTACATCTAGTGGGCCTCTCATAAGATCCACTATCCTTAATCCATCCACTAGTTCATCATTTACTACCCAAGGCACTCATTCTTCTAGTGCTTCTTCTTCTCAACCATTTATTATTACATCTTTTTCTTCACAAACAATATTTTCTAATAGTGCTTCAAATTCTCATAGCTCTTCTCAAGATCATATTAACACTAATAGTGGTACCCAAGCCACTAACACTAACACAAAAACCAAAAATACTTATAATAATACTAATCAAACTCATAAAATATTTTTACAAACTCTAAATCAAATGAACACATTCCAAGCTCATAATATGAATCAAATGATGAGAATGTAAAACCACCTTCTTAATCTTCAATCCAATCCTTAACCAATGACTTGGGGCACACATAAACAAAGTGTTCCTCCTCCTCCTCTTTGATATTCTCAAGATAATCTCATTCCTCAACCTCCATTAGTCAACAAAGTCATCAAGCATTTACAAAATTAACCTCTTACCACCTAAATTGCAAACATTGATATTGGAGGTATAACACCTATAGTTTCTTACAATGGATCAACTGATCCTACTCTTCACCTAAAGACATTTGTAAATATTTACAATATTGGGTCAAATTAAATACCTTTTCCACTATCAAAATCTTATGTAAAACCCTTATTGGTGATGCCTTGTATTGGTACAATCAACTTAGAACACACTCTATCACTAAGCTGGAGGACTTAGTAAATTCTTTAGCTCAATAATTTCAAAATAGTGATCTTCTTGAGAACACTTTGGCCCATTTCATCAATTACAAATAAAACAAAAATGAAACTACCTAAGCATTTGTTAAGTGATGGAATATTTTGTAAAATAAATGTGAACATAACATAGAGGATGATAATCTCTTTCATTTATTTACAAATGCTTTATTTCCTAAATTATAATATCGATTAGGTACCCTTTCTCCATGTACCTTGGAGGAAGCCATAAATCAGGCCAAAAGACAAGATTTCCTCATGCATCAATTTGATTCACCCCAACCTTCTATGGGCCCTTGCCTATTAGTAAAGAATAAAAACTATAATATTACCAATGATGGTGTTACTGATTCATATGACACCATTCATGATGTTTAATATATCATTATTATCCCTTATTTGAAACTAGCTCCTTAATAATACACTAATACTAATTTATTAATAAACAACATTAATGTCCATAAGCCTTTATCCTTAGTCAAATTTCTTAAACGTCTACCTAGGCCTCTCCCTCTAGAGCTTGACTCTACTTGACCTATGAAATCATGGTATGATCCTAATAAGTTTTATTTGTTTCATGTTAGATGGGGTCACTCTGAAAAGACTTATAAATAGCTCCATAATTTAGCCATGGAATTTTTTCTTGGCCCAAATTTTGATCATGATTCCATTATTTGTAAGATTTAACAAGCTTGTGAGATTGCTTTCAAACACTATAAGTCACATGATAAAACTCAATCCTTAAATCAATCAAATGCTCATTTATATATCTATAAATACCCCTTGCCTAATCATCAACCAATCCAAGAAGGTTAAGATAAGCCCACTTCTTCCACCAATAACATAGAAAGTCTTATTGAACCAAATTCCAAAGAGAATGTGGTTAGTATGACCAATATGTCAAGTGAATTGGATTTCATTAATTCACAACCTATATACACTCCTCCTTCCCATAAGACATATCTTGTTAGCCAAGATTCTTATCCAACTCATCTAATTGAGTTGGGGAAAGAAGATCTTATTTCTTTTGATGGTCTGATTTATGATTCTCCCTTAGATGACACATTTCATACTATTTCTACTTCTCTCCCATCATCTTCCAATACTAATGACAATCCAATTTCTACTAACACTTCTTACAAATTTAAAGATCAATCTAAACTAACTACTTCATCACCAAATGATTTACAACCTTCTTCTCAACCTTCTCATTCTTATCAACATAAGTTTTAATGATCTTTAGATGCACCTTTTGAATACTGTCTTAATCATTACATACCTATATCTAATAATATCCTTATGGGTTATGATGAGGGGGATTACATTGAGGAACTTGCTAATCTTCCATCCCAAATACCTTTTCTTGAACTCATGAGGGCATCTCCACGTCATAGAAACTACCTCATGTAACTCTTATTTGAGATGAATATCCTCACCCTCCTCTAATAGGATAAGAGGCTACTTTATCTAGATCTAAGGATAGTATCTTAAAATAATGTGAATATATGTCCATTAACATTCATGAAACTATAGACACTTCTCTTTCCTTATGATTTCTTATCACATCTATGATTATCAACAAGTTTATGCTTTGTGAAAATTATCCTCCATTATTTATTAGTGTCCAAAACAGTGATATACAGGTTAAGTGAGTCTTAATTGATGAGGGTTATGGTGCCTATGTCACCTCCCTTGATTTTATTAAGACTCTTAGGTATTTTGAATATAATCTCAAGTCTATATGTATCACATGCCAAGGATATGATATAAGGAAAATATCTCCCTTAGGGTGTGTGTGGATTCCCATTACCATCCCACCTATCACCATTCATATGAATGTGATGATATTCAACTTTCCCCTTTCATATAACATCTTGATTATTAGGCCATGGTCTCATCATATGTGAGCTATCATATCTTCTACTTGCCAATGCATAAAATTTCCTCACAATGGATCCATTTACAGGATTCAAGGAGACACTAACCCTTAGAATTTCAAATAATTCCAAGATCATGTTGTCTTTAAGATTCCTACTATTAAACCTTTTCCTAGCATTCCATTCTATGAGTCATAACATTTCAACTTCCCTGCCAACTCAACTAGAGGTTACAATGGGCATCCTGAGCTCATCAATAACATTCCTCCCTTTTAAACTCTAATGATGATTAGTTTTATGAGATTAACTTAAAGATAAAAACTTATGATCTCTCCCCTCATCTCATCTCACATCTCCCTACTTCCTTGTAGCCTCATTCTCACAATCCTTCTTGTGATGACATTCCCATAGTCTTAACCAAGACTAGGCACTCTATTTACCAAGCTTCCTCTGATGACAAGGTCATCCTAACCTATGTCATCAATATTCATACTCCACATTATGATGATGGTTATTATTTAGTTGATCCTATTTTAAGTAGCCTTATCTAGGCCCATGATGTTGAGATTGTTCATTACCACTCTTCTTTACTTGAGAGTATTTTCATGCATCTCATCATTCTCTTTCATTTATAGTTCCTAATTTTTCCTCTTTATCATAGGGTAGTCATGGCACTGATACCTCCAATTTTTGAGGAACCACTTAGGACCATGCTCTTGGATCATGTTATGACTAGATCTTATCACTTTGCCACACCTAGGGTAGTCCTCCTTAGACCTTCTACAAATCCTACCCATCCTTTAGTAGGGCAAGCTATAGTTAAGCATGTTCCTTTTTCCACTCAAGTTGATCTTGTTTCCTCTCCTAATATTACTAAACCTCTTCTTACTTATCATCCTAGTGTTCCTCTTATTGAGCCTAGTTCTACTCCTTCCCCATCATCACCATCCATTGATGATGGTTTGCTTCTATTGCCTAATATGGCTCCTTTACCCACTAAATGGGATAATGAACCTTCTTTAACTTCTTCCACTCCTATTTCACCTCCTTCAATGAGTGCTCCTAAAACCACTCATAATCATATATGTTACTTCCATGTGATAGATAATCACTCTTCCACCTATTGTCATAAGTTGCAACAATATCTTGATACCTTGCATCCATCTTCCCCATCATCAGACAAAGCCATACCTCCCCCAAAGGTACTTCCTAAATATTTACCTAAGTATGAAGAGTTATATTATCTATGTCACCTATGTGGCATGCATCACATTGATCATTGTTGTATTCTTCAACAACATCTTAAAGATCATCTTGTAGCCATCCCTGGACCTTCTACCATTCCTCCCATAGGTTGTTCCTATAAGAAGGTTCTTCCTTATTCTCCCATGGCTCCACCTCTAATGGTTTCATAACCTCCTATGGTCCCTTCACCACCTCCTATGGTCAATTCACCACATTCTCTACCTCCACCTATGATTCCTTCACCTGTGGACCTTCCCTCACTTGTGGACCCTTCTTCCACCCATGAGTCCTCCACCCGTGGATCTTCTCCACATATGATTCCTTCTTCTCCTATAGATATTATTGTTATGAATTATCATAACCATTATTGGCCTAAATTTCCTCCTTGGCATGATCCTTTGAGCATTACTTATTTTTTAGTTGAGGAGATTAGAAAAAAAATTATTTGGCTAGTATTCACTAAAGATTGATGAGACCTTAGCAAGAATTTAATTACAACTTCATGGAGACTTATCTGATGTATTGGATAATTTTTGTGGATAGATTTACCAATATTTATGAGCACATGCATGGCACTTTCTCTTTTTTTTTTTGGATTGGACATGTACTCCAATATTATTTCTATTTTGATTATATCATTTGACACTGTGTCAAATTATTTATTATATTATATCATGTTTCTCCTTACTATTGTACTATAATTAGCTTATGTTATCATTTTATATTTCATATATACTTATTGTTTCCTTATCATTTATATTTTTCCCTTATCATTTCTTTCTTTTCCTTTAGAGTTTTTCTAAAAACTCTTCCCTTGTGTCTTCATGATTTTTTGTTTTCTTATCTTTATTTTTCACATATAGTTGTCATGGTGACTTGGTTATATTTACCCTTTCCCCTTGGTTAATATCTCCTATTACCATGTGATCAGTTCATAAGCAATCTTTCTCATTACCATTTCCTTTTATCAATCTACATTTAGATCTCATTTTTACCCTTCTTCCTTTTTCCACAAACTATGAATATACACAGTTAAGACTTGAGATCACATGCTCAGTTCATTGTCAAGCCTAAGTGTTTTAGTTAGTCTTTTATCTTGGGTCACTTATCTTTCTTTAGCCTTAGCCTATGGCTCATTTGTGTGTATCACTATCTCTCTCATGATTGGTCACTCCAAATCCATATGGAAAAGGAATATTTTAAAAAAAGACTTCAAAATAAAGATAAAATATAAATCATTTAAACAAAAGGAAATGATATAAAAAGGTAAAAATATTGAATATTCTTAAATGTCTAATCACACTAAAAGATATGATTAAAATCACATCTCCTTCTTCTAGTCAAAACTCAAACTCCATAGTTGGCCTCATGATAGAGCTAAGATCCTTTGGGGTGTGGTAGGATAGTAGATTAGAAGAGGAGAATAAAAAAATCTTTTAGTGCTACTTACTTTCTCATGCAAGTACCTAGTCTTTGTAGTTGCCAATGGATCTATAAGGGGTCCTGAGGAGTGAAGAACATGTCATGGGAAGGTAGGTCTATTTTGATTTTCTTTATACCAATCTACCATCATGAATTGATCTTAGTATCATACTTATTTTCTTACAAGGCTTTGTGTCTATAACAAATGGGTTTCCTTTGTACATAGATGACCTCTAGTCCTGTAGTGTCTTCTCATGTCCTTAGTATGCTTCTTACCTCCTAAGTTATTCTCATAAGAAACCTAAGTATTTCTTATTACACTCCCATTTTCATTCCTTTTCCTTCATATTTTCTCTTGAGAAATATTGTTTTGCTTACTAATCACTCCCTATGGTTTTTCATTTATGAGTTTATTTTTAAGACCATGGATAAGACTGGCATCCCTCATAAATTACCATTTTTTCCATCCTATTACCCACATCCTTTATTTATCATTACTTATCCTTTTACTTACCAATATTGATTTGATACCCCTTAGGTTTTTATTTTGTGAGTTAGAGTGTAAGAACATGGATAGGACCCATACTACATCACAAAATTTTCTAATAAACAAGTCACCATCCAAACTTACATGTGTCAAATATGAGATAAGATTCAATTTATTATGAGGTTACATGTCATTGACATTCTTCTTATATTGATATTTAGTATGTTTTATTCTTACTCCATTTTTATTTCATCTTTTATCTTCTTATTTTCTGAGTGCATGTAAGATTACAACCATTTCTTGAATTTCTCATACTTCCTAGCTTGAATTAGTATGATAAATCTTAAACCAAATTTTTGAAAATTTTATTTTTCTTTTGTACTTCCCATCATGAAATAGTATAATTGATTAACTTAATTTTGATTTATTTTTATTACCATATTTTTTGTCATACTTCCCAACATGATATTTAGTATGATTTTACTTATTTTAATTTGGTGAAAAAATCTTTTACATTGATTTAAAAACAAATCCCCTTTTACCATCTTGTTTGCCATTTTCTTGGATCTTTATACTTAGTCATTTTTTGCTATTACATATTTCTCAACTTGAAATAGTGTGTAGTACATTTCTTTGATTGATTATATTTTTCCAAGTCCTTTTTTTGGCTTGTTTATTTTTAACCATGCATGTGTACTCCATAATGCTAGAAAAGAAACCATACCACATATATTTCCTATAGCATATACAACAAAGCTAAATACATGTGCTAGAAACAAATATATCCAAAGCATCCACAACCTCAACTATAATGAACAAAGACAACCATCATAAATACAACATACACAACTAAAACCAATAAGCTAAAAATGATACATTATATATACTATGAGTTTGATACAAAATATACAGCCATATACAAAGCCTCGACACTAGAGTTAGGCTCCATCCTATCTATCTCATGGCCTCACCATGCTGCCTATTGAGACCTTGGTCTAACTCCTCTAAATGGTACAATATAATGAGGTAGTCTAAGATCTCAATCCCTTTACCTAACCTTATAGGCATACTATCTCCACCTGTGCTCACACAAACATAACTTGGGTCATTATATGTACCTATATCAGATGAATCCACATCATGTTATATGCCTACATCACTATGTCTTTATATATAGATGCATAGTTCTCTTATCTATCAAGGCCTACCAAGCATGTCTCTTTCTTGAACCCATCTCTACTAGTGGTTACACCTTCTCTCTCTATACTTGTATCTACCTCACTACCTTACCAACTAATCTAAATGAACTCACTTGAGTTGGGGTAGATGGTACACTCAAATCCTCCAATGTTATAAGGTCATATGGCTGTAGAGTCTCATCTAGGATATCATGGAGTTCCCCCCTCACTAGGGACCCCCATCTCTCCTCCTCATCCTAAACACACCTACAACATAACACTAGATGGATATTAGATCACTATCATATCTCATAATATCTATCTATATCTCTCTATTACCAAAAAATACTTAAGAAATAATTCAACCATCTTCATACCTATCTATGTCTTCACTCCTATGATATCATCATTTGTATGATTTCCTAGCATAGTCTCCCCATCTATCCAACCTCCTAGTACCTCCTTGGTAGGTTACCTACTCAACTTAAACCTAACTATCATGGCTTATGTCCATCTCAGCCTCTGTTTGAGTGGTATCTCTATCATCTCCTTTAGATCATCTATGGGATCATCCAAGATGTCTATAGTCTCCACTCTCTCATGTCTTTATCACCATCTTATCCTCGATGGCCACTACTCATCTCACTACAGGGGTAGTAGTGGTACATCTAGTATCTCTACCTCTTCTACCTCCTCCTTTACCACTCATCATGCTTGAATATTCCATGGTCACTCTTGATATGGCTTTAATGTTGACCTCACTATTAGTGGTCTAAGTACCCTCTTCCCTTGTGGCTCCCTCACATGCTGAGCCCACTAGTTGGGCATCAGTATTAGTGTTGTCAAATGAGGTAGGCCCATCTATCCTATCACCTGTGCCACTAGATGTGGCTCTCTCCACCATGTATAGTGTCCAATCACCTCTCTCCTCTTTAGTTTTGTGTAACTATGTGATAGCTCACCCATGTAGTTATTATGTACCCATATGGCTACCACACTATGTCTATGCATCTCACCAATTACAGTGCTAATATGTGGGGAATGCACCATGCTACCTAGTCCTCCCTCTATCTCCATACTTGAGGTAACGCATCATTGATTTCATGGGGTAACCCAATTGGTTGATACATGAGAAATCTCTCATATATCCATGATGTTAATTATATGATTGGCCCCATAGTCTTTTACCATCTAACCAACATCTCAAATAAATCATGTACAAGTTGGACCTAAATGATAAAACCTAGATCATATAATATTATCTCCTCTAGCATCATCTTGCTCAAGGCTAACAAGAATAGGCATACCTTGCCATCTAACTTATGATAGAGCACTTATTATGGCACAAGGCCTATCACCACCTTTTAGAGATCTAAAATCTATGATATATAGACATTGTCCATACTAACTCTCCATCCTCTCAATATCATCTTTTTGCCTATATCCCATATGGCTAAGGCTCTCCTCTCTTCTAAGCTTTCTAACATCATTATGGTCATTAGAACTCCTACTATGGGAAGCCCAATGATGGCATGGACATCCTGTAGTGTGATATCCACATTGATCAAATCCTCATCTACCTCCCATCTAAATGTGTTAGTCAATCATTCCTAACATCCTAGGAACATGACTAATAGGTCAATGCTAAGGGGGATCTTGCATATCTTAGATATACCTCTTAGACTTAAGGCTACTAGTCTAGCTTGATCTCTATCTGTCAATCTATCAAATAAATTTGACAACCAAGATATGCCCACCAATCTCCAGAATCTTGGTCATCTCTACAACCAAGAAACAATAAAGGATGTATTAGTTCTTCCATTTCATGTATAATCATAATACATTCGTTACACATCATTTTTACACTTTTAATTAAAAAAACAAGCCTAATTATTATCTTATTCATGTTATCCTATTTTTATCTTTTTTACATCCTCTTACCCTCTTTTTGTCATTTTGAGGCATTCTAGCCCTCTTTCAGCTTTTTACACACTTTTCCATGCTTATTCTAGTTCTTTATTCAAACTAGTTTGACCAAAATTTCCCTAATTTTTTCATAGTTGACTTCAAATTCTAGGTCAACCCTCTTATTTTCCCCTCCTTGGTACTGAGTTTTCATTTTTGCCATTACAGATTAGTTTCTCACTCCATTATAGCTTTTCAATATGTATATTACACTAGGTTGACCCATACCTACTAGGTCAATCACATGGATTCTACCCTATTTCATCATACTAGGTCGACCTAGTTGACCTAGTGCATTCTATGTGTCAACCTAGTACAATTTTCCCAAAATGTGCATTTTACTCATTTTTTCCTACACCCTTCCAACCCATTTTCTATCTTCCTATTTTCTACCCTTAGAATCTAAGTTTGTTCAATTTTGACATATATAAATTCTTAAAAACAAATTTTATCAAAAATTCACTAAATTCAATACAAATTTCAAAAACTAATTTGAGATCCATAATTGCATACCTATAGTGCACCTGTTACCACCTCTAGGTGTCCTCTTCATCTAGCATGTCATTCCCTCACCATACTAGCCTTGTTTAGTCTTAGAGATCTCTTTTCTCTTTTTCACAATTAAAAAAAGCCAAATGAATTCTCTTTTTCCTTATTTAACAACACTTTTTAGCAACTCAATTCTGTCAAGCAAATTCCTTATTTTGCCTCTATCTTTGTTTCTACTCATATATTTTTTAAATCATAAAATGTATTAGAATCATGATGACGTATAGATTATTTTTCACTATCACATGTATATCTTCCAAAAAATTCAATTTTTGGCTATTTTTTACACTAACTTCTATAGGTTCACCTAGTGTACTCTACATTAGACACCTTCATTTTTACAATCTACTTATTTATTTATGGAATTGAGGTAAGTTAAAGGTATATTTTTTTCAATATAGTTATTTCATTTATCTTATTTGATGCTTACTTTACCATACTTAGCATCAACATTGTGTGTTATCATATTTTCTTCTAAAGCAACATCTAGTGTTGCACTTACATGACATATGATGAGCTTTAACTAGGGCATATGTATACACATAATACTTTTAAATTTTATTAATTATTGATACTTTGTATCTTATAGGCATCTATCAAGTCTTGATCTCTCTTAGTGCATGCCTTAAGGGGTGCATTGGGAAAGGGGTGGGTAGACCATCAATGCTTGATAAGATTATTATTCCTTTTGCCACTTTCCATCCACACTCTAACCTCTTAAAACCATTGAACCCAAGCTTATTCTTCTTAGTTATACCTATTCCTATCATTTTATATGATTTATCCTTCATTTATTGCCTTATCACCCTTTTGACCTATTAGTTGTGTTAGGTCCACTAGGTCGACCTAGCACATTTTAGGGATTTTTTTTCTTTTAGTTTGTTGGCCTCTTGGCTGACCTAGCACAGACCTAGAGAGTTAGCCCTTAAAATGTGCTAGGTTGATTAGGTCAACCTAGCACAACCAATGTTCTCAAATGTCTTTATGGTAAGTTACTAATATATATATATATATATATATATATATATATATATATATATATATATACAAGGTCATTTACCACCATTAAATAAGAGCAAATAATTAAGTAAAGAATTGTAAATGAGCATCTACCTATTGACCATTCTACTTGGGAAATAAAGATTTAGGTTCAATAATTTATTTAGATCTCTGATCTCATCTTATGGATAAGTATTTTAAATGCTTAGATAGGTTGTGTATCCTAGAGCTGATTTATCTTAGTTTTCCTTACATACAATGATAATCTCTTATGAAGCACCTTAGCTAAGGGGGAGATTATGGTTCAACAGGTTCATCTTCAAAAGTGAGTATTCCTAAATTTATTCTTCCTTTGTAAGAGTAGATAGATAGAGAATTTGTATTCTTCTCTTCCATGTATTATGATACCATATACATTGACATGAGTATATGTCTTCTATACATGTTTAGTTTAGTTATTTATTTGTTTTATTTTTAACCCCCACTTTGTGCCACAAGCTTTGATGCATACTAGATTACATTTACTTTTCTTTTTATTAGATTAGTTAAATATTAAATCATATGAATATTTTAGGGTTGTTGTATAATTGTGTTAGGATATAGGATATGGAATCCTACCTCACATGGTGTGTTGTGACAAGTGATCTCCTAATTAGGTCTAGTGGATCCTCACATTGGTCATGATCTTGCTTAACAATTGTATGATCTCTAATTTCAAGCATAGGTGTGTGTTATCCCATCCGATATAGGATTGATTTATGGGCATGATGTATTTATGATTACATACATAAACCTTGGGAATATTACCCATAATTTTATTTGAAGAGAGGTGAGTGTTGAGATGATCCTAGAATCTTGGCACATGTCAAAACACATGTCAATAGAATTGGTGATAGAAGGAGGTCCTAAATCTAAAACTAAAATTTTAGCAAAAAGTTTCAAACTTAAAAATTTGGGAGAATTCCCCATGCTTGGGTGGTCTAAAATCTAAACTAGAAAATAGATGGATACCCACAAGTTGAAAGTTTGTAGAGGCTGATTTTGAGTTATTAAAACTCACTAAACATTGAAAACTGAAGGTAAATAAAATTAAATCCAAAACAAGACAAATACATTTATCTAGTATCTCATCTACTACTATAACTCCATTTATCAATCTTTTTGATACCCCTCAAAACCTACTGATGGTGACTAATCTTGATTGGCTTGGTGGAGGTGAATGACTTATTAATGTCCTAGGTCCTATTAATGATTTACTTAAGAAATTAGATAAATGTTTCACAAAGTATACACCTAGATGGATTTAAATAACTAAAGATCACAATCAATCATTTAAAGATGTCTTGATCCAAACACAAGTTCAACATGAAGATGTGGCTTTTCACCTCTTTCCTTACTCTATGGGATATGTTGCTTACACTTGGTACCTTATCCTAAATAGATATATTACTTGTTGGGCTGATTTAGAAATAATGTTTTTTTATCACTTTTTGCTTCCTATTGATATAATTATCTTATACCACCACTTTTTGGCTAATCGTATGGATCCAAATGAGCCTATGAGTGTTTTCAATGTATTCTTCCATAAGCTTTATCATAGGTTAAAAAACTCATACATTCAAATAAAAGAATCTACCATGCAAACATACCTAAGATATTTAGACTTGATGACATCCATATTCCTTAAAAAGATCCCAACAACCCTCTTATCATTATCCTTGGTTTAAAATGAGGCTATAAACATTGAGCAGTAAATAGTTCCACAAGGATATGGAATGGGTCTTTTTCCATCACTAAGTCAACCAAGTTATTTCAATTAGATTACAATAATCAATCATGCTCTTCAACATGAAATACCATTGATGAATTTGATCTTGGGTTCCCTATACATAAATACAAACTTGGTCTACAATCTAACACCAATGAATTACATGCCTAGTGGGCTACCTTATGTGCCTCTCAATCATTTTTCCACAACAAAACAATTAATAACTTATCCTCATTGTATATGTACCTTAGGATTTCAAAAAGGAAACATTAAGTAGATTAGTATTTTGTTAGTCCAAATGAGAAAACATCAAGAACAATAATTCACTAAGATTAAACCCTTTTGCCTAAGAACTAAGGAGAGCATAACATAATAAGTGAGAGCACAAAATAGAGATGTAGATAATACAATTTTCTTACCTCCCTAATCACATATGATGCATACTCATTGGCATAAGGATGTTGATTCTTGGATTATGATAATTTTAGTATTTTATCAATGCTCTTCCATGGCAATAACATCTCTCCAATAGTCACTTGTGTCTTGGTGTGAAGCTTGTCATAATTTGGGAATTATAACACTACTCTCAAAGGCTTCAAGAAGGTATTCTAATAGAATAACCTTACATACAAAATCTTGTTTATCAATGGTGTGGGTACTTGTATTTATAGATCAAAGAAATAACTCTAACCATAGGTATGTTAGGTTGAATTCTAACTTGGCTTGAGTAAAAATTAACCTTGGTTAAGTCAATATAACTTTGGGTGGGTTTAAGTCACTCATGAAATTTTGACACCTCAGTTTTTTATGTTTTTGAGGCATGATAACTCATTTTAGTTATTTGTGAGGTGTGTCATATTTTTGAATATTTATGAGAGAATAGATCACTTTATTATTTTATTTGACTCTTTGACTTCATTTTTGGCTAAAATTATTTTTTTAGTAAATGAAGTTCACTAACTTGATTTATAATTTTTGTTTTAGTCAAGTTAATTAAAATTTGCAATATAATTAATCTTTCTTATTTCTTTTTAGCTTTTGCAAATTATTTTAAATGTCATGAATTAATATTTTAACATGTCAAAAGTGTCAAATTACTAGGTCCTAATATGAGAAGGTTTAGAAATGAACTAGGTTAGTGATGCATACAAGATAATACACTAATTAAGCTAGCCTCATCACATTTATGGTCAATTAAATCCTTTGCACAGATGAAATTTTGTAATGCAGGTGATTTTTTAGGCTTAAAATGTGTCATTTGTTATAAATTGAGCTGAATACTAATTTAGACATGAAAGTGGCTAACAATAAGTGTTTATAGTATATAATAATACCAATGCCATGCCAAACACTAGGGGATACACTACTTATACTAACAATCAATAAGTTTTCATGTCATTTATAAATAATTATATGCCTATCAATAACACTTATAATCAAGCACATCCTACTATCCATAAATTCATAAATGTTAGTTCACCTATGGCTAACTTACAACTGTAAGTAGGAAATATAGAAAATGATGGTGTGAATCTTGAAGTAACCAACTTATAATAGATGGTTTAAAGGTTAACCAATGATATTTCAAATTGTGAAGATAAGTGCCTCAAATCACCAACCAAAATGAAAATAACCAATCATAAAATTAAAATTATAAATTCTAAATAACCAAAGGATAATGGAATGTGATACCAACAATAGAGGTGTGCCAAGCCCTTTAGATAATAATAACAACATTACTTCCATTGTAATGAACTTGACTGATTTAACACTACCCACTTGGTGTAGAATACACAATACAATAAACCACACAAATTAATTTTGCATTATTTATTTCTGCCTCAAACATCTTCCAAAAGGAGATAGATAATCTATAACTAGTACATGTACCTAAAAATAACTTAAATCAAGGTAGAGGTAATCTTAATATGGCTTTAGCTTTGGATACTTATGAGTTTCCATTCAAGAGTGATAATGAGCCAAAGGATAACCTATACAAGGTCAATGATTTTAAATAATTTCAAAGGGGAAAAATATTAGTTGAGGATAAAGTTTCAAAATCATTTGACTATCTGAATAACACTCAAGTTTTTTTATGACAAGAACTCAAGCAATAACCCATTTCTCCTATGGGATCTATTGCTAATTATAAAAAAAAGTCAAAATAGGTCAAACACATATAGTAAAAAAATTATATATGGATCTATTATAATTTTATATTGTGTGTCACAATCAATTTAATTTCATTCAATGAGTTATTAGCCTTGGTCATGGTCTATTTTAGTCCTAAGTCATTTTATGCCACTTAAGGGTCATATTTAGGAAATTTATGAAGGTGGTATAGTTTCCATTGATGTAAAAGTGTTATTAACTCTCTTTAAACATCCAATATATCATATTTATTATCAATAATGTCAGTCTTATCTGAAACTAATTAAAATTGAGAAAACAAGTGAAAAGGAGGTTTTGGTAGTTATACAGCCTATAGAGGAGTGTGTCACATGTGTAAATTTCTTATAGTGACCATTTAGATTCACTTACTTCATTACATGTTTTATCTTCTTTTTAATTCTCAAAAATGGCTGAAAATTATTCTACTCCTTCATTAATCCACTAGATAAGTAAATTTGGTTAATAGGTCTTCTAATGGTATGGTCAGTAGGAGAAGTTTAAATTTAAACTATCTTAGTGTTGGATATAAAACTTTGTCTAATTCAAATTCATGGTAGTAAGTGGCTAAAAATAAGTGTCTATAGTATATAATAATACCAATGCCATGCCAAACACTAGGGGATACACTACTTATACTAACAATCAATAAGTTGTCATGTCATTTATAAATTATTATATGCCTATCAATAACACTTATAATCAAACACATCCTACTATCCATAAATTTATAAATGTTAGTTCACCTATGGCTAACTTACCATTGTAAGTAGGAAATATAAAAAATGTTGGTGTGAATCTTGAAGTAACCAATTTATAATAGATGGTTTAGAGGTTAACCAATGATATGTCAAATTGTGAAGATAAGTGCTTCAAATCACCAACCAAAATGAAAATAACCAGTCATAAAATTAAAATTATAAATTATAAATAACCAAAGGATAATGGAATGTGATACCAATAATAGAGGTGTGTCAAGCCCTCTAGATAATAATAACATTACTTCCATTGTAATGAACTTGACTGATTTAACACTACCCACTTGGTGTAGAATACACATTACAATAAACCACACTAAAATTAATTTTCCATTATTTATTTGTGCCTCAGACATCTTCCAAAAGGAGATAGATAATCTAGAACTAGTACATGTACCTAAAAATAACTTAAATCAAGGTAGAGGTAATCTTAATATGGCTCTATCTTTGGATACTTATGAGTTTACATTCAAAAGTGATAATGAGCCAGAGGATAACCTATACGAGGTCCATGATTTTAAACAATTTCAAAGGGGAAAAAATTATTAGTTGAGGATAAAGTTTCAAAATCATTTGACTATCTGAATAACACTCAAATTTTTTTATGACAAGAACTCAAGCAATAACCCATTTTTCCTATGGGATCTATTGATAATTTTAAAAAAAAGACAAAATAGGTCAAATACATATAGTAAAAAAATTATATATGGATCTATTATAATTTTTTAGGGCGTGTCATGACCAATTTAATGTCATTCAATGAGTTATTAGCCTTGGTCATGGTCAATTTTAGTCCTAAGTCATTTTATGCCACTTAAGGGTCATATTTGGGAAATTTATGAAGTTGGTATAGTTTCCATTGATGTAAAAGTGTTATTAACTCTCTTTAAACATCCAATATATCATATTTATTATCAATAATGTTAGTCTTATTTGAAACTTATAAGTTCCTAATTAAAATTCAAAAAACAAGTGAAAAGGAGGTTTTGGTAGTTATACGGCCTATAGAGGAGTGTGTCACATGTGTAAATATCTTATAGAGACCATTTAGATTCACTTACTTCATTTACATGTTTTATCTTCTTTGTAATGCTCAAAAATGGCTGAAAATTATTCTACTCCTTCATTGATCCACTAGACAAGTAAAATTGGTTAATAGGTCTTTTGATGGTATGGTCAGTAGGAGAAGTTTAAATTTAAACAATCATAGTGGTGGATATAAAACTTTGTCTAATTCAAATTCATGGTAGTATTTCAAGGATTAGATGCCTATGCTTTATGAAACATCATTTAGAAGTTGACTATCTCATTTTAATTGCTAATCCCCACACCTTATAGGTTTTGCTTTTGTTTGAGTTTGTCCATACAAACCACTTGTTATAATTATTTATAGAATAAATGGACATATTTATCTCATAGTTTTCATCCTTTTTTCCTTGTTTTAAATTGAGTGAAGGATCTTAACATCTCAAGTTATAGGTTGAGATCACCATTGCTAAGTTATAAGCATTTGTCACTTTATGTAGAGGTCTTGGTTCTTGAAATGGTCTCAAGTGAGTGTGATATGTTATGTTTCATGTTTTCATGTCATTGTAATAACCTTTCCAAGATATCTCTCCAAGGATAATAATAATAATAAAGTTGCAATCAAGAATGTGAGACATAGTCATCTTTCTGCTTACATTCACGTACAGTCATGGTGAATGAGATATGTGAAGTTCTGATAATGTTCATGAAGATGAAATTAAAAGACTCAATATGTTTAACAAAAAAATTTAATCATTATCAATCAATTTAGGTTATTAAAATATCATATATTTGACTATGATAACTAGTTCAAGATACACACATAGTCTTGTACATTAATGGACACTTATAGGTGTCATACAAGGGGATAATCATGTGGAATGAAGTATGAGAACTATTTTGAACCTTTTAAATGAATAAATAATAAATTAGAGTACCTTTCAAAGGTATATAAATAATTTTAGGACCATATTATATCTTCACTTCCTTATCTACTATTGTGTGTTCACCTATAGGTCTCCATAGAGGTCTGAGTAACTAGAATTCTTTTATTTGGATATGTTGGAAACCTCCATAGAAGTTTGATGAGTTTAATGATGTTATATATATATCATGTTTGAGGTTATATAATGATATTCATACTTGATTCATATTATATTTTTGGAGAATGAGCTTTAGGGACAAGTTTCCTTAAAAACTCCAAAATAAAGCCCTATGTACTTTTATTATTACCATATGAATAGATGATAGGGATTCTAGATGAATCCAAATGATCCTATCATGAATCCCTATCCTAGGGGAGATAACTTAGACAAAGGAAGTGGAAATTTGGTTTCAATATGTGATGATTAAGATGCTTTTAAATCATGCAATTATTCACTGCATAAGGGTATTATTCTCTATAGCATCTTGAACCACAATTGACTTTACAGTCTAAGGTGGAAGTATAGGAACACACATTCATGTCAATTAGTTATATGAAGGTGAGATGTATTAGTGAATCCAAGAGAACATTGAAAAGGGTTTAAATATAAGGCTTTTAATCAGGATCACAACCTACAAGACTTCTTTTTGGCCTAAAAAAGTACACCTATAATTTTCCAAGAAAAGTGACATAATAAAACCTAAAGGTTGAGTGATAGTTTCTATTTCTAAGAATGATATGAGTAAATTTAACTCATTTAATAGGAAAAGAGGATTTAAATAATTCTAAACATAAAATATAATATTCATGACATATATAGGTGTCCTTTTAATCTAAGAAAAGCTACCTATAATATGATTGTAGTGTGGCAATGCACTAATATAAGGAAGTATGTTCTTGTCTCAAGTCTTAAGCATGAAATACATTAAAATGAGGTTTAATTGAACTTTATGAGTAAGATTTAAGTATATAAAATTTATTCAAGGTATAATATGCCAACATACACCTACAAACATCTCCTTGAAAAAATAATGCAGTCATAATTGACTATCAACCAGGCTTGTCCATAAGGTGGGTGCATCTTCAAGATTTAGTAGAGGTTTTGATAACGAATATTATTGTAATGCTTTGAAAATTATAATAATAACTTAATGAGATGATCAAGGCATATAAATATGGTAAATATGGATTCTATCATGACAACATATAGTTGATACATGATTCTAGCATGACAACATATAGTTGATACACAAGATACTACACAGCCAGTAAGTGGAAAAGTTTATCTTAGGTTTTAAGATGCTTGGGAGGCCTATTGATGTAAAAAAACCCTAATTTTTTTTAATAGGGTCCAAACCACTTGATGAAGCCTCTCATACCATTATTTTTTCTAATTCAATGGGGGAAATGCCCACTATTCTATCTCAAATAGAGAGCACTACCTAAAGGCGTAAATTTATAGTTTTAGTTAGATAATAAGGAGAAGGTAAGATATGGATTGATAAATATTTGAAAAAAATGTGTAGGTGGTAGATATAGACATAAAAAAATCATGATGAAGGTCTCACAAGGGATATAAGTCAAACATAATGGCCTGAACTTACATAGGCATAGTCAAGTCCTTTAGGTCAAGTCTAGGCCTAAAGCCCTCAAAGAGGTTTGTTATCACTTATAACACTAGAGTACCATTTAAAAAAAATAAAACATGTCTATGGGGAGATATAAGGTGTGTATGATCCTTTATCATGTAGATAAAGACATGAGGAAGTCATTTCTTGACTCGAAAACATGACAAGGTATGCAAAATGGAGAGAGAAGCTTGAGAGGTCAACTTAGGAAGCTCACACCTATATAGAGGCTTAGAATGGTAACTTAAGTAGATAATATAAGTTTAATAGGGGCCAAATTAAGGATATAATATAATTTATTTAGGTTTCTAATGTCACAACTTTATGAATAATCCCTAGAGGCTAAAACCACCTAAAACCCTCTAAAACTCTTGCTAAGGACCCAATTAGAAAGATGAAGATGGAAAGGAATACAAATGATCTAGTTTGAATATGAAAGTTATTTGAGATTTCAGAGGACTCTCCAAGGCTCTTTCCCATAAATTTGAGTTCTACCTTACTTATATGGATACAGTGCAAAATCAATTTTCTTGATACTTTTTTGTGTTTCATAGGTATAAAAGGTTTCAAAGGATAAAATCCACTTTGGGAGGATGAATGGGACTAATATAACCCCTCATGTTCATTTATTTCATTATAAAAACACACAAGTACATCTAAAAGTACCTTCATCTCAACTAGTCTAAACTATCATAGTGAATAAAGAGTGATCACCAAGTGAGAAGATGACAACTCCAATTAGGAGGCCTTTTAAAGTATACCTAATGGATTTAGAGACTTTAGGATATTTTTAAGCTATCACATCACCTTATTTATGGATTTTATTGTAAAATTGAATAATTCTTTGGTTCAAAGTGTGAAGGGTGAGTGAAAGAAGGGTGATTATGATTGAAAGTAGTGATAACTCATTTCTAGAAGAATATCAATGATTAGGGACATAACCAATGCATGTTAGGGCCTATTTATAACCCCCCTTCACATTTAAACCATATCATATGTTCCTATTATATTTTTGATTACTAGTGGAAGGCTAAATGATGAAGGCAATTTTTAAACATGTAGTTGAAGAGTCTTATGAAACATTTGAGGAGTTTCATGCCTTTAAGGGACATTTGTTCAAGTAGACCTTGAATGGTCTATTAAATATTCCTTTTTATTGTATAAGTAACTCCCAATCTCATCTTGATAAATGTTTTAGTGACTCTTGGACTTCATTCTCTTCTCTCCTCTCTCAAATTCTATAAGTACTAGACATTTTGGCTCTTGTCTAATAATTCTACACCATGTATGGTGAAGACCTGCTAGTTTTATGATTTAATTTGCCTTTGAATAATACAATATATCTAGTTTTGATTTAATGAACATTTTTCTAAGTGTGAAAAGTGATAAATGGTTAAGTCTAGTGATTCTATCCTTGATTTTCCTTATCCTTTCATGTCTTATGCAAGAAGTTACTATTCTAACAAGTTGTATAGAGTGTAGCTAGTGTTTTTGGATACTTTAAAGTGTGAAAGTGTCTTTGGATTAAATAATCTAATCTCTAGTCTACTTACCTTGAGTTGTATCATGCATATCACCTCTATATTGAAATACTTATTTTACAACATTTTAAGACTTTAAAGCTAGTTTGTAGGTCTTGTTTCTTACAAAAATAAGTATGATATCCTGGTGGAAATAATTATGGTTTATCACCCCTATATATTAGCTTTATTTCATGTATACTTCTATCCCTTTTCCCACAAACAATTAGTAGTATAGATGATAAGCACTTCAAGACAAATTTAAGGAGCTAGCCCTTAAACCTAGAGATTTACTTCTATTATATGTGAACCCACATACATAGAAGTATTCTTATGTTGCCTAAATATTAGAGCAAGCTTGAAAAACCTCCTCTAGGGTGCAATATTTGGTGACAATAGGACCCACTACATATTATCAACCCAAGAATAAATCCAATCCAACATAGAGTGATAAGCCACTAGAACCAAGTGAATATGAATATAATATAATAGATGACTTGAAAAAAGTTAAGGACAATATCAAGAGGTTTGACTTGATTCAAATTTCAAACCAAAATTCTAAAATAACTAGATACTCTTAAAGGAAAAGAAATAAATATAATAATTAATGCTCATGTAAAATTTTATAAAGAGAAAACTAAAACACCTCCTTTTATCCTAACAATACAAATTTTTGGAAAAAACTTACACAACTATTTGGTGGATTTAGGTGCTTATGGTAAAGTCATGTCTTATGCCATCTACCAACAATTGCATTTGACACCTACAAAATCAAATATGAAGGTGGTTCAATTGGACAAATCAAAGGTGAATTTTATTGGTGAATTGAATCACATTTAAATATAGTTAACCTTGGATCTGAGGGCACATCAATTTATTAAAATTCAAGTATTTGATATACTTGATTCTTATGGTATGATCTTAAGTAGTGATTGGTCTAGAATGCTAAATAACTATATGGATAAAAAAATTATCATATGTGACTCTTAAGGTGAGGCATACCTGACCAAATCAAAATTAAATGTGAGCCCAAGATGGCTTAGATGATAATAAAATATAATAAAATGAATTAGATCTTGTTTGAATAATCAAATCTTGGGGTGTACACACTTGAGAAAGAAGTAGAGGATTACAATAAGTTATATATAAACATGTTGTATGTAAAAGAATTCATAAATTAAAAATCTTGATCAACTAGATGAGGATGATTTCCTCTGTACACCTAAAATAACTACATTTCCTAGTGCTATTATAGCATGCAAGGAGGTGAAACCAGTTGATCTAAGTGAAGAAAAAGACTTACAACAACTACTATCAGCATTAGTAATGATTAACTCATAAATTAATAAGCTTAATGATAATTATCCAAGCTAAGTTGAGGAATTGGTGAACTCCCATGATGAGAAAACAATTATTCCAAAAATTCCTATACTCACTTCTACCATTAAAAACTTGGCTATAAGATTTATATTAGTTGAAAAATAAGATATGTTTCCACTGGGCATTGAGAAAGATAATGAGGAAATCATTTATGGATATTAAAATTTTATGGTTCTAAATCCATAAGCAAATGTGGTATTAGTGTAGAGATCATATATCTCTGAGGGAAGTCATATCTAGTTGTGTTCCACATATAATTTGGTTACAAAAACAACATAGTTTAGTATGAGGCACTAGTTCATGGCCTCTTTTTCTCACTAAGAAATAAAGTCAAGAACCTCAAATTACTTGGTGATTTTGAACTAGTGGTAAAATAAATAAAAATCTAATATCATTGTAATTAAAAGTGTTGTCTAGGTATAGTAGCTGATTATGGAACTTTATAGACATCAATGCATTCAATATTAAGACTCTAATTCATAAAATAAATTGTATAGTGGATACATTGGCTACATATATGAGTACTCTAAAACCCATTGTTGAATCCAAGTTGAGAAGGTCATCAGTGGAGTTAGTCTCTACTCCTTTCATTCCCAATAATGTCAGGAACATCCAATTGTTAAATGATGATCAACATATAATTGACTCTGTGTTGTCCTATTTTTAAATAATCTAAAGGGTTTCCAAATTACTCCATTCCCATAATTTTGGAGAACTAATTAAATAATTAATTTTAAAAAATATATTATATGGTCCATTGTAATTTTTTTTTTGAAAAATGGGCCATTAAATATTATTATTTTATTGCACAAGTGGGGCATGGTTTTCTAGGTGGAGTTAATGTTGAGTTTATAAGAAAATTTTCCAAATGGAGCATTGATTTTTGGGAGAGGATATTTATGGGGGTTCTAAGGAAACTTATTTTATCAGTGGCTCAAATTTTGGAAAGTTTGAGAATAGAAAACAAATAAGGAAAAAGTAGGAGTTAAGTGAACTATGGCAAGTGAAATAAGATGGAAACTATTGCTTTTTTGAACTCATGTCTCCCCAAAGAAAGGAGTGGAGAATCTTTGTGGGTAAAATTATAAATGTATAAAAATGACACTTTGTATTTCCTATTTTAAAATTTATAATAAAATACATATGCATCTTGAATAATATTTACATGTAATTTTTAAAGGGACATGACAGTGTTACCAGAGACATAATATTTCCATCCTATAAGGTTTTAAGAATAGAGTTTTGAGAGAGAGAGAAACTAGACATTTTAAATGGGTACATTGATTTGTTTATCTTGGTAGGATTCATAATATTATTAATAGATAGGGAAAATGTAGATCCCATTCAAGATAAAATTATGGAAATATAGAAGAGCCAATATAAAATGATCAATTCAATTCAAAGTCTTCTAGATAACATGCAAAATTTAGTTATGGTTAAAACATCTCAAAAAGAAGAGGATACCAAGAAAGAACCCATGGGAAATAAATTTCCCTTCTCTTAAAAATAAACTTGGAAGCTAAGTCATATATGTTGGAGTAAAGAAGAAAATGTATAACCAGATTCTCAAGAGGTTATGCATCTAAGTGCACACAAAGAGGAGAAAACAATCTTACAAGAAGATGAAAGAAAGAAAGGCTTAGGTGAATCTACCATAGAAGATTCTAAGAGTAAATGTTTCTTACAGAATAAAGAAATAATAAAAAGAAAAAATGTGGTTTAAAATAAACTAACCACATTGCATTCAAGCATAAAGTATGTAATGAGGACCTAGAAAAGGTGTGATGAATAGATATAAAGAGCTAAGATAGCTAAGTTGATAGCCACTCAAGAAAAACAAAACCTTAAATTTTTCAAAGGTAATAATTCTAAAATCCTATAGAATAAGGTGGTTGTCATATCTAATGACTTAAAATATAGTTCTAAACTCCTGAGACACAGTGAAGGTTGCAAGGATTGATACTTAAAACTAAGCTTAGAGAAGAGTAAGAAGGAGATTGTAAGTTTATGTAATAATGGTGTCTTGAGAGCGCCAAAGAAGGGTTAAAAACTCTAAATAATATAAAAAGGAAATTTAATGTTTAATACTTGTGATTAAAGTCCTAAAACCCTCAAATGGAATCAGACCACTCTAATGAGTACCTACATGTCTATTAGAAGGACTACACTAGTGTTAATCCTAAAGAGAAGGCATAAAACATATAAGAGGAGAATTAGAGTCTAACTTAGATTATAAAATAGGTTAAAGAGTTAATTTAAATTCTAATTGACCTAAAGGAGAGTTCAATAGGTAATGACTTAGCAAAATCCATTAAAACACCAAAGACACAGTCCATATACACCTGCATATTACAAGGTCAATAAGTTAGCTTCAACGTATGAGAAAAGGAAATGAACCTATAGTGAAAATTGGGTTTATTTAATTTATATATGTGACCAATTATAAGATACATTTTAATTCATAAGACATTAGTAAAGATTTAAGAGAATGGTAAAAAAAATTACCTTAAACCTATACCTACACAGTCAGATTAGTATCTATAGTCCTACTTAATTTCATGAGAGGTATTTATTTATTGAGGTTTTTAAAGGTATATTAAAATAATTAACTCATATTATTTATGTCCTAATTCTAATATGATCTACATAGGACCTTCAAAGTTAGTAAGAAGATGATAATGTAGACAAGCCCTATCTAGGCCTATAGAACCTAACACTACATAGGTAGACATACAAGGACAATTAGGAGAAGATAGTTGGAATTGAGATGAGAAAATTGAGGACCATAAGTATGTAATAAATACCTTATAAAATAATATATAAGGTAATATATCATACAACATATGAGAAAAGTCTCAAACATAGTCAGCTAAGGTCATTATCATTGAATTGCTCAAGAACCCTAACATGAGTTAATGAAGGATATATCAGGGGTGGAGAATAAATTTGATAATATAATCATGTTATTAAGTCATGGTGTATGTCTCAAACCTATGGAGGTCATTGGCAACTCAAAATCAGATTCAGAACACCACCTGTAAATGTCTTTTCTCTCTAGACCTCACAAACATAGAATCTGATAGCTCAAGGGTCTCTTAAACATTCCCATGTCTTCCATGAAAATATGTATGGTGGATAAATATATTGGTAATAAAATTAAAAACATATATACTCATGATTCATGTCATTTGAATGTTCATCCAGAGCCTGTCCTTTATGAATCATCCTTAAGACCTTAAAGCACTCTTAGGCTACCAACAAGATCTTTAATGACAAATTGAGATAAATGATCCTCTAAATCACATTAAATGACCTATATTTCCCATTAAACCTAACATAAAATTTTTATGACTCTAATTATATTCTTTAGGTGTACTTTATCTATACTTGTAATTGTATGCACTATAATAAATGCACTATTTCAAGGTTTTTAGATGTTTTACAGGGATTTCAAAAATGTAAAACTTAAAAACTATTGGGAAAGGTAATTTGGTATGTGTTACACCTATTAAAGATAAAACATCTATACTATACATTTTTTAAGTGATCAAACAAATATCATTTTTCAACGTAATCTCAAATAGGCCTAAAATGAGACTAGGTTTCAAGGCCATTTCATGGTTCTCACACTTATATAGGGTATCATAGCCTCCAATTTAACATGGAGGTTATTTAAATGATATTTAAAGTGAATCACATGATTTTTTGTGGTTTCACATGTGTGGGAGAGATATGGAGTAGAAAACTAGTCTTTTAAGCAAGGATGCCTAATTGAGGAGAGAGAAAGGTGGAAAAAGGGCACTTCCACTTAGACTTTGGACATGAAATTTGACAATAAGATATAATGGGATATTTTATCCTTTTATATGTAAAAAATTTACAAATAACCTCCATAAATTCTTATACATAAGGAGGTTTACATGTTTTTAGGGCTATAAAAAATGAGGCCAAATGAGAGCTTTCGATGTAAAACAAGTTCTTGAGAGTAGTTTGAGACTTAAAAATGAGTTGTTTCAAGTATTATATTATGTTAAAAGTACATCTATGGAGAGATAATTAATTTTATAGGATTAATTCAAGTTTTGACACTTGTAAGCAAAATTGGCCTAGTGAGACAAAGAAACTTCTAGACAGCTATCAAGAGAATGAAGTGATTTGTCAAAGGGAAAATATATCAATTAAATGGAGTCAATATTAGATAAAATATGTAAATAAACATGAAATTACCATAAATAAAAACTTTTATCATTCCACAAGCCAAGGCAAAGGGCAATTTTGAAGAGGCAAGGCAAGGTGTTAAGAAAGGTTTAAAACTTCCATGCCAGTTGGAGTAGAAGAACATATTTAGAAGACTAACACTTGTCTATAGGAAATAATGGGGAATTTTAATACCTTATTCTTGTTGTAACTCCTTTTTAACACTTGTCTCTCTCTATCTTCTTCATCCATATCTCCTTCTTACTTTATCTATATATTCAACCTTGATTAACTAAGTATGTATCCTCCACCTAGGTATGGAAAATCCCTACCCATTTTCAACATTTGATCAATGAGAATAATCTAGTTTTACTTTCTCTAAGGAATGGTCTCAATATTCATGCTTGATTAGTTAACCTCACTAAGTGATAGTCTTGATTCATTGGCATGCTTATCCTTGTTTAGCCTTAATGTTCAATTTAGAATCCTTTTTGCAGGTCTCTTGAAGTGTCCAAGTTAGGTGTAAGTTTTTAGTGAGTAGTATTTTTAATAGTGTCATGTCATGACCTCTTAACTAGTCCTCCTAACTTAAACACTCTTCATAACCTTCATTAAGAAACATTGATGTAGAGAGGTAGATTTGGATTAGTTTCATGTGAATATTAGTCTCTTGTTTGAAGTGCATTTGCATCTAGTTGGTAGTGGTCAAATCATATTTGGTTCATCACCTCCATTACATTAGTTTTCTCTCCATTTTCCTAGAAAGTGGTAGATTATTGTTTGAGCCTATGTGATTCATCAAGGTGAGCTAGCACTTTAACCTATAGATTCAAATCTCTAATAGGGTACCCACAACCTTGAGGTGCTTCCATGTTAGATAAAATTTGGAATGCTTAAAATAACTTCTAAAAGATGAAAATTTGATTAATAACATTTTTATCATGCTCAGTGGGAATAAGGTCCAAAGTAGTGGAAGAATTTTTGGTTTTGTTCTTTTACCAATCAACCTTTTGAGTCATTAAAAACATCAATGGTGACTCCATGCATAATCATGTTATTATATCATACTAGTCACTTTTTAAAGTAGTAATTTTCATTTCATTATCTAAATGAGGTTGTTATGGTTGAATTTGAAGTAGAGTTCAATTTCATGTAAGTTGGTGAATCTATTCAAGCCTATAGTATTACCTATTATCCTTATGATGATAATTATCAACCTCACTATGATCCATATTAGTCCTAATATCCTTATCAACCTTTCATGAGTCAAACTAGTCATATGACTAGCCTTCTCAAGCTTGAGATGTTCCTAGCCAACATAATCACTTCTCAAATTAGTCCATTTAAAGTTTGAATCAAATTCTCTTAGGATATGAGAGGTACATGATAGAACTTAATACACAAAGTTAATATGGTCAATATATCCCTAGTCACCTCATCCATGATATGTGATATTCATTGCAACTAATTAAAGAAGAATGGGAACCTATTAAGAGAGTAAATTGGTAAAAATTATAAAGTTAGATGATGGATGTAAGTGGTCTCATTCAAATAATTTAAGATAATCTAAGAAACTATGAATAATAGTAGGTTAAACTCCATAAACCTTATACTTAATCATACACACCACCTTAACCCTCAAATATGTCACCCATTCTTCCCTAAGAAACCTTTCAAAGTGAAATTCCAAATGTTCCAAGTCCTTCATGTGTTACTTGAAATTTCCCTTCTTTTAATTGCATCTAAGAGATAATTCAAAGGAAATCATAGGTTTTCATTGATCATTTAATTATTGAGAACCAAAACGTTACCTTTCTTCCTCAAGAACCCTCCATGAAGTCTTTTAAAACTCCAAACTAGAATCAAGTGGTGAAATCATGGAGTGAGCAAGGTGAGATAAGTATATATTGGGGAGTTGAACTAAATGAATAATATAAACTTATCAAAGTCCCTCCCATCACTCCTCGAGAGCTCTCTCATATTCCATATCAACCTTCTTGTGTTCCTTATCATCACGAGGTCATTAACCACATTTAATAAAATTTATTCTAAGAGAATATAGATAAGAAAATAAAATAGTTAGAGATAAAGATAAGGAAGGAGGAAGAGAACCAAAATAAATATTTTGAAACCAAATAAATATTTTTGGTTACACAATCTCCATTTCCCTCTCCCTAAGAACCTATAACATGTCCATCTTGGACGTCTATCCAAGAATGTTTTCAAAGCAAAAAAGAGATTCTAATTGAGAAGGTTTAAGATAATGTTGTATCTATTGAAGATCATCAATAAGGCCATGATAAAGATGATGTGGTTGTTGAAAAAATGGGACACTCATATCCCAAATCAACTTGCTTTCCCTCCAATAATTCCTATAATAATCTTCTTTTCCTAATACCACAAGTTGAAAGAAAGATCTTTCTAACCCCATTCCCATTCATGATCCATCAACCATACCCCATACACCCTCTCCAACTCATAAAAAATTTCATCACCATCCCACCACATCCCTTCTTGAAGAGGAACCTATCCTATAGGAAGCAAACGAGGATACATTTTTAGATACAACTGAATGTTAAGGAGAATTTACAAGTGAGTTTGATGAGGAGATATTCATTGGTACCCCACTTATAGAAGAAAGGATTATTTTGGTTTTCAAGGATGATATTATTGGAGATGGTCTTGATGGTGTGCTTCAAGAATAAGATCCAACTCCCATCTAACTTTGTGGAGGTTACAACTAATAATGAGGTTAAAATTTCTCTAAATAAGCAAATTGAGGTCCTTAATGATGTTGACATAGTTCAAAATGAGAAAGAAGATAAATTTGAAGAAGATTGCTTGAAATCACCTCATGACTGCATATAATGTTTTGAAAATCTTCATAGCCATGTGGTTCTTGAGGAGAAAGAAGAAGATACTCTTCTATTTGGTCTGGCTTGTATTGATCAAAGAGAAGAGGATAATGATGATTGGAAATAATACCTTCAACATATTCAAGAGATTGAAATTATTTGAAAATATATGTTTTTTAATCAAGATAATGCTCATAAGGAGATTTAACAAGATATATTCATTGATGACAATGATACAACATGGAGTGGGTATGCAAAGATCCTTTAAGAGCTTGATGAGCTTGCAATAGCTATTAATAAGTATGTTATCATTCAATATGCCATTAAAGGCCTAATAAACATGCTTAGATGGAGTATCATTAGATGAAGTTGCATCTAAAGAGCATCGTGAAAAGGATCTTAAAGCATAATAGGAATTCATCTTCATAGGTATTGATTTTTAATTGTCATTCCATTTGAGAACATGCTAATAAGATTGACATTCAAGAAGAGGATGAAGACAACAAGACTAATGTATAAGAGGTAACTTGATTCATGTAATTCTTCATCTCATATATAAAGAGATACCAAAAGCTTCCCATTTGACCTAGGAAGAAGAAGAAAATTTGAGGTTAGTTGTATATAGTTAGTTTCTTTCTGGTATGTTGTGTTCCCTAAGTGCTTAGTTAGTACATGTGTGTGTTTGTTTCCTTTGCTTGGTGTGTTTTATCTTTTTTTATGTATTTTTAGGTCAAATCATCTTTTTTTTGTCATGTTAAAGGTCTGGTTAGGTGTTAATATAATTGCAAATGACTCTATTTCCTAATGGAAAGACAAAGCTACTGGTCTATTTAGCATAGCATGCATGCTACCCCTATGAATCACTAATTTGTTGACTAATTTTGACCCCCAAGATCAAAATGTCAACCAATATAGGAAAATAATTGAGTGTAATTTATTGTTAACCTATTTAAAATTCTTTTCATGCCTTATATGGTCTCTAAGAGGTCTTTCTAAACCCTTATTAGCATTGATTAAGGTTATTTTGGAGAAATAAAGGTAATACTTTATCTTTGTGTGTACTAGCCTAGTCATATCATGGAGTGATGTAACTTGGTAAATAGATATCATAGGTCCTTAGGTGAGATTAAAGGTCATTTCATGCCTTAATCACCTTCTATAATATTTCATGATGTTTTGGAAACTTTAAGGCTCTTTTGTGGACTTTAAGGTAGTGTTTTATAAGGAAAAAGGTAATTTTTGCTAATTTTCATGTATTTCAAAGATCCCCAAGTGAATAATATATAAAAGACACTTTAAAAATACTTTTTAACTATTATATATCTCCCCATTATGTCAGGATGTCACAAAATGGTTAGAATCTTGTAATTTAATGCTTAGATGGGAGTTTGATGCACTTGTACAAATTTCAAGAACTCACCTTTAGGTGGAAATAGCTCAAGAGTGTTCTTTAAAATTAAAATTATATAGGTTATAATCAATAATTGAAGTAATTTTTAGGTCTCAAAATTGTATAAAACTCTTTCTCTCTCTCCTATTGCTCTCTTCACAAGCTCATAAAGGTAATTTTCAAGTGAATGGTATAGGATGTACAAGTAGAGTTATAGGATAATATTTTGACCAGATTTGGGGAATCCTATGGGATCTCAATTATTGTAATTATTTATTTGATTGATATACTTATATTATGAATAATTTTTAAGGAGCTAAGGTATTTTTTTTAGGCTCAAATCCCCATAGGTTCAGTTTTGTGCATTTCCCATGCAAGTTTGAACTTATTCGTTACATGAAATCAATTAAAAAAGATAATAAAATATATTAATAACAATATTATACCTTCATCCACAAGGTTGACATTCATGGGAATCCATTTTTCAAGGAAATCTACTCTCTTACATAATTTATAGAGTGAAAATCATAGTTTCTATTTGTTCCAAGATTTTCAATGTCTGAGGTGATGAATGAAGTTTTCATATCATGTTATCATTATTATCATTCTCTATAATACTATCATGTCTCCATTGTCTCCTCCAACAATTCCTTCTCCAAGAAACTCATAGTGTTCTCTCATTTTAATGACTGTGAATATGACTACCTACATAAGAATGATTTCAAGAGGTTTTAAGTGTGTATTTTGAAAGTAATTTTAAGGTTTTTATGTCATGATAAGTTTGTTGAGACAATGAAGGAAATTAAAATGCTTAATATGTTATGTTGGTATCTTTTCAAAGTCTAAAGCATAAAGAATACAGACCTACAAGTCTATATACTTGTAATTCTACATTATGTTCTCATATGAATTACATTAGAATGTGTCTCAAGATCAATTTTAAAGCCTGAGTAATAAAGTCAATATGGTAACCTTATTCTTGGGTAAGAATTAAAAACTAGTGTAAAAAAAGTGGTCTTGAGACCCAAGGTCATAATAACACAAACTAACCTACAGGTTTGGTTTGATGGATACACTTAGTTTTCAACTTGAAAAGAAGACAAATGCATGGTAGTGAGTTTAAAATTTGGAACTTAGATCATAGAAAATTATAAAGTTTATTTGGGGTTAAATGAGAGACTCAAGAGACTCCTCCCTAATAGTTATACAAGTAAAAATGAAGGCATATAGGTTCTAAATATGTAGGTCCTCATTTTGGACTAAAACCATGTGCTCATACAAGGAAAGAGTGTGTATTAAAAACATAACTCTTTACAAGAATGAAATGAGAAAGTATAATAAAATGAAGCACCTATGTGTTTAAAAACCAATGAGGGTTAGTATGATCAATTTCATAGGCATAGACATTCATACACAAACATATATATGAAAGCAAGAAGTAACAGGCCTAAAAGATGCTATAAAAGATTCAGTGAGCCCTATGAGATAGTGGAAGTAAAACTTTAATGATGATTTTAATGTTTTCAAAATTCCATGATGGGGTAAGAATACCATCTTTAGTATCATGACAAACCTTTTCTAATGATTACCTACAAACACACCATAAGAAGGCCTGAATGTAGTCTAGAATAAGTGTATGCTTGGAGAGATATAAGGTCTAGGCAACTTCAAAAATGTTATGAACCCTCAGTAAGGTGGTTTTCATATCAAATGACTTGTAATAGAGTTCTATACTTCTAAGATAAAGTGAAGTTTCCAAGGAATGATACCAAACCTTTTCTAATGATTACCTACAAACACACCTTAAGAAGGCCTGAATGTAGTCTAGAATAAGTGTATGCTTGGAGAGATATAAGGTCTAGGCAACTTCAAAAATGTTATGAACCCTCAGTAAGGTGGTTTTCATATCAAATGACTTGTAATAGAGTTCTATACTTCTAAGATAAAGTGAATTTTCCAAGGAATGATACCTATATCTAGGCTTAAAGAAGAGTAAGAAGGAGACCATAGGTTTGTGGAATCATGTTGTCTTGAGAGTTACAAATAAGGGTTACAAAATTTGAATAATAGAACAAGGACATTGAATGTTCAATACTTGTTATTGAATTCCTAAAACACTAAAGTGAAATCAGACCACTCTAATGAGTACCTACATGTCTGATAGAAGGACTAGGCTAGTTTCAAGCCTAAAGAGAAGGAAGCACACATATAAAAGGAGAATTGGAGTTTAACTTGGATTAAAAAATAATTTTAATATTTCATTAAAAGTCCAATTTACCTAAAGGATATTTTAAGAGGCAATGACTTTGTAAGATCTATTCAAACACCACAATCATAGTCTATATGCACCTACATATTACAAGGTCAATAGGTTCACTTCAAAGTCTAAGAAAAGGAAATGCATAGATAGTGAAAATGGGGTTTATTTGATTTATAGATATGTCCAAGTCCAAGATTCATTTAAATTAAAAATATCCCAAGAAATAGTTAGGATAATGATCAAAATAGGACTTACCTTAAACCCCTACCTAAATAATTAGATTAGTGTCTAGAGGCCTCTAAAATATCATGAGAGGTATTGATTGATATAGGGAGTTATAAATATGGTGGTCCATATATTTAAGGAGTAAAATTTAGTTGGGTTGTCAGTTGGGTTACCATGAAATTTGGGTTGGTAACTAAAGTTAGGTTAGCATGCGAGTTGGGTTGCCATGCAAGTTAGGTTTCATGTTGAGTTGGGTTACTAGATTAGTGAATAGAGATGTGGTGGCTTGAGAACCCATCATATGGGATTCTCCAATTGCTTCCCATATTTGCATATATCACAAATAGAAACATAGAAATAATTATATGGTATAAAAATAGTGTAATTATGGAATTAAAACAATGTTACCATACATGATGGTAGAGTCCTCCTATGTTATAAAAGTGGGATCCATTGGCTACAGTCTCCATATCCAACCTTTTACAAATCAAAATAGTGACTCAAAAAATATTATGGATCATTAAATGACATGGGTTGACCTTGAAACATCTTGGACATTGTTAAGGACTCTAATTAGATTCTCTAGGGGTACTTTGTTTGTACTTGTAACTATATGGACTACAATAAATGCACTATTTTTCAAGAATTTTAATTTTTTTATAGGGATTTGAGTAATGAATAACTTAAAAACTATTGGGATAGATAATTTAGGATGTGTTACATCTATTAAATCCAAAAAAATCTATACTAGACATTTTTTAAGTGATTAAACAAATCTCTTTTTTCAAGGTAGTCTCAAATAGGCATAAAATGAGACTAGGTTTCAAGGCCATTTCATATCTCTCACACTTCCATAGGGTATCATAGCCTCAAATTTGACATGTAGTTTGGTGAAAATATAGATAAATTTAATCACACTTTTTGGTGGTTTCAGACATGTGCAAGAGATATGGAGTAGAAAATTAGTCTTATAAGCAAGGAGGCCTAGTCAATGCCTAATTGAGGAGAGATAAAGGTAGAAAAAGGCACTTTCACTCAGATTATGGACATGAAATTTGACATGAATCTTCAAGTGGATACTAGGTGCTCAAATAAGTTATTATTTTCCAAATAATCTTTTTGAATTCTTTTACACAAGGAGGTTTGTACATTTTCAGGGCTATAAGAAATGAGGCCAAATGAGAGATTTTGGTGTAGAACAAGTTATTAGGGATAGTTTGAGACTTAAAAATTAGTTTTTTTAGGTTTTATAGAACTTGAATATTTAATCCATGGAGATATAACAAATTAGAGAATATGAATTCAAGTTTTGACACTTGTATGCAAAACTGGCCTAGTGAGACAAAGAGACTTCTAAACACCTAGCAAGAGAATGAAGTGATGTGTCAAAATAAACCTTTAGATATTAGTTGAAATGTGTTAATAACATATAAATGATGTAACTCAACATGAATTTAACATTAATATTTCCACTTGTCATTCCACAAGCCAAGGCAAAGGGTAATTTTAAAGAGCAAGGCAAGGTGTCAAGTAAGTTTTTAAGCTTCCACATCGCTTGGAGTAGAAGAGAATATTTATAAGACTATCAATTTTATTTGAGGACATGATGTGATATTTTTTTACCTTATTATTTTTTAACCCCCCCCCCCCCCCCCCCCCCCTCTCTCTCTCTCTCTCTCTCTCTCTCTCTCTCTCTCTCTCTCTCTCTCTCTCTCTCTCTCTCTCTCTCTCTCTCTCTATCTATCTATCTATTCAACCTTTATTGGCTAATTCCATACCATTTTTAGCCTTTTATCAATGATAATAATATATTTTGACATTCTCCATGGATTAGGTTAAATATGCATGATTACTTATTTAATCTTGCTAAGTGATAGTCTTGATTCTTTGGTATGATTATCCTTGTTTAGAATTAATGTTCAGTTTGGAATCCTTTTTGAAAGTCTTTTAAAGTGTTTAAATGAGGTGTAAGTGTTAAGTGAGTATTATTTTCAATAGTTTCATGTCATGACCTCTTGATTATTCCTCCTCATAACCTTCATGAGAAACATTGATGTAAAGAGGTAGATTTGGATTAGTGTTATGTGGAAGTTAGTCTCTTGTTTGAAGTGCATTTGTAGCTAGTTGGTAGTGGTCAAATCATATTTGGTGCATCACCTCCATTAAATTACAGTTCTCTCCCTATTCCTATCAAGTGGTATATTATTATTTGAGCCTAAGTGATTCATCAAGGGGATCTATCCCTTTAATCTAGAGATTTACCTCTCCAATAAGGTTCCCACAACTTTGAGATATTTCCATGTTAAATCAAATTTGTAAGTCTTGAAACAACTTCTAAAGGGTGAAAATTTAATTTATAACAGGAATATGAAAACCAATTAATCCTAAAACTTTCCTCTAATTATTATCTATAGGGTTATGGGGTAGTATAATCAACTAATAAAACTTTTTTTGACGTAATTAAGAAAATATTGGCAAAGAACCTTAAGGATTGGCACAACATTTTGAAATTTATTTTATGGTCTGATAGAACCATAATTAAGATATCCATAATAACATCACCATTTCATATTATTTATGGATAATACCCCATATTTATGGTCAATTTGAGGATCCTTACATTTTAGTTTATGAGAGATCACCTGGAAACATATGATAAAAGAGAATCTCACCTACTCAACCTAATACAACTTAAAGAAAAACATGATGTATCCCTCTTGAATTTCACTAAAATCAAAAGTTTGTTAAATATTAATTTTACAAATGGAAAAAGGTGAAATCCTTTAGAATATTTGACCTAGTCCTTCTATGGGACAAGGCTCATGAAAAGAAGGGACAACATGGTAAGTTTGATTCCTTGTGGCTAGGTTCTTACTGAATCTCTAAAATCTTAGATGAGAATACATTATATCTAAGGTGTCTAACTATAGAGGATATCTCATTTATTATCAATGGGTAGTTCCTTAAACACCCCTTCCAAGTTTAAATTAGCCTAGCAAGTTCCTATATATACCTTTTCTTTCTCTTTCATGTTTTGTTTTTTTCTTTCCTACTTTATTGTTAGTTTAATTTACTTTTCTCCCCTTTCTGGCTTTTGTCATTAGTTTTGCCTCATTTTTTTCATATTTATAATCTATCCAACTTGTTTTTCCCTATAGGTTCCCTTGTTGTTCAAAATAAGGAAGAACAAAAAGCTTGTTCATAAGTAGCCCGAGTGATGCTTTTGGTATGTAAGTACTTTGAGTAGTTTTTGCCTTTAGATTTAATTTCTAAAATAGTTTCAAATATTTAGATATCGTATGTCTTATTAATTTGTTTGAGATTATTTAATTCATGTAAGTTATCTAATCAATCAATAAATTCTCTCAAAACCAAGTACAAATTTCATATCTCAGTGGTTTCTAGGTTTTCCTAGATGAACTTACTATGGTGAATATCTAGGGTGAAAAAACTCTAGTCCTACCCTTCACTTGATACAATGGTCCTATTTTATCCTAAAATTTCACCCTAGACAATTAATTTAGACCTAAATTTTAGGACAACATGGAACTATCTCTTTTGATAAACAAGCCACTACAAGAGATATATATCTAGGTTTGAAAGGGATAGCTCCCTTGACTATCTTCTAGGATCACACTACACTAGAATAATCTCTATTACAGGTGAAAAGGGAAGAATGATGCATAAAATAAACCTATGATAATGAGGTGATATACCAAGACAACTCCATATAACACACTTGCATCTACACTTAACAAAGAAAACCACTCAAACTAAATTTAACCCTATGTCCTTCTAGCATAAGTATTTCTCATAGAGGTAGATTGCTATGCCTATTTAGAGGTGGGTAAAAATAAGGTATGATATAATAAATTATCAGTTCCTCTCACACTCCAAAACACACTTAAAAAATAATACACTTTATGAAACCTGTTAGAAGATATGTGACTCACACAAACATGGAAGAGCATAAATGGAAGCAAGGAGAGCATGTCCATCACTTATCAACCACACAAACCACTTGACATAGTTAAGTAAGAGATTTTAGATATTGAATTCAACTTAGAAAACTTTATTGAAAGGAAAATAAGGTGTCAAAACTAACATGACCTCACCATACCAATTATGTATCCATTACAAAGCCAAAAAGGCTTGAATTTATAGAACACAAAAAAAAAGGGAGAAGTGAAGCTTGAGGGTCAAAATACTAAGTGTCAAACTTTGAGAACTAATTACATCTTCCATGGAATGAAGTGGAAAATATTTTAGGAGGTCATCGTAAACATGTATCAATCTGAAATAGAGCACTTGTTATAGTCTCAATTTGTATCCTCAAAAGGAGTTATTGAGGCTCCTTCCAACTTGAGCTATATAATGGGAACAACCCCAAGTTGTGGGTCATCTATGATGGAGTTGAACCTCTGGAGTAGGTCAGATCCTCTTTGAGACTCACCTAAACTAATGCTAGAATAATGCTTCATAGGGAAAAGAGTTACAAAGAAAATAAGGGATCCTAGACGCTAAAAGGGTGATGCACCAAATTTAAATGGACACTCACATAAGTTTTAACACACACTAGATCAACAAAAGACAACTATGGCTTACTCAATCTCACTAGTTACATAAATATTTCATAAAAGAGGTTTCAAGTAAAACACTAATCTGGACCTGTAAGTTAGTTTGAAAACACCTTCAAATACACAATCAAAAGAATAGTAAACTAGGAATAATATCTTTAACAAATTCACCATACACAAGCATACTAAGCACTGATTAAAGACAAGAGATAGGCAAAGAGTTGATCTTATTACATTAAAGGCAATTTTTACAATATTTTAACAAGTTTTAACCATATCAAATGAGCATACTTTTGTAAGATTCTCAATGAGTATCTTTGTCCCTGAAAAGAATGCTAAATTTCAAGAGCTAAGAACCCCTTTAATGCAAATGAAATTAGGATATATATGAGAAGAGAGAGAAATAAAGGATGTTGGATCATGTCATAAAAAAACACTTTATCCTGGGTCATTAATTGAACATGAGCCACCACCTTTTCCTCTTTAGCCAATGAAAGCCTTGTGACCTTTTTTATCAATCATGATAATGTTCATGTCTTATTGAGTGAAAAAGTACCCAAAGGTTCCAAAGATGCATTGAATGATCTTGGTTATAGTTTCCAACACTATACCTTTTCTTTAATCCTTCATGCCATCTCTCACTTGAGGAAAAAAACCCATGCTCATGGGTCTAATTGGATTATGGCTTTGTGAATTTTAGGTGGATGCTTCTCGATAATATGGACATGCTAAAGGATAAAGACGCCTTGCATTAATCACATCTCTATTTTACCTTCATATCTAGATTATGGGTCCATCCTATAGATGGAAAACCAATCTAAGGCTATTGGTTTTTCTATAGCCTTTATATTAATACATTCTTATAGACTATAAATACCTTTTTATAGATCATAATATATTCAAATAGATCCATTCTTTCTCTATAGGGGCCTGAAATTTATATATGTGTGGATCCTTCTTTGAAACAGTGAACACTATTGCAAAAAAACCCTACCTAATACAAATTTATGAACTAGAGGTCCATATTTAGCTCCAATGGTAGTCCTTTATATTCTTTGTATCTGATTACATCACTTAGACTACTCCATGATGTTTGAACAAGATTTAATGGTGATAAGATGACCGTATAAAACCTTATTTTCCATGGTCAAAATTGGATTCTCAACCTCCATCAAAAACCCTGGGCTTACCTTTATTGTAATTGGTTGTTGAAATTTGACTAGGCTCATTGACATATTAACTCAACTTGCTCTATAAATTTTGATCTATAAAAATGTCCATGAATTATTGATTTTATGCCAGTTTAATTCACTATTGACACTTTTTAAGAACACATTTTCTTCTTAATTTTTTTGACTTCTTGACCATATACACACCCTCTGATCTTGATGAGTGATTAAATGTGATCCCTTAGAATTGCCTAGGACCCAATATTTGAACCCCAATGGTTAGTTTATGGAGTTTAAAATTAACATATCATGGACCATATTTGACATCTTGTAGAACATATTTGGCATCTCATAGACTATCAAATTTAAGCTTGTATAGATTTTTCTAAATGGGCCAACTTTGAAGGATTATAACTTGAAGTGAAAACTAATGGAGGCACCAAATTTTTAAAAGCTATTCTTGAGACTAAAAGGGATGAACCCATTTTATCCATTATTCCTAGGATATTTTTAAGTGAATATATTATATGTACAAGTTGGATAGTCCATTTCCTCTTGCATGATGTCTCTGTGCCTATCATGGTTGAAAATGGCTAAGTATGTAACTTAGTGAATTATATCTAAGGATCCAACTTTGAACATGCATAAATTCTAATTAACTTAATTGGATGACCTAAAAATTGGTGAATATGTTCTTGGGACTAAAATTAATAGACCTATATGACCCATTCTTCTTGAATCATCCACATGTGGAAATGGTGGCATCATCAAAATACCTACTCAAAAATTCTATCATTAGACCCAAAATGTCTAGATGGGCATAATGAAAACTAGATGAAGTATATGCACTCCCATACTCATTCTAAGCATTATTTACATCCCATAGGGTCTCTATAATGCTTTAGACTTGTCCCTTAGAGATTGACAACTTACACTTTAAGTGAACCTAAAGTGTTTCAAAAGCTTTGTTGGTAAAATGAGATCTTTGAACCACTCATTCCATTCACAACTTCTATATATCTACTCATCCATTAAAAACCTAATCCATATAGGCACACACTTAGTATGTGGGCCAAAAATGGCTAATATCTTTGGTAACTCACAAGGAAGCATGCCTACTATGCTTGAGAACCTAGACCATTTGCGTTGTCTGGTCTATTAGGCATGGAGTTATTAGCCCCTAAAAATGAGATAAACCTCTTTTGAAATAATAAGGAAAAAAAATTACCAAGGCATTTGGAAAAGGAAATAATAGGACATAAAATAAAAGCACACAAGATACTTAGAGAAAAGTATAAAAAGTACTCTAATATGTATAGTATGTTATAATAGATGTAATGTTATTTAATAATAGGGTTTAAATGAATATCATTGAATAGGATGGGTAATACCTCTCCATATAGTTTGGAAAGATAAAAATAATTATGTTCCTTGCATCAATGGACCAAATAAGGACCACACCACAAGCTATCAAACTTAGTATGGTTCCCTGGTTTGGCCTTATTTGAGTCCCATTTGAGGACTAGGTCCCGTTCCTTGAAGGTCCTTACTGTAGATATTTTGTCAAAGGAATTTTTTACCTTAGCTTGATGTGATTCCAAAGTTTTCATAACAAGGTCCCTATTTTCTTCCAACTCCATGAGTTATATCATGCTCACATTCATGGGCTCATCCTCCATCAACTCAAGTTGATGTGATAATTCCAATGCAGATAGCTCAAGGGAGATAGGAAATTTAGCTTCCATTCCATAAATAATAGCATATGGAGAATTGAAAATGGTAGTTTTATTATTCAACCTATCAGTCCATAAGGCTATATTTAGCTTGATGTGTCATGTTCTCTGATTCTCTTCCATGGTCCTCCTGATGATCCTCAGCAAATTCTTGTTTGTGGACTATGTCATCCATTTCTTTGAGGATAGTATTTGGAAGAGGTGTTGAGGTAGATGAAAAGTTTTATATCCCATTTAGTTATCTTCTTACTAAGTAATGCCAATCCATGATCATAAATTATGGTGGTTGGGACACCAAACCTAGTCACAATGCTATCATAGAAATCCAAGACTACATCTTCACTAGCCTCCTTCAAAGTAATGGCTTCCACCCACATGGTAAATTAGTTAGTTGCAATGATAACCCATTTATTCCCTACACTTTATGGTTGATTTCTCATCCCTATGTAGTATAAACCCCATTATATAAAGGGTTGTTCCACCTGAACATGATTGAGTGGAAGGGTTGCTAGTGTTTATTTTCTTGAAAAAAAGGCACACTTATTACATTTTCTAACCCATGTATGCGAATATTTGAAAATATTGGGCCAATAATAACCAGCCTTCATTATCTTTTCTATGGTGGTTTTATGTTCAAAATGACCTCCTAAAGGTCTATCATGGAATTGCTCTAAGAGTTTGGTCACTGGGTCATCATCTATGCATCTAAGGAGTACCCCATTGAGGTCCTTTCTAAAAATAAAACCATCAACTAATGTATAAGGTATAGATTGAAGCCTAAAATACCTTATTTTAGATCTATCTAAACCTTGGGGGCATTCTCTTGTTGTTAAAAAGTGAGCCATGTCTTGAAGCCAACTTTTTTGAAGTGAAGGTATACCTATTTATGAGTTATCTTGGGTCACCAAAATAACTTCCTTATCTTCTTCGAGGTCATTCACCATGTGTTCACACAAGCCCTTACCCTTGACCAACTTGGTGACCTTGATCTCAACATCATATTGAATGACCTTTATGATCCAAGTTGCTCTATTCTCATTTAAATCCTTGTTAAAGAGGAAATCCTTAACTCCAAGATGAGATACCATAAGATGGATCCTATTGTTGGAGAGCATGGGTCCAAAATTATTGAGGCTTCTCAATGATAAAAGAACTTACTTATAAATGAAAGTGTACCTCACCTCATATCCTTCTAGCCCTTAACTAAAAAAGGCAATTGGCGACTCCATTATTTTACCATTTTTTTGCATTGACATAGCTGATATGTTGTCAATGTTAGCAAAGGCATACAAAATGAAGTCCTTGGATAAATTAGGACTCAAGAGTGAGGTTACTTGGGTAATGGTCTAATTTATTACTTTAAAATATACCTTTCCTTCTTCTAACCAAGAAAACACTTGGATATTCTTTAACATGGTGGTGATAGGCTTGACCAGGTTTGCAAAACTAGGTATGAACCTTCTCATGAAGTTGATCTTCCCAAGGAAGCTCTGGATTCCTTTCCTATGTTTTAGTAAGGATAAGGCTAATATAGCACTTATTGTGTTAGGGTCAATGGATAATCCCTCTTTTGAAACAATATGACCCAATAGTTTGCCTTCATAAATAGAAAACTCACTTTTTTATTTAAAGAAATCTCATACTCTCTACATCTTTGGAATGTCAGCCTCAGATGGTCCATGTACTCACTAGCATTCTTGGAGAAGACTACAATGTCATCCAAGCAGACTAACACCATTTTATTTAGTAACCCTTAGAAGGCCATGTCCATTTTTATTTTAAAGTTTTCCCTAGCATTGGATAATCTAAAAGGAATCTTATGATAAGAAAATGTCCCCCACTTAGTGGTGAAGGTAGTCTTGTATTGGTCTTCCTCTCTCATTAAGACTTGGTTATAACTTGAATAGTCATTTAGGAGAGAGAAGCATTCTGAACCAACACCTAATTGAAGGATTTGCTCCATGGATGGTAAAGGGTAATGATCCTTCAAAGATACCCTATTAAGATCCTTGAAATACACACATAGTCTAATCTACCCACTCTTCTTTCTGATAGGTACTAGACTAGCTACCCATGAGGATTACTTAATTGGGAATATGATCCTAGATTTAATAAGCTTGGTCAAGTGCTTTCTCTTGAGTTATTCAATCTTGGGAGTTATGGGCCTCTGCTTCTACCTAATAGGATTAGAATTAACCTTTAGCTCTATAGTGTGTTGGGCCAATTTGGGATCAAATCCCCTTAGGTCACTATATTTCCAAACAAAAATGTCTACATATTCCTTACAAATCTCTATGAAAGAATGCCTTTTAGCTTTAGTTCTTACCTTTCCAAGCTTGAGGAGCTTATCTTCAAAGATAAGAACTCTCTCATAGTTCTCTTCATTAGTTGACATCACTAATTTATCCTTCCTTATATGGTCCCCTTCATGAAAGAGACCTTCTAGGGTCATTATCCCTTCAGGAAGAGTATTATACCTTAATTAAACAATCTACTTACCATACTGATGCTAAAAAAAATTTGGTTGAGGGAGGAGAACTCTGCTTCTTACTATAAAAAACATATAATCTTTTTGTCATTTTTAAAGATCTACCAATAAGCCTCATTATCTAGCACTGATGGTGTTATTACTAATTTGGCATGTGGTTTAACCTTGGTTATTTTCAATTCATTAAGGATATCAAAATGAGCCCCCACAACTGCTACCATATTAGCATGTTGATTCTAGCCCCTTGGGACTGATTGAATGTTTAATGACTCAAAGTCCTCAATTAAGTCCCACACTCTATGTTTTAATGACTTTATTAAGGGGTTATTAGTGGAATTCTAACCTTTGATTTAGTGTACAACCAATTCACTATCTCCATAGAATTTCAACTTTTTGATCCTTCTCTTATTAGTTCATTTAAGGCCATGGAAGAGACCCTCATATTCTGCTACATTGTAGGAGTAATTGAATTGGAACCTATATGAAGATAATTATTTGTCATTTGAAGGGGATATTAACATAAAACTTACACCCAATCCATGGTTTCTCCTTAAACCATCAAATCATAACTTCCATAGACCACTGAGATATTATTGAGGCCTCATGAGGGATGGCATGGGTTATTTTTCTTCATGCAAAAAAAAAACACCCAAGTCTCTTTATTCAACAACTTCTAAGGTTTTACACCAAATATATATCATAATATAGCTCATATAAGAAAATTTTTGGTACCTCTTCTGGGTGAGTATTTAACTCTTGCCCCGTTGCAAATTCATCCTCATCAATGATGGTGTAATTGATGTTGACACTATCTAGTCCATAGGACTCTATATAGAACTATGCAATGGGATCAACTTTTATTGACACTTTGGCCCCATACCTTATCATTAATTCCATATAGGACCAACCTATTGTGATATAACCCCTATCTTTGTTGTGAACTCTTTGGCTAGACATAGTGGAAAGTGAGAAGGCACATCCAAGATCAATACATCTTAAGCCACATATACACTTAAACAAGTGTGTAGGGTCATATTTAGGTCCATAATTATGTCATATGGCTTGGGAGAAGAGCCATCAAGTTACCACACTCCTTTTTACTGTAGTTCATATTTTAGACCAAGACGGTGAGCTATGGACTTTGGAATTACTAAGGTACTATCCCCACTATCCACTAGGAAATTGTGCACCAAAATTTTGTTAATGATCACTAAGATGTAGAAGGGAAGGGGCTTGAATTATTTACCTAATTTCCATTCATTTGGCCTTTCAAATACATTGGTGATAAATTCATTTACCTTTCTTGGTGGCTTATCTGTAACATTGATCTTTAACATTCATTCTTGAAGGATGTCTACTTAACTAGGCATAAAGAGCATATCCCACATGGGCACACTCACATTTTAATTTTTCATTTGTTTAATAATATTTATGGGTGAACTAACAACCTTTTATTTTGTTTTAAGAGCCACCACTATTGTTTTTTAAACTTGTGATCATTGAGGCACAAAAATATTCCCTTGGCTCTGATTATTTGGGGTTCCAAAAACTTTAGAGTGACAATAGGTTAATTTGGATTTTCCAATGGAGGATTAATGGTAGGGGAATCTTTAAAATATTCTTTTTTACCATCAATGTTCCTTCTTTTAGATCGTGTGTTTGCTTTCACTAGTATGTCAGGTTGGATATAACTAGCATGTTGGTTGAGTGCATAACACATTTATTATTCACAATTCATCATGGTAAAATATAGATAATTTGGTCCTTGACCTTATGAAGGATCCTTTGGCTTGGTCATCATAGGTACCTCTACATTTTTGGCCATGAGAGCTTGGTTGTATCCAAAATTAGCAATTTTTTTCCATTGATCATTAAAAACCTAGTTAAGGTCAATACTTGGGATAATGTTGACCAAAGGACTAATTCCAAGACATGGTACCCTACACTTCTTGAGCCAAATTATTTTGAAGTGGGACCAATCAGTTAGAATTACTAGCAACATTAGGATTATATTTATTCTACCTATTGTAACCATGCTTCCCTTGTCCTTGGTTTTGACCTTGGCCCTAGCTTTGGTAGTTTCCTTTATATGATGGCATATTTTCTTGAAAGGCTTGTTGTTGAGGTTGATATGAAATTTGATAAGGCCTATTAAAATCTTGTTACCTTTTGACATTTACTATCTCATTCCCCTAAGACTAAAACATGTTTTTGAGCTCTTGAAAGTTCTTTTGCTCTAGTGGATCACTAGATCCATTAGTGGAAGCATCTCATGTTTTGGAGTAGGGATTGAAGCAATTTTTAGTGGAGGAATGACATCTAGTGAAGGGATAGAAATGGGAGGTGGTCTAATTTTAGGAAATAAAGGCATTTTTGGTTTGGGTGTAAGCTTTCTAGTTTAAACTAAATAATTTTATGCTTTGATGGTGACTTCATATGCTTCCAGAAGTATATTCCCCCAATATATCAGATCATTACTATGATATCACTATTTAAATCCTTCAAATAATATAGAAATACAAAATTAGGAGTTGATCTAACTGAGACTTGGATTCTATCCCAAATGTTTTAGAACCTTAAGTTGAATTCTTGTATGACTTCATGATGAGCTCTCTTAATGGTAGTTAGTTATTCTTCAAGTGATAAATGGTCAATTTTTCCTCAAATATTATACACAAAGCTTCTCCTAATTGGTCTCATGTTTGAATGGAATTATAAGTATGGTCTCTATACCAATCTAAGGTCTTTCCTTTAAAATAAGTAGCTAATAACCTAATAGATATATTTCCCTCGGTGACATTATGGATATTGCAAAAATTGTCTATATCCATGAGGTGCTTAAAAGCTATTATAGCTTGGTCACTAGCATAATAAGGAACACTTTTAAGGGTTATATTTAGGATAGGATCATAGTGAGCAAGGGCTATGTAATGTCCCCAATTTTCTATTAAAATGGTTTAATTAATTAATTAAATTATTATGGAAATAAAGTTGACTTCTTCTAGAAGTTTCCTGAAAGGCTTTAAAAGAAGGGGAAGGCAAATGATTTGGATATCAATCTAATATCTTCTTTGCAAAAAATTATTCTGAGAAGCTTGAATCGGTGATTCAGCTGGAATCTCTGAGGACGAAACCCTTCTGTAGATTGACGAAGAGTTGGATGAAAACCCAGCCCTTTTGTCAGAGGTGGATTCGAGACGGAATCCAGAGTGTGCATATTGGTCAGATCGGGAGCTTCAGAGGGCCATTCACTGAGGATATCAGGGTTCAGCCTATGCAAAGGTCTCCAAGTATTTATCCTATGTTTTGATCCTAGGTTTATATATTTTATAGTCAGAGCAGGTTTGGTACAGATTCCGTACGAATAGACAGATCGGCACCAGGCCGTACCGGCAGATCCGGAAAAGGAAAGGGCACAGTTCGGCCGCAGGGTTTTACAGGGACCGGCATCGGCATATAGACCGACTTCGACCGATTATCTACCAACACCGGCAGTCAGCAGTCACGGAGTCACAGGCAGGCAGAGGTTGCCCTCAGACGACTGACGGTGGCAGGGTATCCACCGACGTCGGCATCATCAGCGACCGACGTCGGCGACTGTGTTTTCTGGACACAGCAGGCCGAGAGCACGCAATCCCAGGTTTTTTATTTCCAATTTGGTAGTTGTTATAATAATTGGGGTTTGAGACCAATCTGTAATAATTTTATGACATTTGGGGCTATAGTATCAGTTACATTCGGTTTTATATCTTTGTCCAATTGATTGAATGCTGTAAGTAGTGGAAATCAATTTTATTTGCTTTCAATCCTAGTTTGGGATCTTTCAGTGGTATCAGAGCCATGCATCTTGCCAGCCTGTAGGGGTAATTTCAGGGTCAATTTGATTATCATTATGGCTCTAAAAGGGGTCAAAGATTTGGAAGAAAGCATGCACAATGCAAAGAAGAAAATAGATAATCCATGTCAGCAAGCAGAGGACATTCTAAAAACTTTGGAGTTGGAAACTTATTTAAGCAAGGTTGATCAGTCAAATTCTTATGAGATGCAAACAACGCTATCTCCAGCGCTTGGTTCGTTGGTGAAGCCCCGTTTATTGAGACATCGTGATGAGGTGTTAAGACTTGCAGCTCTCTCTTGCATTAGTGAAATCATGAGGATCATAGCTGGCTTTGATTTTAATGATGATCAGATTATGAGAGAGGTACTTCATGCCATGGTAAAAAGCTTCAAAAAGTTGGATGACATTAGAGACCCTCATTTCTCTAAGAGGGCAAGATTACTTGAAATATTTGCAAGGTATGGATTTGAAAACCTTATGATGTTAGTAGGTTGTATTGGTGACATTCGCAGGATGTTTAAAATATTTTGGACTATTTTAGATGATTTTCATTCCAGTGATGTTTTAGCATCAATGCACTCTATCATGTTCACAATCTTGTTCGAGGAGGAGGATAAAATTTCTAAACTTTTGGCAGAAGATTTATGGTATGTCTGGACAAAAGGGAAAAATGTCTCACCTAGAGCTTGTAAGTGGTTAAAGAGTTTAATTAATAGGCCTAAAGATCGTAGTGCTTTCCCTATGACATGCAGCAACTTGCATGATAAGTTTGACAGTCACGCTGATCCAGTACAGGGAGATATTAACACCTCTTCAGGTAATGATTTATCTGCATTATCTTCACAGGTAGGACTAGTGGAGGATGTTATGGATGAGCTTTGTCTTAAGGTGAGTTTAACTCAGGAGTTAGACAGTGAGGATAAGTCTGATGCTTACATTCAGAGTGTGGAGGTGTACTCAGATGTTAGTACACTGAGTGTTGGTGATGAGTATGTTTCTATAGCTGCTTATGAGGAGCATGTGGTTGAGGCTCACACACATATTCAGGACTTGGGAGTACCTGATTCTGAGGAGTTTGGGATACCAGTGGAGTCGAGTCTCCAAATTGATTCTTCTCACACATTTGACAGTGTGGTATAGTTGGTTGTGCCACCATTACAGAGGAAGCAGTTATGGGATGGATTAACACCATCTTTTGTAGATGGAATTTGCAGTTACCAATTACACAGCCTAAAGTATCGACGCATCCAGGGCAGTTGTGAGTTCAGAGATGGGTTAAGTTGTGTTCGCCAATTTGATTATGGGTTCCTCTTTGTTTTACTTCTGATGATATTGTAGGGACTTACATTGATTTACAGCAGTGCAGAGCATAACTACATTTGGGATCCAGGAGGATCGAGTGGTTCATTGTTCTGAGATTGCTTGGGGACAAGCAATCTCTAGGAAGGGAGGACTGTAATGTCCCCAATTTTCTATTAAAATGGTTTAATTAATTAATTAAATTATTATGGAAATAAAGTTGACTTCTTCTAGAAGTTTCCTGAAAGGCTTTAAAAGAAGGGGAAGGCAAATGATTTGGATATCAATCTAATATCTTCTTTGCAAAAAATTATTCTGAGAAGCTTGAATCGGTGATTCAGCTGGAATCTCTGAGGATGAAACCCTTCAGTAGATTGACGAAGAGTTGGAGGAAAACCCAGCCCTTTTGTCAGAGGTGGATTCGAGATGGAATCCAGAGTGTGCATATTGGTCAGATCGGGAGCTTAAGAGGGCCATTCACTGAGGATATCAGGGTTCAGCCTATGCAAAGGTCTCCAGGTATTTATCCTATGTTTTGATCCCAGGTTTATATATTTTATAGTCAGAGCAGGTTTGGTACGGATTCCGTACGGATAGACAGATCGGCACCAGGCCGTACCGACAGATCCGGAAAAGGAAAGGGCACAGTTCGGCCGCAGGGTTTTACAGGGACCGGCATCGGCATATAAACCGACTTCGGCCGATTATCTACCGACACCGGCAGTCAGCAGTCACGGAGTCACAGGCAGGCAGAGGTCACCCTCAGATGACCGACGGTGGCAGGGTATCCACCGACGTCGGCATCATCAGCGACCGACATCGGCGACTGTGTTTTCTGGACACAGCAGGCCGAGAGCACGCAATCCCAGGTTTTTTATTTCCAATTTGGTAGTTGTTATAATAATTGGGGTTTGAGACCAATCTGTAATAATTTTATGACATTTGGGGCTATAGTATCAGTTACATTCGGTTTTATATCTTTGTCCAATTGATTGAATGCTGTAAGTAGTGGAAATCAATTTTATTTGCTTTCAATCCTAGTTTGGGATCTTTCAGGCTAAAGGGATTTGGCTATTGAAAGCCACAAAATCTCTAGGGACTACCATATCTATGGGAGGGTTTAATAAAGGTCTTGTGATAGGGGTAGGCCTTGAAAATGACCTAGGAGCAAAGTTTCCTTGACATGGATGTGTATTGACAAACCTTAAACTTTTTTCTGAATTTAAAGGTAGTTCAAAAAATATAAAGGGAATATCTATCAAAGTTGGCCTTGTTATCACCTTTGGCATGAGGTGAAGCTATAGTTATACACCCGAGTGTTGATTATTGCTTTTGGAGTCACCATATGTTAATACTTGGGATCTTATTAACTGTAAATTTGATCAAAATAACATCAACATTGATCAATTTTCCTTTTAGAGTGTGTCCCACTAGGCATGATAGAAAATATTATAGGCTCAATTTGTATACTTATAAGGAGTTATTTGAGATCCTTCTAATTTGAGCTATATAATGGGAACAACCCTAGGCTATGGGTCACCTATGGTGGAGTTAAACCTCTAGAGTAGGTTGGCTTCCTCTTTGATGCTCACCTAAACTAATGTTAGACTAATGATTCATAGGGAAAAAGGGTTAGAAAGAGAATAAGGGATCCTAAGAAGGATAAAAGGGTGATGCAGAAAAGTTATATGGGCACTCACATAAGTTTGAACACACACTTGATCAAAAAATGACAACTATGGCTTACTCACTCTCACTAGTTGCATAAATATTTCATATAAGAAGTTCCAAGTAGAACACTAATCTAGACTTGTAAGTTAGTTTCAAAACACCTTCAAAGAGGCAAGTAGAAGGACAAAAAACTAGGAAAAATCTCCTTCACAAATTCACCATACACAAGCATACTAAGCATTGATTAAAGACAAGAGATAGGCAAAGAGTTGATCCTATTTATTAAAAAGGTATTTATTAAAATATTTTGATAGGGTTTAACCATATCAAATGGGTACACTTTTTTAATATTCTAAATGAGTATCCTTATCCCAAAAAAGAATGTTATATTTTAAGAGCTGATAAGCCCTTCAATGGGAATGAGACTAGGATATATATGAGAAGAGAGAGAGAAAGAAAGGATGTGGGAGCATGCCATAAAAAAAAGAACACTTTGTCTTGGGTCATTAATTGAATCTAAGCCACCATCCTTTTCTCCTTAGCCAATGAAAACCTTGCCACCTTTTGATCAATTAGGACATTGTTCATGGCTTATAGAGTGAGAAAGTCCCCAAAGGTTTTGAGGATGTATTTAATGCTCATATCTATAGTTCCTAACACTAGACTTTTTTTTTTATCCTCCACACCATCTCCTACTTGATGACAAAACCCCATGCTCATGGATCTAACTAGATCATGACTTTGTGATTTTTAGGTGGTTATTTGTCAAGACTACAACCATGCTAAAGGATGAAGACCCCTTGCATCAATCACATCTCTAGTTTATCTTCATATCTAGATCATATTTCCATCTTATAGATGAAAAACCAATCTAAGTCCATTGGTTTTCCTATAGCTTTTATATTAATGTAGACCTATAGACTATAAGGCCTTTTTCTTGAAACATAATATGTTAAAATTAACCCATTCTATCTCTTTAGGGGCCTAGAGTATATATATACATGGATCCTTATTTGGAAAGGTGACCACTATTGTATAAAACCCCACTCGATATAAATTTATGAACCAGATGTATGTATTTATCTCTAATGGTGGTCCTTTATATTACTTATATCTGATTACATCACTTAGACTACTCTATGGCATTTGAATGAGATTTAATGGCAACAGGATGACCCTACAAAACCTTATTTTCCATGGTCAAAAATTTCTTCTCAACCTCTATAAAAAATATTGAGTTCACCTTTGTTCTAATTGGTTTTTGAAATCTAACTAGGCTTATTGACATATTTAATCATCTCACTCCATCAATTTTGATCTATATGAATACCCATGAGTCATTATTTTTTTTCTAGTTGAACATGCCATTGAAACTTGTCAATCATGCATTTGCTTCTTAGATTAATTAATTTCTTGACCATCTACACACCATCTGATCTTAATGAGTGATTAAATAAAAGCCCTTAGATATGTTAGGGACCCAATATTTGAACCCTGATGGTTAGTTTATGGATTTTAAAATTAACATCCCACAAACCATATTTGATGTCTTGTAGAATGTATTTAAAGTCTTGTAGACTATGAAATTTAAGCCCATATGGATTTTAGCATAGATTTATTTTGATGTTAGCACGAATGTCTAATGTTGTAGGTCCAACTTTTAAGGCTTATAACTTGAAGTGTAAAAGTCATGAAAGCACCAAATTTTCAAAAGATGTTCTTGAGATTGAAAAAGATGAACCCATTTAATCCACTAGTCCTAGGAGATTTGTAAGTGAAGATATTAAATGTACAAGTTAGCTGGTCCATTGTCTCTTGTGTGATGTCTATGTTCTTGTCATGGGCAAAAATAGCTAAGTATAGAACTTAGTGAATTTTATCTAAGGAGCCAACTTTGAACATGCATAACTTCTACTAGGCTTTAGTGAATGACCTCAAACTTAGCACATATTTTCATGGGACTAAAATGAATAGACCTATATGATCCATTCTTCTTGGGTCATCCACACATGGAAATGGTGACATTATCAAAATGCTTACTCATAAATTATGTCACTAGACCCAAAATGTCTTGATGAATGTAATGAAAAAATAGATGAATGATACTACACTACCATACTCATTCCAAGCATTCTTGACATCTTATATGAATTCTACAATGCTTTAGACTTGTCCCTTAGAAATTGAAAACTTACACATTAAGTGAATTTAAAGTTTTTTTGAAATCTTTGTTGGTAAAATGAGATCCTTGAACCACTCATTCCATCTAGAACATACATCTATCTACTCATCCATTAACAACTTGAATCCATTTGGGCACAAGCTTGGTATGTGGGCCAAAAATGGCTAACAACACCTTCCTCAAGTTGGCATAGACCCTTAACTACCTTGATTTGAAATTGACTTCATGATGGTCAGGAGTGCACTTGAGTGTCTAAAACTATAATATGGACCATTGCCACATATGATATGACATGATAAGGTAGATACAAGGTCATTTCATGTCATCTAAACTTCTCTAATTAATTCATTTATCCTTCTCACCTATCATTCACTACCTACAGCCATTAATCATTAGTCTTATAGGTCTATCCTCAAATTTTCCACCTAAAATGACTTGAAATTTCTCTAATAAATGAATTAAAAAGGATTTAGGACACTTATTGAATTCATATTTATCCTTTGCTCTATCAAATATACCTCAAAACATTCTAAGCTACCTTGATCACCATCTCACTAGGTAGTCACTTCTACCTACTCGTTATTTATTAAGACTATCTATGATGAATGAGCTTGTAAATGACTCTTCATGCATAACCATGGTTAGAAATGAGTTTGATAAGATATAACAATTCCTTGAAGACCTCCCTCAATGGCCCTTGTTTATTCTCCTCTGTACCTATCAAACATATCATATTTTGTAAGAAACATAGTATTAGACTAGCCTGTATAAATGCTAGTAAAGCTAAAGTGTATGTCATGGAGCCTAGGAGAGTTATAGACATGTCTAAGTTCATTTAATGTACATTTTATCCCACTTGGAATCATTTACAACCATATCTTTCCAATTATGTTTAAACTAGGGTTTTGAGAGGGTTATATGAGGTTGAGAATATTAAAGATTGTTCATAAAATCCTAACATCCAAACTTAGAACCAATTCCATAAATTTGGGATATAGAACCCCCTTAAACTCTCCCCAATTTATTGAGGTATCATGCACAATGTATATACATTTGTGAGTAAAATAGCATGGTCTCTAAATATTTCTCTTGCATTCTATGTACCCTTTGGATGGTTTTAGGTTAAATTAACCACTCTATGTTGTTTTTATACAAATGAATGGTTCTGGTAAACCTTATACCTCAAATTTAAGGTTCTCAATTATATTATATCATTAATTTGGTCTTATAAGTTAAGTTATACCCTTATAGGGCTTAGGTCTAGTTTTAGGCCTAATAGGCCTAACTGTGTTTGATTACCTATAACCACCATTGAGTGGTTTCCAACATATATATATATATATATATATATATATATATATATGATTTCAAACATTCCATCATCCTTATATAAACCTATAAAATCATTATATATTGCTTCTTTGTTCTCCCTTTCATCTTATCATGATTTATATATTATGCCTATGAATTAGACTATTTGGGAGTGCCCTCTATCTAAGATGAAATAGAGGGTATCTCCCCTATTTTATTGAAAAAAGTTATAGTACGAAGTAATTTACCAACTCATTAGGATTATTTTTACTATTTTTTAGAGTTAGATCACATCCATAAACCCCTCAAACCTTCAAATCTTTAAGACTCACTCACTAGGTCATGTGTACCATGTAGGACTTCGTTGATTATAGGAAGAGGTTAGAAACCTAGTCTTTATTCTATTTATCCTAGAAATTAAGGTCACATAAAATGATATAATTAATATGAGGATGTTTTAAATATGATAATTTACTTTTATCATTACATATCAAACCAACCCGCATACCTTATATGCTTAGACTAGTCTACAATAAAGACCAAAATGTAGGTGCCCATTTTAGGGAATCATGGGATTCCTATAGGTTTTAGTGCTAGTGTTTGTCAATAAATGCATAGGAAGTGACATCATCATTATGTAATTGATTTATGAATATTCATTCATTTCATGTTTATGACCATTAGTCAATCATGCATCCTTCACTAACATGAGCCAACTTGTGACTATGCTAGACTATAAGTTGTAACTCAAAATTCTCAAGTTTATTATAGGTGTATATTCATGTATGATTACTGTGTTTATCTCCTCCAATTTATTCTAAGTTTTTTGAGTGCATATTACACTTGTATGTATTCATCTCATACTTATGACATCATGTTTTCATATTATCACCATCCATAGACCATAGGTCTGCAATCAGACTGTAGATATTACCTTAGGAGGAACTACGAGGTTCTTATAAGCGGGAATTTCTTGTTTGAGGATCATATATATGACTCTCTTTAAAAAATTATGACCATCACACTTGAATAAACTCATTTATGTTTTCATACCATGCCTTCATACCATTATCCTCAATGGACTAAAGGTCACTACAAGTTATAGGTTCATTTTTCTTGAAAGCACTATAGCTTTCACTAAGTGTCTACAATGAAAATTTAATTGAATAAAAATCATCCAACCATTATCCCCTATTAACCTATGAATCTTCATTTCATGTTGAGATATTACATCTACATTAAATATACAAGAAATAAGTGGTTAGATTTGAAAAAATCATACAAACACTTACCAAAATATGATCCATTATTTAATCAAAGAACTCATTCAAAGATATTAAGGTAATTAAGATCATTTGCACTTTTATCAACTTTAGTTGACTACAATCTTTGAGATGACTACTAGGTCTACATTATAGACCTTGAATAGACTTTAGCACCTTACTTCAATTCATAAAAATGTGTATAACCTACTTCTTAGATTTTGAGTAGCCTTACTTTTATCCATACATTCTTGTAGTTGGTTGTAGGAGACTGTGTGCGTTGATATTTTGATTAGTCTTTATTGACTATATTAGAAACCTATCTCAATGAACTCCCAATCCCTCCAATGGGAAATATAAACAATCCATGCTATGCAATAATTTAAAACATGTTATCATTAAACCTAGTCCACTTATAGAGATATGAACTTTGTAACTATGGAAACTCTATTTGTAGACCTTAATGGTACTCATTACTAGCATAGTGAGATGTTTTTGCTAATTTCCTAGTCCTCACATGTGTAAAACCAATTTGATAATATGATAGGAGTGTTCATTATCTTTAATACCATGTTTATTGATTGGAAACATCATACAATTACAAATAGATAAGAAAAATGGAGGTCATGGGGATGAGCAAACAGTTTTAAGTCATTAGCATTCTTAAGAATGATTCATGGAGCATAGTACACCAAAATAAAAACTATAAAAATGAAAAATAATTGAATGAAGGCTAAAAAGTTCTCCAAATGAACTCATCTCAACTCTCCTCTTACTATCTGTACTAGCTAAAAATTGATTGACCTTTTTGATCTTGCAAAGAAAGCAAGGAGAGAGATAGACTAGTTTTTGGTAGTTTTAGACATGTTAAGGAAATATAAATTTGGAGATGAGTTGTGGGGAGATGAAGGGACACTCTTGAATAGTCACACATGCCAACTGGATTGTCTTTATCTATAAAACTACCCTTAACTACCTATTTTTTAGTGATGTCCTTAAATGGGCATTAAATATTCATTATGTTAGTTATAGAACTAACTCCTAACACTAAAATGACATAATAGATGTTGGAAAACACCTTAACACATCTATCTTTTCATGAATATTATGTACAAAATCCTAAAATGACTAAAAGGTAACCTAGAGGAAAATTAAGACATGAAATAAATGACCAAGCTGTAAAACACATTAAGTGACCTTAAACATGATCATGTGACTATTTATGACCTAGAAAGACCCTATAGGAAGTTTGAATATATAGGGGATTGACTTATTTGACCAAGGGCTCAAATTAGCCAATAGGTCCCCGACCTAGAATCAAACTACTTAAAAATAAAAAGATAAGATAAATCAAGACAACAAATGAAAATAAAAGAATAATTTTAATAAAAACATGATTTTGGGTAATTCGAGAAACTCCAACACATGATTTTTGACCTATTTGGTAGTGGAACAAGGCCTAGTGTAATAACACACTCAATTTTACCAAAATAGAGTAATTTTTTAATTAATTACACATATTCATCCTATATATTTCACCATCATAAATCTATTAAAGTGATCTTTAACTAATTGCATTATTTTAGTTAACCATAAGGATTATAGCTAATCCACTTAGCTAATGATCACCATGAAAAGTTATAAAAAATCAAGCACAATGATAAATAAATAATAAAGATTGCATTTAATTTATTAAATTAATCATATAATTTCATTCATGGCTGATATAACATTATAGCCACTACTATAAAAGTATAATGAATTAATATTATAATTTTAAAAATAAATAATAATACATGATACAAAGATCCACAGAGCATGGGTCTCCATAACTCAAGACTATTCATGACTCAAGTATCCATCAGTAATCTCAAGTGTAATCTCTAGTGTAGTACTATTGTGGGGAGGGAGAGAATCATCTAAGCACTTTTCTACACCAACCATAGACCATAGATCTATCACACTATCCCCCATCAAATAATGGCCCTCCCTTCTACAGATGGGTAGATAAAAATGATGTGAGAATCTAGAGTGATAACTAAAACCCATGTACTTTAATATAACTAATACATGATGTCTACCATATAGAACTCCATTCTTACATGATATCATAAAAAACATGTAAACTACATCAAACATATTAAATGATAATGTTTAAATATAAACATTACTTTAACCAAAGTTTTCAAATAGTTATTGATCTCTAAGATTAGTCAATTTTATACAAACCACTTTATCAGATTACATAATATTTATTTATTAGTGACACTATGTAAGTAAGTGAGGTTTGTCTCACTAATTACATAGGGGTTGTAATATAAGATATACATATATAATATATAAGCTCATAGATTCAACCTGGACATTTATTATAAGTAGATGTAAAACATGTTAAGTATGGAAACACATGATATTTGTAATAAGCTATGAAATCCAAAATGATGTGATTGAACTCTTCATTAACCTTTCAAAAAGGAAAAGTGGGGTACATATAAAGAAAATTAGGGAAACATAAGGAAGCCTCTAATTTTCCTAATTAAATAATTACAATAAAAGATAATTATCTTATGGACCCTTTACAACTAACCTAAGGAAGCTTAGAATGGCTATATGATTGTGTAGGAAAACCCTAATTAGAAAAATCACTACATGAATACTCCCCTTAAGCATAGTTTAGGTGAGATGAGAAATGGGTCTTAGCATTGAAAGGCTAATGAGGTACCTAAGTACATAGTGATGAACCTCTATAGGACGAAAAAGAAGGTGGAGTAGTCCTAAGCCCAATGAGAGCTCAAAAATGAACAAATTTACTCTCTATGAAAGAGTCCCAAGCCCAATGAGAGCTCAAAAATGAACAAATTTACTCTCTATGAAAGGTTTGGTTAGAATATATGTATTTTGCTCTGATGTTCAATAGTATCGAAGATCAATGACTTACTCATTGATAATATCCCTGATGAAATGTATATGAATTTCTATGTGTTTGGTCCTTTGATGAAGAAAAAAATTCTTAAAACTCTAGATAGTGCTTTGGTTGTCATAGTAGATGATTATTGGCTTATGAAATTGAACACCAAACTCAATGAAAATCCCCTAAAGCTAGATTGTTTTAGTGGTGGCATTAATAGCTCATCTGTATTCTACCTCTATGGATGATAAAGAAATTACATGATTCTTCTTGCTTGACCAACTTATTAGACCTAAACCAAGTGATAAAATGTATCTTGAGGTGGAATTTTGACTCTAAATATCTCCAGCCCAATCTGAATCTATGTATCTGATCAAATCAACCTTTGTTCATACAACATAGTGTATCCCATAGTTGTGTGAACCCTGAATGTAGTGAAGAATCTACTTTTATACTTTTTAGTGAAACTCATGTGGATCCTACATAAACTTGAAGACCAAACCAACTATATAGGATATGTCAAGTCTACTGTGTGTGAGATATATAAGATTTCCCATGAGTTGTTGATATGGTATTACATAAACAAGTGGTGTAAGATAATCAACCTTAAGCTCCAAAATAGATAACAAGGGAGTAAGAGTTATCTTACAATTAGCCATGTTAAACCTCACAAGAAAATCAAGAGAATATTTGTATTTTGATAAAGTTATCCCAAAATCTAATTGAATGATTTCAATCCTGATAAAGTAGTGTAGCAACCCCATGTCTATCATTGAAAATCTATCTGAAAGTGCAATTTTCACTATTGAGATGGTTGGTCATGAGCTCCCAATAATCAATAAGTCATCCACATAAAGAACTAAGATCAATAGAGAATCATCCTACCACAAGATGTAGACATTTAGATCTAAGTAGCATTTGGTGAACCTGACTGTGAGGAGAAAGGAGTCCATCTTGGCATATCATGCTCGAGGGGCTTATTTGAGTCTATAGATAAATTTCTTGAGTCTACAAACCAAGGAGGTGTCTTCTACAAAGCCTTGTGTTTGATCCATATATATCTCTTCCTTAAGATCACCATGTATAAAATCACTCTTTATGTCCATTTGGTGAACATCCCACTGATGTGTGGTTGTGATGGCTAGAGTGAGTTTTATAGACGTCATCTTGGCTATAAGAGCAAATGTCTCAGTGTAGTCTATTTTAAGAACTTGAGAAAACCCCTTTGTAACTAGATGATATTTGTACTTATCAACTAACCCATTTATACCATACTTGGTCTAATAAATCCATTTACACTACACCAATTTTCATCCTTTCAGAAGAGGGATCAAGTACCATGCTTTGTTCTTGATTATGGAACTATACTCTTCCTACATAGTAGAATCCCATTCTAGAATTCCAGATGCCTCATGAAAGGTTTACAAATATGAGACAATAAATAAGTAGGCATGTGATGTCCCTTAAAGCTATGATTATGTCTACCTTATATATGATGGATTTCCAACCCATCCTCCAACACTTTGAGGTGTCTGTCTAGCCCAAATAGGACCAAAATTATATGAGATTAGAGAATCAATAGGTGAGTCCTCATCATTTGTAGTATGAGTGTGAGAAGGAGGAGGAGAATCCTCATCACTAATCTCATTGCTTAAACTTGAAGAAGAAGAAGAAGAGTCATCCTCATCATTAGGAGGATCTTGAGGTAGATCTACATCACTGCTAGAAGTGGAATCAATGTCTAGTGAGACTTTTTAAGAGTTTGGAGTGCCAAGATTATGTTCATGTGGAACCTTAGAAAAATTGACACTATTTTCAATGAAAAACTCATGAATTTTAGGATTAAGAAGCCTATATCCCTCACACCCTTTGCACACCCCATAAAGATGCAAGACTAACTCTGAGGGTCCATTACCTTGCATTTCTTCTTGGGAACAAAGGCCATTGATGGTGATCCAAACACCCAAAAGTGATAAATGTGGGCTTATGACCATTCCAAGATTTAAAAAGAGTGATTACCTTCAAGGCTTTGTGTGTAACTTAGTTTTGAATATAGCACACATAGTTTATTGCTTCATCCCAATAGTGAGGAGAAAGAGACTTTGATTAAAGCATGTACTTTGTCATTTCCTTCAAGGTATATTTCTTGCATTTAGTCACACCATTTTTATGAAGACTATATGGAACTATGTGTTGCATCTAAATCCCCTTTGATGTGCAAAACTACTCAAACCTATTGTTGGCATACTCCTTTCCATTGTTAGTCCTTAATATTTTAATGGAATATTCTGATTACTTCTCCACAAGTGCCTTGAAGTCCTTAAAGTGATCAAGGACCTTAGACTTATTTTTGAGAAAAAAACTAGGTGTACCTCAAAAATTCATCAATGAATATGAGCATGTATCTTATCTTATTGAATGAATGTTTTAAAAATGGACATGCTAAGTCACTATGGACTATTTTTAGCTTGTGTTTGACTCTCCTTGGTTTGCCCTTGTCATATTTCTCTTGTGGATGCTTACCAAGAATGCATTCATTACATTAGATATCCAATAATTTGACTTTAGTAAATCTCAAAATCATGTCCTAATGAATTATTTGCTTTAAGTAATGGTAGTTTAAATGGCCAAACCATTCATGCCATAGTTTGCTCACTCTATTTGCATGAGTAAGCAGTGTAGCTAAGGGCTAATCTAGGTAAAACTATGAGAAGGTATTGTTGATGTAGGAAATTGAACCCTTGGTAGGAGGCTGAGCTCCTGCCTTCTCCTCGCAATTATGGAAACTCCCCTCTCATCTATGGGACTGGTAAAGCTGGAGGGGAGAGTCTCTAGATAAGGGCTAGCTCCCTTTGATGCATCATGTTCATTTCAGCAAGTGCTAATACATGTGTGTGTGTGTGTGTGTGTGTGTGTGTGTGTGTGTGTGTGTGTGTGTGTGTGTGTGTGTGTGTGTGTGTGTGTGTGTGTGTGTATGTATATATATATATGTATATATATATATAATGGGGGGGGTGAAAAGGGAAAGGAGGTTGCAAGAAAACAAACTACTCTAAAGAGGTGATGCACCAAAATAAGTTGACCTTCTCACATCCACACTCAGGATCAGACAAAAACAACATACATATGCTTCAGACTTGGCAGAAGGACCAGGCTACAAGAAAATTGTAGGGAGGTTCTCATGAAAACACAAGAACAGAGACTCACCAAGATGTTGTGAAATACACATTGTAAGTGACTTCCTCTATTCTATACTTCCAAATAGAGCTCTTCTCCTGTCAACTACAAAATGGCACCTTATAGATAACTGGTGTGTTGGTGTTGAAATTGTGAGAGCATCAAAAGACAATGACTAAACACAAATTAACACTCAGGATATACACAAAATATCTATCCAAGAAGAGGTAAAAATTGCATTTATAGATTCAGGTGGAAATTTTAGTAGGGTTATGCCTTGTAAAAATGTGGAAGATCCCCCTTTACAAATGACAAGTTTGCAATGTATATGAGAAGCAAGGAGGCCCATTTGGTGCTCCTTGTTTACAAGTGGCCTATCATGTCCCTTCATTGGGAAGAACAAGTCACTCAAAACATTAATGAACTGCACCCTTTGTCTATCCAAAATCTACTTTTTTAAGGTCAATACATGATTTGCCTGCTCATTAAATGTAAAATGGAGAAATTGGATGCATTACTAGTTGTTTGCCTCCTTTAGTGATCAATTAAAACCACTATTTCACCTGCTGGAGTCACTTCTCAAATCAGCACTTCCTCTTTCCACTTGGACTAACTGCTTGCTCATTCCATGCTTGTCTCCTTGTCTTTTCTCAAATTTGTCTCTTCTGGCTCCTTCAGTCCTCAGGGGTGAACATTCTTAGCAGGTTGCTTCATTTTGGGCTTCCTTTTTTAGCACTCTTTTAGTTTGAAAACAAATGGCCATTTCATTTTATGAAAGTTGACATTCACACAGCTGTTGGGTTTTGAAAACCAATGGCTAACTTGCTCTGTTAAATTTGACGTCCTCTAGGACATTTATCAGGGCCTTCACTGGCTTTCTGCGGCATCCTTGCCTTTGCTTTTTTCCTTAGCACCTTCTCGAAGGGATGGTGACCCTTCGGCCCTCAAAATTTCCCTTCACCTTTGGCCAAGATTCCCCTGTAAGGGCACCTGCCCTTTGGGGTCCTTTAGCGGGTCCTTTGCATCTCTGGACTACCCCCCGAGCTCCCGCTAACAATTTTCTTGAGTCACTTTTGCCTCCATGTATTTTCTATGGAATTTTGTCTGTGGACTTTTTCCCATGGGCAAAAAGTCTACAAAAATTCTCCTAGCTCTTTGCTTTAGCTTTGTAGTACACCTGAATTCCTTTAGACTTTTTGTCTGAAGGAATTCCTTCAAACAAAAAGTCTGAAGGAATTTGGGACTAAAGCAACTTTGAACTTAAACAAAATTGGACTTACCTGGTTTTTCCATTGAAGCATTGAAGCATCTGCCCTTCGACCAAGTGGAGAACCAATGAACTAGGTGTGGAACCAAAGCTAAACTGGGCCTGTCCAAACCTTGAAGATGAACCAAGTGCCGAAGAACCAAGAGGCTAAACCAAAGTAATGAATGAACCAAAGAACTATGGCAAATGAACTTGTGTAACCCGAAATGACTGGCTTCGAATAGCAAGGGAAGAAGGTGACCAAAATTTTCCTTGTGGGAAAAATTGGTCAATAGATTGGTGACTCACAGGGGAAGCATGCCTACTATGCTTAGAATCTAGTTACCTTGTAGTCCATTGGGCACGGAGTCAGACGGTAACTTTTAAAACCAGCAATAAATCTGATAAAACTAGAACCAGTCATGTAGATCTACCTCCAAGGAAATGAAAGCACATAAGACTAAGAAAACTACTACCTATGTAATAGCACTTAGGGAAAATAAGAAAGAAAATAAGGGAAAATATATACAAATGAAGAGAGACTCAGTGGCAATGGTTTAGATGTATCCCATTAACTAGGATACATAGTTCTTCATCATCTAACCTAGAGAGTTGGAAAGCATTATGCTACTTGCACTGAGTGATTATGTATGGGCCACTCCATAGGGTGTCAAATTTTGCATGCTCTCTAGGCTTAGCTCGATCTATATCCCATTTCAAGATAATGTCTCCTTCAAAGAAATCTTTTGACAAATATTTCTTGTTGAAGTGTCTTTTTACTTGCTATTGGCAACTAGTCATAGAAGCCATAGCCTGGTCCCTTACCTCTTGGAGCTCCATTAGCTCACACAGTCTAACCTCCATGCTACTTCTTTCTTTAAATTACAGCTAGTGAGTGAGGTCTAGTGCTATCAATTCAAGTGAGATAGGAAGCCTAGCTTCCCTTCCACATACGAGTGTATATGGAGAATTTTTGATTTCTCTCTTTGGAGTGATTCGATCAGCCCATAGAGCTATCTTTAGCTTGGCATGCCAAGTCCTCTAATTTTCTTCCATGGTCCTCTTTATGATTTTGATCAAATTTTTGTTGGTGGACTCAGCCAACCCATTCCCTTGTGGGTAGTAATTGGATGAAGTGCTAAGGTATATACCATGCCTTAGCACCCATTCACTTGTTTTGGTTCCCAGAAAAGCCAAGGTGTTATCTGAGATTATGGTGGCTGGAACCCTGAATCTTGTTACCAAGTCCTCATAAAACTCTAGGACTGTGCTTTCATTTGCCTCTTTTAGAGAAATAGCCTCCACCCACCTTGTGAAATAGTCTATGGCAGTCAGGACCCACTTGTGTCCAGCACTAGAGGGAGGATTGATCATCCCTATGAAATCTAGGTCCCACTACATGAATGGCTGCTCCACCTAAATAGGTTGTAGAGGCATGGTAGCCAACCATTGTTTTCCATCAAAAAGTGCACACTTTTGGCACTTTCTTACCCAAGCATGGGTGTCTTTGAAAAGAGTAGGCTAGAAATAGCTAGCTCTCATTATCCTTGCTGTAGTAACTCTAGGAGTGAAATGACCACCTACTAGCCCATCATGGAACTCAGCTAGTACCTTATCAACCTAGTTTGGGTTAATGCATCTTAGAAGGACCCTAGAGAGATCCTTCCTAAACAATACCTCATCAACTAAGACATAAGGGAGAGACTAGAGCTTAAAGTACCTTCTTCCAATCTTATCAAGACCCTATAGGCATTCACCAGTGAGAAGGAAATGCCTTATGTCCAGCATCCAATCCTTTATGATAGTTGGTTCCTCTATCGTGGCTACATCATGAATTAGTAAGCTGCCTTCCCTTTTTTTCTTGAAGTCTACAGCCAGCTATTCACACAGGTCTCTTTCCCTCACCAGCTTGGTGATCTTGATGTCTACATCATACTCCATCACTTTGGTGATCCACCCCACCCTTTTTTTCTTATGTCACGATTGGTCAAGAAATCCTTGACACCAGGATGTGGGACCATGAGGTGGACCCTACTGTTAGACAACATATGCCTGAATTTCTTCAGGCTCTGCACTACTACCAGGACTTACTTCTACACATACATGTATTTAAATTTGAAATCTTCTAACCCTTGGCTAAAAAAGGCAAGTGGTTACTCAAGGTCATCACTATTTTCTTGGGTAAGCATGGCAGAGATCACCTCTTCATTGTTGAAAGTGTAGAGGTTGAAGTCTTTGTTGAAGTTGGGGCTGATCAAAGTAGGAGCCTAGGTTATGGCCTACTTGATGGCTTCAAAGCTATATTTTCTTTGAGTTTTCCACTTGAACTCTTCAGCCTTCCTCAGTATAGAGGTGAGGGGCTTGACTATCTCAGTGAAATTCGAAATGAATCTCTGAATGAAATTTATCTTGCCAAAAAAACTCTGCAGGCCTTTCTTGTGCTTTGGTAGGGACATCTCCAGGATAGAATGAACTCTCTTAGGGTCAATGGATAATCCCTCCTTGGACATGATGTGGCCAAGGAGTTTCCTCTCATGAACAACAAACATGCATTTCTTTGTATTAAGAGAGATGCTAAATTCCCTACACCTTTCAAAAATTTGCCTGAGGTGTTCTATGTGTTGGCTCGCTTATTTAGAGAATACCATCACATCATCGAGGTATACTAGCATGTTATTGTTTATCAAGCCTCCAAAATCCATGTCCATGGCTCGCTAAAAGGTAGCACCAGCATTAGATAACCTGAATGGCATCTTCTTGTAGGCAAACATTCCCCATTTAGTAGTAAAGGCCATTTTGTGCTGGTCATAGCCTTGCACCAGAATCTGATTACACCCTAAATAACCATCCAGGAGGGAGAAATGCTCACTGCTTGTTACCTTTTAAAGGATCCACTCCATGCTTGGGAAGAGATAATGATCTTTTAAAGAGACTTTTTTAAGGTCTCTAAAGTTGACACATAGCCTGATCTCCCCATTTTTCTTTTTAACAGGAACGAGGTTGGCTAGCCATGAGGAATGTTTGATTGGAAATATAATTCTGGACTCAATCAATTTGGCCAATTCTCTCTACATAAGGGGATTAATTGTCAGACTGACAGGTCTCTACTTTTGCATGACTGTCTTGGCACCTTCTTCTAATTTGATGGTGTGCTGGGTGAGTCTTGGGTCAAAGCCCTTTAAGTCACTGTAATCCCATGCAAAAACATTTGTGAATTCCTAACATAATGAAATGAAAGTTCATCTTTCTTGAGTCGTGCAAACTTTTTCAAGTGCAAGCAGCTTGTCCTTAAAGATCTCTACCCTTTCGTAATTCTCCTCTTTGGTTGTGATGCATGCCTTGTCATTTCTCAATTGGTCATCTCCATTAAATATGCTCTCAAGCATGACCAGACCTTTATGAAGCTTATTATTCTTCAACTGAACAATCTAATTGCCATATTGATGTTACAACTTCACCTAATTCTATGTTTTGAACTTATCTTCTTCCTATAGGAAGAAATCTATTTATTGGTCACTTTCAAAAACTTGCCAATTTGCAATATTGTTTGGGACAAAAGGCCGAACTACCACCTTCAAGTGGCACAAACTATAGTCTCAACTTATTTCCTTGGAAACATCAAACTGAGCATCAATTGTTGCCAGCCTGTTTGCCTATTTTTTTTGCTCCCTGGGAATGGAGGCGATATTGAAAGCAATGAAATCTTCTACCAAGTCCTAGACCCTATGCTTGTAAGACTTCAGCAAGGAATTCTTGGTTAGATTCTGGCCTTTCACCTAATTTACATTCAGCTTACTGTCTCCCAAAATTTGCAACTCCTTAATCCCTATTTTTCTTGCCCATTCCATCCCATGGATAAGGGACTCATATTTTGCAACATTACTTGTACAAGAGAATTAGAAATGAAAAGCTAAAAAGTACCTATCCTTTGAAGAGGAGACCAACATCACCCCACCACTAGCTCCCAGCTTACTTCTGGAACCATCAAAATATAGCTGCCATAGACCAAGGTTATCCTAGCTAGCCTTAATTAAATTTGGCATGAAGGTCCCATCTTCATGCACACAGTAGACCCCAAGGTCTGCTTACTCAATGAACTTGTAAGGATCATGTTTGAAGTTATCATTTCCCCACTCATCCAAGAGTAGGTCTGTAACTCCTTCAAGAGTAGAGGATGGAGATTAGTCTGTCTGGGACTCTTCTAAGTGTTAATAATGGTGTAACCAATGTTTGCTACCTTGGGTGAGTATGGTTTTAGATGGTCCTTGTAGAGTGGCTCAAACTTGATTTTTACCTTAGTCCCATACTTGGTTCTAAAAACTAGATATGACCAATTCACTGCTAGATAGCCACCTATCTTTGATGTGAAGTCCCTGGACAAGCAAATTGTGAAATAAAGAGGAACATCTGCTACCACTATATCATGGGGAATTGAGAAGGTTGGGAAAGCATGCAATGTCAAGCCTAAACCCTTCACAATCCCAACTATTTTTGTAGGTGTCCCATCTATCTGTAGGACTCCTTTGTTCATCTCTTCATACTTAAGTCCCATCTTGTCAGCAATGCACTTGGGCATCACTGAGGTACTAGCCCCACTGTCAATTATGTAGTTGTGTACCAAGAAATCCCCAATGACCAAGGATACATAAAAAGGGGTAATTTTCTCTTCCTTCTTTACCTAACCTGAAGTGGAAGGTTGCCCATTTATCATCAAGACATTATCAGTGCTTGTTGGGATAGCTTGTCGATCTAGCTCATGCAATTCCTTCTTCAATACGTCCTTCTATCCTAGAAGAGACAAATAATCCCATAGAGAGATGTTCATATGTAACTTATTCTTCTGGTCCACTATATTGATCTGGGGACTGCCTCCTTTCAAGCTTTCTTTGGGGCTGATTCCAACCTGAGCTACAGGCTGAGGGGTTGAAGATGCAAACAACTATTTGAAATTTGGGGCCTTTTGATTTGAGTGTGATGGAGAAGGTGCTACTGTCGCTTGGGTGGTAGCTTGGGCTTCTCCCACTATTCTTCTCTTAAACCTTGTGTTGGCTATAGCATAGTTAGCCTAATTGTCTGTAGTGCCCACATAATTCATTGAATAAAATTCCCCTTCTAGATGATTCATGAGGGTAGAATCCAGCTGGGCCTAATTGCTACTCATGCTGGGTTGAGTTAGAGCCTTAAAAATCTAGGAATGAGTAGCTACCTAATTGTCTACATTTTGGAAATAATTCATCATCTCATTTGCATAAATAGCCTATTCCTGGCAATATTCCATGGTCAAACAACCTAGTTGTACCTGTACTAGATTATTTTAAACAGGCATCATGACTTTAGATGATGAGGGGGGCCTGAGTTGTAATTTTGAAATGGTGTGGTCTGAGTGAGTTGACCCTGCCCTTGATTATAGTTTTGGAAGGGAGGCCTAAGGGCTTGACCATAATGTTGGTATCCCTGATTCAGTCTGTTACTTTGAGCTTACTACCTTTTGAGAGCTACAAGTTCATTTGACATGCTCTGCAACAGACTTTTAACCTCATTAAGCTTATTGGTTGGAATAGTAGCTGGTTTCTCTATGGTAGGTAGAGGAGCCAATGTGGGAGTAATAGCCTAAATTAGAGGTAGGATTTTTGGGAAAAGTGGCATGTGAGGCCTAGGGGCTCTTTTCCCAGCCTGTACTAAGTAATTTTTATCTATTATGGCTATGTCATAAGCAATAGGTAGTATATGCCCTCCCATAGATTGGATCATCACAATAATATCACTGTTTAATGCCTTTAAATAGTACAAGAAAACATAGCTAGGAGTTGGTCTTACCAAGATGGGAATTCTATCCCAAGTCTTTTGAAATCATGTGTTAAAATCTTGCATATACTCATGTGGAGCTCTCTTTATGGTCATTAGCTACTCAGCTAGTGAGAGGCCATCTCTTTTTTGCCCAAAATAATCTATCAACTGAGTGCCCAATTCATTCCAAGAATGTATTGAATTTATAGGCAAGGTCTCGTACCAGTCAAGAGCCTTGCCTTTGAGAGATAATGCTAGCAATCTGATGGTGATATTTTCCTCTATTACATTATGAATATTTTAGAGGTTGGCAATATTCCTAATGTGATCAATGTCTATAATGGGTCCCTCTCCATTGAAAGAAGGCACATTTTTTAGGGTTATTCCCAAAATTGGATCATAGCATGGGAGATTCGAGGGGCTTTGACCATGAAAAGCTATAAAGGGTAAAGCCATGGCTGGGATAGGCTGTAACTATGGTTGTGTTGTGTATGCATCCCTTACGACAGGTCTAGGAGGATTGCTTGTTGGGTAAAGATGGGTCTTCTCAAATCATAGTCTTTTGTAGAGTTTAAAGGCAACTCAATGAAATCGAAAGGATCCCCTTTTGAAGTAGACCTTGTGGTGACTTTAGGCATAGAAAGTTAAGAAACTGGTCTTAATTTGAAAAGTTGAAGCTTTTACCAGTGGAGTCGCCAGATGCTAGAAAACTTTGAATTGTTGTGATAGGACTAGCATCAATCTTGAAACCTTGTTGAGTTAAAAAAACAAAGTCCCATCAAGCATGCCAAACCTATTGACGTAGGACGTCAAGCTCCTGCCTTCTCTTTGTAACTATGGAAACTCCCCTCTCATTTGTGGGACTGGCAAAGCATTACTAGCTGTTTGCCTCTAGTGATCAATTGCAACCATTATTTCACCTATTGGAATCACTTCTCAAATCGGCACTTCCTCTCACCACTTGGACTAACTACTTGCTCGTTCCATACTTGGCTCCTTCTCTTTTCTCAAATTTGTCTCTTCTGGCTCCTTCAGCCGTCGAGGGCAAACATTCTTAGTGGGTCACTTCATTTTGGGCTTCCTTTATTAGCGCTCTTTCAATTTGGAAACAAATAGCCATTTCATTTTATGAAATTTGACATTCATGTGGCCATTGTTTTTTGAAAACCAATGGCTAACTTGCTCTGTTAAATTTGATGTCCTTCGAGACATCCATCGGGCCCTTTATTGGCTTTTTATGGCATCTTTGCCTCTGCTTTTTTCCTTAAAACCTTCCTAAATGGATGGTGACCCTTCGGCCCTTAAAAGTGCCCTTCACCTTTGGTTGAGAGTCCCCCATAAGGGCACCTACCCTTTGGGGTCCTTCGGTGGGTCTTTTGCATCTTCGGACTGCCCCTCGGGTTCTTGCGGTCAATTTTCCTAGGTCACTTTTGCCTCTGTGTATTTTTTGTGGACTTTTGTCTGTGGACTTTTTCCCATGGACAAAAAGTCCATGGAAATTCTCCCATCTCTTTGCTTTAACTTTATAGTGCACCCAAATTCGTTTGAACTTTTTGTCTGAAGGAATTCAAGACTAAAGCAACTTTGAACTTAAACAAAATTGGGCTTACCTAGTTTTTCCATTGAAGCATTGAAGCATCTACCCTTCGACCAAGTGGAGAACTAATGAACTAGGTGTGGAACCAAAGTTAAACTGGACCTGTCTAAACCTTGAAGACAAATCAAGTGCTGAAGAACCAAGAGGCTGAACCAAAGTATTGAACCAACCAAAGAACCATGGCAAATGAACTTGTGCAACCCGAAATGACTGGCTTCGAATAGCAAGGGAAGAAGGTGACCAAAATTTTCCTTGTGGGAAAAATTGGTCAACATGTATATAGCCTATAATAATGATTTGCCTTACCATAAGCCATTTTGGTGTCACTCTGTAACTCCTTAATGACCGTTGAATCAAGTGTGAACTCAACTCACTTCCCTACACCTATGTGAGTGATTTGATATATTGACATAAGATTGGTGGATAGTGAAGAAACACATAGAACATCATTGAATGTATCATCACTTACTTTAATTGATCCTTTACCATTGAATTATTTTGAAGTGTCATTATCTATGAGAATTGAATAATTGAAGGCACAGAACATGGCTCTATTTTTGAAAATAGATCCTTTAAGGAGGCCATGTGATAAGAAGCACCCGAGTCAATAATCCAAGTCAAAGGTTGAGAAGCTACTAAAACAAGTGTCTTTCCCTTATTTTTACCCTTTTTATATATTTACCCTTTGTAAAATATTGTGCTAATGTGTTTTAAAATGAAGATTGAGTAACGTTGATGTTATTCTTCTCAAACATCTTAGTTAAGGTGTCAATATTCTTTTTCATGCACTGTGATTCATCATGCCCAAGTTTTTTACAAAAGTTACATTTGAGTTTCTCCTTATTAGGTTTCCCACTTAAGGATGACTCATTTGATGATGCATTAGGCTTAACATCTAATTTTTTATTCTTCTTATGCTCATGATTTGGTTTAGATTATTTCTTCTCTTGTTTACAACTACTAAAAGATTTCTTCTTGTCTTGATTGACAATCAAGGCATGTGATTTCAAAGACTTTAGTGCACCCATTTGAACCAAATTATGTTGATACTAAGTTAGATTGATAAAAAAAGTCATTAAATGATGAAATTTTCTAAGTGGATCTAAGTGCACATTTGGTAGCATGAAATGTAGAGATGAAAATTGAATAGTCATGACCTAGTTTTGCAAGCATGGATAGAATCAACTAGTCATCTATTTTCTTAGTGCCACATTGTTTCAACTATAGTCTTAGTGATTTTAAATTTATAAAGAAGTCTTGTAGGTTTTCATAGTCACCTAGGATCAATGTGATGAGCTCATTCTCTAGTTTATGACCCCTCATGATGTCCTACACTCTAAGAAGCTTGTCCAAGGCTGCCCAATTTTTGTTCAAGGTTTTTGCAATTTTAACATGAAATAAGAGGTTGGGAGACATTGACAAGCATAGAAACCCATAGGCCTTGCCACATATATTATACCATTTAACATTTTTTTCATCTTTAGATGGCTCAATTTCTTAACCCATAGTAATTCAATAGAATCCTTTACCTCTCAAAGTGAGTTGTATTTTAGACTTCCATTCTAGATAGTTAAATGGTGTGAGTGGTTGGATGTCTAGATCCATTAGTTCAAATTAAAATGAGAAAAATTGAAAATTTTAAATTATATTAAAAAATATAAATCACATAGTATAATTACCCCTTAAACTATCAAGAATACCCCCCTTGAAGTTACATTACACACATGATCAATCCTGGACATCAGGGACAATCGAGAATGCATCTATGAGCAATCAGTATGAGAAAGTATGAGAGGGACATTAGTCACTATTGATAATGTGTCTAAGAGGAAAGGTACAAACGTTTAAAGAGAGTTTTAAGCTATTACACCATGCAAAAAATGGATGTTATAAAAGTCTTGAAACAATGTCACCAATGCGTAGAGCTCAAGAAAATATGCACTTTCAAAAAAATGGAACCCAAAAAGGAGATATGGATTGAAAGTTATAGCACTTACTAGTTATTACTCCTACATATTTGTGGACCCTTTCCAATAATGTAAAGTTTATTTTCCAAACTTTTGTTTTTCATCCAAAAATCCAAAAAAAGAAACAAATTAACTCTATTTCTTCATTACCTTTCACCTCAAATTTGATGCCTTCCTAAACATCACATGGGTTTGTGTAGTTTCTTGACTTTAGGTTCTTGCAGTAGCATTACTTATAAAAATTAATGAGTAAGGCTCTTTGAAAACCCTAATGGGTCTCCTAGTGTAATTCAAGTTCTTCCACCTACTTGACTTATTACTTATAAAGCAAATAATGAGTAATAAGTAGTCAATCTCCACAAAACTAATTAGGTCTTACTAAGTGTAAATTAGGTTCTTCAAATGGCATGACTTATTAATTATAAATCAAATAATGAGTAATAAGTATTTGACCTCCATAAATCTGAATGAGTCTTGCTCAGTGTAAATTGGGTTCTTAAACCTGCACTACTTCAGACTCTTACACCTACATTACTTAAAAATTAAATGAGTAATAAGTAGTTACCCTTGGAAAACCTAAATTGGTCTTGTGAGCATAATTTGGTATGGAATCAAGTAATTTCCCTTCAAGAACCCAATTACTTACAAGAAATTACATTTTGAGAAGTCAAAGGAGTGTAAGAACCTAATTTGGTTTATGGAGAGTAAATTGGGGTTTTCAGGCTATATTACTTCATTCCTATAGATGTCTAACTAGATAGAAGAAATGGATTTTGAGGAAAATCTATGAAGTTTATCAAAAAACTAAGAATAACCCATTTTATATCTCAAAAAACCTATAAAATAGATGCAAATGTATTTTTAATCAAATGCCTTTTGACATGGGATTTGAGGTGAATTAATAAAATACCTTTGAGGTAAAAAATGGTAGCCAAGATAGAAGAAAAATCAGCAAGGTGAATGCATGGAGGATCTTAATAGGGAGTCTAATGCATGAGACTGTCAAGATAGCTCCAATACCATGAAAGATTATTCCAAGATCTCTAAATATTTTTCATGCAATCAAGTTTAATCCTATGCGGTAGCGTGAGATCTCCAACAAACACATGATATTTCTAATAATCTATGAAATCCAAAATGATACAATTAAATCCTTCATTAACCTTCCAAAAAGGAATAGTGGGGTACATATAGATAAAATTAGTGAAACATAAGGAATCCTATAATTTTACTAATTAAATAATTATAATAAAAGATAATCATCTTATGGACCCTTTATAACTAACCTAAGGAAGCTTAGAATGGCCATATGATCGTGTAGGCAAAACCCAGTGGGAAAAAACACTACACTTATAGAAATACCAACACATACATTTAGTCCATGAAATGTAATGCAATAATCTAATAATCATAATATTTATTATAGAATAATAAAAAAATCATAAAAAATCCTCAATATAAACATACCATCTGGGTAAGAATTATATCTAGATAGTAAGTTAGTAGTTACCAATATGTAACATAAAATATTATTGCATCCATGAAACATAACATTAGTCATATCATTATTTTTTCATATTCCAAAAATGGCAATAAACCAATCATTCATTAAAAATGTTATGTCTAAATATTTCTTGAATAATTAAATACACACTCATAATTTAGCCAAAAAACACCCATATATCTTTTTTTACCATGCAAAGATTATTATTTGAGTATATATATATATATATATAATCATGGAATATATGGATAGAATATTAAGTCCATATAGAGTATATTATATCTACATTGCATATACAGTTAAATGAAAGATTAGCTATTGTTTAGTATACATAGCAAAGTATATGTTTAACATATGCATATATGGTATACATGTAGATTCAGACTTAGTTATGATATACATGCATATTATAACTAAGTCTGAATCTACATGTATACCATATATGCATATGTTAAACATATACTTTTCTGTGTATACTAAACAATAGCTAATATTTCATTTAACTACATATGCATTATAGATACAATATACTCTATACAGACATAATATTCTATCCATATATTCCATGATTATCATGTATTGAATCAATGCATATACTTAGTTATCCAAGCACTAGTTCATCAACAAATAAAACTTAAGATAACCATCATGTTTTTATATTATATTAAAATAATAACTATCACAAAATTTATTTAAAGTGTATCCAATACTTAACACATAAATGGCCACTAAATTATAATAACCAACTTAATATTGTTTCACATATATCTTCATATAATTGAATAATCCCAAATTCAATGCTCCATTTAAATAGTCATGGAGTATGACTTAGCCAAATAATCTTGATCATTAAATTATTCCAAAAGACACAAATTAATTGAATCATAGACCCATTCAAATTTATTTCATAAATATTATATACTCAGCCATTTATGTCAAAATATTAATAATTCAATGAGAATATAACTCAAGCCTTGACCATGTATATACACCTCTTATAATATACTATTAAAGCAAATATTCAAACCTACCATAATTGGCATGAGGGTCTCACTCATAATTTATAAAACCAATCTGAGTGTATATAATGCAGATAGAATAAGATAAATATTTCACTAATAAATTTAGCCTTATTATTTACATAGTCCTTAAGGTATTTTCATATTAGGTTCCATTGAAAACCATATAAACCCAAACTTATCATTATATACTATATAAATTGAATTGTATAAGACTAAGTAATCCATATATTCCTATGAATAATGTGCATTCAATCTTTTGTCTAAGACTTATAACTGCCTTATATAAGTAATTATACTAATAAATACCCAGGCATGTAGCATATATAAACACTACACACACACACACACATTGATGCACATAATTTTACCTAAATGACTTTGTATCAAATTTTAACATGAGTTTATCTATACCATCAGATCTCATATAGGAAGTATAAAGTTGATATAGGTCTTAGTATATACCTAGATTCCTTTATATTTAATTTATATATTAAAACCATTTGACATTAAATTCATTTCATAGACTTAAGGTCAATTTATGATCACAATGTAAACATACATTAAATACATGTTCATGTGTGTGTGTGTGTGTGTGTGTGTGTGTGTGTGTGTGTGTGTGTGTGTGTGTGTGTGTGTTTATCTTTTTAAATTAACAAATAAAGATAAACCCATTATAAATCTTGGTGTATACTCTATTAAAATGAAAAATGAAACATATAGTTTCACCTAGGGTTTCATCATGTTATTTACACAAAGTATTTACACAGTTGCACCAATCTCATATTGTAATCATAACACACAATATTATTTATCTTTCTTATTTTAATTGAATTTATTTGTGCATGGCAAGGGTTTTGAGATAAGGTTAAATTACCAATGGGTTAGGGTTATGTGATGGGTTTTATGGATGGTTGATCCATCCATAGGTCCCATTACTTATCCCATTTAATAAATTATTTTCAAAATAATAACAATAACCTAGACCCTATTATAATTTTTTTATTACCAAAATCAAACAATAAATGAATATTAAGGCATAATTGACATGGAAATCAAACCCTTCAATATTAATACAAATGATTTGAGTCTTTGTTTCCTATACAATCTTGAAATCCTTTTTTAATCTTATGTCTACTAGCCATAATTTTCTTGGCCACCTCTATTTTATTCATCTTACATGTTATTTACGTGCCACAAAACTCTCCTAACATTCCTCCATGATTAATAAACTTGCATAACAGTAGTCATTCCTTCATGCAAAAACCAAACAAAACCTCTCTTTTCTTCAATTGGTATGATTAACAATAATTCATTTCCTAGTTAACCCTAATCATCTTAAAAGTTTTAGTGATTAAACCATTAAAATAAAAATTAAACTATATTCTATGAATTATGCATGAGAATAATGACCTTTAATAAAATGCCATCAACTTATTGTAAAGTCAACTATATTACAAGTCCCAACCATATGATAAGGTAATATGGCATATGCCTAATAGAAGACCCTCAATAATCATAACAAGTCATTGATAATATTAACAACAAGTAATCAATATTACATGTATTCCAATGTCAATGAAAATAAACAAAAACTTCACATATTCCATCCAAGAGTCAAAAATAATGAAGTCCCTATAATCATTAAACAATGAAATTATCTATTTGACTTTGCATATCATCATGTTTATTGCCTAAATGTAAGGCTTTATAACCATATTTGGTCACTACCCTCAAGTTCATTATTATAGCCAACTAATGTCATTTGTTAATATTAACAAGCACTATAATTCATTAATGTCTTATTATAGGTTTATACAACCATTAAAAATGATATTGGTAACCTTATAAAGATAAGTAATCAATCAACAACCAAATCAAACACAAAATAATAAAAATTTGTTAATGCAGTAATATAAAAAGGTTAGTGAAATCAAAATGACATCATTATAAAATAAGATCACAATAACAATCAAAATATACTACAACTATCTAGTTTAATCAATGAACATAAAACATGCTAGTCTACTATGGTGTGTGCATGGATTTTGAGTTTCTATCTCTCTATCATCCCCAAACATTTACATCTATACCACCCTCACTAATGATGCCCTCCCTCCATCACACTTTGAAGGATGAATCTATCCTACATCTACATCACAACAATAGAGGTAGTTAACCCAAATCATGATACATATCCATAAAACATTTGCTATATAAATTAGCATACATGATCATCAAGTACAAAAACATGAAAGTATAACTAACTCATGGTTAATCAATCTTGTAAATAAACAACATGTAGTTGTCCCATAATCAACATATGAAACAAATATTAATTAAATAGTAGTAAATCAAATAATAACCATGAAATATCCATGGATACAAAGATAATTCAGCTTAGAGAGAAATTAGGATGTGACATCCTTCCCTCCTAAAGCTTGTCATCATCCTGATGACACATACTCAAACACAAGTTATAAATTTAAAATATTATTTAGAAAAAAATGATATAATATGTATCAAAAACTCAAGTAAAAAAAGTGGAAACAAATTAAAAATTCATCATAGTCCTCCCAAGTGGTACTATCTTCAAAATATTGGTCCCAGTAGACCTTGCACTATGACAGTTCTCTATTATGCAAACTAAATTTATGAGTATAAATTATTCTAATTGGTTTTAATATAACCACCCTGAGATCTAGAACCTATAAAGCATTCTAATCCAACACATGTGAAGGATTAACAACATTTTTTTAAAGATAAGACATATGGAAGATATTATGCAAAAGAACTAGACTTGGTGGCAATGCAAGCCTATATGCTATAGGATTAACCACTTCCAAAACCTCAAAGGGTCCCACATATCTCAGTGAAAGTTTTTTTGACTTCCCTAATTTAATCAAGATTTGCTTAGGTTTAAACCATAGAAACACTCTATCACCTATAGAAAACTACCTTGTTATTCTCTTCAGATCAACATAAATTTTCTATCTATCATTGGCCTTGGCAAACCTCTACGTAATTTTCATAAATTTCTATTCAATTTATAAAATCATCTCAAGTCCAAAGCCTACACTATCTTTTAACATGTCCCAACTGATTGGTGTTCTACACCTCCTTCCATACAATGCCTCAAATAGAGCCATTTTCAATGTTGATTGGTATGAGTTATTGTAAGTAAAATCAACCAATGGAATCTACTCCTCTCTCTTATATCATTGATCTATATAATACATATAAAGGAGATATTCTAAAATCTAATTAACTCACTTTATCTATCCATCAGTTTTTGGGTGATAATTGTGATCAAGGAATCTAAGAAGGGTGGTTAGCTCATGTATTAAATTAAGTAAGAAAACTTGAATAAAAACACACTAACATGCATAAAAATTACTTAATTAGATCATAGGGGGATCTTAGTGAACAAAAAACAAATGAAAAATCTCAACTAAAATTCAAAGAACTTACAAATTCCTTACCTTCCCTGAATCCTCCAAATGATTTGTTTGTTTGGATTGCTCAACTTGTGCTCAAGAAGTCTTTGGAAATGGATTTGTGTTGTTAATTATATCCTTGGCATGACTATTGGCTTGGATTTTGATTTTGTAATTATAACATTATAGCTTTGAATCATGCACCAAATCTTGTATTATAACTTTACTATGTTCAAGCTCTCCTAAATGAGAGGCTCATGCTTATAATTATAGATTTAGGAACTAACCCCCAACTCAAGGTAATTTAAGTTGTTGTTAGATCTTAGAATGGGTTAAATCCTAACCTTTATGAGTTAATTAATCCCGATAGAGTTAAAATGTTTCAAATGGTCATGATTAGCAATGAACAAGCATGTTGAGATATTTTAAGATATTTGACAACTCATAAAAAGGTAATTTGGAATTCCTAAGATATTCTTGATTTTTGAATTTCCTTTTTGATAATTCATTAATTATTCATGGATAATTAAATTAGTCATTTAATTAGATTTAACATTTTTATTAATTTTGTTTAGGCATTTTAGCATTTTTAAGATTTTGAATTAATTTCATGTGTGCACTTACCCCATTTAATTGGTCTATAAGCCAAAATGTATGTTGTGAATGATTAGATATGAATATATGAGAGGTTTTTATTGTTTATGGTAGGATAACCCAATTATGGATGTCTCAATGAGATTATGAACCTTGATGAGTGTGTCACAAGTGAATTCAGGATGTTTAGTGATTTTTAGGCTTAATTTGTAAAAGTTGGTAGAAATTGGTCTAAGGTTTGGTATGAATCCAATGGTGGCCATTTTTAGGTGTCTATAGTTTTCCCCTATTTGGGAATATGTTTCAAGTTTTAAGCATAGTAATTTCTTATTAAAGAATGAAAAGGTCATGTATGCTTATGACTTTAATGGCAATGAATGAATTGTAGGTGCCCCCTTGAGGGAAGGTTGGCAATGGGGTCATAAACCGGTACCTATAAAAAAGGAAATGAGTGGACCAAATAGATGAAATAATGGGGTGGAAGGGATTGATTTTCCCAAAGGCAATTATAATTAGTGGCATATGGAGCTTCCTTAGTTAAGTAAGATAAACAAGATGATTTTCCCATACGTTGTTATAATCATTGGCATAAGTAGGATTAAAAATGTGATGATTTGTAAAAATATGATTATAATAATTGATAAATGATGTAGGAGAATCTAAAATAGCACCATGGAGGATTAGTTGCAAATGCAAATGAAATTCTAGCATGAAAATTCAAATTTTGGTTTTTCCCTCCAAATTGTGTGAGATTTCAAAATTTCACCTTAAGAGTAAATGTAATGGTAAAAAGTGAAAAGTAAAAAGGTGAAAAGTGATTGTTAGATTGTTGAGGAAATAAAGGGGAAATGGTTGAAACTATTTTCAACCTTAGTAAATTGTTAAAACTTTCAAACAACATATTGTTTTGCCTTAAGCCCAAATTGGGCATAGAAGTTAGAAGGAAAGTTCTTGAAAAGAGAAAAAAAGAGGAATTCATTAAGGAAAAAGGAGGAGAAGAGAAGAGAGGATGAGAGGGGCATATAAGTGAAGAAGGATAGAGAGGAAAATCCCTTTCATTCAAGGGAAAGAAGATATAATGTAGAGAAAAGAAGAGAAACAGTGAGGGAGGACCTCATTCAAGAGATGTTAAAGGAAAGAGAAGGAGCAAAGAATGTGTGAAGGAGAAATAAAGGATTTGAAAGCCATGGGACACTAGAACTAAATCTGATATTTATCTTTAAGTCTTCTATTTGATCTAAGAAGAATGAATGTATTTGTTTCATATATGGTTTCTTTGTGAATTTTGGTGACAGGCCTATATATATGTGTGTATGTGAGTGTGTATGATGATTCTTCAAAGAACAATGTGAAAGATACATTTAGACTGGTTATTTTATGTTTTGGGAACAAGTTAAAACCCAATATGATGTGACCAAGAGATCTTAAGTACTTTGAATGTATAAAAAGCCTAAACAAGCCTAAACAGGGTATTTAGGCATCCAAAAACTACAGCCCACTGTCTAAGATAAAATCAATGTATAAATGTTTGCATGAAGTTCATAATGATATGGAGAGAATTTTAAATACAAGTATAAACCTAAAGGAAGAAGAAACAGGCTTTAAAAATCTCTTTTGATATCTTAAAACTCCACAGTTGGAATTCAGGCCTGTAGGTGACAGTGTATAGGAAAAGACAAGAAAGTTGCATGTTTTACATAATAAATGGTTTGATCAAGTCATATTTGATAGATAATATGAATGGGGAGGTCTTTTAGATGTTTACATGTTTTTATATCATCTTGGAACCATATTTACCATTGTATTTGAAAAGAAACTAAGAACCCTGTTGACTGTTATAAAAATATAGTCAAAAGACACTGAGTTGTTGAGTATTGGCAAGTTTAGAAGGTTGATATAACCTGTAGGATTATTGGAGAATGTGTATGGAACTAATACAGACCCTATATAATTTATTTTAACCTTTGAAACAAGCTAAAACACTCCCAGCAAAAATAATAAGCTCTCAGCCTGTGACTGTCATGGGAAAATTCTGAATTAGGTTCAAACCCTTAAAATGAGTTTTAAAGCTTGAAAACTCTTTAAACTTTTTAATTTGACCATTTATGATGTTATAAAACTGTTGGAAGTGGTTTCAAGGTGCCACAGTATGTAAAAGTATGGAAAAGAACAATTGCCAAGTGGATCCTAGGTGCATGTGAGATGAAGAGCATAGGCCAATATAGGAAAAGTAGATTTCTCCAAATAAGTGCACTAAAAAATGATTGATTCACTTATAATAAGATAATGGGTATCTATAATGGTTCTTGGTTTTCTTATAAAGTCTATACTTTACTCTAGACAAGGTGATTTGCATGCAAGGAGGGCTAATTGAAACAAGTCCTAAAGAAGAAAGTACAATTCCATACAAAGTAACCTCAGGAGATTTTTCAGTATGTTATAGAAGAGCTCAATGGGTATCCAGAAATATATTTACTTTCATGATTGAGTTAACTAACAAGGAGTTATGGCCAATAAATAGGGAAAATAGGGCTACAAGGAATGCTTAAACTAAATAGGCCTTTCATGAGAAATTAGCTCACAAGTTGATGGTACAGAGCAGTGCAAGGACAATTTGAACTCACCTTTACCTCCTTAATGGGCTGATCCATTAATTCTTTGACTTGCATAAGTATGAAATTGTTGATATGCATGTTAGAGAAGCAAAGAGAAAGGTGAAGTTTCTAATTAACCATGGATATGTTATGCCTAAATGGTGGAAGAAGCAAACTCCCAAGCAAGAGGAAGTGCTGGCACAAGATCAAGGATGAAAGATGCCTACATGGCTTGAGAAGAGAAATGGTAAGAAGAATAATCAAATATGGGTGCCTAAGAAGGCAAAGAGAAAAGATGTGAGTATTGAGACAGCAACACCAAGAAGTCAATGGAAGAGGATTGAAGGTGATTCCAGCAGCCAAGAGAATGAAGGAGAGATGGTGAGTATGGAAGAAGCATTCCATGAAGACAAGATGCTTGAGAGGTATACCAAAGAGGTAAAAGGTAAACAATTGGTTTATGATGATGTGTTTGAATTATTTAATGATCCTTTCATGAGAAATGAGGAATGGAAAATGCCTATGAAAACTAATGTACAGTAAGGAGAGAGTTCCAAGAGGATGGAAAATGAATTGAGGCAAGAACAAACAAGATGGCTTTAGGCAGCAATTGAAGATAGTAAGGAGACACAAGGTAATTGTGTTTCAATTGTTTTTTGATGAGTATATTGAAGAAGTTGGTTTATGTGAAAACAAGCTAAGAAAAGATGAGAAGAAGAGTGAGGCTAGTAAAGGACAAGTAATCCTTGTAAGTGATCAGCCCAAGTTTGATGAAGATAGTGAGATAGATGAGATCTCACTAAAGGAAGAGTTGAAGATGTTAGAGGAGCTATTTGGTAATTCAAAAGAGATGAAGGTACAAGCCATGGTGAAGACACCATTGGGAAGAATGGAACAAGACAAGAGCAAAGCAAAGAGGCAAAGACAGTGTTGGTCAAGGAACAAGAGCAAGAATGTGAAGGCAGCCAAAAGGCTTCATGGCCTAAAGATTTTGATTCTAAGGTGGCTTTTGATGTTTTGTATGCAGGTATGAAGGTTGCTGAAGTGAATGACATACATGAGTCATTGAGGAAGCTCATGAACCAAGAAGAACAAAAAGAAGATATAGAAGCTATGTATGAATATGAAGAAGCATGGAAGCAGGAGATGGCGACTGAGAAAGAGATGAGGAGAAGAACATACCAGAAGAGGAAGAATAGCAAGATGAAAGACAAAGACTATTTCAAACAAAGACAAGCATTGACAACAAGACCTTGGATCCAAGTATACGAGTGAAGGCTAAAGCATGGAGGAAGCATGACATTTAAACTAAGGTTCAAATATTTTCTAGAGGGAGAGTATGATGCAGGAGCATCTACAATAGCACCATGGAGGATTAGTTACAAATGCAAATGAAATTCTAGCATGATAATTCAAATTTTGGTTTTTCCCTCCAAATTGTGTGAGATTTCAAAATTTCACCTTAAGATTAAATTTAATGCTAAAAAGTGAAAAGTAAAAAGGTGAAATGTGATTTTTATATTGTTGAGGAAATAAAGGGGAAATGATTGAAACTATTTTCAACCTTAGTAAATTGTTAAAACTTTCAAACATCATATTGTTTTGCCTTAAGCCCAAATTGGGCGTAGAAGTTAGAAGGAAAGTTCTTGAAAAGAGAAAAAAATAAGAATTCATTAAGGAAAAAGGAGGAGAAGAGAAGAGAGGATGAGAGGGGTGTAGAAGTGAAGAAGGATAGAGAGGAAAAACCCTCTCATTCAAGGGAAAGAAGATGGAATGTAGAGAAAAGAAGAGAAACAGTGAGGGAGGACCTCATTCAAGAGATGTTAAAGGAAAGAGAAGGAGCAAAGAATGTGTGAAGGAGAAATCAAGGCTTTGAAAGCCATGGGACACTAGAACTGAATCTTATATTGAGTTGCAAGTGTTCTATTTGATCTAAGAAGAATGAATGTATTTGTTTCATATATGGTTTCTTTGTGAATTTTGGTGACAAGCCTATATATATGTGTGTATGTGAGTGTGTATGATGATTCTTCAAAGAAAATTGTGAAAGCTACATGTATACTGGTTATTTTATGTTTTTGGAACAAGTTAAAACCCAATATGATGTGACCAAGAGATCGTAAGTACTTTGAATGTATAAAAAGCCTAAACAGGCCTAAATAGGGTATTCAGGCATCCAAAAACTACAGCCCACTGTCTAAGATAAAATCAATGTATAAATGTTTTAATGAAGTTCATAATGATATGGAGAGAAGTATAAATTCAAGTATAAACCTAAAGGAAGAAGAAATAGGCTTTAAAAATCTCTTTTGATATCTTAAAACTCCACAGTTGGAATTCAGGCCTGTAGGTGACAGTGTATAGGAAAAGACAAGAAAGTTGCATGTTTTGCATAGTAAATGGTTTGATCAAGTCATATTTGATATAGAATATTAATGGGGAGGTCTTTTAGATGTTGAAATTTTTGTATATCATCTTGGAACCCTGTTTACCATTGTATTTGAAAAGAAACTAAGAACCCTGTTGACTGTTATAAAAATACAGTCAAAAGACACTGAGTTGTTGAGTATTGGCAAGCTTATAAGGTTGATATAACTTGTAAAATGATTTGAGAAGGTGTAGAGAGATAATAAATACCCTATAAAATTTATTTTAACCTTTGAAACAAGCTAAAACACTCCCAAAAAAAATAATAAGCTCTCGGCCTGTGACTGTCATGGGAAAATTCTGAATTAGGTTCAAACCCTTAAAATGAGTTTTAAAGCTTGAAAACTCTTGAAACTTTGTAATTTGACCATTTATGATGTTATAAAAATTTTGGAAGTGGTTTCAAGGTGCCACAGTATGCAAAAGTATGGAAAAGAACAATTGCCAAGTGGATCCTAGGTGCATGTGAGATGAAGAGCATAGGCCAATATAGGAAAAGTAGATTTCTCCAAAGAAGTGCACTAAAAAATGATTTATTAACTTGTAAGAAGATAATGGGTATCTATAATGGTTCTTGGTTTTCTTATAAAGTCTATACTTTACTCTAGACAAGGTGATTTTCATGCAAGGAGGGCTAATTGAAACAGGGCCTAAAGAAGAAAGTACAATTCTATACAAAGTAACCTCAGGAGATTTTTTAGTATGTTATAGAAGAGCTTAATGGGTATCCATAAATATTTATACTTTTATTATTTACTTAACTGAAAAGGAGTTATGGCCAATAAATAGAGAGAACATGGCTACAAGGAATGATTAAACTAAATAGGCCTTTCATGAGAAATTAGCTCACAAGTAGATGGTACAGAGTAGTGCAAGGATAGTTTCATCAATAAAGGCTTAGGATAACAAGAGAATGATTTTTACAAAGGTGGTTGTAATTAGTAAAAGGGAAAATAATGATTTTCCTATAGGTGGTTATAATTATTAGTAGGATCAAAACATACCCTAGTTGGGCAAATGGGGATAATGGTGTGCCCAAAAGAGGTTATAAGAATTATCACCATGAAAATTTCCCTATTTATGCATAATAAAGAGAATTATTTTCCCAAATACGGTTATAATCATTAACCCTCAAATTGGTGGAAACATAATGATTTACCCAAAGGTGGTTATAATCATTAGAAATGTAAGAGGGATGGTATACAATGTTTTGACCAAATGCGTTTATAATAATTATACCCAAATTATGTCAAACACAATGATGGAAAATATGATGCTAAATTGGTACAAAGGAAAAAAATGAATTAGGCAATCTACTAGTAGGGAGATGCTCATCTGAACTAGCAGGGGAGACCTTTTTTTCATTGTTTAATTTTTCTATTTGGGATATAATTTGGATTAGATCGAGAATATTACTACTGCCAAGGATATATCATTAATGCATTACTGTTTAAACTCTTCAATCTATTTTTTCTATAGTACTTGATAGTAGACATCATGATGGAACACCATGAGGACTTGGCCAAAATATGCATAAGGACTAAACCCAATCCAATACTCAATTGAAAAGAATGCACCAATGATAAAAACTATGATGACAATGTAGATGTATGAATATGGATGGATTCAAGAATAATATGCAAGGAATCACCCAATAAATACACATAATCTAAAAGTACAACTAGAAAGAAAAAATAAGCACACAAACAAACAAAACACTAAGAAAAGAAAAGAAACAAAATAAAAAAAAATAAAAATAACAAGCAAATAATGATTAATCATATTGTTAGTATAAACAACACAACATAAACAAGATGATGAACATTTTCCATAGAAAATAGGAGACAACTTAATAAACAAATAATATAGGGGAATAGGTGAAAATGAAGGGGGTGACCAAGTTATCTCAATATGCATGAGGTAAGCGGATGATGACTACATAGTTCCATGGATGTAATATCCAATAAAAACTTTAGGCCAAATGTAGTTCTCCTAGGAAATAAGATAGAAGAAAATGATGAGAAATATAACATGATGAATGTTATAGAATAATGTGTGAATGAACTTGAAAAATAATAAGATCGTGGGATAAGAGGGCCAATAAGGATGGGGGCACTAAATGACAAGCGGTTTTTTGTGACTTAGTGAGGGTTCCCATAATCCTTAAGGTAAAGAAGTGGTCAATGTTTTAATATTTTTTAAATAGATTTTTCAAATGTTTTTAGAATTTTATAAGCATCTGAACTTGATTGAGAATGATGACACATTAAACGGTCTAAGCTTGAAAAAATACAAGAGTGTTTAAACTTATAATTGATCATAAAATGGTGAGATCATGGCTTAGGTTACTCACAAAATTTAAAGAGCATGGTAAGGGTGAATGACCTGACCTCAACATAATTTTAGCACTACCTACATAGTCCCAAGATGGGACCTCAAGTCACTATAGTTTTACCTTACAATGAAGGAATCTGACTAGTATAGTAGCCAATTCAAACAAAATAGAAAAAATTGTCATAATTTAAAAATATTACATAAGAATGGAATGATGGTATGTCAAGGCATGATAAACAAGTGGTGCCCTAGTTCGCCCATAGGTAATTATAACTAGGAAATAATGACATGAGTCAATGATATTAATTTTCCCATAGAAGGTTATAATTAGTGGCAAGATGGTGACACACTGGTTTGCCCATAGGTGGTTATAGTTAAGCACACTTGGTATTATAATGGAATGATAAATGAAGGATTCAACTATTAAAACCTTTGTTATACTACTTCATAATATCGCCTCTATCTAGAATACTTGAAACAAATGCTGAAACTTGATTTGAATCATTATGCTAAAAGTAGAACCAATGGAATGTAACTAAGGTCAAATGGACTAGGATGGGTGAAAACAACCTAATTGATAGAAAAGGTATGGTAGAATGGAATGGTGGAACATAAAAGTGATAGAATGATAGAATGGTATGATATAGAGAAGACAATTAATAATATGATAGAACTTGAAATGGTCCTCATAGACAATTCACCAAATCACTCAATAGAAGTAATGCTTGAGGTGTATAATGTTCATTAGCTCATCAAGTTTTTCTCCATCTAGTGTAGAGAGCCTATATGATCCAGTGCCATAGTTTTCAATAATAATGAAAGGACCTACCTAGTTGGGTTTGAACTTGCCTTTATGCTTCTTCTCAGCCATGGTATTCTTTTGGTTTTCTTTAAGAATAAGATCACCAAGTTCAAATTATTTGTATTTCATGCTCCAATTATACTAGCCATTGAATTCATTCTAATATGCTTAAAGGTTAATTACCATGTCCATGTATTTATCATCAATTAACTCTAGCTCTTATAGGTGATATGCTTGATAGTCATCATCATCTAGGACATGCTTCAAAGAGGTGTGTAAAGAAGGTAACTCAACCTTGACAATGGGAATAATGTCTTTAGTTCCATAAACAAGTGAGTATGGAGTATCTCCTATAAGAGTAAAATGATTAGTATAGTATATCCAAATGACATAAAATATTTGAAAGTGCCAATCATGACTGGCATCATTAACAATTTTTTAAGGATGTTGACAATGGTTTTGTTAGATGCTTCTATTTGTTCATTACCTTGAGGGTAATATGCCATGGAAAAATGTTGTTTAATATTGTACTCTAAACATAGAGATTGACATCCTTATTCTTGAGTGATCTACCATTATCAGATATAATGTTAGAGGGGATACTATAGTGGCAAATGAGATGGTTGAAGATAAATTTAGAAATTTGCTTTCTAGTCATGTAAGTGAGGGGTATAGTTTTAACCCACTTAGTGAAATATTATGTGCTAGTAAGGATATGCTTATGGCCATAAAATGAGGTGGGGTTTATCTTCCTAATGAGATGGAGGCCCTATTTAATAAATGGCCATGGTATAAGTATTGGTTTCAAATTATTGGTTGAGGCATGAATCAGATTGGCATGCCATTGACATTTATCACATCTATTTACATATGTAGTTGCATCTATATACATCATTGGCTAATAGTACCCAGTATGCAAGATATTTTTGGATAGGATGGACAGACTAGTGTGGGATCCACATAATCCTTTGTGAACTTACTATAATTTTAATGTAGATGCTACTAAAGTTAAATAATAAAGTAGAGTTCCATCAAAACTATAGTGGTATAAGGTTGGTCTGAGAAGGGTATAACATAGGACATGGTGGATAAAGGCTTTGGATTATTTTTAGGATAAGTTTGGAGGCATAATTTGGTCATGGAGGTAAGTGTAAAGGTCTAAATACCAAGTAACACTGGGACTAATAATATCATAGATCATTATGATGGTTAAAGGTTCATGAGATAGTGATAGCAAATTTTCAATGAGAAACTAGTATTCTTTGGCCATATTTGTATGATGAATCAATGATCTAATGGTGGCCATGGAATTTGATGTTATATTACTAGCTTTGGTTATATTTGAAATTGGACATCAACAATCTATTGTTTGAGAGTGTTGACCATGACCCTATAGGGAACCAACTTGTCATCTTTGGTCTGAAAATGGTCTAACACCTAATTGATGATTAATTGAGAATCACCATAAACCTTTAGATGTGTTATATTCCATTGTAATTCCTATCAAATTCCTACAATGATTACTTCATATTTGTCCTTGTTGTTGGTACAAGGAAAACAAATCCTGAATGACTTAGGGATTAGATCCCCATGTGGAGTAATAAACAAAAGACATTCCCTTGATCTATGTGTTGTAAATGACCCATCAAGATATAAATTATAATGATACTCCTCAAGAGGTGTTTCAATTATGGTCATAATGGATTCATCTGAGAATTGGAATATTACCAACTCAGTATTTACAAGGTGTGCTTCAGTAAGTTGATCTACTAAAACTTGTCCCTTGATGGATTTTTGGTTAATATATTATATATCAAACTCACTTAGAAGCATAATCTATTTTTCCATGTAGCCTTGTAAATATATTTTAGATAGCAGATACTTGAGTAGATCTACTTTTGAAATGACCATGGTCTTGTTGTTTACATGTAATATTATATTTTTTGAGTTGCAAAGACCATAGCTAAAGAAGAATTTTCAATGGACATATAATTATGCTCATACATGACCAATGTATGATTTAGATAGTACATGACTTGTTCTTTTTTTATCATTGTGTTGATCTAGAAGTGCCTCATGGACCTATCTATAGCTGATAGATATAGAATACATGGTTTTCCTAGCATAATAGGTAATAAAATAGGCAGATTTGTGAGATAGTCCTTCAAGTGTTAAAAAGATTTATGGAAATCATCATCCCAATGAAATGTTACACATTTCTTTAGTAGATGTGTAAATGGATGGCACTTATTGACCAATTGAGATATGAAGCATCTAATGGACTATATCTTTCCCTACAAAATATGGAGATACTTTAAATTGGTCAGTGGTGGCATTTTTGTTATATCTTGTACTTTAGCCAGATCAACTTTAATGCCCCTATGAGACATGATAAAGCCAATAAATTTGCCTGAAGTAACTCTAAAAATGCATTTATTAGGGTTTATCTTGACTTTGTATTCATAGAGTCTCTCAAACATCCTCCTTAGTGGTGTTAGCTAATTAGCCTTGGTCTTTTATTTACCTAGTATATCATCAAAATAGTATTTAATAATATCATACATCATATCATGAAATATGATTATCATAGCTCTTTGATAGGTAGACACTACATTTTTTAGACTAAATGGCATAAACTGATAATAGAATGTTATCCACAGAGTGGTGAACTCTATTTTATGCTGGTCTTCTAGTGTGATTTAGATCTGATTGTAGCTTAAGAATCTATCTATCAGTGAAAGCATTTCATAGCCCCTTGTGGATTTGATAATCATATCAATGTTAGGTAGAAAAAATTCATCCTTGGGGTAGGATTTTTTTATGTCTTTGAAATAAATGTAGATTCTAATACTTTGTAGCTTCTTGTTGACTAGCACAACATTGTAAATCCATTCAGAATAGTCGATTGGCCTAATACATCTTGCTTCCAAGAGTTTTTACACCTCTTTTTTTACTAATATAATAATGCAAGGATTCATCTTACATAATTTTTTTTCACTAGTTTAGCATTAAGATATACCACAAGGTGGTGAACAACCAAGGCAAGGTTCAAACCTAGTATGTCATAGTAGGTCCATGCAAATATATCAACAAACTTCCTTAAAAAGGTTGTAAAGACTCCATGTTACTTCCCAATGAGGGATGCACCTTACTTGATCCATTTTAGGTTATATGGAGTCCCAATGTTAACCTTTATAGTCTCTTACACTAGAAGGGTCAAACCATCTTCAATAATAGTGGGCAAAGATTTGAACTAACTTGTAATAGTAGATTCCTCTATTAGGACTAGTTCTTTTAGTTCTCCTAGGCATGATGAATTAGAATCCCCCAATGGGAGGGATGGTAATGTGATAAATATGATTGGAAAATATTGGATTATTTAATCAAAATCTTATTATTTTTGACCCAACTTAGACCCATAGGCAAGTTCATCATTGGTAGTCTCTTGGTCTACTTTTGAGGAACATTGAACACCCCCATCTAATGGTGCTTGAAATAGGTTTTCACCACTACAATAGACTTTATATTTACTATTTCCCTAGTTCAAAATTTCCTCAAAGAGGTTTTCACTTTGGGACCTCAATATTTTATTTAATTGTTTTTGGCTAAGGGTGTTCATCCATTTTCCATAATAGGCTTCAAGATCTAACTTGATTAAGAACCCTTATTTTTGGTCTCGCAAAAGAACATTGTCCCTAAGGCTTAAAAAATAATAGAAATCCTCATCATTCTAAAAATTATCAACTAGCATATTTGATTCTTGTTATCCCCAGTCTATCAGTTGGGATAATATAATAGAAGTGGGTTAAGGTGAATAATTGGTTAAAGGGTACAAATGGAATTATTGTCAAACAAATTAGTATGGGCTAGGTCATTGAAATGGATATGATCAAAATATTTTTTGATGTCAATGTCATTATCACTGTCATTAGAAATGGAACTTAAATAATATATATGGGGTCACCCCCGGGTGATTTAAATCTAAGTCCATAGGTTCTTGTATACTAAGTAATAGAAATTAGCTCAAGTTTTCCCTATTAATTTGGATTGAGGCTTCCTCCTTCATAGGCTTGGTTATCCATTATCTGAGTAGGAATGGGGTATTTGAAATTTTTGTAATAATTGGTCAATTTTTCATTATACAACCATGATTCATCATCTACAAGAGGCTCCTATTCTTGGCTAGAGGTTGGTATGAAAGTGACAGGTGTTAGAGTATGTAGTTTGGATTTGTCCTTTCTTTTCTAGTCTATACAATGTGGTTTGGCTTTTGATCTTATAAAATACATTGGGTTTTATGTAATATTAGTAATGTGGAATGTATCATGGGTCAAATATTCTCTTGGGCCATTAGCCTAGATGGTGTAATGATAAGACATTTTAGGAGGTGATATGTGGGAAAGTGAATCAATGGTATCAGGGTCAATGTAGGTGGCCTCTAGTAAATCAATAAGTATTTCTTTCCCCTTGTCATTATTTAAAAGTATATTTATGCCAAAATGGTATTTATAGATTTTGAACTTAGGCTCTAAATGCTTAAAATACTTGTATGGATGTAAATCTCCTAGAATAGTAACCTTCATACCTGAATGGGAGAACTTGATACATTAGTGCAATGTTGATGGGATTGCATGAATCTCATGTTTATGAGGTCTACCAAAAGCATATTATATGATAAATCAAGATCTAACACATGGCACAGTGTATTGTGGGTTAAAGGCCTAATGATAACTAGAAAGAGAATGGTGCTTTGTGATTCCTATTCTTTATTATCATAGGCCTTGATGGTGATTGTTTCTGCTTGTAAATATAATCTCATGTACCTAAGAAGCTTGATGAGCTTTAGAGACACAATATTTAGACCTGATCCATTATCTATGAGGACATGCTTCACTTTATGCTACATTATAAAAGCTTTGATGTATAATGGATTATTATGAAGTGGGGCAATGGATGACATGTCACTTTGGTTAAAGGTTAATTATTAGCTTGGATCTAGGTGTTCAACCAGAGCTTGAAATCTGTCTAAATATATGTCATTAGGAACTTGGGATTGGCCAAAGAACTCTATCAAAATGTTTTTCTAGATAGTAGATGTATTCAACAAATCTAAAATGGAGATTTATGCAGGCATATTTTTAATTGTTTCACAATATCAAAAATGTTGTCATGCATAATGGTAACTGTCTTATTCCTAACCATAATAGGTGATTGGATGATGGGTGAAGTGGAAAATGGCTATGGACCTATTATGTCAATCTTCAACTGGTGAATTATGATTGTAAAATCAAGATTATGTACAAGACTATTATTGATAATAAATGATGGTGGAGGGGGACCAGATAGGATAAGTCTCAGTTATCAGTGCAATTATGCATGGTCATGATCTAATGATGAGTTACTAATATATGGTTTAAATTTGGGAATCCCTTGATGGTTTATTTGTATGCATTTTAAGGTCAGTGAAGGATTACTAGCATGGGTTGATTGATTGGGAATGATTAGTAATGGTATTTTATGATTGGTACTTATTCTTGGATTGATGGAGATAGTGTTAATGTGACCTATTGTAATATGGCCTACAACTATGTTGTAGTAATGTACAACTGCATGGTATGTCTATTGGTTGTTGGAATCATTCTAGCCTTTGTTCTATCCATTATTCTAACATTATTGGTTATGTAGATGATTTTTTTGGTTATATTATTTATGACTTATTTTTTGATATTGTGATTATTGTTGCAATGGGTGTTGTTATTATTGTTAGTTATTATGTTGGGGAAAGGGATTTAGATATAGTGTGAAGTTATAATTAGATGTGGAAGCTCCATGATCTAATGTGATCTCTCAATTTTCCTACATATTCTCAATCACATGTTTAATTTTCACATAATGGTGCAAGTTATGCCCATTGACTTGATGATACTCACAAAATTAATTTGGCTTGTACCAGTTTGGATAGTTATCACCCATAGGATAACACTTCAATGTAGGTTAGTTAATCAAATTAGCTATGGCAAGCTTGAGAAACACAAGTTCAAGGGGTTATCCAAGGTTACTAAATATGTGATAAGTTTGCATAGTTCACCTTAGATGAAGGTTTTACAAAGGCATATGTTGTTGTATTTGTTGTGTTAGTCTAGATTATTGTACTTGTGTTTATTAAAGAGGTTGTTGGTTATGAGTTATGTGCATATGCATTGTAGGCTATAAAGTTAGTATTTACACCATTTGGACATGTTGTGACTCAATTAATCTATTCCCTATAACATTCTTGTTGTGATTGAATTGTTTGGGTTTATCGTAATTGATAGCATGGGCTAGTTGTGATACTTGCACTTGTACTTGGTTATAATTTTGCCCATTGTTCTAGTTTTAGTTATAGCTCTACTTTAACAAGGTTAGTTTAATGATCTCTTTATTTATAATGGATCTTTTGAGAAACAAACCTTTGTCAATGATCTCCTTGAAGGTATGGGCAAACTATAACTCTATATTATAAGATATCTTGCTATGTAGATTTTTGGTAAACACAGTGGCTAGTTACCTGTCTGGTAAACTACGAGTAAATCAGCTTGCAAGAACTCTCCATAACTACAAATAACTCACAAAGATTTCACTAACCTTCTATTTTACTTGCATCAAATCTACCAGTAAAATTTCATGCTCAAGATTGTAGAAGTGTTGCATAAACTTGTCTAAAATATCATCAAAATTAGATACTAAATTTTGGGGTAATTTTAGGAAACATTCTAACAATTCCCTTTCTAGGCTCATTGGAAACAATAATAAAAGGTATATGTCACTATAGACCACTGGTTGGCACACAACAAATAATTACATGAAATGGGCCTTGGGGTCACCTTTCACTTTGTATTTGTTGAACTTTGGTGGTTTGTACTCTAGAGGAAATGGTATCTATAAGTAATCCATGTCAAAATGGTAAGAACACATGCTGTCCAACTTAAATTTCTTGGTCTATTTATCGGCTTAGATGAGGGTAATTGCATCCTTCATTTGTTGCATTTATTGTATAAGTAAAATAGTGGGATCATTAGCTTGAGGTGGAGGTTATGCAATCACGAGTGGATTACTTTGACTGAGATATAATAAAGGCATTTATTGGGGACTATTGGATTGGTTAGGGAATGGGCCAGGAATATGCATATGTGTATTAGGGTTCAATTTTTGAAATTACACATGCTATGGTGTAATATTCTAGTTTTTATTGGGTACATATGCTTGATTTTTAGAATACTATGGTTGGAATAGAGGAATATGGTCATATTATGCTTGTTGAGGTTGAATAGGGACATGCTAATGACTAGTCATACCTTGTTGATTAAGGGGAACTTATGAAATAAGACCCTATCGTTGAACATGTGGCATGTTTTTAATAAAAGGTAATTATTGCCTAATAGGTACTTTTGGAACATTAAAACTTCCTGGTTTCACTAACCCCTATTGGGAAGTAGATGTATATTTTAGATTTGACATTTGTCATTGGCATTGACCAATGCTAGTACAATGTTGGTTAGAAATCATTTGGTTTTAGATCAACATATTAATCTACAACTAAAGAGGTATGTCTACTACTACATGGTGAGGTGGAACATTAGATGCCCCCTATTGAGGTGGCAATATATTTTGCCTTTTTTGTGTGGGTATATTAGATGGTGCCTATTATCATGGAATGTTACTTGTCACCTATTGGGGTGGAGTAAGATTTATCACATTTTGTTGTGGTATGGTACTGGTCATTAGTTAACTACTTAATCCTTGATATTGAGTGTGTTAGTGCCCAAAATTGCACTGAACCAATTGGGACCTTATCAAGTGAAAATTCCCAAGTCCTTAACCCAAATTCTATCTCCAAGTGTTCTTTTGGAAGGTCAAGTTCATGTGAAATTTGGCTAAGTCTTAATCTAGTCTTTGCTTGGTGAATGTGTCTTTCCCTTAGACTTTTTTACGATTTTTGCATGAACACAATGTTTGACAAAGAATAGGTCTTTGGGCTTTTTGTCTTAGATAAAAAATCTGAATACTTATTTCCATCAAGAAATTTGTCCACTACAAAATGTCTAAAGGAATTCATTGTCTTGGCCAAGTCCCATTTGCATCGAGTTAAGTACTTTGCAAAAAATCCAAAGGGTAATTTCTTTCAAACATTTTGTTCATGGAAAAAATTATGAAGGGCACTTGACCTTCGAGCATTTTACCCACACAAAAATTTTGAAGGGCACTTTCCCTTTGGGCATTTTTCCCACATAAAAAGTTTAAAATGCACTTACCCTTTGGGAAAACTAAAAAGGTCCAATTTCTTCATCAAAAGAGCTAAGTCTAATTCCTTCAGGAAAAGTGTAAGGGTCATTTCTTTCAAGCATTTTTTCCATGGCAAAAATTCTAAAGGACATGCACCTTTTAGGCATTTTAACCACACAAAAAGCCCAATAAAAGTCCTTTGTTTTAGAGAAAATGTCAAGTCCAAATTCTTTTAGAAAAAGTGTAAGTTCAATTTCTTCAGAGGAAATTCCAAGTTCAATTTCTTTAGGAAAATTGTTTCAGATAAAATGTCTAAAATAATTCTCCTGATAAACAAAGGGCCTAGGAGTAGAATTGCTAAAGATAAAATCCTACAATAATTTCTGTAGGATAATTATGTTGAAGATAGAGATGCTAAAGACAAAAGGCTCAAGAAAATTCTTTTGAAGACCAAAGGGAAAATGAAAGTAGGAATTCTAAAGACAAAAGATCTAATAACTAAAGTCCCGATGAAATTTTTGAATTTGCATAGGTATGGTGGTCTCATGAATGTATTTTGATGGGCATGTAGACATCAACTTTAATTTATAGAAAGTATCCATTGGGGTTCAAATGTTCTAATATGGTCATGTAAGCATCAATTTTAGGCCTCATGAAATAGTTGTTTGAGTTAAAATGGACGTGTGTCCAATGGTACGTGCTAACATGGAGTAGGATGATTAGATGGTACATGATCAAAGATGAATAATCAAATAAACCTAGGATGAGAAAGATAGAAATAAGTATCATTAACTTGGAAACCTAATAAAACTTTGATAGAGCATAGAGTAAAATATTGAGCCTTATGGATAAAATATCAATGGGTTGCATTGATCCATGCACATAGATCGATGATGCAAGTGAGAGATGACTCATCAAAGGGTTTTGAACCAGTAAGAAATTGGCATGTGCCTAATGGGTAATAAATGTCACATTTCAAGATAAGGTAAAACATGACATGGTGAATGCCACATGGGTATATACATCATAATCAAAGCTCCTATATAGAATAGTTCATGAAACTTTCACTAGTGATAATCAGACTCACTAAGAAAGTTTCAAATGAACCATGGGAGATCCACATGAATTTTTAAGGCATTTTTGTAGCCATAGGGTACATGTTGATTGGGCAACCACATGTCCCTTATCTAGAGGATCATAATTTAGTACCCAGAGATGTTGTGAATAGTGTAGAGGTCAAATGTTTATGATATCACTAGATTTTTATGATAAGGAGATAAAGGCATTTTTCCTAAATTATAAAGTTAGGGTAGAGAGTGGATTTCTAGATATGTCAAATATTGTTTCTAAAGTGTGACCCTAATTATTAGATAATGAATAAAGCATATTTGAGACTACAAGACAAATATATTACATACTTGTAACATGTATATAATATAAAGGAGCTTATGTTTATATAATTAATGACCTCTGTGCATATCTCAGGTAAAGCCTATATGATGGGGAAGCTTCTTAAAGGGACTATAAGTGTTAGTTGTAACTTGGAAATTTATAGATATGAAAGTGGGGCCAAAACTTCCCTAATAGATCAATGGTGGGAATAATGCATTTATGAATTAAAAAGAAAATTTGTATAAAAGGATAAATGTATTGAAAAAGACAAACTTTCTAAAGGAACAAAAACATAAAAGGGGAAAACATGTGAAAAAGTAGATTGCAACCAAAAGAGTAAAAAGGTTATTTTAACCTAAGTTTTGTATTTTTCATCTACTTTATTTATCCAAAATAATCCTTGGGAAAGATATTATAGGTTTTCATTAGTATAGACCACTCCCAAGAGGATCTGGAGGTAGCCATGAATCAAGAATATTTTCCAGTAATTATTGTAAGAGCAAGTTGTTTCATAGCATGCATAAAGGGAGGGAAGCTATCTAGAAGATTCTAGATTTACCATTGATTAACAAAAAAAAATATCTAGGTAGGTAGTTGCACATAATAACAAAATTTGTTTGGTTCTTCAAATGAATATCCTCCTTCTAACTTGTGTGAAAGGCATTTTTAGCCAAAACATCAAATGATATACTCCAAATATTCATCATTCCTTGTAGATGTAGTTAGAACAATGATTTTTCTTGCAAACGGATGAAGATCTTAGGCATGACAAAGGACATGTTATAGTTGGAAGCATCTTGGTGGACTTGAAAAGATTTTTTGTAATTTTGAAAGTTGTGACCTACAATTCTAGATTTTAAATTGTATAAATAGGGGTTTCATCCTCTATTCTAAGGTTATTGTTGGTCATTATTTTAGGTGTTCCTTTCCTCTAAGTCTAGGCTTTATAGAACTTTTTTTGGGATAAATTATTTTGTGTAGATCCTGTCTCCCTTACTAAGGTGGTTATAGCTATACAACCATTAACAAGATTTGAGAGCATGTTTATGTTTCCCTTATAAAAATAGAAATATCACCATACTTGTCCCCATATTAGCATTTTGAAATACTGATGTGTGTAATATTTCTTATCAAGTTAATTAAAATGCTTATGGTTCTTTATTATTTCATATTAATTAAGTGCAGCGACCTGTAGTGAAAATATTATTGACTAGATATCTTGTTCTATGCCCATTATTGGTTATCATTTTGGGTTTTGATATGGATTATAAATCCTTTTCTACATTATTTTAGAATTTATTGTTGAATATCTTGTTAGGGTACCCTAGGTTTATGGATTCAATACACAGGTAATTGAAAGATTGGTTTTAGTGTATATTCTAGTCTCTTAAAGATTATTTTGTATTTACCATTATCTTGCATTTAAAAGTGTTTTTGCATCTTTGATAAGGAATATTGTCATGAAATACTACAACATACCCTACTATTTGAAATCCATCATCATGCCACCCCCCATCTTATAATTATCTAACTTGTCCTACCCTATCCTACCCTACAAATAATACACCTTGTTACATACTATAAGTGTTATTTACCTTGAAAATGTATAAGATATTGCATATGTGAAATTTGAAATGTGTTTGTAGTTTATGTTTTAAAATCATAGCATTTTAGTCTTTTATTTGACCCTTATAGTTTAAAATTCTTCAAAATGAAGGTTGTAATCATAATTTCATCTATCTTTAGTAGCTTGTATATGAGTTAGAGTATTTATGAATTTTGTGTGATAACCCTTCATGGGTGAAGTATGCAAACTTGGTTATGCCCTAGTCATATTTGTTCCATGTGCCAAAAATCTCCATGGAGGTTGAATTATAGAATCTCTCCATGTGAGCAAGCTATCATATAGGTCCTCTCACCTTAGTTTTGGTAGATCTAGAAGTATCAAGGAGTTAAACATACCCTTTGTAGATACATCTCAATCATTTTATGAATTTAGTCTAATTATGATGCCAAACCCTTCTTCAACTATAATGTCATACTAGTGGGTTTCTCATCATTATTTGCCATTTTCTTCAAGTGTGTAAGGTTAAGTGTATGAGGTGTACAATTGGGAACCAACACTCTTTTGGCACTATTTTTAGGGACTAATAAAAGTTCTAGTCACTTGTGTTGCTGAGAATTCTTGTAAAGATTTGTAAGTAATTCAAGTTTGAAAGTTCTCTACCTATATGTGCACTTATTTGACTATCTTTGATTCATCAACATCACCACTCTTCTGCTAACTCCACTGGGGACATGCTAGGATTTGAGATATTTTATAATTTGATTTTTGTTTTGTTTATTGTAAAGAGATGTTAATATTGCATGTTGGAAGGTGTCTTTTACCTTTTGAACATATTTTGAAATTTTTAGTGTCTTATTTTTCTATATCATTAAGTTTTATCAAGTTTAATTTCAACTTATATCACATCACCATGTTAGCTGATATATTCTAGAATTTTTATTCTAGTGGTGATTCCTTTTTATCATCTAGTTTCAAGAAGATAAATGCCTATTTTAAATATTTTTATTAACCTTTAGCTTTGAGTGTATTTCTTTTTTGTAAATATAAAATTATTGAGATCATCTTTCAAAGGTGACCCATCTAAGAAACTTGTTTCACCCTTGAATATTCATCAAAGAAGAGGGGGACAAGTTTGGAGGCCTATTGAAGGGTAAAGTTTAGCTACTAAGGGTTGTCAATATTTTTATTATATTGAAATATTTATTGATACTCCTATTATTAAGGAATATCATAGCTCTTCTACTAATTTTGAAACACATAGTCCCATTTAATTTCTAGCTCTTTCTCAACTAGCTGAATCCCCTCCTAGGTTTGATCCACCAAGTCCACCTCATTCACCCCCTCATATACCTTTATTTTTTTTCTTGAACCTCCCATTAAACCAGTCATTAGGTATCAGGATCTAAATGAGAATTCATGTCCTACATTCCATGTTCCTAAATTTATGCATATTAATTTTGATGAAATAGAAGGCTATCTTAATGAAGTCCCAAATGAAGTTAGGAAATGCCTCCCAAAATTCTAGGGGAACAATACAGTACGTGGTGATTAGCACCTAAGGGATTTTCAAAATATCATTGAAGATTATGAGGTTGAGTATGAGGATGTGTGCATCAAGTTGTTTGTGCACATCCTGGAAGAAAATGCTCATGAGTGAGTCAATTGCATTCCCATTAGATGAATTGATTCATGAGAAGAGATGTAAAATGTTTTTAGAATTTAGTATGGTGCTAGTATTGATCCAAGGTTTCTCTTGGATGAATTTTAAAATATAAAAAAGAATCCTAATGAGTTTGTGTAATACTTCAACACCTAGTTTAATAAGACTATGATGTGGTTGCCTGAAAACATCAAGCCTAGTGATACAATATGCTTGATAAAGTATTGTGATGTCTTTGATAATAAGGCTATGTACTACTTAAGGGACAAGGCTCCCACTAACCTATGGTTGGCATTCAATAAGGCCATATAAATTGAAAATAACATAAAGGATGTGGGAAAGCCCATGAATAAGTGGGTTGATATGAAGTTAGTCAATATGGAAAAGATAGCCCACAAAGATAGCCAACTTGGTAAATATCATAGAAGTTAGTTAGAGCTAAAAAGGGGGTCCCTCATATGTCTACCAATTATGAGCAGGCTCCAAATATGAATCAAGCACCAAGGGGGCCTGCTTTCCACAATAGAGATAATGATATAAGGAAGAGGCTTGCACATGAAGAAAGGTTGGATAAAAGCCAACAGAGGGACTAGAAGAGAAGTGCCTAATATTTTACAAACCAAAGTGAATTTTGCATATTGTGACATTGATATCGATTAGTGTGACAATTGATTTCTTCTACATCTCCCATGTGATATAGTTAAACTGATTGACAAAGATGTAGATAAACATGAGCCTACATCATTTAATGATGAGATCTTGACATTCAATTATCAAAGCCTCTAAAGTGAGATGATTGCCTCCATGGAATCACTAAGTGCTATTATTTTTTATCAATATTAGAGTGTGGTTGAAAATTTAATTATCCTAACTCCTAAATTTGCTTGTGATGTTAATATGGCACAAGCATATGAATTGCCCATTCATGATTTTTATTTTTTATATTTTATGATGATCAAGCAATATGATGGGGGAATTTGTCATTTTAGGATAGGTATTTACTGATTAATTTAATAATTACCCAAGATAAGGAGTATCACTTGAGAATAAAATATCAGGGTATTTCTCCTTAAGATAATGCCCCTACAAATCCAAAGGTAGGGGATGATTATAAAGAGGCTAAGAAAACTATAGAAGTCTCTAAAGATTCTAAACCAATACCCATTTCCCAATTTTCTAAGCCTAGATGTGTTTCAACCAAGAATAGATTAGCCATATTATCTAGTGTCCCTAAGGGTGCTAATGATGTTAAGACAAATCTGCCTTCAAAAGCTACTGATAAGAATGAAAATCCATCTTAGCCTACTCCACTTCAGACCTTAAGTGATTGCATCTTGGCCAAAGGTGTTGTTACCCTTCCACCAAATATTCCCCTTCTTCAGTATAGCATATGTGATATGGACCATATGTTGAGCTAACTAAAATCATAGTGCCACTTGTTAAATTGTTAAGAATACCTAAACATAGGAAGAAGGAATTTAAATATTTAGAGTTTGGTGAGAAGTTGGCTATAAATTAAATTGAGTTACCATAAACATCCCTAAAAAATTATAAAGAATCAAATAGGTTATTGAACCTAATCTAGAGGTATATTTGGGGACTACATTAGTGGAGAGTCAATTGAATGTGGATCCATTTTATACAACCTTACTAATCAATTATTTGATTTTTCATAACTACATGTTTGACTCTAGAGCTTCTTATAACATGATTCCCCTGGGTGTCCTAAATGAAATTAGTGTTAAAAATTTTGTTAGCCTTTGTAAAGTGTTATGTCATAGACTCACTAGAGATTATAATTGTTGGACAGGTAGAGGGGTTGGTTGTACAATTGGTAGTTCATCCTAGTAAGTATTGTAACATGGATGTGGTAGTTGTAGACTTCCAACCTAAGTGGGGGATGTTGTTGTCATGAAAATTGTATAATAGCATGGGTGGAAGTCTACAGATGGACCTCTCTTATGCCACCATTTCATTTGAGGGTAAGATGGCCAAGCTTTATAGAGATCCAAAGATGTTGCATGTCATTAAAGATCCAAAGTGTTCTTTGAATGAATTATTATACATAGATGTTAAATTGGGAAACTTTATTGGGAATGTTGATACTAGTCAACACCCTATTGTTCTTGATGTTAAACATGAAAAAGAAAGTGTAGTTTGGAAAATATACTTTGATGGGGCTTGCTCTAATCTTGGAAATAGATTTGGGGTTGTTTTATATACCTAGAATGGTAAATGTTTCATGTTTTATTTTTAGTTGTCTTTTGAGTGTATAAATAATATTTCTATGTATGAAGCACTCTTGCTTGGTTTAAGGATTACCCATAAATATGGAAATAAAATTTTAATTATCAAGGGTGATTATAAGCTAGTGGTAAATCAAGTTTGTAGTACTTTTGCCATAAAAAGTAAGAGGTTGAAATAATATTAGAATGTCATTTAGGATTTTCTTGAATTATTTGATGCATTCAATATGTGTTATCATGATAGAAGTTTCAACAAAGAAACTAACAAACTTGTAGGGTTAGGTGCTCAATTTGATATTGCAAATATGAGCCCTCATTATCGTACCAATTGAAGGTGCTTGTCAAGCCTTAATCCTTGAAAAATGTTCATCATTGGTAGATCTTTGATGATGATGAATAAATTAAGAGGTTTATGAATTTTTAAGTTAAGTTATATGATCAACTCATAGACTTGAAATATATGGTTCATGTTTGTGGTAGAAAGGAAACCCTGTTTGGGAGTGACATTATTCAGTTGAAGACAAACACACTCCCAAGGGGATTCATAAGTATAGAGGCATCTTTTGATAGAGATGGCATAATCAAATCAAGGGACTCATTTATCTCAAAAGACATGACTAAGTAAAATTTGAGTTCTCATGAGAATCCAATAAAGGTTTGGTTGGGTACTCACCTGAGTGTGGCTGAGAAACAAGCTTACATGTAACTACTAAGGAAGTACCAAGATTACTTAGCATGGTCCTATTCTAAGTTGAAAGCATATAGAGAAGATTTATTTCAATATGTCATCCCATTGTAGCCTAATATAAAGCCTTTCAAGTAGAAACAAAAACCTATTAACCCCATCTTAACCACCAAGATGAGGGAATAATTAAAAAAATTAAGAAACGGTGGTATCATTTAGCCCATCAGGTACTCATCATAGGTGGTGAAATTATTCCCTATGTGGAAGAAGAATGATGACATCTACTTTTGTTTGGATTTATAAAATTTGAACAAGGTTTATTTAAAATATAATTATACCATACCCAATATGGAGAACCTACTATAAAGTGTCACTAGATCAGAAATATTATCCATATTAGATGGCTTCTTAGGTTATAACCAGGTTGTGGTGAAGGAATCTGAGAGGTCCAAGACTACATTCACTACACCTTAGGGCACATATGTATATATGAGGATGACTTTCAGGTTGATGAATGTTGGTGTAACATTCCAATGAGCTATGTACATCGATTTCATAGGGATAATTAACCAATTCATTATTGTGTATCGTGATGATATTACCATGTACTCCAAGACTAGAAAAGAACATTTGGATCATCTAGAGAAGGTGTTGATTAGATGAAGGAAATTCGACATTTCACTTAATATGAAGAAGTGCCACTATGGAATATAAAAGACTAGATTATTGGGGCATATAGTGTCTAAAGATGGTGTCATGATTGACCCTAAGAGGATGGAAGCTATTGATAAAGTGCCTATCCTACAGTCCAAGAAAGGAATTTAGTTTTTTTGGGACAAATTAACTTTTTAAGGAGGTTTGTTTCTAATTTTTCAGAGGTCACTCTACCTATTACTTATATGTTGAAGAAGGACTAGACCATCAAGTGGGAGGAGAATACCATGCAAGTATTTGATGACATCAAAGAAGCTTTAAATTTTGCTCCTTTTTTAGCCAGTCTTGATTACACAAAACCCTTATAGATATTCTCTTTTGCATCATACAATATTATTATTGTTGTCCTATTGTAAAAAAATTAATATAGTCATGAGTAGCCCATATCTTTCTTTAGAAAAGCTATGCAAGGTCCTGAACTAAACTATACAATCATAGAAAAACAAGATTTCACGCTTTTGAAGGTTGTTAAGATGTTCAAGCCTTATATTCTGAGTTCAAAGATTGTTGCTTATGTCTCACATACCATGGTGAAGGATATATTAACTTAGAATAAATTATCCATCAAGAGATGTAGGTGGGTCAATAAGTTACAAGAGTATGACATGTATATTTAGACCACCAAGTTAGTAAGAGGGATGGGTCTAGCCAAGCTTATGGTTAAGACCAATTTTCAAGTTGTTGAGGTAAACACTGATGTTTTTAATGTTGATGATGCATTAAGTCAATTTAAAAAGTCTCTATGATATAGAGATATTGTTTACTACTTACAAAATTTGAGTTATCCCCCTGATTTGGACAAGAATAAAAAAATCTTAAGCCTGTTTCCAAAAAATACCTCTTGACTAAGAATGGACTAGCATGGAATAATCCATATGGGGTTCTATTAAGATGCATGTTATAATAAAAAACTACTAACATGATTGAAGAATTCCATAGTAGAGCATTTGGTGGCTATTTTGAACCTAAAGTTATAACTCATAAAATTTTGAGAGCTGGTTATGGGTGTCCATCATTATTTAAGGATGTTGCTCAAATAGTTAGAAAATGTGATAAATGTTAGTGCTTTACTGGGAGGATGAAATATTTAGGTTATCTTCCCTTGAAACTTATGATGATTGAAGGCCCATTTAGATAATTAGGAATGGATTTCATTAGATAAATTATTTATTCATCAAGTGTTGGACATAGATGGATATTAGTTGTAACTGAATGCTTTAAAAAATGGGTCAAATAAATCCCTATAATTAAAACAACACACTAGGTAGTTATGGAGTTTTTGATGAATTAGATTATTTATAGATTTGGCATGGCTACTAAAGTTATTGCTGATAATGTTATGATTTTCAAATCTAAACCTTTAGTGCCATTATGCAAAGAGTATGTGATTGAATTTGTCTATGCTTATAATTACAACCCTTAATGTAATGGGTAAGCAAAATCCAATAATAAGAACTTGCTCAAGATAATCAAATGAACATTAGAAGTAAATAAGAAGAAGTGGGGTGAATAGATAAAGTTTGCTTTGTGGGTTAATAGCATCATGCCCAAGAGATCTAGAGGTAAAATCCCTTTTGAGCTTGTTTATGGAGCTCAAGTAGTTTTTCCTATGAATTTGTAGTTTCCAACTTATCAGTGCATGTAGAAACTAGAAGATGATGATAAAATTAACCACTATGAAAGTAGGATGAACCAGACTATTGAGCTTGATGAAATGTAAAGACAAGCTCATGAAAGACACCTTAAGTTCAAGTAAAATTTGAATAAAATATTTGATAGGAAGGTCACTCCATGAACCTTTTAAATAGGTGATCTAGTTCTACTTTGGAAAATTAGGAATGAGGAAAAAAGAAAGCATAATAACTTTGATGCATTTGGATATGTCCCTATTCAATTGACTACCAAACTGGGTATCATTCTTTGTTCTTGAGAGATCTAGATGGTGAAATAATAGAGCTTATAGTTAATGGTAAACATCTAAAACACTTCCTTGATTGAGTTCATATATGGTGTATATACTATATAGTGTACAACTTTATTGTTTCATTACTTTGTTTCCCCTCTACTTTGGGCCTTATTCATATAGTTTACTTTTGTGTTTCTATCATTTATTCATTTTTAGATCCTCCTAATCTTTTTTTTTTTAATTCTACCATGTTTTGTTGAGCCTTCATGAGTGTTTGTTGAAAATTGTGAAGTCTTGACTTTTTAACCTAATGGATTAGAACCAGGTCTTACATTTTTGTATTATTTGCACATCCACAGGGGGTATGCATCCCCAAGTGAGAGCCAATATTAGTTCCCAAAATTACATTGAAGTAATTGGGCCCTTGTCAAGTGAAAATGCCTAAGTCCTTAGCCCATATTTTATCTCTAAGTGTTTCTTTGGAAGGCCAAGTTCATGTGAAAATTAGCAAGTCTTAATCTAATCTTTGCTTGGCGAATGTGTCTTGCCCTTAAAATTTTTTAGGGATTTTTGCATGAACACAATGTTCAATAAAAATACGTATTTGAGATTTTTATCTCAAAAAAAATTTTGAAGGCTTATTTATATTAGACATTTTGTCCACTACAAAAGATCTAAAGGAATTTAGTGTCTTGGAAAAGTCCTATTTTCATCAGGCTAAGTTTTTCACACAAAATATAAAGGGTCATTTATTTCAAAAATTTTATCTATGAAAAAAGTATAAAGGAAGGGCAGTTATCCAGAAGATTCCAAATTTACCACTGATTAACAAAAAAACATCTCCAGGCAGTTGCACATAATAAAAAAATATGTTTAGGTCCTCAGATGAATATCTTCCTTCCAACTTATGTGAAATGCATTTTTATCTAAAATATCAAATGATATGCTCCAAATCTTCATCATTCCTTATAGAGGCAATTATAACAATGTTTTTTCTTGTAAATGGATGAAGATCTTAGGCATGGCAAAGGGCATATTCCAATTGGAAGCTTCTTGGTAGACTTGAGAAGTTTGTTTTAGAATTTTGAAAGTTATGACCCATAGTTCCAAATTTTAAAATGTATAAATAGGGGTTTTGTCCTTTATTTTAAAGTTTTTATTGGTTGTTATTATAGGCGTTCCTTTTCTCTAAGTCTAGGTTCTATATAAAAAATTTTGGGATAAATTATTGTGTTTAGATCTTGTCTCCCTTTCTAAGGTGGTTATAGTTGTATATCCATTAGTAAGATTTGAGAGCATGTTTATGTCTCCCTTTTCAAAAGAGAAATCTCACCATGCTTGTCCCCAGGGTAGCATTTTGAAATACTAATGTGTGAAATATTTATTTTCAAGTTAATGAAAATTCTTGTGGTTCTTTGTTGTTTCCTATTAATGAAGTGCATCAACATATTGCACAAATATTGTTGACTAGATATCTTGTTTTGTTCCCATTAGCAGTTATCATTTTGGGTTTTTATCTACATTATAAATCCCTTTCTACATTATTTTAAAATTTGTTACTAAATAGCTTGTTAGGGTAACCTAGGTTAATGGATTCAATAGGGAAAGTATTTGAAAGATTAGTTTTAGTGTATGTTATAGCCTCTCAGGGATTATTTTGTATTTACCAATATCTTTCATTTGAAATTATTTTTATATCTTTGCTAAGGAATATTGTCATGAAATACTGTAAGACACCCTATTATTTGGAAGACACTAGCATGCCACCATCCATATTATAATTATCTAACTTGTCCTACCCTATCCTACCCTACAAATAATACACCCCATTATCTACTATATGTGTTATTTTCCTTGAAAATTCATAAGATATTGCATATCTAAAATGTGTTTGCAATTTATGTTTTAAAATCCTAGAATTGTAGTCTTTTATTCAACCCCTATAGTTGAAATTTATTCAAAATGAAGGTTACAATCATAATTTCATATCTCTTTAGTAACTTTTATATGACTTAGAGCATTTGTGCATTTCATGTGACTACCCTTCATGGGTGAAGTGTCAAAAATTGGTTATGTCCTAGTCATATTTATTCCTTATGCCAAAAATCCTCATGGAGGTTAAATTATAGAATCTATCCATGTGATAAAGCTACCCTATAGGTCATATCACCTTGGTTTAGGTAGAGATAAAATTAGTAGAGAGATGACCATACCCTTTTTAGATGACTCTCATTAATTTTCTACATTCAGTCTAATCTTGATGTCAAACCCTTCCTCAGCTACAACAACATACTAATAGGTTTCTCATCATTGTGTGTCATTTTCTTCAAGTGTGCAAGGCTGAGTGTATGAGATGTAAAACTAAGAACCAGTAGAGTGATTGAAGAAGTAGTTGGTTAAGGATTAGAGGTAATTGGCTGAGGTTGAGAAGTAGAAACTCCTACTCCTTGAGTTTGCAAACCAATTTCAATGTTATTTAAAGGCACATTTTATTGTTGACTAGTTGTTTATTGGTTAACACCACTTTGGCCTAAATTGGATGTTACTTACATGTTATCCACTATGTTTAACTCACTATTCTAAATAAAATTTGAAGACACTTCCTCGATAGTTGGGTACCAAACATGTTCTATTCTGAGGTGTTTTGTGTAACTAGTCTAAACCTTGATTTTATTTTCCTATCAACTCAAGTAAAACTTCTATTGAAAGAAATAACTTATTAAGAGGAATGGTTGACATGGACATATTATTAAAGTTACATGCTAGGTTTGGATATGTTTAGAATGTTATCTACATTTAAATTAAGTGGTCCTCCATGAGGCCCCTTTGTGTCACAAGCATACGAGGATCTTGATATGACATTGGCACAATGACATTAGGGTTGGCTAAAGAGGCTTTTACATTGTTTTGATTGTAAGATATGTTGTAAGGCCCTCTTACTAGACTTATCAAGTTTTCATGGGGAAATTTTGTCAAAAACTTAGCCCCTACCTCTACAGCTCTTTTTAAGACCTTATCCTTATTTGTTTGTAAGTGATGATCAAATACATAAGGATCATAGGCTGATGCCAATATAATGTAATAAGGTTTTGATTAGACATTTTTTATAACCAAAGGTGTGCTAGCTAAATATTGGGTTATTTGTTCTTGGTCTTATTCCATGTATGGAGGCATGCTAGTCAAATAATGGGCCAATATATCTTGACTTCGTTCCCTTAATTAAGTGTTGAAAGGTGGATAAGTATCCATCTCCCAAATGGCATCATATTCATAAGGGTCTTGAACAAAGTCTTCTTGCATGACAACATTTCCATATCTTAGATTATACATGAATCCACTATGTATATAATGAGACATGGTTAAATCAATGGCAATTTTTTTACAACAAGAGGGATTAGAATTATACAAAATTTGAAAAGCTATGTCTGAAAAGATAAAAGGTTCAAACTAGGTCTAACTTGGTCAAATGAATAGAGTTGTATCACCAAAAGGTTTATACAAAAACTTGGTAAAAATAGTATAATATCAAATGTCTAATGTTAAATATCTCACACAAATAAGGTTAAGTAAATGAACTAAATATAAGATGCCAAAATCTAGGTCCAAAGATGTTCTAAATAGGTCTAAATTAGGAAAAGTAAAACTTGCTAGGTATTTTTTCCAAATGCAGTGTCAAAATCTAGGATCAAAAAATGCATGTGCTAGGACTCTTGGCCAAACACAACATCAAAATATAGACTTCAAATAAAGGAATTATTTTAATCTAAAAAACTTGAAACACTTTGTCATAAATAAGGCACTTGATTCTAGACATGAATATGATCAAATTGGTATAAGGCACTAAACAAAAGGCACTTGGAGATAGACTAATTCTCCTAAATAAAATCACAAACAATATAGTTTTTAAATTTTGGGTCAAAAACTAACCTAGGTTATACAACCCAAAGGAGAAACATTTGTATATCAACCCCTGTAAGATGAAGCCTAAATAGGAATCAATCAATGATTGAATCCAAACTTGTCAAAGTTAAATTAAAAACTAAACTTAAGAAAACTTAGGATTTTTAACCAAATAATCTAGATAAATTTGAATAGCGTAAAAACACTAAAAAAAATATCCCACAAGACACATATGATTGGTTCAAATGTGAAACTTGGACATAAGATAAGACAAGCTTATGAAATAATTTAAGTAGTGTAATGGCATTATCACACTATAAAGGTATAAACAATGTTTTGTTTTAAATACCCTAAGACATAAAATTTTAAATGATTTGGGTAGTGTAACGTTACCCATATCAATCAAGTGATACACACACAACATTTTTGACACAAAAGGTCTAAGTTAAAAGCATAATGTCAAATGGATGGCATAACACCTGAAAAAATGTAGTGTGGACTAATAACTCATTTTTGATGTGGTATAAACAAACAAAGTTTTAGACTCAAGAACCAAGAAATAAAAGGAAAAATAATAAATATAAGTAAGTATATCATCTTAGATCCTAATAAGGTATGGTAAGTGGGGTTGACTAAAACTTATAATTTATGATTGTTTAGATTTATCCCAAGTGTGGATAAAACAAGATAAGAATCACATAAATTGAGTTTATACCAATCAACTTACTATAAAAAGGTTTATTCTTTTACATAGTGATTCTATCCAGTTACTACTTAGTGAAATCCCTTGGCTGACTTGACCTGACTTAGGCCTTCATTATGAAAGGAGAGGCTAGTCACTCAACCCTCTATCTCTCACAATATGCATACCCTAATTTGTATACCCCACCAAGCAGTGGGGTTGAAACACTATCGAGAGATGAAGCCCCAAGTCAATGCTTCCCTAAAGAACTCATGAAGAGGAAATGACATCGCCTCCACAAACTAATACATGAAAAGAAAACTAAGTAAAAATACTTTAATGTTACTTTTAGATCACCCAAACCATGTGAGTTTAAGGGAGATCCTAGACAAATTTATTTACATTCCTTGAAATAGGCATAAATATAATGAAAATGCACTTTTTGTCACCTAAGCTCCCTATAGGGGATGGGGGGAGATCATACATGTGCTACTCATTTTGCAAAAATAAATAAGTAACAAACACTTTCAAGAAATTGTGACTAAAGTAAGAGTTTATTTTAGGCACCAAATTGAAATGTGTGACTAATTTATTTTCTTGGCCCCTTGGATTAAGTGCAAAAGCTTGAAATAAATCTCATAAAACAAATTCAACATAAATCACCTACATTCATTTTAAGCCCTAAGATCCAAATGTTCAATATTTATCCTAATTCATTTTTAAACACCAAAATGAAGTGTTTAAGACTTATTCATTTTAAGGACCAAAAAATGATGTGTTTCTAAGACTTATCCATTATAATTCCTTTTAAGCACAAAATATTAAAAGTTAAAGATTTAATAAGTTCATTTTAGCACCCAAAATGAAACGTGAATGACTTAGCTAGTTATTTTTAAACACCCAAAGCAAAATGTTAATTATCCTAAACTTAAAAATTTGTGTTACAATCATGACTTGGACCTACAAGGGTTAGATAGTTTCCCCCTACTTTCCCACTTTCAATGGTGAGAAATAAACTTTGAAAAAGTATATCTTAGGTTTTATTTTCAAAACATAATGACCATCATTGATCAAAATTGACTGATGCCAATTATAAGGTGATTGATATCAGTCAGTTTTAGAGAACTAATGATAGCTATAAAGAATTTATACCTATTGATTAAGACTGATGTCAATCACCTATGAACCTAAAGGCAAAAAACATGAGATGAAAAATGTTAGTTATCTCAAAAAATGATAAACTATTTGAAAGCTACAACACAGGGATTAGGTAGAGAGCTTAAATACTAATGAAACCAATAAAGAATGATTAGAAATGATAAAAATATTAAAAATCAAATATTTGTATGCCATTTTTCCTTACAAGTTGACCAATTTTAGTCACCTAGAATTGAGCTCAATTAGGTAGAACCAATTATGATTTTGATAGAATCAATGCTAGTTATGCCTGATTGATGTTGATCTCTGTGTAGATGTGAGTTAATTCAAAAATAAAAAATAGGTAGAAACAAAGACAAAAATAAAGTTTTGATTATTTTCAATCATTTATTTATCAATTTATGATTTGAATCTTGATTTCCTTGATACGTGGGGTTCTCAATGTCCCATCGGACATGCCATTTGTGATCAAGGAATCCAATAAGGGTGGTTAGATCATGTGTTAGAATAAGTAAGAAAACTTGAATAAAAACAAACTAAAATGCATAACACTTACTTTCCTAGATCATAGGGGGATTTTAGTGAACAAACAACAAATGATAAAGCTCAACTAAAATGCAAAAGAGCTTACAAATTCTTTACCTTCCTTGAATGTTCCAAATGATGTGTTTATTTGGCTTTCTCAGCTTGTACTCAAAAATTCTTTGGCAAATGGAGTTGTGTGGTTCCTTATCTCCTTGGCACCATTGTTAGATTATGGTTACTTGATAACACATGCTATGATTCTCAACATATCCATTTAGACTTACATTTTCATTATTGGACTTTTCATTATCATAATTATAACAAAAGTGGATGGTTGGGGACATTGTTGTTTTGTCATAATATCCTCATAGGCAATACTTTGGCCATTTGGGATATTAAATATACTATACAAATGATGGGGTTTCTTATGGGTTTCAATAATAGTACTCATGATGAGTGTTCTAAGTTTAGACACAATAAAAAATATGAATAGTACAAAGCCTATGGGAAAATTTTGATAATAATTCATTAAGATGAAATAAATTAGATCTAGACAAAAAATATAGTATGCTAAAAAATATTTTTGTAGAAGAAGAAACCCTAAATGTAATCTAGGGTTTGGTTAAAATAAGTAAAGAATATGGGTTCACCAAATGTTTAACCCTTTTTAATCTTTATATTTTTAAGGGTTAAAGGGATGGAATAGCCTATACATAAGGATGAATAAAACTATTTTATAGTAAGCTAATTAAATTCAAACTCACATAAATAAATATTCTAAATTAAAATACTAAGATGTGATAAATATAGAATGTACCAAATTTGAAAGATGTTATATTGACTGCAATACCAATAATAAGTGATATTCAGATTTATAATGCACATGTAGATATAAGTTGTGAATGTGTAGAAGTGTGAATAATCAAGATTCTGAGATAGTCATCAAATTCTATAAATGATGTTTTTAAATCCACAGACACTACTATAGACCTTTGAATACCACTTTAAATGTTATTTTATGTTTTTTGATGCAACTATCTAGTATAAAATATGCATTGGATTGTGATGTAATCAAATTCATTGTTATAGGGTTTTTATCACCTTTTTGTTAATGTATTTTAATCTAGAACATAGGTTGTATGTGGTTTTTTATGGATCAAACCCTAGCTCTTAACCCTTATTTGCCTTTGGGATGTTTTTTATTTAAAATGGGTTAGTGGGCTCATGGTGTTGAGTTAATGTCAAAGACTCCTTCTCAATGAGTGCATCCTACATAGCCAATACTCCAAAGAGGGTCTCAAAATCATGTAGTTTTCCCCTATGTGTGGGAGTATTTGTGAGTAATGGTATAATATGGTATGTATTACATACAATGATCTATCTTGTAGCTTCATAAATACCACTCACCAATTTCTCTTTGAATGCTTCAGATATTTTTTATGCCTACTCCTATGAGTGATAAATAAATAGAGATGAATATATAAAAATAACTTAATTGTTAGATTCATTTAATGAGCCTTGATAGGTGATTGCTTGGTATTTGATAGATGAATAATGAGAAGGATTATGCTTGTATTTATTCCACACTTTTTGAAAATATCTCATAATATAGTTAAATAAGATAAATAGTCCAACCCATAGGTTTTAAATAGTTTACAATATGGATGACTTTTGAGCATTAGACACTAAAAGGGATCTAGTAACTAGTGTTAATACTAGTGTCCCTCTATGGCTAGTAGTGTCTAGAAGGATAAACATAAGTACAAATATGTAACTAATAGTGAAGGATATATATATATATATATATATATATATATATATATATATATATATATATATATATATATATATATAATTATAATTTTTATGTAGTGTATAGGTGGTCTAGGTCATCATAATAATAAGGATTAGATTATAATATAGTCATTTAGGCATAATAAGATGGTGAATACAAGCCTTTTGATATTGGGAAGGTCCATAACTAAAGGGTAGATCCCTATTTGGTATTTATTAAATGTATGAAAGTGAGATGTTATAAATATTCAATTTTAGTATCTACATTTGGCCCCATTTAGTTTAATAATTGAAATTATAAAAATAAAGATAGTAAGGAAGGAGTACACATATGTGTTGATGAAACCACATTTCCCCTTTTATATTTTTCTTAGTAAAGATGATTCTTTATGAAGCATTGGAAATAAGAGAGATTCAAACCTAAACTTTGGAGATTTGAAGAGGGAGATTTAAATTTATTATGCCCCCCATCTAGTGTAAATATGAGTTGTGACATCTGAATTGAGATCACTAAATCTCCATTGCACAACTCAAGTGTAAATAAATAATCATGTGAGGGATGATAAGGATGAGTGATTTAATCAATCCAACCTATAAATCTAGTGAGGTTTAATGATTTAATCAATTCAACCTATAATTAGAACCAATTTATACTAGGAAATATTTCTATTGAACCACTTATATATATATATATATATATATATATATATATATATATATATATATATATATATAAGTGGTTCAATAGAAATATTTCCTAGTATAAATAGTACTTCCTAGTGATAGTAATATGAAGATATAATTGGTAAATTTGTAATTTTTAGTCCACTAGAATAAATTGGGGATAAATTTAGATATTAAAATTAAATATTTATAGCATATCAGTCTTGTATATTTGAGAAATACCAATTAGGGATCTACCCTTAATTTTTGAACCATCCCACTATTTAAAGGTTCGCATTCACCATCTCATTGTGCCTAAATTATTACCTTATAGTCCAACCCTTATCATCATAATGAACCATACTACATGTACACTACATAAATTTTAAAACTTTATATATATATATATATATATATATATTATTTTCAAATATATATATATATATATATATATGTACCTATTTTTATCCTTATGGATACTACCAACCATTGAGGGACACTAGTTTCAAAGTTAGTGTCTAGATCCTTATTTAGTGGATAGTACTCAAAATTAATCCAAATTTAAAACTATTTGAAACTTAGGATTGGCCTATTTATATTATTTAAACCTAACATGAGATATTTTCAAAAGGTAGGGTATAAATATATTTCCAATCCTTCTTATTATTCATCTAAAATTACCAAGAAAAAACCTACCAAATCTTTTTGAGTCAATTGCACAACTCAATATTTTACCCTATATGTCCCTATTTATTTATCAGCCATAGAAGTAGTCATATAAAATTTTTGAAGCATTAAAATATAATCCTATGATTGTTTTTTTTTAAGTTACAAGATAGATCATTTCATGCATCTACATATATCATGTTACACCATTGTTCACACACACTCCCACGCATAGGGGCAAACTACATAAGTCTAAGTCCGTCATTGGAATATTAGCTATGTAGGTAGTGCTCATGGATATATAATTTTTTGAGGTTATCTTAACACCATGATCCTACTAACTAATTTTTTGAAAACACATCCCAAAAAATAATAATGGTGAATATCTAAGGTTTGATCCATAAACAAACTTATATAGCATATGTTTTAGATCTAAATACATCATCAGAAAGGTGATAGAGAACCCAAAACAATGAAATTGGTCTCACTACAATCTAGTGAATATTTTGTATTAAAATTAGTGTTTTATAAATCATATTAGTGTTCATAGTAGTGTCCAAAGGATGAGATTAGTACATAGTTTAGAAACATCATTTTTAGAATCTAACAACTAACTTATAATCCTAATCCTACACACTTTTATTTATGTACAGCTTAGATCTATTTATACATTATAAATCTATCTAATTATTTTTTATCTTTGGTATTACAATTAATAGAACATATTTAAAATTTGGTACTTTATATATTTATCACATCTCATTATTTTAATTTAAAATGTTCATTTATCTAAGTTTGTAATTAATTGGCTTACTATAAAATAGTTTTATTTATCCTTGTCTATAGGTTATTATATCCCATTAACCACTAACAAAATAAACATTAAAAATGATTTAAAAAATTCATTTATTTGTTAAAATTATCATTATTATATATCTTGATGTCTCTAGTGGCTATTTTTTTTATAACACTAGATTTCTAGGTGGGTTGATGATGGGAGTCCACTAGAAGGTAGACCTAAAATGTTAGAAATTAAAAGGAATATAACATAGTTTATTCTAGATATGATGTTTAAAAAGTGTATAATAATATTTTTTGGGGAATGAAAGTAATGAAGGTATAGGTTATATCATTGATAAATTTTTTGGACTTCCAACCTCACTTGCCATAGTGGTAACCTCTTAACCCACAAGGCACTAAAAATGTTGATAGAATATTTTTGTTAAACCAAGCATTCCTAGAGTTTATCTTCATTCATTAAAAAATAGTAGCCTTGAATTTATATAAATAAAATGGAGACATTAAATCCTCATTTTGTTATATAATCATAATATAATGCACCTTGTAAATAAAATAATCCTTTGAGGTATGCATAATAAATTGATCTTATGAAAGAAGATTTTAGGAGACAACTGTAGACATCTAATTATTATCAGTATCATGTCATTATTTCAATTTTTAATGGATTTATAAAATAATGCATAAAATAGACCAAAATCACTAAAATTATATAATTTGGTTGCACACATCACTGGCATGTGTCAATTCATGTCCATGTATTATTAATTGGGGCAATGAATTTTATGAAATTGTTATCTTTTGAACCACTAAAATCCTTTAATTCATATTCACACATCACATGAATGTATTAATTTATGTCTATACTAATTTAATTAGGGTATTACCCTATACACAATTGACACCTTCCTATAATTCAACTCCATTCAAATTATGACTAAGCAAATTAACATTTTCACCCATTCTAATTAAACAAGTAACTAATTTTCAAGATAAGTAAAATCATTAAGAAAATCAAATTATATTAAGAACTTAAGTGAGAAATCTGTGGAAATTTATTGAATATCTATTATTGGAAATTAATATTTCAAAATATTTGGGCCATGAAATCATCATAGGAGTGTCATCCACAAAGAATTAATGGAGATAAATATCATAATTAAGTTTACCCATACCTTATTAATGTTCCATTCTTCCAAATATTAACTACCACATTTATTGCTTGTCCCTCTAAATTTGAACTGATGTGTGTCCCTCCATCTTGATCTTGAGATGGAGGTACACAACATTGTTTCTTATTTTTGTAAAAACTATAAATACATGGGTTGTGACCATACTATTGACCATTTTGACCATAATTAAAAATGAGTCAACCCACCTATAATCCAAAACTTTCATAGGGGTCTATCAAAATGATATGAGGTGTGTTATAGTTCATTTTATGTCATTTAATATCATATTAGCCTTGATCATAGTCCAATTTAGTATTTATGTCATTTTGAGTAACATAGGGGTTATTTTATGGGTCACCATATGAATTTTGAAGAAGTAATTTTATTATAAAGGATTTTTAATTCATTATATCATGTTTATTATGCTTGGTTTCATTATTGGAAGTGATTTGATGGGTCAGGCAATTCATATTACAAGAAAGTGTTGATAGGGAGGTTGCAGTCAATTTTCATCAATTGTAGAAGTTCTCTTTCTTTACAATTGATTAAATTCAATGTGAAATTATGTTTCATGCATATAAAATTTCATTAAAATATCCTTATTCCCAATTTTAATCTCTAAAGCTAGCATCACATGATTTACAATCAAGAAGGATAGTCATAGTCAACTCCTTACATGATTATTGTGCATAGTCATCTAAATGAAGTGTTTTGAGACTTGATCACATTCATTGAGGAGAAATGAATTTTTAAAAGAGTTTTAAAATCATATCATAGTATTATCAATCAATTTAAACCTTTTAAATGGCACACAAGGGACTATGACAGTCATATGCAACACACATACACAATCATGCACCAATTGTGTGCACCTACAGTAGACTGAGGATGTTAGGATGGAGGTATGGAAATAATTTAAAATCCTTTCAAGGTTAGTGGAACCAATTTTAAGTCTTTTCAGAAGGTTTGAACTAGTTTCAAACTCATATACCTTATAAACTAGTTATCTCAACCATCACTACCTAATCTATAACTATTTTAGCACCTACAGGAAGGTAAAAACATTGAAATGGGAAGTTTTGAATCTTGATTCAAATAATTAAAGGTGTGAAGGATGTATTAATAGACTTAGATGTTAGACCTGCATGAAACATCCTTAGAGGGTAAAATGACTCTAAACCCTCTAAAACTCTTGCTAAGGACCTGATTGGGAAAATGAAGTTGGAGAGGCATAAAGATGGCATGAAATGGCTTGGTAGATTATTAGATTTTTTTTAGTAATATCTAGGGCTCTTCCCTATCATATTGAGTTAAACCCTACCTGTATGGACATGGTGAAATTGGATTTATTTGAATATTTTTGGTGTCTTCTAGGTATGGAAGGGTTTCAAAGGATCCAATAAAATTTTAGAGATATATTGAGACCTAATATATCCTATCATATCTATTTCTTAGGCTAAATTATCTCACAAGTGTCTCTACAAGTGCCTTCATCTCAGCTAGTCAAATATAACATAGTGCACAAATTAGTGAGAGGATGAAAAATTCAAGTAATAGGACTTTTAAGGTTTAACTAAGGAATATAAGTCCATGATGGCTCCTAAAAAGTTTCATTTACTCCTTTTTATGGATCATATTAGAAAATTGGAGACAAATTTGGTGCCAAGTGTGAGAGGTGCATGAAAGAGGAGTTATTTAGACTATATATAGTCATAACTCATCCCCAAATGAATACTCATGATTAGGGATGAAACTAATTCGTGTTATATAATTTATAAAACCCCTCCCTCTCATTTCAATCATCATATATATCCCTAGTCAACTATGGGATGTACCAAAAATGCCTAATGATGGAGGTAGTTTTCTGAGCAAATAATGAGGAATCCTACACCACATTTTAGGATTTTCACTCCTTTGAGGTCCATGTGTCCTATTATAAATTGCATATTCTATCTCACATTCCTCTTTCCTATATGTTTAAATCATTTTCTTAGTATGACACATGTCTTAGTGACTCTTGGACTTCATTCTCTTCTCTTCTCTCTTTAATTTTATATGTAGTAACAATTTTGGATCTTATAGAATAATAACACATCATGTATGGAAAATCCCTAGTGGAATGACATTACATTTTTAATTTTAAAAAATTAAAATCTAGTTTTGAGTTCATGAACATTTTTCTATGTGTGCAAAGTGATTTATGGTGATGCAAAGAGATAATCTTCTATCCTTTCTTCTCCTTATCCTCTCATGTTTATGCAAGAGATCCTATTATAACAATCCATATAGAGTGTAGCTAGTGTTTTAGGCTCATTTTAAGTGTAAAATTGTTCTTATAGTGTGAAATTTGTCCTCTATTTCACTTACCTTAAGTTGTGTCATGCATATCACCTCTATGTTGAAACACTTATGTTAGAACCTTTTAGGATTTAGAAGCTACTTTGTATGCCTTGTTTCTTAGTGAAAAAAGTATGATGGTCATGTGTAAATAATTTTGGTGTATCAACCCCTTAGAATATTTTCATTTCATGTAAATTTATAAGTCTTGCACCCACAAGAAACTAGTGAATTAGGTGATAATTATTTCAAGGTATATTCAGGGAGCTAGCCCTTAAACCTAGAGGTCTACTTCTACCTATAGGTATATCTACATACCTTTAAGTATTACCAAGTTTCCTAAATCTATAAGAGGCTTGAAAACCTCTTCTAGGTGAAAGATTTGGTGAAAATGGTTTTGGCATGCCTAGTGGGACACATTGTCTTCAAGATAGCTTGTCAAGTTGAATGTTGGTCTTAACAACATCAATTGTAAATTGGTGTGCTACTCAGCATTTGGTTACTCCATTCAAGGTAAAATCTGGTTCAAGGCCATTATTTTATCATAAATTTTATCTCATAATTATGGTCCTTACTAGGTCATAATCTAGTAGAGTTCTCAATCCTATCAACCCACCTATTTAGCTTGAACTTCCTCTTGAAGTTCAATACCCTCATCCTAATCTACCCTTTAAAGACTAAGAATAATTTACTAGCCAAGAAAGTGAAGATATCTAATAAATTAAATATCTTGAAGAAAACATGGCTAGGAAACATGCCTTACTTATGTTTAATACTAAAATCTGATTCATATTGAAGCATAAGATGCCATTCCTCCTAATACCATAAAGCATGTGCCTACATTGAATGGTGAGGGTCATGTTACACGTAGTGAACACATCAGAGACATCTCTAATTTTTATAGTTTCCACAATGTCATGGAAGATAATATTTCCATTATAATCCTTTCCATGTCCCTTAGAGGGAAATCTCTTGATTGGTATAAGACCTCACAATGTGGATGTATCACATAATGGGAGTAATTTGGAGTGTTGTTGAATTCAAGGTTTGAAGATGAAAGTGACCATACCTCTCTCATATATCAAATCAATGTGATCAAAAGATATCATAATGAAATAATTCATTAATTTAATGATAGGTTTAAAAATACTTGGTATAGATTGTCTCCTCCCATGAGACCACTTGTTAGCTTTATGTTCCCTACATACTTCAGAGTCATTGGTATTGATATTGATATCATGCTTCAATCCATGGGTGGTTTCACTATTATATATGCATATGAACTTACCATTAGAGATAATAATGGCCTCATGTCAAAGTAAGAAAGTTAACTCCTAAGGTGTTTATTCCCTTGATTTCTAATACTTCTACTAATACCCCAAATATGGCCCAAATTCCTAATGCCAACACTAAGTCTAGAGTTGTTCCTAAGAAGGTAGATGATGCCATATATCCATTTGCATAAATTCATATGTTAATATATCATATTAGGAAATAATGTGTTCATCAAAATCCATATCCCTATCAATATCAATATGGCCAACAATATGGTAGAGAAAGAGGTCAAGGGTAAACTAACTTCAACAAGATTGCTAATGTGTATAATCCCAACTCCACCACTAATGCAAAGGAGATGGTACTAGTACATACAAACTTAGTGAAATTATAATATTGTAAATAAGGCCAATTAATTATGTCAATTAATGTGGAGATAAATCTCTAGTTTCTCAAGGAGGAGTCACTCCTCTCCTATCAACTAAAGATGAGGTCATGATGTAAGCAAATGAGGATTAGAAGCCTCATAGAGAATGTTTCACTAATATTTTGGTGGAAGTACATATTTTAACCAAATAATTCACCATATAAGATGGTTTTTAAGCCTATTATATATTTTTGTAACATGGGAATAATTTTAGATATGTGGTTGTACTTATGGTGGAAGTAAGCCTCTAGATTTAATGGGCTAGATCCATGAATGTATATTGAAATGATTATCACCTAAACTAATACTTTCTTGTGGGAAAAGAGTTAAAATTTTGCATGAAATGAAACTATTATAATGGGATGATACACCAATATGTTTTCCACATGACCATCATACTCTTATCATAATGAACAAGGCATACAAACTAGCTTCATAGTCTTAAAGGATTATAACCTTAGTGTTTCAATATAGAGGTGAGATGTATGAAGTAACACAAGGTAGATGTAACTAAGGGAATATTTCACACTCCAAGAATATTTTTATACTTTAAATAATCCTAACACACTTTAATACACTCTATATGACTTGTTAGAGTAGGAACTCTTGCGTAAACATGAAAGGACAAGGAAAGCAAGGATAGAATCACTAACTTCACCATACATCACTCACACTTATAAAATTGTTAATGAACTCAAAACTAGACTTATATTTATTTTTCAAAGGAAAAATATAATGTCATTAAAGAAAGGCTTTGTTATACATGGTGTGTTATTATCAAAAGCCAAAATGGCTACTACTTATAGAATTTGAGAGAGAGGAGAAGAGAATGAAGTCCAAGAGTCAATAAGACATGTGAAATGATGAGAAAATAAGTTAAAAATGTAGGATAATGAATTTTTATATGGACCATGAAATTTATAATAGGATAAATGGCCCTCAAATTCATGAAACTCCTAAAATGTGCCATAGGGCTCCTCATTATTTGTTCAAAAAACTGCCTTCATCATTTGGCTCTTTTGGAATGTCCCACAACTAAATATTGATATAATTTATGATTTAAATTCAGGTTATGGGCTGTATAAATTATCTTTCATGAACTATTTTCATCCTTAATCATCAATATTCTTTTGGAGATGAGATATCATTACATGTAGTCCAAATAACTCCTCTTTCACTCACCCCTCACACTTGGACTCAAATTTGAATTTATTTTTCCATGAAAATAAATATATTGGAGTTAATGACACATTTAAATACCTCTCATATCTTTATATTCACTAGGAAAACCTTAAAATCCTTCCCACTCGAAGTCTCACCCTTCTCACTATCTTGCTTACTTTGCTAGTTTTGACTAGCTGAGATGGAGGTACTTGAAAAATCACATAGGAGTTTTTATGTCATAATAAATATACATTATTTATTATATCAAGTACCAATCCTTATGAAAAAATTTATTTCATCTCTTGAAACCTTGATATACCTGCACAACACTAAAACTAGTCAAGAAAACCTCATTTACTCTCTATTCATACAAGTAGGTAATAACTCAAATTGATGGGGATGAGACTTGGAGAGTCCTATAAAAAATCAAACCAATTAAAAATACACTCTATGATATATATATATATATATATATATATATATATATATATATATATATATATATATATATATATATATATATATATCTTACTTCATTTTATCCATTGGGTCATGAACTAGGGTTTTGTAGAGTTTTATGATCTTTTCACTCTTAACCTTTGTTCATAGAGTTGTGACATTGAAATCAAGAAAAAATTACACAAAATTATATCTTATGGACCTTTTAAACTTTTATAATCTCCTTGAGTTCCCATGAAAACTATCCAAGAAGATGTGAGATTTTAAATTGCCTACTCATTTTTTTTCTTCCATTTCATGCAGGCCTGATGGGGTTTGAGCCAAGAGATGGCCTTCCTATGTTTTTTATACAATGTAAATATTTAAAACAACTTATAATTCCCTTTAAAAAATTTCCAATTCATTATATTTCTCACCTAACTTTAGAAATGAAATTGACCCTCTAGTTGGGCTTTAGGCCTAGTTGAGACCTAATAGGTATGTCTACTCTCATGTGAGTTTTGAACACCCTGACTGGTCTTAGCCACTTGTGCATGATTTTCCATGTTTACCCCTACCTATAAAATATTTCCAAACTTTATTGAAAGTTATCACTACTCCCTAGTTCACCATGTCATCATCTTCCTTCAAAGTCTACAAGCTAGCATCCTAGGGGAGTATCCTCTATTTGAGATAAAATAGAAGGTACTTCCCCAACTATCTCACCAAAAATGATCATTTTAAGGATTTATCCAGGTTTAAATTATGATATTTATAATATTTCATCTCTTTATCACCTCATTATACCTTTTAAGAGCATCAAACATTAAGACAAACTCCTAAAGAAGCTTATTATGTGTAGGGTCTTGACATATGACTATAGGTTGCACTGTTGGAGTCCTTGTTGTACATTGTTTAATTTTTTTGGAGTATTTTAAAGTGTAAAAAATAACTAAGAAAGTTATTCCATGCTAATTATCATCCAAAACTTACCAAAATCCTCACACATTCCTTGTTACCTGACTGGTCTAGACTACAGGTTGTGTTCCTTACTTGAGAGAGGCACCTGTAGTTGACCTTGCATGGCCTAGGCCTTGAAAACAATGTTTAAGCCTTATTTAATATTTTAAAGTTAATTTTACAATTATTTTTACTTATTCATCTCATTTTTTTTCTATTCTAGCATCAACAACCCTAATTCTCTTTCTCTTTGCCCATTACAGTCAACTATAGTTGACTGTGTTGAGGTAAAAGAACCCTATAGATGGTCTTTCAATCTCTTGGTAAATATGAAAAATGATATTTTATCCTTATAATGTAATTTTATATGTCCTCTAGTATCATTTATTTATATTCCATGTTTATTTTCACACTATGTATCTATAGGAGTCTACAATCAACTATAGACAAGTTGTCTTGGGGTTAGGCACACTTGTAGGTGTGGATGGGGTCAAAACCCTATAATTCCAACATTTATAAATGACCTATAGATCATAAATGTTATATTTAATTTCCTGGAACCATTTTACATGACTATACATTTTATTTTATTTCAACCTTGGGTGTGAGGATCATTTGATACTCAAATCTTGTAGATATCAATTTGAACATAGTGAACAAATGGGTAAATCGGAGGCCCCTAAACATCACTTCCCTCTAATCATATGCCTTCCTAATTTTTAAAGGATATTATCATTTGTGTATTTTATAAAAATGGTACCTTTGGAGCTATCAAAACTCAATATGACATCACCATACATGAACCCCAAAAGTGTTGGGTGCTCTATTTTTGTGTTTTAGGGATTTTGTCCTTAAGTTCACACACATCATCTCTTGAAGTAACTCCTAACCTTACCTATGAATATATTTATTCATTCATGAATCTCAAGATGTATTTTATATCTAAAACCATCATGGGGATCTCAATACATGTCATACATCTCCAGATCTCATTCTCATACCCTTGTGTAAGCCACCTGTAGGTGTGCATTTACATGTCTATAGGAAGTGAGTAAGACTATGGGCATTAAGCATTGTAAATTAGTGTTAAATTAAGTTTGGAACCTTTCAAATCCTCTCAATTCATCTTTAAAATTTTAAATATTTAGACAATTTTCAAAACTACCCTTCTAATGCCCTTAGCCTCTTATAGGTGTTGATTTAGTTGTGGTATACAAGTAGTGAATGAAAACATAAGAAATGCACATGGAGTATGAGTATCCAACAAGTCTTATATTTTATTAAAAACTTTAACTTAATTTAAAAATATTTAAAGGCTTAAAAAAAGATCGACTATCCTTGTTTTAATGTGACACCCTCCCCATGGCACTTATAGGTGCACATTCATGGCTGACTACATATATATATATATATATATATATATATATATATATATATATATATATATATATATAGCATTAATTACCATAGTCATTATTATTTCACTTGTAATAGGATTAGTTGATTTATCCTATTGAAATCATACATCTATCACCTTATTAACTCTTTACAAAACTCCTTGATCATTATGAAAACCTTCACACACCATGATTATGGTTGGAAATAAGTAGAAGGTTGATTATGTACTCTTTATGGTTGTGTTTTTCATGATTTTGATCTTGGAGGTTAATATTGAAAGGAATAAGGTTTTAATGACATGAAAAACATTAATCATAACATATCACATTCACTTGGAACCATTTTAGAGAAGAAAACATTTTTCAAGTAGTGAAACTTCACTAAAACCTCACATGGTGACACCTTCCTACAAACTAAAATAATTATCTCATGAAATCCTTTCCAAACATGAAACCAAGAATTGGTAACATGAGATCATAGATTCAACATCCTATGGAATAAAATTAAACCATTAAGTTTTACAGGGAACTCAAATAAGAGCAAAACCTATAAGGTGTGGGAAATAATAAGAAAAAATGAATAGCTAACTTGTTAAAGATGGTTCTTAAAGAATAAGAAAGAATTATATACATTCCAAGCATGATATTGAATCTGACCAATTTTAATATCATGACCCAAAGGCATTTGACCTATTAGTCTTCCTAATGGCCATACCAACCAAAAATATATTGACCAATTTCATGTGCATGGTGGAGAGATGGATGAGAAGAATGGTTTTATCTCAAATTTGAAACTTTCAAAGCATGTCAAGAATGGAAATGATTCTAAGGAATTTGAAGATCCATATCACAATATTCTCCCACATGCCATTCTCTCTAATAGGCCGTACACCTTTGAAACTCCCCCTTTTCCACTTAATTTCTTGATTTTTAGTTATAACCTACAAGTTTTTAGTTAGAATATTAAATTTATTATAAGGAATAATATATTTTATGTTGGGGAGGAGTTTGAAACACATGGACACAACTCAAAACTATACCACTTGCATTTAATGCTCATTTATGACCCCTAAGTGACTCAAAATGACATAAGGACTAATTAGACTATGACCAAGGCTAAAATGACATAAAATCACATATAACTAACTATGACACACCATATGACATTATATTATACCCTTGTATAAGTTTTTTGACTATAAGGGGTTGACCCATTTTTACTTGTGGTCAAAATGGTCAGCATTCTTAGTGATTTCTTAAGGGTGGTATGGTTGTTATGCCATGACAAGTTGCCTAATCCTATCCATTGGGACATGGAGTCACCTACACATAGGTTTGATACATAAATTTATTTTAAAAACACACTAAACATAAAACAAGGCACACAAAATAAGACTCACCAAAGAGAAACAAACATATGTTCAACTACAACACTTATGGAAGACAACACAATACAACTGAAAGAAAGACACACACACCTAAATACTAATTAAAAAACCTCACCTTGAGGTGTAACATTTAATCATACCTCAATTAGGGTCATATAAAGTCATCTTTGTATTTTTTTCACTACATGAAGGTAGCCTATCATGAAGATCATGCTTCTCACCAATTACTTGCATATGTAGGTGATCAAGAAGCTTATCACCTTTGGACCTTCTTATGCTTGCAAGTGGATTGTTTGAAATATTCATTAGTGATATTTATTTCTCTCTAAGAAACTTTATTGGGGTTAAAACTACTATGATATCTACTATATCCATTGGATGCTCCCTAAAAAAATATTTTAGAGGACACTTGACAACATGATCATTAGTCTCTTTAGCAATCTCAACATTAGATATGCAATTTCTTGGGGAAAAGGAGACTTACCCAACTTGTCAAATTATTTCCATATGGCATTGAGCCTTTGCCATAGTTCCTCTTCATTCAATACATGAAACTCTTCTCTATGCTTGGTGAGACAAACCACATCATGTTTGTTAGAGGAATTAAATAAATTAGATGTAGACTTATTGAGAGGATAAGTAGCTTTAGCAAGCTGATCAAACTCTTGCCATATGACATCAAACCTTTTCCATAAGTTATTCTCATCTACCTCATGAGTATCATCTCAAGAGCACCTTCATCAATGATAGACATCATTTTTCCTATTATGGTGTTTAATTGGATTCATCAACCTATCATCATCATAATCATGAATCATGTAGTTACCTTTAGCATCATGATAATGTTTGACACTTACCTCAGCACCTTCAAATGGCTCTTCATGTATGATATAAGTACCAAGGTCATTTTTCTCAAAGTATGCATAAATATCATGTTCATATACATTAGTATCATATTAATTAAGGAACAAGTTAGAAATTATTTCAAGTTTAGAGTCTCTATCATCCACATTAGGCTCCTCTTCATTGATCACATAATTCAAGTTATATCTTGTTTCAATGTAAGGCTCAATGTGAAACCTTGCAAGAGTTTGAGTCCTTATCATCACTTTGGTCCCATACCTAGTCTAAAAGGCTAATAAATACCAATAAGATAAGAGATAGTCACCTATCTCTGCTTTAAGGTCTCTTGAAAGCTAGATTATAAAGTGAGTTGGGAGGTTAACAATAACTATGTCTTGAATTATGGGAAAACTAGGACAATCATGCAAGAAGAAATTCAAATTTTTTATCAGCCCTATTATCTTAGTAGGTGTACCATATATTTGGATCACTCCTTCACAATTAGGCTCATATTTTAGGACCAAATTATTAGCTACAAGTTTAGGCTTAACTAATGTAGAGGCTCCACTATCAACTATGCAATTATGGACTAATTTGTCACCCATTATGAGAGTGAGGTAGAATGATGGAAGTTTCTTAGTTCTAGTAAATGGTTCAACAATAGTATTAGGTAAATTTACAAGGAAAACATGACTATGATCTTGAATTTAAGGTGAAGGAATATTAAGGATAGTAAATAATTGATTTTGTAATAGCTCCTTTTGGCCAGGCATTTGAAGGACATCCCACAAATATATTGATCCTTTGGCACTTTTCAAGGAGTATAATATGTTTAGGGAAGTGTTACTCACCTTTTCTTGAGTCCTTAGAGGCAAGGAAGTTTTTGGAACTTGAGGAATAGAAGGACCTTTAGCGGACCCTAGCACATTTGGACTTGAAGGAGGTGTAGGAGATTTGGGAGTACCCATGCTTTCTTACCTTAGAGGAAGATTATAAGAGCTTGTCAAAATTCTATTATCACCTTATATATCTTTCCTCTTAGATCTTGTATTGTATTTAATAGAGGTTCCTTGATTGAGTAAAAAAGTTTCTTCCACAAAGAAGTTAGTGAAGCTATCTCCATGAGGCTACCACTCCTCATTTGCTTACATCATGACCTTATCTTTAGTTGATAAGAGAGGAGTGACCCCTCCTTTATAAACTAGAGTTTGATCTCAACCCTCTTTATCATTCATAAATTGGCCTTATTTCCAATCTTCTCTTTACACCAAGTTACTATGCAATGGTACCATTTCCTTTACATTGGTGGTACAATTAGGATTATACACATTGGTAGGCCTATTGAAGTTAGGCTTCCATTGAACCAATCCTCTTCCATTTTGTTGACCAAATTGCTGATGATAAGGATAAATATTTTGATAGGCAGCTTGTTGCATGTTAGCTTGTCTAAGTTGGGCTCTTAACATTTAAATTTTTGCATCTTTCTCCATGACATTATCTTCTTTCTTAGGAATAGCTCTAGGCTTAGTATTAGCATTGGGAACTTGGGCCACACTTGGAGTATTATCAAAAGTATAAGATAATAGAGGCATATAAACCTTAGGAATCAACCTTATACTTGAATGCGACCATTTTAGCTTTGATGGAAAGTTCATATGCTTTAGGAAGAGTGGAACCACCCATGGATTGAAGCATGATAGTAATTTTAGTACCAATGGTTCTCAAGTAGGTAGGAAACATAAAACTAGTAGGTTTCCTCATGGGAGGAGGCAATATATACCAAGTCTTTTGAAACATCTCATTTAAGTCATGTATTAATTCCTTGGAGCCTCTTTTGATCACATTGAGCTGACCGATAAGAGAGTTATGGTGATTTTAATTTTCAAACCTTAAAGCTAGAAACACCTCAAAGTCATCCCATGATGTGATTCATCCACATTCTAGAGTCCTATACCAATCAATAGATTTCCCTCTAAGGGAAATTACAAGATATATAATGTCAATATTCTCTTTAGTGACATTGTGGAAGCTACAAAAGTTAGAGATATCCCTAATGTGTTCACTAGGTGTAACATAACTCTGACCATTGAATGTAGGCACACATTTTGTGGCATTATGGGGTATAGCATCATATTATTGAATATGAATTGGATTTTTAGTATTGAAGGTAGGGAAGGAATGAGGCCTTTCCATGTTTTCTTTAATATTTTAAATTTCTTCCACCTCTTCACTTCCTTGGCTAGAAAAATTTTCTTGGTCTTTAAAGGGCAGATTAGGATGAGGATATTGAACTTCAAGAGTAATTTCAAGTTGAATAGGTGGATTGATAGGATTTAAAACTCTAATAGATGGTGACCTAGTAAGAACCATGAAGGATGAGAACAAGTTTATGACAAAATAATGGACTTAAACTAGATTTCATTTAATGGAATTGTCAAATGTTGAGTAGCACACCAATTTGAAATTGATGTTGTCAAGACCAACATTCACCTTGAAAAGTTTTTTTGAAGATAATGGGTCCCACTGGGCATGCCAAAACTATTGTCACCAAATATTTCACCCTAGAAGAGGGTGTTCAAGACTTTTCTATATTTGGGTAACATGGGAATACTTCCAAGTATGTGGGTGTACCTATGGTGGAAGTAAGCCTCTAGATTTACAGGGCTAGCTCCCTGAATGTATCTTGAAATGCTTATCACCTAAACTAGTACTTGCTTGTGGGAAAAAAGTTAGAAGTTTTCATGAAATGAAATTATTATAAGGGGGTGATACACCAAGATTTTTTCCACATGAACATCATACTCCTATCATAATGAAACAAGGCATAAAAACTATCTTTATAGTCCTAAAGGATTCCAACATGAGTGTTTCAATAAAAAGGTGAGATGCATGAAGTAACACAAGGTAGATGAACCAAAGGGTATATTACACACTCAAATAATATTTGTATAATTTAAAGGATCATAACACACTTGAATACACTATATATGAACTATTAGAATAGAAACTCTTGCATAAACATGAAAGGATGAGGAAAGTAAGGATATAATATTATCACTAACTTCACCATACATCACTTGCACACTTAAAAATTTATTCATGAAATCAAAACTAGAATTATTCATTTTTAAAATTAAAAATACAATGTCATTCTAGTAGGGCTTCACCATACATGGTGTGGTATTAGCTTACAAGATCCAAAATGGCTACTACTTATAAAATTTGAGAGAGAGGATACGATAATGAAGTCTAAGAGTCACTAGGACATGTGTCATGCTGAGAATAATATTTAAACATGTAGGAAAATGAAGTGTGAGATTTTACATGTAATTTATGATAGGAAAAATGGCCCTAAAATGGATGAAACTCCTAAAATGTGGCATAGGGCTCCTCATTATTTGTTTAGAAAACTACCTTCATCATTTGCCCCTTTTAAAACATCCAAAACTAACTAGGGATAGAATTGATGATTAAAATAATGGATATGGGTTTCATAAATTATATACCATTCATCAATATTCATTATTCTTTTGGAGATGAGCTATCACTACTTTCAGTCCAAATAACTCCTCTTTAACTCACCCCTCACACTTGGCATCAAAGTTGGCTTCAATTTTCCATTTAAATATATAAAAGAGAGTGAATGACACAATTAAATACCTCCAATATCCTTATATTAATTTTAAATACCTTAAAATCATTCCCCTTGAATTTCTCACCCTTATCACTATCTTGCTCACTTTGCCAGTTTTGACTAGCTAAGATGGAGGTACTTAAAGAAGCACTTAGGAGTTTTTATGATGTAATAAATGGACATGAAGGGTTATTTCAAGTCCCAATACTTATCCCAAAGTAATAAATACCTTAAATTAATTTTTAATATCCCTATATATTCCTCTACAACCTCTAAACACTACCCAAGCCATTCTATGCCATCTAGATAACTCTCTTGCTTCATTTTCTCCATCGGACCATGAACTAGGGTTTTGTAGGGTTTTAGGATCTTTTAAATTTTAAAAAAAATTCATAGAGTTTTTAATTTTAACTCAAGAAAAAATTACAAAAAATTATATCTTAATAACCCCTTCAGCTTGTCTAAGCTCTTTGAGCTCCCATGCAAAGTATCCAAGAAGATGTGAGCATTTCAAATTACCTACTCAAGATTTTTCTTCCATTTCCTATAGGCTTGATGTTGTTTGAGACAAGAAATGGATTTCCTATGTGTAATATAAAAGTTAAATCTTTAACACACCTTATAATTCCATTAACACTTTAGTGTTCACATAAGGTTAGAAATGAAATTGACCCTCTTGTTGGGCTTTAGGCCTAGTTGAGACCTAATAGGTTTGCCTGCTCTCATGTGATTTTTGAACACCTTGAATAGTCCTAGCCACTTATTCATTATTTCCATTTTTACCCATACCTATCACAACTTTCTAAACTTTATTTCAAGATCTCACTACTCCGTACTCCACCTGTTATCCTCTTCCTTCAAAGTCTATAAGTTAGCATCCTAGGGGAGCACCCTCTATCTAAGATAAAATATAGGGTACTTCCCCTACTATCTCACCAAAAATTGATTGTTTAAAAGTCTTATACAAGTGTTATTTGTGATATATACAATATTTTATCTCTTGACTACCTCAATAGTCCCTCTAAATTCATCAAAAATTAAGATAGACTTCTAGAGAAGCTTAGTGCAGGGACTTAACATATGATTGTAGGTTACACTATTAGAGTCCTTATTATACATTATTTACATTTTTTTTAAGTATTTTAAATTTTCCAAAATCACTATTAAAGTGTTTTCATGATACTTACCATCCAAAACTTACCAAACTCCTCACACATGCCTTACTACTTGACTAGTTTAGACTGCAAGCTATGTTCATTATGTAAAAGAGGTACCTATAGGTGACCGTGCATGACCTAAGCCTTAAAAATATATTATAAGCCTTATTAAATATTTACAAGGTAATTTTATAATTAATCTCATTTTTTGGTTATGCCAACATCAAAAACCCTAATTCTACTACTCTCTACCCATTACAATCAACTATAGTTGATTATGTTGAGGCAAAAGAAGCTTATAGATGGTCTTTCCATCTCTTGGGAACTATGACACATGATATTTTATCCTTATAAGGTAATTTTATTCATCCTCCACTATCAATTATTTTTACCTCCATGCTTAGGTTGACACTATATATCTATAAGAGTCTACAATCAACTGTAGATAAGTTGTCTTAGTGCTAGGCAAACCTATAAGTGTGGATTGGGTCAAAACCCTATAATTCCAACATTTATAAATGACATATAGATCATATATGTTCTATTAAACTTATTATAACCATTTTCCATTCTTATACATTTTCTTATATTTCATCCTTGTGTGTGAGGATCATTGATACTCAAATCCTATGTATATCACTGTCTGAACATAGTGAATAAATGGGCAACTTGGAGGCCCCTAAATATCACTTACCTCTAATAATATGTCTTCTTCATTTTTAAAATATCTTCTCCTATTTGGAGGATATAATATGTTCACCTTTGTAGTAATCAAAATTCAATATGACATCACCATACATTAACCCCAAAAATGTTAGGTGCTCTATTTTTGTATTTTAGTAATTTTATCTCTGAATTCATAGTCATAACCTCTTAAAGTAAATCTTAACCTGGCCTACCAATTTATTAATCCATTCATGACTATAAATATATATTTTATCTCTAAAAACCTCATGGGTATCTCAATATATGTCATACACCTCCATATCACATTCGTAGACACCTGTACAAGCCACCTATAGGTGTGTATTTACATGTCTGCATGTAATGAGAAATAATGTGGGTAGTAAGCATGGAAAATGATAATTAAATGAATTTTGGACCCTTTAAAATCCTCTCAATACATCCTTAAAACTTTTAAATATTGATACAAGTTTCAAAAATACACTTACAATGCCCTCAGCCTCTTGTAGGTGTTAATTTAGTTGTGGTATATAGGCAGTGAATGAAAACATGAGGAATACACATGGAATATGATTATCCAAAAAGTATTATATTATATTAACATATTTAAATAAATTTCACAACATTTAAAGGCTTAAAAAAATATGAACTATCCTTGCTTCAACATGACACCCTCCCCATGGCATCTATAGGTGCACATTCATGGTTGATTGTGTATACATATAGCATTGAATACCAAACTCCTTAGTGTTTCACTTGGAGGATGATTATTTGATTTATACTATTGAAATAATACATATATCAACTTATGAACTCTTCAAACAACTCCATGAACATTATGAAAACATTCACATGTAATTATTATGGTTGGAAATAAGTAGAAGGTTGACTGTGTACCCTATATGGTTGTGTTCTTCATGATGTTGATCTATGAGGGTAAGATTGGAAATAAGGAGGTTTTAATGACATGAAATACATGAATCAAAACATATCACATCCACCTAGAACTATTATAGAGAATAAAACATTTTACAAGTAATGAAACTTGACTAAAACCTCACATGGTGACATGTTCCTAAAAACTAAACTAATTAGTTCATAAAATACTTTATAAAGATTAAAAAAATCATTAAAAACATGAGAAGAGATATTCAATATCCTCTATAAGAAAATTTGGTATCTGATTTATATAGACCAGCTCTAACAAGAGCAAATTTTATAGGGTCTAGGAAATAACAAGTTAAAATGAATAGTTAACTTGTTAAAGATGGTTCATAAAGAATAGGAAACCATTATCTACACTCCAAGCATGAATTTAAATCTTAACAAGTTTAATATCACCTCCAAAATTAATTTGACATGGAAGTCTTCTTATTGGCCATACCAACCAAAAACATATTGACCAGTTTCATGTACATAGTGGAATGATGGATGAGTATAATAGTTTTATCTCTAATTTATAAATTCTAAAGTATGTTAATAATGTAAATGAGTCTAAGGAATTTGAAGATACATATTAAAATATTTTCCCATGTGTCATTCTCTCTAATAGGTTATACACCTTTGAAACTCCCTTTTCCCACTTACTTTCTTGATTTTCAATTATAACCTATAAGTTTTTAGTTAGAATCTAAAATTTCTAATAGGGAATAACATATTGGATGTTGAGGAGGAGTTTGAAACACATGGACACAACTCAAAACTATACTTATATTTAATGCTCATTTATGACCCCTAAGTGACTCAAAATGATATAATAACTAATTAGATTATGACCAAAGCTAAAATGACATAAAATCATATCTAAATAACTATGACACACCATATGATATTATATTATACCCCTATATAAGTTTTTTGGCTATAGGGGGTTGACCCATTTTAACTTGTGGTCAAACCAGTCAACAAAACATTTATGTTCAATCAAGGAACTTATATTGTAGAAAACACAAGGGTTAAGAGGAAGGATTTAAGAGGTGATAATAGCATGCTAAAAATATCATCTAATCCTTCTACAAGGTAGCAAGTTATGGTTTTAAGCATAGTAGCTCCTAACACTCCTACACCTTCTACAAGACAAAATGTAGTAAGGTCTCCTCAAGGTGTCTCAATTCCTCAAGTATCAAGCAATAATTTGCCTCCAAAAAGTCAATATAAGGTGAGTAATAATACCCTAAACATAGTGGATTAATTGAAAAATTCTAAATCATCTATCTCCTTGTGGGATGTCCTTCACATGCTTGATCAAAAAGATCTATTACAAAACCAATTATCCACTATTCCTACTAGTCCTTCACCTTAAAGTAAAATAAATAGTAATGTTTCTCTTAAAAATACCCCTAATACCATTTTTGAACCATCTACTAAAGCTGATAAACCTCCACCATTCTACCTCACTTTCATAGTGGGTGACAAATTGGTACATAATTGCATAGTTGATAGTAGTACTTCTAATTCAATCATGCCCAAAGTTGTAGCTAATAAGTTGGGCCTAAAATATGAAGCTCATATCAAAGTATTTATTAAAATCAATGGTACACCTACTAAAATAACAATTAATAAATAACTTGAAGGTTTTCTTGTATTATTGTCCTATCTTTCCCATCCATCAAGACATAGTTATTGTTGACCTGCTTGCTCACTTTGTAATCTACCTTTCAAGAGACTTTATAGCCAATATAGGTGGCTACCTCTTAGATTATTGGTCCTTATTGGCCTTTAGAAAAATTTATGGAACCAAGGTGACTATAAGAACCCAACCCCTTACAAGGTTTCATATTGAGCCTTACGTTGAAACAAGATCTAACTAGAATTATGTGATCAATGAGAAAGAGAAACCTAATGTGGATGATGGACCTTTAAAACTTGAATGAATATCTTATTTATTCCTAAATGAATATGGTGTAGATGTTTATGAACATGATCCTTATGCATAATTTGAGAAAACTGACCTTGGAACTTATATCATACATGAAGAGCCTTTTGAAGGAGTTGAGGTAAGTGTTGAGCATGCTTCACGAGTTGTTGAAGGTAACTACTTGATTCATACATATGATGATGATGGATTAAAGAACCGAATTTATCACCATAGTTTTAAAAATTAGGTCTTTATAATTGTTATTGATGAAGTTGTCCTTGATGATGAAACTCATGAAGAAAAGGAGGATGACTTATGGTTGAAATTTTATGCCACATGTCAACAATTTGACCAATTGAGTAAGGCTTCTTCTCTTCCTAAGAAATGTATATCTGATATATTTATTGATAATAATAATGAGTATACTATTGAGTTTTCTATCAAGCATGAAATTAAGGGTTGTTTTGTGAAATAATATGGAAATCATTATGCTATTCAAAAGTCTACAATCTTAGAAAGACCTAGTGGATTCAAGGAATAAATTTTTGTTGTGCTTCAAGGATAGTTAAGAGCTCCATCAAATATTGAGCTATATTCAACAATGTTGGATCATAAATAATAGATAATTGATGATGATCTAATTCAAGTACACCATGCTCAAGGGGAGATCAAAGATGAAATAGTTGTCATCACTCTTATTCTATAGTTTGAGGATGGCATATTAGATATGACAATGATCAAGAGGATTGTAGCTCCAATCAAGGATTTTAGAGAGCAATAAAGATCATTCGTAAAGGTTCCAAAAATTTCACTTGAAGGCATGAGAAGGAATAGAGTTGGTAAGCTTCTTGACAATACACATATAAAAGTGGTTGATGATGAGTATACTCCTCGTGATAGATTACCTTCATGGAGTGACAAATATTCAAGAGGAACTATTTTTGACCCTGGTTAAGGTATGATCATATGTTTCACCTCAAGAGTGAGGTTTTGTAAATAATAGATTAGGTGTGTGTGTCTTCATTTCAATTGTGTTATATTCCATAAGTTTTATATTTAAACACATGTTTGTTCCCCTCTGGTTTATCCTATTTTGTATGTCTTTCCTTGTGTTTTATGTGGTGTTAAAGGCAATTTGTGTGTCAAACCCATCTTGGCATAGCAATCATACCACCCTTGGGAAATTACAAAGAAGTTGACCCTTTTGACCACAATTAAAAATGAGTCAAGCCCTCTATAATAAAAAAACTTTAATAAGGGTTTATTATCATTATATAGGGTGTGTTATACTTCACTTTATGTCATTTAATGTCATATTAGCCTTGATCATAGTCTAATTTAGTCTTTATGTCATTTTGAGTAACTTAGGGTTCATTTTATGGGTCATAAATGAAGTGGTATAGTTTTCAAGGTTTCCATGTGTTTCAAAGTTCCTTCCAACATTGAATGTGTCAGATTCCTTATTAAGAATGTCAAGACTAACTAAAACTTGGAGGTTCCTAACTAAAAATCAAGAAAACAAGTGGAAAAGTAGAAGTTTCAAAGGTTGTACAACCTATGGGAGAGAGTGGCACATGGAATAATCTTTTTTGGTGACCCTTAAAATTCCTTGGACCCATTTCCATGATTTAAATGCTTTTTAAGTTTTAAACTTGGCCTAAAACTATTCTACCTCTCCATCGCTCCACTTATGCAAGCAAAATTGGTCAACAAGTCTTTAGTTAGTATGATTAGTAGGAGGAATTCCAAGTAAAATAATATTGGTGGTATATATAAAAATTGGTTATATTCATTTTCATGTTTTTATTTGGAGGAATGATCTCTATACTTTATGAACCATCGTTAACAAGTTTACTGTTCATTTATGCTTATTGTTTCCTACCCTTGTAGTTTTTTCTCTTGTTTGAGCTAGTCCATACAACTTAGTTGATTAATTTTATTATAGATTATTTTTAATTAATTATATAATGTTTACCATAATTTTTTAATTATTATAAGTGATTTTATGGGTCAAACAGTTTAAATTACAAGAAAGTGTTACTAAGGAGGTTGTAGTCAATTTTCATCAATTGCATAAGGTTTCTTTCTATAAAATGGATTAAATTCAATGTGAAATTATGTTTCATGCATATCATATGTCATTAAATTATCCTTATTCCCAATTTAAATCTCCAAATCTAGCATCATATGAGTTACAGTCAAGAAAGGCAATCATAGTCAACTCCTTGCATGATTGTTATACACAATCATCAAAATGGAAAATTTTTAGCCTTGATCACGTTAGTGGAGGATAAATGAAGTTTAAAAATAGGTTTAACATGTTTCTTTTAGTGTTATAAATTAATCTAAACCTTCTAAATGGCACACATGGGATTGTGATAGTCATATGCAACACACATACATAATCATGCACCATTAGTGTGCATCTATAATAGACTGAGGACATTGGGATGGAGGTATGGAAATAATTTAAAATAATTTAAAGGTTAAGGTAACCCATTTTAATTATTTTTATAATTTTTTAACTAGTTTCAAGCTCATATACCATATAAACTAGTTATCTCAACCATCACTACCTAGTCTACAACTATTTTAGCACCTACAAGAGGGTAAAAACATTGAAATTGGAAGATTTAAATATTTATTAAAATTATTAAATGTGTGAATGATGTATTAAGAGACTTTTTTAAATTCAAAAATTCATTAAATGCATATATATCATGCATACTTCCCATAGTTTCATTCACTTCTTGCACATGCAAATGTCCACCTACAAGTGGCACTCACAGAGACCTAGAAGAGTTGTTCAAAGGTGTTGTAATATAATTTGAGACAATATTTGAGGTCTTAATATGTATAAGATACAATAATATGTATGTTTTAATCTTTATAATAGTTGACATCCTTGAAAAGTTAACCCAAATGAAGAGATCTGAGTTCAAAGACAAAATCTCTAAAAACATCAAAATAGAGCCCTCAATGGCTTTGGAGTTAATATATAAAGATTTTGCATATATTTTGATCAATTTTTGATGAATATACCTTATATTAATATCCTATGGAAGATCCATGAAAAAATAAATGGGTTTGTGATTTGAGGAAAGTGATATTTGAAGGCCATCAAAGTACATATTTGTTCATTGCAAGTTTTTAGTGACTTCTATAGGATTTAAACCTCAGAATAACTCCACAACCAAAATTTCAATTAAAAAAGATGTATATGTATGAAAATTGGTCCTATAATTTTTATTAATACATCAATTATTTAAAGGTCATCAACAAAGCTTAAAATTTAGTGTTTTGAACCCATCAACACCTATAAGTGTCCTTTCCCTTGAGATGACTTACCTAAAGTTGACTGTGGAGTCTTACAAGTTCATGGTATAAGATTAAGCATGGAATCACCAAAAATTTATAGTTAAATCTACCTTCAAGGACATAAATTTGATTCAATGATGATAAACACAAATTCTAAGAAATTGAAGGATCACCTTTAGGATTTTTTTGTCTCGACACAGTCAATTGTAGCTGACTATAGTGGATAGTGAGTAAAAGTGTGGTGTTATGAGTGTTGGTATTGAATGATAATGATGTGTATAGGTCAAAAAATTTACAAATAAATTTAGGGACTTAAGTGAAGTATTTTTATAGGGACATAAACCATATACTGCCACCTATAAGGGCCTCTTTTAAGCAAGAAACTTAGTCAACACCTCTTTTAAAGTAAAAAACAAGGCATGTGTGAAGTGTTTAGCAAATTTGGAGTGGTAAGTAAGTTAGGATAACATTAAAAATAGTTTTAATATTATCAAGATTCTATTACCATATAGATTCAATGCAAAGGAGGGACTCCAATAATGAAACCTATTACCTATGTTCAAGACTTTGCACACAATCAACTTCTCATAGTCTACCTAGAAGATTTTATGATGTTTTAAGGATCTATCCATGTGATAAATTTATAAAACCTTTTAAAAATAATTTTCATCACTTGTGTAATCCCACCATACCTTAACTTTGGATGATACAATAAGGTAAGTTCCCTCTATTTTGTCTCAGACAAAGGGCACTCCCCAAAGGTACAAACCTACAAGTTTTGGAGATTTAAGGTGAGAAGGTGAGTTAAGAGTTGATTCAAAATTTAATTAGAATATGGAGATTTGTAATACACCTATATTAAAATTTAAAATCTTTCACAAATTTCATGGTGTCTTGAACCCACGAGCATGCAAATAGACCTATTAGGTCTTGATTAGGCCTAGTGCCTAATAGGGCCTAAGTTTCACTTATAACATTATATGGGAATTATAGCTCACTAGAGCATTTTTTTAGGTATTTATAAGGTGTGTTAAAACTTTTAATATGCAAAATATTCCACAAGAAAGCCACTTTTAGCTGAAGACCAACTCTAACCTATGTAGAATGGAGAACAAAGCTCAAGATGCCCTTTTGAGATGCTCATACCTAATTGGAGGTTGTGCATGGAATTCTAAGGAGTTGATGGATGATTAATTAGGTATTTAAAAATAAATTTATGAAGTATTTTGGATAATTGGATGTCAAAACTACATGAAACATCCTTAGAGGGTAAAATGACTCTAAACCCTCTAAAAACCTTGCTAAGGAACTGATTGGGAAAATGGATTAGGAGAGGCATCCAGATGGCATGGAATGGTTTAATATATGACTTGATGTTTTATATTACTCTCTAGGGCTCCTCCCTATTATACTGAGTTGTACCCTACCTATACAAACAAGGTGAAAATTGGCTTTTTTTAACTATTTGTGGTGTCTTATAGGTATGGAAGGGTTTCAAATTATGAAATAAACTTTGGGAGAGAGATTGAGACTTATTATGTCCTATAATATCCACTTATTTCAGCACAATATCTCACAAGTATTTAATTTTGGTGAAAGTTTTAATATCTCAATAAAATGAATCAAGGTTTGACTATCTATGTATTAGTGAATTTGTTTTATTGTTAATGAAATTGTCACTCTATTTAACGAATTTATCATAACAATAGTGAAATTATTTAAAATAATTGAAACCCTCTCTATCTATTTTTTATTTATTGTATTTTTTTGTGCATGTTCCTAAAATAATAAAATCATTCTGAAAAATGGAAAATTTGCTCTGAGACCAAAAACATGAGACTTCAAAAATTCAAAATTTGATTTATTTATGTAATTTAATCAAGCACAAATCAATCCTATAATGATTATTATAGGGTATTAATTAAAATATAATGAGTCTAACACATTAACAAAGCCATTTCACATTTTATTTTGGTTCTTTAAAAACTTTTTAAAACAACTTTTTTTATTTGTTATTTCAAAGTTCCAAACAAAGGCCAAATTTCAATCACATTTCTAATAGATGCTTAAAAATAAAATTTACATTTAGACTAAGAGATATTAATAACACTTTCATTTATGTTCTTTATTTTTATAAAACACTAGATTAGTTTCATTTTAGTAAAGTCTTGTACCTATGCTCTCCCCTTATCCCCTTTAGGGAACTTGGGTGACCAGAAATACATTATTTTACTTTTTTATTCAAGTCTTCCCTAAAAGTTTGTGTATGCTCTCTCCTTGTTCCAATGGACTTGGATGACTTGGAAAAAACCTAGTTCTTCTTTTTATTTTCTTTTTGTCTTGTGAGTGCTTTTTCACAAGTAATTTAGGTGGACTTTGACCTAGGGTTTCATCTCCCAACATTATTCCAATTCCACTTATCTAGTGGGGTATATAAAAGTAACATACTATCCTTCAGGATATTTTTTGAGTGGTTAACCTAACCAACTAGAAGAGGACTCAGGTCAAATGGTAGTCTAGACATCATAATTCACTAAAAAATACATTGTTGAAGTCATTGTGAAAGAGACAATATCCTTTCATAACAAATTAGGTGGTTTAAATAAATTGATGGATATTTATTATGCCAAGTATTTTTAGGCATTTATGGATGATTTATAAAATACAATTAAAAATTTTAGATTAATTGACCTTACTTATCATGGGTTATCTTCCCAATGCATAGTTGCTTTATCTCTCTAAGTTCCATGCTACATATCAATTATTGAGAGGAAGAGGGAGAATTAAAAAATTATACCTACATGCACTATTTATTTATTATATTAACAAATATTTTCTTATAAAAATTGAAATATCGGTGGAAGTTTGGTAGATACTATGCACATTTTGTGTCAATTTAGCATATGAGTGTGCACTTAGGTGCTTCTTATTATTTACTTACATTTTGAGTATAAAATAACCATGTCATACCAAAAAAATGGATCCTAAATCCTCTAAAACCAAATTCAAAGTCCATTTTCAATTATTCAATCTAAGAATAATTAATTTGCACTTGAGTCTTGACTATCACTTGGGATTAAGTGTTTTAATCTTTATATTTGGGTCATGTCACTTGGATTGGATTTTGATTTGATTTTATAGCCTTAACTAAGTGTGAGTATTTTTATTATACTTTACACATTATCATCTATTCACATATTGAGGTTTTATACTATTCACATTACCATTTGACACTTGGCACTTTTGTCACAATATTATGTCTATCATTTGAAACAATAACCTTTGTGTCACTTAGTACCATTATGATACCCATTTTATTTTTGAACATAGGTTTTATTGTGTTAACCTATGCCTTAATTACATATACCATTTGACTTTATTTTCTATTGTGTGTAGTTACGTTGCCCATATATTCTAAAGTTTTAACTTTAGTTTTCTTGCATTAGCCTATGCTCTAAGTTTCTAAACCATTCAACCTTATTATAATTTGATGATCAAGACAAACCATGATCTCATTATCATTTTATATGGTACCAAAATATTTTTTACTTAGTTTTTATTGTATTAACCTACACTCTAAGTTCCAAAATTGTTCTACCTTTTTCTATTTTTTTTATTTTGAGCAACCAAGGTCAAACATTCTAAAGAATTTGATTAATTTCATTATATTCGATTATATTATCCAAGTTGAATATAAAGTTTAAGAGGACCATTTAATAATGTTTTTAAATTAAAAATTAGTCCAAATCTATTTTTGACCATTTTTAGTCACCATGGAAGAACAACATCTGAATTTAGCTCAAGGCTTCAGGTTTAGTAGGGGAGGCTTCTCAAGGTTTAGTCAAAGTTTGATGAAAAAATGGAATCAAACTTCATTTTTTGAGGTTTTTGTCTTTGGATGTTTTTATTTGAATGGATTAGAAGAAAAAAGATTTAATGCAATTTTAAAAATTTGGCCTTCACACTTTTTGGCAAAAACTAGTCATATTGTTTGTTACAAATAAAAGTTTTGAAGACTTCGCAAAGATTTTTCAAGTTTTAGTCTTCATAAAAATGGTGAAAATATTAGTTAGATTTTTTTTCTAAATAAAATTTTCAAATATAAATTTTTAAAGAATAAACTATGAAAGATAAGAATTGTGAAAAAAAATTGAAAAGGCAGGGGTAAAAATTCTGAACTTTTGCATTAAGGTTCAAAGACAAAAGTCATAACAACAAAATTCATGAAGACTAAGTTTAGAACAAAAGTTCCAACAACACAAAATTTTAAGGATTAGTTCTTCAAAACTTTTTTGAGTACAAAGATCCATATCACTAAATAGTAAAAGCTAACCAGTTTAGGATTTTTTCCTAGTGATCATTTTAAGATGAAATTAAGTTACCCATAAGAACATCTTGATAGTTTCTTGGGTTTTCAGTCATAATAAGTCTCTAATATAATCAAATTAAAATAAGTGGTAGCTTTTTAGAGAATCTTGGTAGCTTTACACATAGTTTTTAATAAGTCCCTAGTGTTATTCTCCTAGAGTCAGGTTCCTAGGGTGTCAAAATTATTATAATTTACTAGAGAATAGGAACCAATCATATTTCACCATGTTGCATGGTCAGTCTAGGTCTTAGACTCTAAGGGAATACAAATTTTTTAGTGATGTCAACACCTAGAGCTAATCTTAGATCGACATGTAGGTACCTATAAACCTAAGCTCCTCTTAGACTGAAAAACATAAATTGACACCTAAAAGTACCTAACTAATAATAATCACCCTAAGATATGACTTATTTTCATACCTTGAGGAACCTATATGGCAATGATGGCATGTTACATGGAGGTGGCATGGCTCGAGTGCACAAGTCATGACCAAGTAATGAAAGAGGTAGAAAATGAAGTAGTGCCACACCATCAATGCACCAACATAAAATTTAATATCTATATAATTTTTAAGATCATCATAAGAAATATTTTTATAATCAGATCGGTCAAGGATTACAATATTATGAGATGAATGGCTCAATAGGATGTTACAATTGGCATAGTAAATTGAATGAGGCCCGAGTCTATCAAATTCAATAAAAATGTGACTAGCATGACAAGATCATGATGAGAGTTTCTTAATTATAATCATGGCATGAAATTATTTAGGATTAGAATTGAAAGCAAAAATTTTAGAAATAGGCAAGATCTCCCAAGGTAAGTAATTCTAAATTATCTATAGGTGCATTTCTACACTAAAAACTTACAAATCAAACTATGGTCATTAAGTGATTAAAGATTGGTTATTGTAAAACAAATGAGAGTGTGTGTTGAGTTTATAAGTATAAGTTTTAAGTAATCATCACCATGCCTCAAGGATGAAATTAAGATCCTAATTAATTTTGGCTATCCCTATCTAGTTATAAAGATATTGTATGTCTCAAATTCTAATATTCATTAAATTTTATCAGCTATATTTTTTATTGTAATCAATGACCCATGGGCTTCCCATTGCCTATAAAATATTGGGTCTTACATTATAAAATGGTCAACATTTTTAGGCATAGTAATACTACCAAAATTTTCCTTCCATTAACCCTTTACTACCTAATTGTTGTATTTTATTGAGACATGAGTTCACCTTTCTTCATTTTTCTTATTTTGTGTGCATTCTATGGTTATTGATCTTTTCTTGTGGAAAAACTTCACCACTCTCATTTTTGTCCATCTTGAAACACCTCTATGTAGAATTTGTCTCTCTTGTAGGTTGTATGTTATGTTTATGTAGGTTTATACAAATTCCACCTACTAATCATTTTTAATCCCTCTTGGTGTTGTATTATGCCCTACACCTCCATAAAAATTATTTATGAAATTTAAGCATCCATTTTTGGAGATTGTGTGTCATTTCATCATCCTCTACAATTTATAGTGTGTTTTTTAAGGCTTATGGAGTAATTGTATCTAATCTTGGTACATCACCATTTTACATTTTAGTAACTCCTCTCCCCCTTTTACCCTTAATAGATTTTAGATTTAAAATTATTAATAGATTTCCTTTTATCTCTTTTAGGCCTACATGTTGATCCTAAATTAGATTCATTTAGATTAGAAAGAAGTTGACCTTATCTAGAGGTTCATCTTAAGGAGTGAAAGAGTACCACACCTTGGTGGATGATCCCATTAAACCATATCTTCCAATTAAGAAAGTTAAAAATTTGAGTGATAATAGTTTATGGCATGTTCAATGGAACCACATCAAATATTTAACTAATAATTTAATGTTATTCTTAGTCAACAATGTTGAAAACACTCTACATAAAACTTGATGACTCTAATTATTTTTGGTTTGCAAAGATCAATGATTTATCTAAATGCCAAGATAAACAAGATCATATTTGAGAGATATTATTTTTCATTATTTTAATTACTTGTACCTTCTAGAAGAAGGAGACTTAAAATATCATTATCTCTCATTTGGAAAGCTAGTGGTTCAAGTCAATCTTCCCCAAGGGCTCTATCTACCCCTCTTTTTGGTATAACCTAGAGGAAGGTTATTTACTATTCCCTTCATGGATAGCCAAAGGAACTAACTTTTTGTGCCCTTTAATGGAGGTAGTCTTATGTCCCTAGCTCAGTATGTTGACATTCTAGTTTTAGTTCTTAAAAGTTTATCATATTTTACTAGTGAGAATGCAACCACCCCTATATAACATATACAAGTATTATCAATATTTTATTGATACATAATTTCACTAAAGATGATGTAATATTCAAAATCCTCACCTCTTCTTTCAATATAAAATCTATCCCATAGTATAGGAGTCAGAGTCCTATTTTCATTCACATTTGGGATGAGCTAGGAGAACAAGTGTGTAAACAATTGAATACAAGAGTGACCACTTATTTTTGATGGAAGAGATTACCATAATTAAGAGAGATCCACATGAGCTGATAGTTAATTTCAACTTCAGATTCCAAAGAATCTAGGGTGGAATACCACCCTTGTTTAAGCCATCTTTAATTATTGTGTTTTTATATTATTTAAAGGCTTTAAATAGTGATATAGTTTTAATGGCCCAATCTATGGGAGGATTATTACTCCTTGATGCATATGTTATTATTGTAAGGGCTTGGAATTTTATTATTTTGGATAGAAAGATTGTTCTCATGCCTCTCATGCTTCTCTTTCTAAAATTACCACCCAATATGCCTACTGTTTAACCTTCATTAGCACCTCTCCCTATTTCAGTCAGCCCACTAGCTAAATATGCCACTCCTCCTAGTGAATTACATGAAGTTAAGTCACTATTTTAGCTTTTTTAGAATGAGCTAGTATCCTTAAAGAGATAGAAAGCCCAATATTGTAGACCATACTAGTCATTTAATCAGGGTTATCAATATGCTAAGTAACTTTATCAAAGTAATACACAAGCCCAAGTCTAGCTCACCTATTCAATATTACCTAATACATAAACTTTTAATGATATTACTTCACCAAATAATCAAAATAATATCAATATATCATAATGATATGGAAATATAGCAAAAAATATGAATAATAGATAAGCCACTTTGAGGGGGAAACCTCCCAAATTCTTACAGTAAGAAATGAATAATTTGATATGATGATAAACAACTACCCACTACCTCCTATATATAGTCTACCTAGGCCCTAATTACTCCATAGGCTGACCTACTAACCTAATGAAAGCAGAGAGAAATGTGATATAACTTTAAAGAGGGATAAGTAAGCCATAATTCATCTATTCCTATCCTAATACATATGATAGGTTAGGGATGTAGCATGACCTTACCCTTGAAACCAAAATTATCCTCAATGTTAAACAAATCTCAACGATGTTGCATAAAATATTCACCCTCCCAAGTTACATCCTTACTACTCAGGGTTCTTCTAATTGATCAAAATTCCTTAATCTCTCTGGTTCTCAACCTCTTAGTACATGTTTATAAGATCTTCTCTAGTTCCAAAATTACTTGTCCTTCTTCATATAGTTTTGGTAGCTCTATTTGGGCTAAAAATTTATGTCCAATGACCTTATTTAAGTAGAAAGCATAAAATATTGGGTGTATGTGAGATGAATGAGGCAACTTCAACTTGTAAGCTAGACTTCCAATTTTTTATACAACCTGATAAGGGCTATAGTACTCAGGAGTAATTTTGTTGTCTATTTTTTGTTGCTTCAAGGACATATGCTTATAAGGATGAAAACATACAAATACCTAGTCACCCACATCAAAATTTCACTAACTACATTGTTGATCTATGTGTTGCTTCATCCTATTTTGTGATAATGCCAAATTCTCTCTCAAACCAAACAAAACCTCCTTTTGATGTTGAATGTGTTCATATCTTGAACCTTGGTTTGCTCCCTTAAGGAAGAAGTGATAGAAGTTGGATGGTAACCATATAGTTCTATAAATTTGGATATTTTAGAAGAGGTATGGAAAGATGTGTTATACCACCATTCTACAAATGGTATCCATTTAACCCAACATTCTTACTTATCTAAGACAAAACAATGGAGATACACTTATAAACATTTGTTAACCATTTTTTTTGTCCATCAAATTGGGGGTGGTAATATGAGATATGAGCTAGATGAGTTACCAAATAGGAAAATAGTTCAATCCAAAAATTACTAGTGAAAATAAGATCATGATCACTTACAATTATTTTTGGGGTTCCATGTAATTTTAGAATTGCCTACAAAAAAATAGATGCTATTATACTTGTTATAATAGGTATAAGAGGAAATAAAAATGGGATTATTTTGGAATCCTATTCATAATTACCAAGATAACATTCTTACCTTCAGAATAAGGAAAACCTATGATGAAATCCATTGAAACCTCCTCCCACCTTTGACTAGGAATTGTTAAAGGTTGTAACATACCTAGGGTCTTAATTGTCTCACCTTTATTCTATTGAAATATCAAACATTCTACCATAAAATTTTGTACATCTCCCTTGAGTACTTCCTAAAATACTTATTGCTTAATTTTGTGATAATTTTTTAAGAATCTAGAGTGTCCCCAAATTGGAGATGCATACAACTCTATAATAATCTTATGCTTTAACTCTGAATCATCGTAAAATTATAAGCTATCCTTAGACCATAGGGCATTACCTTTCCATTCAAATTTATCATAGGCCATATAATCTTGTTGTATGTTCTAAATCAAAACTTGTGTATGCTTGTCCTTCCCCCACTCTAACCTAGCTTCATCTACCTAAGCTACCTACAACATGGACATTACACAAAGTAATGCTTCTGTGGATGTATTTTATCTAGATAGTGTATATTCTACTACATTATCTTTACCATTACTGTATATGATTTCAAAATCATAACCCAAAATTTTTTTACCCACTTTTATTGTTACTCATATGATAATCTTTTCTCTAAAAAATCTTTGAGACTATCATGATTTGTTTTCACCTTAAAATTTCTACCCATCAGGTAGGATCTCCATTATTTTATTGCATGAAGAATAGCCATCATTTATTTCTCATGGATAGGTTTTTAGAGATTATTACCTTTGAATTGATGAATATCAAATGCAAAGGGTAGTCTTTCTTTTATTAGTATTAATCCCAACCCTGATCTAGAATCATCACATTTAATAATGAATGTCTTAGAGAAGTCTAGAGTAGCCAAAATTGGGGTGGTGCACATATCTGCTTTTAGTTGCTCATATGTTTTAGTGGTTACATTATTCCATTGGAAGGCATCCTTCTTTATCAATGCATTGAGTGGAGTTGCTATGTTACCATAACCTTTCACAAATATTTGGTAATAACCTCTTAATCTTAGGAACCCTCAAAGGTTTTTGATATTTTTTGACATTGGCCAATCCACCATATCTTTGATCTTATGAGGATCAACTTTGACAGATTTATGGGATACAATGTGACCCAAGTATTCTACCTCTTATCCTCAAAAAACACATTTGGATGGATTCACATAAATTTGATGGTTTTCTAAAACTATCAACACCTATTTAACATGTTGCAAGTGTTTTTCCCATGTCTTATTGTAAATTAACATGTCATCAAAGAAAACTAGCACAAACTTCTTTAAAAAAGGCCTATAAATAGTGTTCATCAAGATATGAAAAGTAGATGGTGTATTTTTAAGACCAAAAGGAATTATCAAAAACTCATAATGGCCCTCATAAGTTATAAAATAAATTTTATGAACATTTTTATCCTTGATTCTAATTTGATGGTGCATTGAATGAATATCCAATTTTTTGAAATAAACATCACCATGAAACTCATCAAGTAAATCATCAATTACTGGAATAGAAAAGTTATCTTTGATGGTGTACTTGTTGAGTTCCCTATAATTTGGGTATATCCTCCATGTGTCATCTTTCTTATGCACCATGACCATTGGTGAGGAATATGCACTTTGGATATGATGAAGGATCCCTACCTCCAACATCTCATGCACCATCTTTTAAATTTCACTCTTTTGTCCATATGAATATATATATATATATATATATATATATATATATATATATATATATATATATATATATATATATATATATATATATATATATATATATATATATGGTTTGATATTTGGATTTTGACTCCTTAGAATGAGTTGAATGACATGATCATGCTCTCTTTTTGGTGGTATTCCTTTTGGCATGGCCTCAAAAATAGATGGGTGGTCATCAAGATTCATATGTAGATTAGGATATGGATATGCCTTTATGGGTTAAACTTATATGGAATATAATCATGATATAAATCTTTTTTACCCTTTTTTAGCATTTTTATCATCTAATGTAAACTAACCAATTAATGAGATTTTGCTCGTTATCCCTGTAGTTGAATTTTTCTACCTTCAAAATGAAAGTGCATGAATAGTTATTGAAAGTTCATCTCAATTGTACCCAAGGCTGTGAGCCATAGAACTCCTAAATAAATATATACACCACTCATGAGAATTGAAAACATAGGAGAATCTAGATTATACTCACCCATAACAAGCTTAATACTATGCCATTTCCTTAAATTATTAGCTATACCATAGTTTTAGAATCATAACCTAAAATTTTGGTGTTAGATAAATGAAATAATTTGAATCAAGTGGCCAACTTATGGTTGATGAAATTCGGTGTACTCCCTTATTCAATCAACATTATCACCTTCTATTTCTTGAGTAAACCCACCACCTTAAGTTTTTAAGGAGTGCTAATACCTGAAAGTACATGACAAGAGATTGTAGGTTTGGAATATTTAAGTACCTCCTTTATATCTTCCTCATCATCATGGGAGGCATAATCCTCTTCATCATATTCATTAGATCCCTAATGTAGAATAACTTATTCTCAACACATTATGTCATCTACTCCACTTCTTATCATAGCTAAAACATAATCCTTTTGCATGCTTATCTTTAATTTGTTGAGGGGTCAATTTGGTGGGTAGAGGAATTGATGGTGTCAATATGATATGGTCTCTAAAATGAGTGAATGGTTAATTCTTATTGGCTATGAATTTTTCCTTAGCCCTACATTCTATGAGAATAGAATTAAAAATCTCAAGTGGATTAAACATGTGTACCTCATGTTGAATATTCTCCTTGAATCCTCCCAAAAATAGGTCATTTAGGTTCTCATCATAAAATGTCTCCACACATAAAGATAGGTTATGAAAATTATGAATATAATCCTTGACTAAACTAGTATGTCAAAAAAATTCTAGCTGGTTGAAGCAATTCTCTATCACGCTATTGTTATAGTGTAATTGTAGCTCCTTTGTAAAAACTCACCAGGTGACACTGAGAGTCATCTTTTTCTTTTGAGCACAGAGCCATCGATACCAAATGAATTACTTAGGTTCTATATACAAATGTTGTTGGAGAGTTGTCAATTATGTCATGGTGATGTCATATATGTGTCTTGGTGAGTGGATGAAGTGATTTTATATCCTAAGTGACAATGACAAAGTCTGCAATGTTATTGTCCTAGTGTGCTTGAAGTTGGCTTGGTTGATCTTTAGTTTTGACATGGTTAGAGATAGTCAAGGATGAGTATGGTGATTTGAGAATGTAAAAGGGGTCCTATAAGAGGTTTTATAATCCTTGATTAATTTTATTCATGATTTTAATTCATCTAGTATTCCATTGTTTTCATTTTAGACATGTTGGGTCTAGTGGCAAAAAATATGAGTAGGTAGTTTTTTGATACCATCATTGCCATGTGTGGATGAGTCAAGGGGAGTTGGTCATATGGTTGTGATAAAATTAGTACCTATTTTCTATGTGATAAATCCTAGGTCATTCACCTAAGCATAGTCAAATATATGTGAGTGCAAAGTTGGGATCTCAAACATATTGATAGTGTTTTCCCATACTTAGCTGAATTTGTATGAGGCAAGAAAGAGTCGAGTAAGCATTTTGGTGTATTCATATCTCACATATGTGGATTTTTAAAGAGAAGTTTATCATATGTGTTTATTAATTTTTTTACATATTTTATTTTAACTAAATTTCAAATCATGCGTTGAAACATGTCAAAAGATATGCATGTGCAAAATTGGCCTTCCAAGTTGTTCTTGACATATTTGGCTCTATGGTAGAAAGAAATCCAAGTGAGAATTTTAATAGAATTATACCGTGCACATGTAAAGGTTTAAAGATAATTTTGACACATGTTTTGATTATGATATGTAAGGATATCATATGTTCTAAATTTTAGATCATGCGAGTGAGCGAGGTAAAAGATATGATGGTGCAAAGTTGACATTCTAGGCAAATGAGCAATGGTCCCCATACTTAGTCATTTTTGCACAATATTAAAGATCAGGACTAGATGGAGATATAATGGCTCATTCTAGATCATATAATAAAGATATACAATTTTCATTAATTTAAATAAGCCATAGTGTTTGTTGGTTAATAGAGTTAAAGATCAGGACCAAATGAAGATCCAATGGTATGTAGTTGACCATACAAATCAAGATCAATGGTGAATGTTGATTTGAATGAGGACAAGTGTTTTAGGTTTAATGTTGAGAAAAGGTATAGTATAAGGATATAATGGTGATTGTTTTTCATATATATTAATAAAATGATGTGTACTACATGATAAATACCTTAATGATCCATAGAGATCAATAGTACATGATGAGTAATTATTGCAAGATTACACATGATGAGGTCAACATGTTCAAGGTTTAAAATTTAGCATTGGATCATGATGCATTAAAGATAAAAGAAGATTTATGGTGCATGTTTAAACTTATAAGTGAGGACATGAGATGCAATCATGGTGTTCAATGTTTAATTGTGATTATTTGAATTCAAATATTTGAATTTAACAAAGGAAAGATCAGTGTCTGGTTTTTGAGCCATAACTTTAAATCTCTAAATAATTTGACCATGTAGTAAAAAGTGAAGTTATAAATGACTCCAAGGCATATATATAAATATATATTTAAATATCTAAAAGTGTATATAATCAAATATATTGAGCTCCAAATTTGATTGTGTTCGTGCATGTTCTACAAGTGAACCAAGAAGGGTATTTGAGCTCGTTTTGATGTTATTTCAATTTTCATGATAAATTATCTATTTAAGAGTGTTTAAGAATCCATGAGTATTATTTTCTAGAATTATTAAGGATTAAATAATTGTATACAATATGAAAAAATGCTTATAAGTGATTATGTGTTTGTTCATGGTGACTGTGTACATAAAATGTTATTTGAGTGATTTGTGCTTAAGAAAAATGGTACTATGATGGATATGGGAAATTAAGAAGGACCTATAGATCATGTGTAATGGTTCCATGTATTTTTAAATTTTTTATGTTATTAATTTTATTGGATAAGTTTCAAAGGGCTGAATGGGTCTCCATAGGACCTAAAAGTGACTTAGGCCTATTTGAAAGTGGATTGTGCTTAAGTGTGACCCATGTGAGATGACTTAAGGGTGAAGGAATTTATTATGGCCAAAATGTAAATATTTTTATCTTTTTAATTATTTATTGATCTATAAATGTTGAAACCAAATGTGTTGGTTTCTAGCCTTTTGGAAGAGTTGAGAGAAAGACTCGTGCAAGGTGTATGTGAGAGTTATTGAACAAAGGAGAGGTAGAGTGCCTATTTGATGAGTTGATGAGATAATTAGATTAAGAAATATGTATATGAACTATATATCATATTTTTTATGTCAAATTAGTGATCTTATATGTTGAGTATATGTGAAGAGGTTTGAGTGTGCATATGAGGATAGTTTGAGTGAAAAAGGTAAGAGATTGTGGCATGCATACATGAGAGGCATGTATGATATATATATATATATATATATATATAGAGAGAGAGAGAGAGAGAGAGAGTTTATACAAGGTTTATATAAATATATATGCATCATAAAGTTTTGAAGACATCATTTATATGGTGTATGTTTTCACTTTAAGGAGGGTATAAAGGACTTGACCTTCCTTAGGGGCAGTTGCTCCTTGTGAGACAAGTGTTTCACTAAATAAATTTTGTCAAGAGGACATGATCAAGGTTCTCTAGTCTAAAGGAGTTAACTAGACTCTTATTTTTAATTTCTTATAGGATACTATTCCATGTGTTACAATATTGAGAGTGGGTTTTAATTCCCATGAGGGTTTCCCATTAGAACTATGTGTTATGTGTTTGGTCTTGTGTATACATTAAATAAATGAGATCTCTTGTTAATGTTGCTTGATCAATTTGATATATGTTGATTTTTTAATAGTTTTAAATAAATGTAACTTTAAATAAAATATTTGGGCTTACTAATTCACCCCTCCTCTCAGTGATTATACCTATAACAATTGGTATCTGAGTAGGTCCTTTGGTAAAGGCTTGATAGCTTGAAGGTGATCCAAGGTACAATATGGGTAGTCATCAAGGAGGTTTCTCTACCAAGAAAACACCAATGTCAATGGATCATATTATGATTTTTGGAGTTAAATAATGAGGACATACAGTATGTCCATAAGATTTGATATATGGCAATATATTATGGATGGTTATGTTGTTTTAAAAATAAGGAGTTGTTTGAGAACAATTCCAAGGCAATTAATGCTATCACTTGTGGTCTTTTAGATATTGAATACACCAAGGTAATCCATTGTAAATCTACTAAAGAGATATGGGACAAAATTCAGATCATTTATGAAGAAGATTCAAAGTTCAAGCTTGCTAAGTTGCAAACTCACATAAGGTAATTTAAAAGTCTCAAGATGAATGAAGAAGATTTTGTGGCATCCTTTTTGTAGATAATTGATGAGATTTTGAACATCATCAGAGGTATTGGAGAGAACTTTGAAGAGGATACTATAGTTTAAAAGGTATTAAGGTCTCTAGCCCTCAAGTTTGATCTAAAGGTATCTACTATAAAAGAAACTCATGATCTTACTCAGTTAAAGATGGATCAATTACATGGAACCCTTACTGCCTATGATATGAGGAAGAATGATGATATACCACCAAAGAAGGAAGCAAAATTCAAGACAGAGATAAATCTAAAGAAAAATTTCCAAGGTAAGAAACCCAAAGAGGCTAACATTTCTAATATAGATGAGGATGAACTAATTGCTCTGATCTCAAGTAAATTGAGAATAGGTTCAGGAAAGTAAGGTAAACTACCCCTCAAATTATTCAATTGTGGTGATATAAGACAGTTTCATAATAAGTTCTCTCATAAGTATAAGAAGTATGATGATGAAGATCATGATTTAGGTTATGATGATGGCAAGATATCATTTAGGTCTAATAAAATCAAAAAGGTATTCAGAAGGTTTGACAACATGAAAAAGTACTTCGAGGACAATAAGATTCTATACACCAAAGAAGATTGTCTCTCATTAGATGAGAGTGAATTTAGTGACTCAGAGTATGATCATGAAGATGATGTTATTATTGAAGATGAAGCCCTATTCATGGATAAGGAAGGTAGTTTCTTGAATCAAAAGGAGTCTACTTGGTATGATTCACATGATTATGAAGATGAGGTAGACTATGAGACTCTATTGATAAATACTCATGAAGAACTGAAGATTGAGAAGAAGATTAATAAAAATATGAAATCTAAACTCAAGGACTATGAGGATAAATTTATTATAACTGAGGAAAGAATGAATGAAGATGCCAAGGAGCATGAAGATATGGTTAAGCATCTTAGATGTCAATTGTAAATACTATCTACAAGCCTAAAAGCTAAATAAGATGAATGTTCAAGGTATGCTTCTGATATTGTGTTTTTAAAAGATGAGTTAGAGAAGTCTACAAGAAATGTGAAATCATTTGTCAAGTTTGATAAAAGTTCTAATAATCTAGATGATCTCCTAAAAAGTCAAAAGTTAGCTAGTGATATATCTAGATTGAGTTTTAATGAATATCCCAAAGTTACTTCTCAAGATGAAATAACTATCAATGAGAGAAAGGTGGATCAGCCTTTGAAGACAAATCATCAGATAAGGAATGAAAGTGTTGGCATAATAAATACAAAATAGATCAGACAACCAACTTCCATGAGGTATGTAAGTTTCAATGGTTACTGTTACACATTTAATCAATTTGGTCATAGGGATAGAGAATGTAAGAGACCTATTAGCAATGAATTTACTTAGAACTATGATGGAGATAATCAGTTAAAAGGTGTGAGCAAGGTTGAGTGATTCAACTATTATGATGTGGGACACTTTGAAAAACATTATTTGAAAAAGGTAAGATAAACTAAGTTTCCATCAAGGAGTATGGTGTGCTACAATTATGAATAGAGAGGGCACATTACTAGGTTTTGTAAGCAAAAGTCTAAAAGACATAATAGGTTCAATCAGGCTCCTAGAGTGCAAGGAAGAAGGAAGGTTAACACATGGAATCCAAAAGTGATAAGTATGAGTCATGTTAAATCTATAGGTCTAAGTAATCTATTTTCTATGTTGGAGAAAGCTACAAATTTTGAAAAGTGTCAAGAGGTTTCATTGTCTGCTTATGTTGAGAATGAAGAGACCAAGCTTAAGGAGAATATCAAGGTACTAGTTGAGGTTGTTTATGAGGTATGTATGGATCCAAGTGAACATCCTATTACTTATAAGTATCATTCAAAGAAAATTAATTATTAGTACTTAGTGATGAGGTTCTAAGCTGTAAGGAAGATTCTACAAATGAAAAGGTATGTCATGAATCTATGTTGTCTCCATGTATTGTCAATACAATCATAGAATAAAAGGAAAATGTTGCATTGATTGATAATGTTTCTTTTCTTAATCTTAAGAATAAGAATAACTACAAGTATCAGATGACCAAGGAGGAGAAAGAATATGGGGAGTTGTGGACAACTCCTAGTTTCACAGACATTATGAAGTAGGGTGTCACTACTAATGCTTCTTAAGAGACATATTTATTATGAATAAGCAAGTTTGTTTGCTCAAGACAATAATACCAATCTAAACAGAGACTAGTGATGATCTGAGAAGGTCTTTAGTTAATGGGGAACAACAAGCTCATAAACCTTTGGAACTATTTTATAGGGTCAACATGGGAGTTCCCAGATGGCATAATTAGTTTGATGTAGTTTCAAGTAGTTTTTGGTACTCAAAAAGGTATGTGAAATTATTTTTTATGATCTCCAAGTGTTTTTGTGGTCTAAAGGTATGTTAAAGTTTAATTGGAGATTTTTGTTTGCTCTCGGGTTTCCCAGTTTGTGCTTAAGAGTATCCATGTCCTAAAATAGGTTATAATATGTATGGGTTCCCAAATATGTGTAATCTCAAATCTTACTCCATAACTATGTAATGGTTGTCTCCAGGTGTGTAAGAATTCTTATAAGTGTGCATTGACCAGAAGGTAGTTTGTTGATTCTACATATTTTGAGATTCTAGGGTTTTAGGATATGCTAGAAAGGTGTTTTTCCTTATGATTTGACATCTAAGTATTCTTAATAAGTTGAATGGGCCAAATTGGTTTTCAAATAATATTTCATAGAGATTTAAAGGTTTGTGGTTTCCAAGTTATTTAAGTTTTTATCATGTTAGAGGCATTATTGGCAAGTTGGTTTTTGAAGGAAGTATGTTGCATAGGATTATATTGGTGATGAAAATTTGTTTGATTGAGATGGAATATGAGAGTGATCTAGATATGATTTTTTAGGACTTGAAGGTGCATCTACTAAAATTTATGGGCTCTGTAAGTTCCAAGTAGGGCTACAAGAAGACTAGGTAGGCCTAATGAGGAAGATGAGTGTATTTTGTTTAGTTTTCTCCAAAGTAGAAAGGTATGTATGTTTCAAGGAAATTTATGACATTGGTTGAAATCATGTGTCCTATTTTTTGAGTGGCATAAAGTTCTGTTATTAGTCCTTAAGGTGGTTTGAGGGAGAAGGCTAATAATTTTATATAGTGGTTCTTCATGGTGTGTAGAGATATGAAGATGATCAAGTGATGCAATCGATAAAAAATATTAGGGGGATTCCCTCTCAGATTTTTCTTGGTTATTTCCATAATATATCAATATTTTCCATGTTCTTTATTCATTGGTTGGAGTGCTTTGTTGAAGAGAGTGTTGGCATGGAGTAAGAGGAAGTTGTCAAGGCAAGAAGAGGCAAGCTCAAGGTAAGGGGGATTTTTAATATCTTTATGATATATTTTTATCCTATTCAATTGTATTTTTATGTCCTTAGGATAATTTGGTTCCCACATTGTCATTGTGTCAAAGGGGGAGAAAGTTCTGATTGTGAGAGTACTTGAAGAGAGAGAAGGAAGGTGAGATGAATGATGTTTGTTGACATCAATGACAAATGGGGAGATTGTTGGAGAGTTTTAAATGATGTCATGGTGATTTCATGGAGGTATCCTAGTGATTTTATGAAGTTATTTGATAGACTAAGTGACAATGACAAAGTGTGTAATATGCTTGTCTTAATGTGCTTGAAGTTGGCTTGGTTGATCTTCAGTTTTGACATGGTTAGAGATGGTCAAGGATGAGTATGGTAATTTGAGCATGTTAAATGGGTCCTATGAGAGGTTTTATAAGATTTTATTAATTTTTTTCATGAGTGTAACTCATCTGGTATTCCACTATTTTCATTTTATACATGTTGGGTCTAGTGGTAGAAAATCTAAGTAGGTAGTTTGTTGATGTCACCATTACCACATGTTGATGAGTCAAGGGGAGTTAGTCATATGGTTATGATCACATTAGTCCCTATTTTATATAAAATAAATCTCAATTCGTGTTCCTAAGTTCACTAAAACATATATGGGTGTAAATTTGTCTCTCAGATATTTTGAAAGTGTTTTTCCATACAACCAAATTTGCACAAGGCAAAAAAGCACTGAGTAAGCATTTTGATGTAGTCATATCTCACACATGTGGATGTTTCAAGAAAATGTGATAATATGGGTTTTTTAATTTTTATTCCTATATTATTTTAAATAAATTTTAGTTCATGCACTAAAGCACATCAAAAGATATGCATGTGCAAATTTGGCCTTCCAAGCAATTCTTGACATAATTGGTTTTGTGGTAGAAATAAATTTGAGTGATCATTTTAATGGAGTTATATCTCACACATGAGAAGGTTTGAGGATAATTTTGACACATTTTTTTATTAACCTATGTAAGGATATCATATCTTCTAAATTTTATATCATGCGAGTAAACAAAGTAAGAGATATGATGGTGCAAAGTTGTGAGTGAGCAAGGTAGATTAGCAACGGTCCCCATACTTAGTCATTTTTGCATAATGTTAAAGATTAGGACCAGATGGAGATATAATGTCTCACAAGAGATTATATTTAGAATATGTATGGTGCATAAAAATTCAAATAGGTAAAATTTTCATTGGTTAATAGAGCTAAAGATCAAGACCAAATAAAGATCCAATGGTGCACAGGCGATCATATAGATCAAGATCAATGGTGTGTGTTGAGTCAAATGAGGACATGTGTTCATGGTTTAAAAGTGAGAAATGGTATAGGATAAATAAATAATGGTGATTGGGTGTCTATATATATTGATTAAATGGTGTGTGTTGCATGATAAATACCTGACTAATTTGTAGTGACATATGGTACGCAATGAGTCAATATTACAAGATTACACACAATGATGTCAACATGTTCAAAGTTTAAAATTTGGCACTGACACACTATGAATTAAAGATAAAAGAAGATAAATGGTTAATTTTTAATCTAATCATCAAGGACATAAGATGGAAGCATGGTGTTTGATGTTTAACTATGACCGTTTGAATTCAAATATATGAATTTAAGGAAAGACCAATGTCTAGTTTTTGAGCCATAAATTTTGATCTATGCAAAATTTGACCATGTAGTAAAAATTAAATTTATAAATTAATCTAAGGTGCATATATAAATATATATTTTAAGATCTAAAAGTGTATATAGTCAAATATATTGAGCTCTAAATTTGACTGTGTTTTTGCATGTTCTACAAGTGACCCAAGAAGGGTATTTGAGGTCATTCTAATATTGTTTCAATTTATAATGATGAATTGGATATTTGAGAGTGTTAAAGACTCCATGAGGATGATATATGTGAAATATTAAGGATTTAATAATCATATAAAATATAAACAAAGGCTTAAAAAGTGACTGTGTTTATTCATAGTGATTATGTACACAAAATGTTGTTTGAATGATTTATGCTTAAGCAGAAGGGTATTGTGATAGATATGGGAATTTAAGGACATATAGATCATGTGTAATGTTTGAATGTATTTTTAAATTTTTCCTATGTTTTTAATTGTAATAAGTGTTAAAGGGCTGAATGGGTCTCCATAAGACCTAAAAGTGACTTAGGCCTATTTGAAAGTGGATTGTGCTTAAGTGTGGCCCATGTGAGATGCCTTAAGGGTAAAGACATGTATTTTGGATGACATGGAAATATTATGATCTTTTTTATTCATTATTTATCTATAAATGGTGAAACCAAATGTGTTAGTTTCTAGGCTTTTGGAAGAGTTAAGAGAGAGACTAGTGCAAGGTATATGTGAGAGTTGTTGAGTGAAGGAGAGGTAGAGTGCCTAGTTGATGAGTTAATGAGTTGAGCAGATTAAGGAATACGTGTATGACATTTAGGTGATATTTATAATGTAAAAATAGTTCTCTTTAAGTTTGAGGATATGTAAAGAGGTTTGAGTTTGCATATGAGGATATTTTGAGTGAAGAAGGAGAGAGATTGTGGTATGCATATGTGAGAGGCCTGTATGAGATAGATAAAGAGTTTCTACAGGGGTTATATAAATAGAGATCCATCATTAGGTATTGAATACATTAATTATAAGGTGGAATTTTTCACTTCAAGGAAGGTTTGAAGTAATTTATCTTCCTTAGGGGCAATTTCTCCTTGTGAGACATGTGTTTCACTAAAGACCTTTGGTCAGGAGGACATGATCAAGGTTTTTTGGTATAAAGGAGTTAACTAGGATCTTGTTTCTAATTTATCATAGGATAGTAGTCCATGTTTTGCAAGCTTGAGAGTGGGTTTTATTCCCCATGAGGATTTCCCATAGGAATTATGTGTTATTTGTTTGATCTTGCATATGCATTGAATGAATGAGCTCTCTTGTTAATGTTGTTTGATCAAGTTGATATATGTTGATTGTTTAATAGTTTGAAAGGACTGTAATTGTAATTTAAATATCTAGGTTCATTGATTCACCCCCCCCCCTCTTAGTGATTTCACCTATAACAAGGATGCTATGGTAACCTTATGTCCATATAGGATCTAATGAAGATAATTTTTTTTATCTATTTGGTTGATCCAATTGAGTGGATCCTTTCCATAAAATTTATGCATATCTACCTTTGGTAATAGGTTTTATTATGGCAAGGTACTTGGATTTAGATTAGGATAGTTGGGAGATACACCTTGGTGGGGTTGTGAAATAGTGATAGCTAGATTTTTTAACTGGTTATTTTTAAAATCCATCATGCTATTTTCCAAACTAGATTGTACATATTTTATATCAAACTATATGACTTACATCTCACTTTGAATACCTTACACATTGTAGTTAAGATAGTTCACTTTGTGACATATCTTAGATAACCCTATTATAAAGGATTTAGTAACTCCCCCCTTTGAATCCATCTCTTTATTTTGATGAATATTACCTAGGTTTCTGGCACCCTTTCTTAGGCCCCAAGTTTCTAGTCATACCATAAAAGGGTTTGACAATGTCAACCCTGATTGGCACTTTTGAGATAAATTTATCTAATTTATTTTATACTTATCTCAACCTCAAATTAGAAACTATAAAGAACATACCCCATCTATAGTTTTATAATATTTCCAAAAATGCAAATAAACCTAAAACATTCATTGAATTATGCACTGTAGAGTGAATTTGTGAAAAACCATAAAATGGAGATAACTTTTTCAAAATAGATCCAATTGAGACAAAATTTGAATGGAAGATTATTTGAATGATTTCTCACCTCCAATAAAAAATTTGTGGATAAATTATAACCATTTGTGAGATATATAAAAATTATAAGATCTAGGGCTTTTATCCTAATTATAGCCCAAATTAATACTTTAATGACACTTTTAATGATATTACTTCATAAAATAATTAGAATAATAGAAAGATATCATAATAATACTAAAAATATTAATAATAGATAATTCACTTTAAGGGGGTAACCTCCCAAATGCCTATAATAAGAAATGAATACTTTGGCATGATGATAAACAACTAACCACTACCTTGTATATATAGTCTACCTAGGCCATGCTTACTCCATAGGCCAACCTACTAACCTAATGAAATCATAGCTAAATGTGATATAACATCAAAGAGGGATAAGTAAGCCATAATTAATATATTCTTATCCCTCTACATGTGATAGGTTAGGGGCATAGACAAAATTCTAATAATTATAGTACCTCTAGAGCCCTTATTCCTATTTAAAATAATCTAGTCCAAGATTATGAGTGGTGATTCCCTTGTAATCAGCCACATAATCAGACTACCTACATAAATGGAGTATTAAGCCAAGATTTGATGGTGTAAATTATAGCATAGCCTTAAACACATATAAAAGAATCAACTTCACAAAGGAGACAAGTGTGTGAAGAGGCACAAACACAGGTAGATGAAACCACTTTGGTAAATTGGTAGGAGTATGACTTTATTGGCATAAATCAGAACCAAAAACTAGATGCAACTAAAAATCTAATGGTTTATAATAAAAGGTTTAAGAGAATGGAAATGGAAGGTAATAAATATTCCTTAGTAGGCCAAACCTCTACTTCCCAAGTTTTATGATGCATTTTTAAAGAGAAAGTGACTCTGGCTATGACCCAAGTGCAAACAAATTAGCTTGTTCAGAACCAAAATCAACCTCGAGCCGATCAACACACTAAGGAAGAGGTTGTCATAACAAAGTTTTATATGAAAGGGACTCAAATTACCTTCAACATATTAGAACAAATTAATAAAAAAAATTAAATGTGACTATTTAGGAATCCATATCCATTCCTTCTCAAAAGAATTTTCTAAAAGAAGCATTGAAGAGATTTCATCTTCATGAACCAACAAAGGCCTTTCCAACTACTTTCATAAGCTTGTGTCAACCAAAAGAGGGAAATCTTAGTAAAAGTAGAAAGACACCACCATTTTATATCTCCTTGATCATAGATAATAACCTCATCCATAATTATATTATTGATTCATTTTCAAGTATATTAGTCATGCCCTAGAAGATAGCTAATATGTTAGGTATAGATTATACCCCAATTACAAAAGATTTATTTAGATAGATGGAATAAATGTCAAAATTATGGGGGTTATTAAAGGTTTGAATCTTACCTTACATTCATGTCCTAGACTCTTTATTACCCAATACATCTCTATTATATACCTAAATCCTTTATTTCCATTTTGTCTTTCAATAGACTTCACTACAAAAATGGGCGGGTTCTTGTCTTCTAACTAATCATACATACTATTGAGGACTAGATATGGAACCAAGGTAAATATTAAGGCTAATCCCATTTGTAGAGATCATATAGCCCCTTAATTTCATAATTTCATTAACATAAACTATATAATGCATGACCTTAAATATATTTTATCCCTAAATGAAACCACCACACCTCTATAAGAAGTCCTAGATGTAACAGTGGATGACTGAGCCAATGAGCATTATGGATTTAATTCATATGATTGTATGGAGGAAACAATACTAGGCAATTACTTCATCCTTGAGGATGACTCTATTGTGTCTAGCCTCATGAAAACTAAATAATACCTTGAAAACACATGGAATTTGTTCTTTAATGGATCTATAATTAGAAATGGTTCAAGTGTAGGAATTTTGATGATTACTCCTCAAAAGGAGAAATACTTTCATGCATGCAAAGTACAATTTAGTTACACCAATAATGTGGTTGAATATGAGGTGTTAATACAAGACATTAATTTGGCATAAAATAAAGGAATTACGACACTTCAAGTGTTTAATGATAGCAAACTCATTTTAAATTAGGTAAGAACCAAGATGTGTCCAAAAATATCCTACTAAAAGGTTATAAGCATGGAGTTTTGGATCTCATTGAAATCTTTGACATTTTCAACATACAAGTTGTGTCAAGAAAAAAAATGTTGATGCATATAGGCTTGCCATAATAGGCTCAAAATATGACCTCCTTATTGTTGTTGTGAGATATTTAGGATAGCTTGTCAAGCTTATAATTTGACTTGAAGTTCCTAACAATGATGCTAATTGGAAAGTATTTGAGAATGATGAATAGATCATCAATTTTATACAAGAGGAGGTAGATTTTTATGAAAAAAACCTATTAGGATTTTAGGAATATTATAAGGATAAAATCATTCAATTAAAAGGAAATAAGCTATGATTGGTCACACTAGAGAACATCTTTAACTCTGATGATAAATTTAAAGGTGAGAAGAAGAACATGATGATAAAGAAAGATAATTATGAATAAGTGGTCATTTCCAATGGAAAACTCTTGAAGTATATAAAGGTATGTAATCAACCTAAAAAGGAATGGTTTATTCACCTTTGTAAAAACTATGATGATATACTTGCATGGAGTTACCAAGATCTTAGTGGTTTTGACCTAGTATTGACCCAACATACAATTGAGTTAAACCTTAATGCTAACCCAGTTAGGTAGACTCAAAGGCTTATAAACCCCAAATTTTAACAAATAATGAGGAAGGAGTTGACCAAACTCATTGAGGCTAATTTCATCTTCCTAATTAAACACTCCTCTTGGGTAGATAATTTAGTCCCAGTGAGAAAGAAGAGTGGAGAGATCAAGATATGTGTGGATTTTAGGGACCTGAATAGAGCATCCATCAAGGATCATTATTTTCCTCCACCCATGGAATAGATCCTCCAAATAGTATCATGGGTTGAATTTTTTTCACTTTTTAATGGATACTTAGGCTATAAACAGATATTAGTACAAAATTCTGATCAATTTAAGATATATTTACCACCAAATGGGGCACATATGAATATAAGAAAATGGTTTTTGGACTAACCAATGTTGGTGAAACTTTTTAAGAGATATGGACATGGCCTTTAGGGGCCTTATCAATGATATGATCTTGGTTTACCTTGATGATATCACTATTTTCTCTAAATGTAAAGTTGATCACATGGATCATTTGAGTCAAGTCTTCCATAGATGTAGAGAATTTAGGGTATTTTTAAACTTAAAAAAGTGTGTATTTGATATCCATGAATATCAGTTGTGGGGACATATAATCTCCAAAAATATATTGGTCATTGACCCAAATAGAGTAGAGTCCTTCATGTCCCTTTCTCTTCTAATCCATAAGAAAAGCCTCTAAAGATTTTTGGGAAATAAAAAATTCATGAGAAGATTTATACCAAACTTTTCTTCAGTATTCAATCCACTTACCTCTATGTTTAGAAAGAGTGTTACTTTCAGCCTAACAATAGAAGGTAAGGATAGCTTTGAAGAATTCAAAGGATAAATATCCTAATCCCTCACACTTGTGAATCCATGTTATGAAAAATATTTCACACACTTATGAATCCATGTTATGAAAAATGTTTCATCCTCTATGTTTTTAAAGGAGATGAAATCATCTCAACAATCTTGGTATAATAAAATAGTGATAAAATGAAATAACATATTACTTCCTTTACTCAAGTGCTTAAAGATTATGAATTGAGATATAGCTTCATGTAAAATTAAATGTTGGTTATCATAAGATCATTAAATAAATTCATACACATGCTATCTAATAATATTATCCAGCTAATGGTCTCACATTTAGGTGTGAAAGAGTTTATATTGAGTAGACATACTAATGAAAAAAGAGTTGGTTGGATCACAAAGGTGATGGAATATGATATTGACATAAAAATCACAAATATTGTAAGAAGGAAATGATTTTATGAGTATTTGGTAGCCAATTTATAAGCTAAAGGTAAAATACTCCTTATGCTATAAGAAGAACAACTAGATGATTAGGACTTCCTAGTTTTTGGACTCATAATATGAGGTCCTTTCTATAGTTAGATGAATATCTATAAGGGATTGATAAAGATAAAAGAAGACATTTTAGGTTGTAATTTATTCCTTCTACATTTTCTAATGGTGTTTTGTTTATAAAAGATATCAATGGAGTCATTCAAAGATGCATGGAACAAAATCATACTGACAAGATCCTTTAAGAGTTCCATGATGGATTATCAAGAGGATAATTATTCACCAAAAACTATTGCTATCAAGATCATGAGGTTCATTTATTATTAGACAAATATACTCAAATATTATCACAAATGGGTGAGGATATACAATAAATGTGCCTTCTTCATAGGCAAATAGAGGCTAAAATCTCTACCCATGTACCTAATACAAATAAATCAAGCCTTTTCCCAATGGAGCTTAGGCTTCATTAAAATGATAAATTTGTCATCAAGTGTCAGACATAGATGGATTCTCATATAAACTAACTAATTTATAATATGGATGGAGGAAATATCACTCAAGGAGGCCAATGATATTTATAAAAAATCCTTATAGAAATATTTAATGTTTTAGCCACCATCATTTATAAAAATACAATGACTTTTCTTGGAATCAGAATCACTAAATGGGTAGTCAAACACACTATCCACCTAAACACTTCCTCTAATTATTACCCTCAAGGTAATGGTTTGGCTGAGACTACCAAAAATAACTTGATTCACATCATCAAGTGAACCATAGAAGATAATTAGTGACCTTGACATACTAATCTTAATACATCCCTTTGGATAGATTGAATAACATTGAAAAGGCTACTAGGGAATTCCCTTTTCATGTTAGTTTATGGGAGGGAAGTGAGGTTACATACATCACTTGAGTTGACTTCATGGAGATATCGCACCAGTTATATTTATACAAGATTGATCTCATGATAGTAAAGTTAGCTAAGATAATGGAGCTTAAGGAAACAAGAGCACAAGTCATGTGCACTGTTGAGCTTTAGAAAGCATAGACAAAAAGTATGTTTGATAGAAAAGTTATTTTTAGAAGTTTTTAGGAAGGAGACTTAGTTATAACATAGGATGTGGATAGATAAAAAGCTTATAAGAACACAAAATTTGATGCAATATGTAGTGGTCCATATTTTAGTGAATTTATACGTATTATTAAAAAGAGGGAAAAGAAGAAACTAAGTACAGGTGTGATTTAAAAACCTAATTGATAGTGAACACATTGAAATCAAAAGATTATTAAGAGCTCCTCTTTGGCTTGGGAAGATGAACTACAGATAAGAAATCACTAAAGAAAACTTGTTTGTTAGACAAATAGCTGAGTGGATTGCCTAGCAATAACTAGATCTTGAAAGAGAGAGCTTCCTTAGGGTTATCAATCCACATGTTTTAAACAATTAAGATTATAAATAGAAATAAAAATACTTGCATCAATAATTTAAGGATATTGAAATTGAATACAAGAATGCTTGCTTATAAATATGCTATAAATGATTAAATTAGTGATAAACTAATTAATACTAGTGCTATAAGGTTGGGGTATGCTTCAAAAAAAATGAAGGGGGTCTGTGAACAAGTAAGAACATATAAAATTAGGCTTGATTGGGTATAAATAGGTGAAAATCACTTGCTATTTTTTTTCCACAGTGATCATTGGTAGTTAAGGTGACTTTCAGTGGTTAAGGTGACCATCGATGGTCAAGGTGACCATCAACAGTTGGATAGACTATCAAAAGTTGAGTTAACCATTGATGGTTACTATGTCTAGTTCTAGGTTGATAAAAAGGTTGAATAATGAAATCTAAAAGATGGATTCTGAGAGATGGGTAAGGTTTGGGTTGATTTCAAAATGGAAATAAATTGAATTAATACTAGGAATTAAGTACTTATCTTATCAAAAGTTGATTAGGTGGATGGTTGAGGTAGTTGACATGTTGGTGGATTCTAACTTTATTCCAATAGAGTAACTATACTTGAGAACTTGATGGAAGGATGGTAGCAAGCTATCTCTCTGATATGACTACTAGACTATTAGATTGCTAATGTTGATTAACCTATAAGAAAGAAACTCCTAGATTCCCAAAGATCTTGATCATAATTGCAGATAGATTTCACCTCCAAGCTCTTCTTTTCTTAAAGGCACAAATAAGAAGTAGAAGTGAAAGTTTAACTGGGTTATCTAATTATAAATCATCCATAAAATGGTTCATAATAGGATTTAGACAACTTATATTTAGAAAATTAAAGTGGGTAGTTTACATGCTTTTAGTTAAAGAGGTGGACCCTAACCATCGACAATCAAGGTGACTGTCAATTGTCAACCTGACCATCAGTGGTTAAACATATATGGTAAAAAGGGGTAAAAGGCTAGGTTAAGTTAGTTTAGCCAAACTAACTATAGGTAATATATATTATATGTTAGAGGGTTGAATGGTCCCAAAAGGGTCCTAAGGTAGTTTAAGGGGTATTATAACATTTAGAATCATGGTGTGAAAATTTTTGGTGTCTACATTTTATTCCTTTTTGTTATTCATCCTAGAATCAACCAGCTATAAGACAAAAATTGATGTTGGTCAAAGTTCTATTGATTGCCCTAAGTATTGGAGGAGGCATTCCCATTAAAACTAAGAAATAATGAGGTAAATCTAAATCAAGTATAAGTTTGACATTATTGGTGAAGGTGATGATGAGGGTAGATGATAGGTTAAGCACTATAGCACAAATAGACATGCAAAGTTTCATAGCTACGATTGTGTAAAGATAAGGTTGCCATGGTTGAAAAAAATTAAGGTAATTTCTAAGGGATAAGTGACCAATGTGTTTCATGACCACATATAGGCATGGTGGTTAGGTACACATGTTAGTCTCCTAGATAAGGTTGGTGTTTCTAGTGGGTATCCAAAGTAGGAAGTTCTCTTATGGAAAACACAAATAGGTTGAGTGTCACAAGTATTCAAGGAAGGAAGTGCTCCTAAAAAGACACAAGAAAGTTAGATAATCATGAGGTGGCACAAATTCAAAAGGTTTTTAACATGGAAATATTATCACTATGATCAAAGGACCAAGCAAAAAGTGTCACAAAATATGTGTTAGATAGGTTAAAATGGACCAATGGCAAGGTGATGAGGTGGTCAGGGTGGGTAGAGTTGATAGACTCTAAGGGTGGGTGAAATGAGATAGCAATATCAAAGAGGGTGATTGATTAAGTGGGAGAAACAAAGTGTGATATCTTGACCATAAATGGTTAGGTTAGCCAATGGGGGCCTGTTTCTACTCAAAATTCGCTTTTCAGACTAAAAAGAAAGAAACTAAAAGAAAGTAATGGACAAGGCTTGGAAGTACCTGGACTAAAGATTGCACACCATAAATCCAGACGTTTGTGAGCACTCCTCTTTGGCTGTGGAGGAATGACACCTGCAAAAGAAGAAAACTTGGACAAAAGGATGTTAGATAGATAGGCGGTGGGTTGCCAAGCAAGAGCTTGTTCCCAGAAGTATGAGAACTTCCTTGAGGGAGGTCAACCCACTATTTTGATAAAAGATAAGTGACTGATAAAAAGACAGAATGCTAAAATAAACTGAAATGATAGCAAACTGAAAGAGAAAAGGAAGCAAAAGCTTACCTGGAAGAAGCTGTCGGCCTGGTTGCAGTCGCCGGCGTCGGTGGTCCTACCGGCGTCGGTTGTCGGGTCTGCCGATGTCGGTTAGTCTGCCAACGTCGGTCGGGGTAATGACCGGCGTCGGTCGGGGCAATAGGCAGGGTCTGGTCTGTGGATGGTCCGGGGCTTGATTTGTGCTCTGTTTAAAGATGGTCAGTGGACGGGTTTGTGGACGAAGGTCTAAGTCTACTCTGGGCCTGGTTTGAGGATGGTTTTAGTCAGGAGGATAGAGAGGGACAGGGAGATAGAGGAAGCCAATCTGGGAGATAAGAATCTGGGTCTGGGTGACAGTCAGGTCTGAGGGGGTAGAAGAGCTGAATATAGCTTAAAACATGATAAGTAGAAAGCATAAAGAATAGAAACAGAGAACATACCTGTGCCCTGCTGAAGAAGGTGTTGTTGTTGCCGCTTGTTGAAGACCTGTTGCTGATGAAGAATCCCTGTAGTTCACCTGCAGAAGATTGCTGTGTACCTGAGGGAGAGAGAGTCAGATTGATTGGTAGAGAGATTGCTGATACAAGGGTTTGGTGCCAAAGATTCAAGAGTCGGGATGCGAGAAAGGGAGACGCAGAGAGTGGAGAAAAGCCAAGCGGAACCAGTAGACAGAGAAAATGGTGAAGAAACCGTTATGAAGGGGTGCTGATGCCGGCAATATCGCCGACGTCGGCCGAAGGCTGACCGACGTCGGCGGCTGAAAGGCCGGAGAAAGGCTAAAAATAGCCTTTCATCCGTTTCCCAACGGCCGGGTCGAATGAATACCAGGATGAAACGGTCGACGGGGGGTTAAATGGGCGAGAGAAGAGGTTGGAATAGGAGTCTAAGGCATTAAATGGCCATGTGGGGAATGAAGGGGATCCAAGGAGGGTATCCTAGGGTGGCGAGGTGGCAAAGAGAGGGAAAAAGGGGTCTTATTTAATTAAAAATAGGTGTTTCTTTCCAATTAATAAGACTTAGGTGGGTTAGGGACCAAGGAGGACTAGGAGGGAGAAAGGACCAAGGGTTAGACACTTTTTAGGTGTCTACATTTGCCCCTTTTTGTCTTGTTGGTTGTTCTTGGACGAACTGCAAGACAAAAACAGGGAGTGGTTGCCCCAGGTAAGGGATGATGTATTCCCCCTCAAAGCAGGAGTCGAGAGAAGGAACCTGATGTCGGGTGCTGATTTGACAAAAGGTGAATGAGAAAGAGAGAGGTGAGTGAAAACACTGAAAAAGTCGTGATTGCGCGTATACCACGTCACGGGATAGTCGGGTCAAATTGTCGCATGGTCAAGGGTTAAGGAGTGCCAAAATTGAAGTAACCGGGCCCCAGCATTTAGTCGTCTACTGATCGGGTTACTCAATCTAAGCTGAAGCTCCAAATGGTCGTCGTGTCCTAGGTATCTAGGGCTCAGGAAGTGCTCCCAGAAACATGAAAAGGTCACAAGTAGTGGGGATCAACTGGCTCGCGATCCTATACTTGTGAAGGGTCAAAAAAAAAGTCTGCGGACAATTCTGCTAACCAGCCGTGGAATAGCATACACGCAAAAACAACCAAGGCAACATTGTCTTGGAAGTGGTCAAGGTCGAAGGAGATAGGCATGATCGCCAATGGTCATTGGTCAAGAGGATGGATAGACGAAAGGATGCGGCCGAGCTAACCCCAGAAGACATGTTATCTGAGTGCTGCCTACATAGCCCTGGTGACAGGGCCTCAGGCCGATGTAGTTCTCCCTAAAAGGGAGGGGGGTCGGAGGGATTGATAGGTCTTGGTCAAAGTCGATGATTGGTCTTGGTCAGAGGTCTATGATTGGTCTTGATTAAAGGGAATGATTGGTCTTGGTCAAAGTTGACGAAGTTGGGTGTGATAAGAGTCAAAGGAGAGAAGGTTTGTCCATCACAGAGACGAACAAACGGGGGTGGTCGAGCTAACCTCAGAAGATGTGTTATCTGAGTGCTGCCTACATAGCCCTGGTCGTAGGGCCTCAGACCAATGTAGTTCAGACGAAGGGAAAAGATTGATCGATGATTGGATTTGGTCAAGTGTCAAAATGATGAGGGCAAGATGATGCTATAGATGTCACATTGGTCGAGAGGCTTTCATCCCTAGCAAGTTTCCATAGTCGTGATGGATGTATGCTAAAAATGAATAGAAGGTCTATTTATGCTTCAGCAAGTATTGGTTTATGCTTAACATAAATTGGGTCTGGTCGGTAGTTTCCATAGGTATTGGTCTCCATAGAAACTATGCGAAAAGGACAAGGATGATGCCTGATGTCATGTTGGAAATGTCGAGGCTTGTTTGAAAAAAATGTTGAAGTTGGCTGGGTTTAAGGATGAGTCGATAATTGACGTGGCCAAAGCGTGACCAAAGTGTAGAGAAAAGGTGAAAGGCAAATTGCTCTTTCATTGACACGGACCAGAAAGGAAGCATAGATAGGGGTTATTAGAACAAAAGCCCCGTTCATGCATTGCGTCGATGACCAGTGTTGAGTTAGAACGGTAATCGAATCACTTTGACATTAAAGTGAGCTCGAAGTCCCTTGAGCCGGTGATAGAAGGGGGATAGGGTAACCCAGTTTAAGAGCAGGAATAACCTTGCCCCTTTTATAGGAGACCCTGAGACAATTACAAGCCAATGTCCGTGACTCGTTTTTTTTTTTTTTTTTTTTTTTTTTTTTTTTTTTGTCAGGCTGATCGATGCGGGAAGCCTGCATAGAGATGTCACTTGATGTAATGGTCATGTTGCGAAGCTGATCGATGCGGGAAGCTTCTAAGAAAAGTGCTGTTTATTGCCAGAGTAGTCATAGCCATCCTTCGAGGGAGTGGTCTATATTTTTGCTTAATAATGTTTGAAAAGTTGGCCTAGCTGTCCTTCAAGGGATCAGTCTAGTAATACAACAATGATAGTGCAGCTGTCCTTCGAGGGATCAGTCTATCTTTTTGATTTGACTTGACTTGATTTAGTGACCATGGATATGTTTTGACATCTTGATTTGGATTTATTGATAGGAATGAGAGTCACGGACAAGACTGTAGAAGCTCAAGGACGCCCCTTTTTATTAGGACAAAGCATCACTGCATCCTAAAAGGGTTGTAGAGGACTTGTTAAAGGGGAATAGGGTTGAAAGGGATGAGGATTAAGAGGACGAGGATTGCTCAAGGGACGAGCTTAAGTTACGTGTCAAGTAGATGAGTACACGACTAACAGAAGAAAGGTCGAAGATGCAAGACATAAAAAGGGGTTCAAGGTCTGATAAGACCCTGGGCCATGCTAGTATGTTAAGGTCCGAGTCAATTGGGAGCAAACCTGCCCCATTTGCCTCTTTCTAGATTGGTCAAGTGTTGATGGTGGATGTGAAGTTGACTGATATGGTTGTTGATTGGTCGAGACTTGGTTGAAGATTTGATCGAGAGGTCAGGGTGATTGATATTTGGTTGAAGTTTGGTTGAGACTGGTCGAATAATTGGTCAGGGGTTGGGTCGGTGGATACTTGGTCGGGTTTTAAGATAAAATGAGTGATTGATATGTGGTAGAGACTGGGTTGAACAGTTGATCGAGGTTTGAATAAAGGATGATTTCCCCCAGCGGGTAGGGAGAATGTTTGAAAGGTTGGTTAAGGTTGGTTGGGGTTTAGTGGTCAGATGGACGGTGTTAATGTCGAATAAGGGGGTCAAAGGCGGCAAAGGGACCACAGTCTGGCGTGGAGATCCCGATTTAGGTGATGAGGTTGGAGAGGCATGAGTCGAGGTTGATGTTTTGTCGAAGAGGTGGTTAAGAGGGTCCTTGGTGAGAAGGAAAGGATTTCTCCGTTGTTGACGAATGACAGCTTTAAGAGCGCAACAATGCTCAGTGTCATGTCCCGGAGTGTGATGATAATCGCAGAATACAGAGTTGTCGAACCAAGATGGCCTTGATCCGAGAGTTGATGAGAGGGGTGGTGTTGAAGGTTTGTTGATGACGTGATCGAGAAGAAGGGTGTCATTCCCAAGACATTGGCGAATGGCGACCTTGAGGGCATGACAATGCTCCGTGTCGTGCCCAGGCGTGCGATGATACGCACAAATGCAAGTGTCATCGAACCAAGGTGGTTTAGGTCTGAGAGAATGATATGGTTTGAGAGGTGGAAGGTTGAGGCGAGATGACTGCAACAAGTGCCGTAACAGCAAGGTATAAGAACCTGCTAACGGGTCTGGATACTTTATTGCAGTGAGAGTTGGTGACGTTGGTTTGGGAGGTGAAAGAGGCATAGATCGAGAGCTCGGATGAGATGTTTGTCTGATGGGATGAGGAAGTAATGGAGGCGATGTGCCTCTGGGAAGGATGGGAGTGGGAAGCACTCCTATTAAAGTGGACGGATGCGGGCCTAAGATTGAAGGTAATGACGAAGGTGGGGGAGGAGTTCTCCGGTGTGGTCTAGTAGCTTTCGTGTGTTTGGGTCGAGGGCCACCGTTATGCGAGGCGAGGTTAGATGTGGGCTTGGGTTTGGATGTGGATGAAGGTGAGTGAGATGTAACAATCTCAGGCAAAGGACAAGAAGAAACCGCGACTGGGTCTTCCTCGATTGAAACGGGTGGAGAGACTGGTTCTTCTCTTGGTGGAGAAGAAATAAGAGAGTCTGGCTCCTCCAGTGGGCAGAGGGCATGGATGATTATGCCTTCCGCTTGTGCTCGAGGAGTAGGCAAGGTAGGGTCTTCGGATGAAGGTGGGCTTAATGGCATTGATGTGGTCAAAGCGTCCTCCGATACAAGAGAGGTAGATGGAGAACTAATAGGAGAAGGAGGTTCCTCATCCTTTAATGGAAGAGGTTGGTCAAGGACAAGAGGCAAGATAGTGCTAATCGTGTGAATGTCATGGTCTTGAGGGTCATTGGTCGAAGTCTGGACGTTGTTTTGAGTAGGCGGATAATTCGGAAATGGTTGTTTGAAGATGTCACTATGTTGAATAGGCGGGGCATTCGGGTTATCTAAAATAAGATCTCCCTTGTCGATCATGTCTTGGACGATGTTTTTGAAAGTTCGGCAGTTGTCGATGTCATGGCCTTGGACGCGATGAAAGGGACAGAAGTCGGCCTCCCTATACCATGTAGGGAGGGCTTTTGAAGGGTCAAATTGAGGTGGTCGGATTGGAGGGAGATTGAGGACCCCTTGCTTGAGAAGTTTTTCCAAAACGGAAGCGTATGGTTCTCCAAGTGGAGTGTAAAAATGCTGAATGTACCGTTGTTGGAATTGTTTGGTGATGCTGGAAGATGACGAAGGTTGAGAATAATTCGTTGTTTTTGAAGATGGTGATGTAACGACCACAGTGTTGGCCACTCCTGTAGACTTGGAGTTGGCAGAAGAAGAAGGTCTGGAAGAAGAATGGTCAATAGATTTTGCGTTGGTATTACGCAATTTGACCTTATCTTCTTCAAGGGCACGGAGTTCAAGCTTTCGAGCCATGATGAAAGCTTCGTCAAAAGTGCGAAATGTCTGAATCCGCAAGGTAGAAGAGATGTGGTTGGCACATGCTCAAGAGAAGAGCTCGATGAGCTCGGGTTGAGGTAAAGAGAAGGAGAGCTGGTTAATCAAGCCTCTCCAACGAGCGACAAAATCGACAATTGCTTCGTCATCAAATTGCCTGATGGAGTAAAGGTTTGTGATAGAGACTTGTTTGGTGATGTTGATTGAGAAATGATCAAGAAATAGTTGGGCGAGTTGGATGAATGAAAAGATAGAGTGTCTGGCAAGAGAACTATACCAGTCAAGGGCAGGGCCAGAAAGGGACATAGGGAACGTGCATAGAAGTAACGCATCGTCATGGGCGATAAGATAACAGGCATGTCTAAATGCCCGTAGATGTTGTTGTGGGTCTTCCTTACTCTGAAAGCAAGTGAATTTAGGAAGCTCCCAATGGTTAGGATATGGTCGAATAGGGACGGAAGGATGAATGGGCTCGTTGCAAATTTGTTCATATGACAAAGTATTGCTTGAACCAGAAATAGAGGCTTCGAGACTGGACATTTTATCCATCAGCATCTTGATAAGATTTGCTGACGGATTGGCAGGCTGAGCGCCCCCTAGGTTGTAAGGCGCTTGGAAGAGGTTAGAGGAGGTGTGCGACATAGTCGGTTGTACAATGTACGGATGACTAGTCGCAGGGGCAGAAGTGGAGGCTAGAGGTGGTTGCGTTATGAAGGTTGAAGGCATAAGTTGACTGGGCACCGCCAAAGGTGGTTGAATGGCGGCACTGGTAGCAAGCGAGGTGGGCACTCCTACATTTGTGGGCGCAAGAGTGTAAGGGGTTGAGGTAATCAAGTTCTGATATGATGTAGAACTTGGTTGAATTGCAGGTGGTTGAGGGGGTAATGGAACCCCGATGGAGGTCGGTCTAAAAATAGACGGGGAGGCCAAACTTTGCGTATTGGCCATGATTGGGTTAATAGTTGAGGCGAAAGGCTGAGTCATAAAGGATTGGGTGGCGAATGGTGTGGATGTCGTCGCCACGTCACCCGAAAGGTCTCGCATTGGGTTTCTCGCGAGATAGTTTTGGAGGGCTGCGGTATTGAGGTCCAAGAATCTCTCGAAATCTCGGTCCCCTTCAGGGATGATGGGAATTTGAGTCGGGGTCGGGGTCGGTCCTGTAGGAGTTCTTCCAGTCTCCGAGTGGAACTCCATGATAGGACTGGTTAGAGACAGGATAGACTGGAGTGGCTGTTGGTTAAAGTGGTTAAGAAGAGTCCTGGTTCCAGAAAATGTGTTTTGGGCAGTCTCAGAAAACCAGAATGGAGTTTTTGACAGAGAAGGGATAGGTTTCAGGCTGCTGGTTTTGAAGAAAAAGGACAATGACAGAGACTGACGTCGGTTAAAAAACTGATGTCGGTAGGAAATGAGGCCGGCGTCGGTCAGATAACCGATGCCGGCAACAGATGAAGCCGACGTCAGTATCAAAACTGATGCCGGTGACAGGGGAAGGCCGACGTCGGGGGCAGAACCGATGTCGGTCACTGTGTTTTCCAGAGAGCCAAAAGGTTCTTGGAAAAACAAAGAAGAAAGCGTCCTCACACACTCAAACAAACAGATGAGAAGAGGAAAACAGAGAAAGACAGACAAGCCTGAGCGATAAATCCTAGGAATTAACCTTAGAAACTTGTGGCTTATGCCTTAGATGAATGTTCGGGGAGATTGGCTGAAAAATGGGTCCTAGAAGAAGGCAGTCTAAAGATGGTTTTGGGTGTTGTTTTAGGTGCTCAAAGATCTGTGTTAGGGTCTGGTACGTGGCCTGGTGCTAAGGAGCAAGCTCCCCTCACTTCACGATTCCAGTGGTTAGCTGGTCTCGCTTAGCCAAGATATACCTTGCCTAGAGTTTATCCTCCGCCAGAGAATGGAGTGGGCTTCCCCCTTGGTGATGAAATCCAAGTAGGGTCACCAGGACGGGTAAGGTATCCGCTGGGGGATGAAATCCCAGTCGGGCCTTGTCTCAGGTATGCTTTATGTGTGTTTTAGTGCATGTGATTCGGTAGTGTAACATCAAGTGTCTAGATTTATTCAATATGCGCCTAAGTTACTAGATGTGGACTAATGCAAGCACAAGCAGAAATGAAAGTGCAATATGTTTTAATGCCCAAGTCGAAATGTGATGTTGTTATGAAGACAAGATGGAGAAAGGGACGAGAGTATGATATTTAGACTAGTCTAGAATGCAAAGAAGAAAGATTCGTTTTAGTCCTTGCTTATAGTGTCATTTGGAATAGAAGAAAGAGATAAGAGAGAAGGAGCCTAAATGCACCTAAATGAATGAAAAAAGAAAAAGGAACCCAGGAGGAACCTAGGGTCCCACCGGGCATGCCAGAATGTTTCTACTCAAAATTCGCTTTTCAGACTAAAAAGAAAGAAACTAAAAGAAAGTAATGGACAAGGCTTGGAAGTACCTGGACTAAAGATTGCGCACCGTAAATCCAGACGTTTGTGAGCACTCCTCTTTGGCTGTGGAGGAATGACACCTGCAAAAGAAGAAAACTTGGACAAAAGGATGTTAGATAGATAGGCGGTGGGTTGCCAAGCAAGAGCTTGTTCCCAGAAGTATGAGAACTTCCTTGAGGGAGGTCAACCCACTGTTTTGATAAAAGATAAGTGACTGATAAAAAGACAGAATGCTAAAATAAACTGAAATGATAGCAAACTGAAAGAGAAAAGGAAGCAAAAGCTTACCTGGAAGAAGCTGTCGGCCTGGTTGCAGTCGCCGGCGTCGGTGGTCCTACCAGCGTCGATTGTCGGGTCTGCCGATGTCGGTTAGTCTGCCGACGTCGGTCGGGGTAATGACCGGCGTTGGTCGGGGCAATAGGCAGGGTCTGGTCTGTGGATGGTCCGGGGCTTGATTTGTGCTCTGTTTAAAGATGGTCAGTGGACGGGTTTGTGGACGAAGGTCTAAGTCTACTCTGGGCCTGGTTTGAGGATGGTTTTAGTCAGGAGGATAGAGAGGGACAGGGAGATAGAGGAAGCCAATCTGGGAGATAAGAATTCGGGTCTGGGTGACAGTCAGGTCTGAGGGGGTAGAAGAGCTGAATATAGCTTAAAACATGATAAGTAGAAAGCATAAAGAATAGAAATAGAGAACATACCTGTGCCTTGCTGAAGAAGGTGTTGTTGTTGCCGCTTATTGAAGACCTGTTGCTGATGAAGAATCCCTGTAGTTCACCTGCAGAAGATTGCTGTGTACCTGAGGGAGAGAGAGTCAGATTGATTGGTAGAGAGATTGCTGATACAAGGGTTTGGTGCCAAAGATTCAAGAGTTGGGATGCGAGAAAGGGAGACGCAGAGAGTGGAGAAAAGCCAAGCGGAACCAGTAGACAGAGAAAACAGTGAAGAAACCTTTATGAAGGGGTGCCGACGCCGGCAATATCGCCGACGTCGGCCGAAGGCTGACCGACGTCGGTGGCTGAAAGGCCGGAGAAAGGCTAAAAATAGCCTTTCATCCGTTTCCCAACGGCCGGGTCGAATGAATACCAGGATGAAACGGTCGACGGGGGGTTAAATGGGCGAGAGAAGAGGTTGGAATAGGAGTCTAAGGCATTAAATGGCCATGTGGGGAATGAAGGGGATCCAAGGAGGGTATCCTAGGGTGGCGAGGTGCCAAAGAGAGGGAAAAAGGGGTCTTATTTAATTAAAAATAGGTGTTTCTTTCCAATTAATAAGACTTAGGTGGGTTAGGGACCAAGGAGGACTAGGAGGGAGAAAGGACCAAGGGTTAGACACTTTTTAGGTGTCTACAGGGCCATCAACGGTCACCTTGACTGTTACCTATCAGGGTAGAAACCCTAAAAGACCATGGGTTAAAAGTGAAAGTGGATTTAATTTTTACCTAGTTTAACTCTTACTTATTTGAATTTATGCTCTAGAAAATTTGTTAATTGTGTCAAAAGAGGTTGTGGAGGGTGAGATTGATACAAGTGAGATTTATTGCTAAGGTGGAGAATTAACCTAGGTGACTAGTTAGGATGTAAGGAGCACATGGGTGTAGCTTAGGATGAGAAATTTTGTAAGTGATTCCACATCGATGGTTACAAAATGAGGTAGGGGATTCTATTAGTTTTGATAGATAGATTTTATTTTATGTATATTTATTGGGTGGGGTGGTCAGGGTAGGTAAAAAAATTCTCAAGTTAGGTTTGTTATGCCCTAGGTATGGTTTGGGTGGTTTCAAGTAAATGGGTGGGTGGAATTGGGAATTAAGTAGGTGGGTAGGTGCTTTGGGGGATGTAGAGTGTTTATGTTAGATAATTAGGCTCATTTTCATACATCTTGGTTAGTGTTGAGGTGGGATAGGGTTTGGGTGTTATGACCATAGAATACCCACAGTGACCATTGACGGTCAGGCCTGACCATCAATGGTCATCATCCATATAAAAATAGGTGTCTAATAATTGATGATCACCATGACCATCAATGTTCAGCTACTAAAAAAAATTTAATAAGTTCTTGAAAAATGGTTAAGGCAAAATAGGTTAGGTTTTCTAGGTATAATGATCTTATAGGTTGATAGGGTATGGTTGGCGAGTGCCTAGTAAATACATAGAAAAGGTTAGGGGACTAGGTCAGGTTATGTAGGCTAGGATAGGTTCTACTAGTTTAAGTAACTGAGGTGTGTTATAAATTGATTTAGGTTAGGGATTAGATTTAGATGTGAGACTAAGTGTCACATATCTTTACTAATATATAGCAGGGGATGACTCCAATTAACTAGGCCCAAATGGATAATGTCAGGTTAGGAACAATAAGGCACTATCAACATGTGCCCTAAGATGCATACATGGTCTAGTACTCATAAAAAGATGGGATCCTACTATTAAAATCTTTCTATTACTGACTAGGGTGATGACCATCCTACCTGAAGAAGTTCATAGGATAACTCAACTTCCATTTCATAGTGACCCAATATACCACATAGAGTGAGAGGAGTGAGATGATCATGTCAAGATATTATATAGATATGAGAGTGATCAGGTTAGATGGCATGTTGGGGGATCCAATTATATCATGTTATATTAGAGGGCTCTAATTAAGAGGAGACTCATGACCATGCTCGTGATTTTTGTTACATACTTTAAGCTTCTCAACTCAAGTAATGGAAAATTTTTGTATTTGCTACTGGAGGTTTTGGTGGAGCTATTATTGGGTCAGACCATATTTGGTTAAGTTTTAGTTTTGATTATTCAAATTCATAGAGTGATATGGAGGTTTATGGCCCATAATAGATATGGCATCAATATCTGCTCAGTCTTACCTTATTAGGCCGATAAGCATATTCAATTACTAAGACCAATGAGATTGTCATGGGCAGGGTACACACAAATAGAGTTACTCATTAGATTTATGTAGTGGAGGGGTGACTTTACTACATCAGGTACAGGAGGTCAAGCTCATGATATGAGTGGTTTAGGGGTGCAGTAGGTGCACTGGTGATAGGATATATTACTTGGAGACCATACATCCAGTTTCCAATATGGCTAGGTTACAGGAGATAGACACTCTTTCTATAGAGATATATATGGATATTTAGTAGGTGAGATGGGAAGGTGGATCTAATTCTATTTGAAAAAGTATGCCAATATTTTAGCCTAGTATAGGGTATCATAGGCCCATACCCAAGGATAAGATAGAATATTCAATTATCCTATTGCCAATGCCACAGCTTATTCCTATATTGATGAATGGTGCATATGAGGAGCTACTAGTTAGGGATTTGATAGATAATGTTGAGTTTGTAGATGGGTACATGGAATTTTATCATATCATATATGTAATTTCAAACATTGGTGGAGATGAAAGAGGTGTGAGGCTAATGGTCATAGATCCAAATGGCCATGATGGATAAGTAAGAGTGGCTTTAACTACTGTACAGGGATAGGTATAGGTACTATAGGGATATGTAACCACATTACAAGGCTAGATTGTCACACTATAGCATTAGGTTATGACCTTACAAGGTCAACTTTCTACTATCATAGGTGAGAGGGATCAGGCCAAGACCTCACTAGGCTTGGTGACCTAGGAGAGAGACTCTCTAAGGTAGAGAAGAGGAAGAGCAATAGCAGGATAGGTAGTATTAGTGACATGTTTGTTTTCCTTTAGGATGAGGTCTTTGATATTTAATTTTCACACTTTAAGGTGTTTGTTATAAGCACACTTGATGTATTCTTGATAGACATAAATATGGGTAAGGGATGCTAAATGATGCTCATTAAGTAGCTCAAGCTGGGCTAAATGGTGTTGATAATCATACTCTAAAATAAGCTCTTGCAAAGATATACAAAGAGGGGATTTTGACTTCAAGAGGCAAGATAGCCTTTGTTCCAAATATGAGATAAAAGGGCATGGCACATATATGGGTTTGAATGCTAGTATGATATGCCTATAAGGTGAAGGGGATGTGCAAATGCCAATCCTAACCAGATGCATTAAACATTTTAATTAAAATATTATTAATAGTTTAATTAGAGGCTTCTACCTATCCATTATCTTAATGGAAATAGGTTGAGGAGAAACTTAACTTAATGTTGAATGTATCATATAAACCCTAGACTTTCTTTTTCTTAAAATATTTAACATTGTTAGTGATAATCTTATGAAGGACACTGAAGCGATAGATGATGTGATGGTTGATAAAGTCGATAATATTTTCCACTTTGGTTAAGACTAGAGGAATATCCTCTACCCACTTGGTAAAATATTTAATCATGGTAATGATATAATGGTGTCACTACAAGGAATTGAGGTTGATTTAACCAATAAGTTCTAGATCTCATTGTGAAAAAGGTAAAAATTGTTGGAAACCTGAAGACTATGGTTAGGTGTGTGATGCAAAGTAGCATGTTGTTGAGATTTGACACACTTTTTAATGTAATCACAGTAGTTTTGGTTAAGTTTAGGCTAATAATAACAAAGTAAAATTGTATGCTTAGTTACAGTGAAGCCATTAAAGTGTCTTTCATAGATTCCATCATGTGTTTCCTTGATAGCATGAGATGCTTCTTGACTATGTAGGCAATGGAAGAGGAGGTCATCAAAGATGTGATTATGAATGATTCCCCCCATAATGGTATAGTGAGAGGTACTCTAGATAAATTATCTTTGAGAATTTTTGGAGACACCAAAAGGAAATATGCAAAGGTTAAGGTAGTCAAAGGTTTGTTAATACCAAAGATCAAGTTGGGTTTCTTCCTCATTAGAGATGGTGAGAGAATCTGGTTTGACATAAGATGGTTGGGTAATCCTATAGATAATGATACATATCTTATACTTCAAGGGTTCATATGGGATTTTCAAGGTAAGGGAATCCATAGTGTTAGTGAACTTATTGGTAGATCATGGGGTTGACTAGATGCAGTAGTATTTAAATGATGCTAAGAGTTTGTTAATTAGTTGTTTGTACTATTTAAAAACATCATTATTACAATGGTAAGAAAAATTTATTTGATTGACCATAATTTAGGAGTCACCAAAGATATTAATCATTCTAACTCCTAGGGCTAAGGTAGTCTAAAGGCCATCACTAGGGCTTAATACTCAGCCATGTTATTGGTACATTCAAAATCAAGCTTGAAGGATAAAGGGAGAGGTTCACTATCAAAGTGGATAAGGATTATACTGGCTCTCCCACCATAATGACACATTGATTTTTCAAAGAATATGGTGACTTGATAGGTGAAATCTACTTGAGAGAAGACCACAATGGACTCACCTAGGAACTCAAGATGAGGGGATTGGTTGTCTGCCAAAGGTGCTTTGACCAATTGGTTGGTGATGAATTTCCTTTTAATTGAATTTTTATACTAAAGGAAATCAAGGTCAAACATTAATAAGAGCATGATACACTTGTTGATACACTAGTTTTGGTATGGATTGGAATGCATGTATTTGAGTGAGTCATTATTAGTAATAATATAGGTTTTATGGTTAAAATGGTAGTTGTAAAGTTTGGTCTCCATAAATATTAAAGATAATAAAAGTTTCATGGTATGGGTGTATTGAGTCTCTTGCTCTATAAGCATTTTAATAACATAGTATATGGCTTACTCTCTATGTTGCTCATCTCAATGAACCAGCATTACCCCTAAGGAATGTTTAGTGGTAGAAATATATAGGTAGAAAGGTTGGTTGTCCTTGGGAGAGGTAAGGATAGGTGGAGATAAAAGGTAATCTTTAAGTGAATAAAAGTCCTTTTGGTAGTTTTTATTCCACTTAAAAGACACATCATTATTTCAAATATGGTGGAAGGGTCAGCATTGATCCAAAAGCTAAGAGATAAAATGGTGAATAGATCATAGCTTCCCCTGTAAACTATGAAGTTGCTTAAGGTTGATAAGAGGAAGCATGTCAAGGATGGATTTGGTCTTAGTAATATCAACTTCAATTCCATAAAGGGAGATAATAAAGATAATAAGCTTTCTCGATATGACCCCAAAAATGAAATTCTTGGGGTTAAGGTAGACATGGTAATGGATAAGTTGCTCAATGATGATCTTAAGAATGGTTAAGTGATCTTTTCAAAGTTTGGATTTTTTGAGAAGGTCATCTACATAGTCATATATAATCTTATAGATAAGTTTATGGAAGATATAAGTCATGACACATTGGTAGGTTTCACTAGCATTCTTTAACTTTGAAGGCATAACTCTATAACAAAAGGTTTCCAAAGGGGTGGTAATGGTAGTCTTATGTTGATCTTCAGGTGTAATTAGGATTTGATTTTAATGTAAGAACCCATCCATGAGAGATAACATATCATGGTTGGTTTTGAGATAAAACATATGGTAAATGCTAGGTAGAGGAAATTCATCTTTGGGGAAAATAAGGTTGAGGTCATGAAAGTCCACATAAATGCATATTCCCCCTATGGCTTTGGTGATAGGTGTGACATTTGAGACCCATTGGGGGTAATTAATGAGTTAAATAAAATTAATAAATAAAAGACATTGAAGCTCTTCTTTTATGAGAAAGGCCATGTGGGGATGCATGCATTAGATATTCCATTTGATAGGTTTGGCATCACAGTGAGTGATTGTGTTATGGGTAGTAATGGTGGGGTCAATTATAGGCATATCAATGGAAGACCAAACAAAGGCTATGATGCAACCTTGGAGGAAAGAGGGGAAGTCCCAAAGTTCCTTGGTGGTTAATGATTGGACAATTTTGACAATGTAAGGGTTATTAAGAGTACCCAAGTTGATATCCATATTAGATTCATTTAACATGGTCAAAGACTCAGGAGGAAGGGATTTATGCATTAAATAATTAGGGTACCAAGGTAGGTGAGAATACAATCATCATCCTAGCACTGAACAGTGTTAATAGTAGGAGAATCTTCTCCTATCATCTTAAGATGGGTCAAAGGAATGGCTACGATCACCCCCTCCTTTTGATAAGTTAGGTATCCAAGGTTGATCATGTTGATAAAATAAAATTTAGGTGGGATGATGTCATCATCCTCACATACAAGTGGAGGTGAGGTTAGTGAGGAGGGGATATATTCCTCAACAATGGTAATAGTAGGTTGTTTGGTTTTCTTATTATTAGGTAAGATGAGACCAAGTCTATGATTCTCATTTAGCTTCCTAGATTTGATGGTGATCAATTTGTGTGGGCCATGCCCATATCTCCCAAGACTGAATCCTTTCTAAGCACACTGATGAAGGTATGTTTTAGCAAAGTTTAGTTTATCTATAGAAGATAGACCAAAAATGAATGGTCAAGGTAGAAAAGAGGTGGTAGAAATAATAATGGATTTATTAATTCCCCCATTGACAAATTGAGTCTAAAAGTGGGGAGGTCCAAAGGGAATGATAGTCCTAACATTGGGGTCATATCCTAATTCATTAGTAAGTTTTCCATACTCATGAGGAGTAGGTAAAGAATCAAGGCTGAAAAGGTGATATTCCCCCATGGAAAGGTGATGTAACATGGATTCCAAAGGATCTAAGGTGGGGATGTGGTGCAAAGGTATAGAGGAACTATTTGATGCCTCATTAATGGAAGGAGGTATGATATTTGCTTTTGGGGTTGAATGTTGGGTTTTAGTTGTTGAGGGTGTGTTAAATGGGGGTCTGAGGACATCATTGGGGTGATAGATCATGTTGCATGTTGAGAAAGGACTTGGGTTAGCATAGATGGTGATGACCTAGCCTTCATATTTAAATTTAATGCAATGGAGGGTAGAGGGAATATAACCCATGGAGTGAATCTAAGGTCATTCTAACAAGATGTATTTTAATTCACATTATATAACATATAAGAGTTCAATTAGTGTGTGGGGTCCTAAATGGATGTGACTGATGATAGTTCCTAAGGTAGTTGCCATGGTATCATTAAAGGAACAAAAGATGGTTACATATTTGGACATTACATTGTCCAAAAAGTAGCATTGCTTATAGGCATGAGAGGAGATGATGTTAATGTTGGATCCCCCATAGATCATGAAAAATTTGATGTAGGTTTGGTTAATGTAGGTATTGATAAAGAGAGGATGATTTGGGTCCTCAAGATAGATGGAGGGTATTTCTAAATCCTTGAAGGTAACAAGCTTATAAATCTAAAGGGCATCAACAAAGGAAGTTAGAGTTTGGGGGTCTTTGGGTTGGACCTCAATGGATTGAAAAGACTCTATTAGTGCTTAGAAGTGATGGGAAGAGGTATAGATCAGATCATACAAGATCATATTCACTAGGGTCTGATGAATTTTCTTGAGGATAACTCTCATGATGGATTCTGAGGGGTTAGATTAGGAGGCACCTAAGATAGACACCTTAGGTTTGGTCAAAGATGGAGATGGTTGCATGTATGTTGGTTGGGAGTTTGAGGAGGGGTATGTCCAATGAATGAACACATTAATTTTCCCCTTATCCTTTTTATATGATATTATGACCACATTTATAGTATGTATAGAAGGAAAGGTTGAACTATCAAATTAGTCAAATTTGTCTTCACTCTTAGGTGAGAGTGGAGGAGTAGGTGAGTGTTGGGTAGGTATGGTTGGTGGTTAGATTGGTATGGGGATCACAGGGGGTTATTATATTAGAAAATCATCCTCATCAGAAATCCAATAGATAATGGTTTGGAGAGCTTTACAATTCTATATATCATGGTTGGGTGTCCTATGATAAGAACACATGTGGTGGTCATTATACCAGATGGGTTAAGAAGCTAAAGGGTCAAAGGTTCTGATGGGAGTAGGGTTAAATAAGAGGTTTTTAATAACCTATGAAAAATGGTTGAATAGGATTTGACCAAAGATGGTAAATTTTTAGAGGTCTTTGCTTTAGTGGTTGAGGTAGGAGTTTGTTTGAAGCTAGGTTTATCGGTAAGTGTTTTGGGTAGATTGGTATGCTTGGTTGATGGCTTTGGGTTAGGCAAGGAATTTCATGAGTTAGAGGTGGAATATTTCAATGTAGGTGGTTTAGGTATTGTTGTCATGGTAAAAAGAGGTGCATTAGAGAGAAATAATGAAGGTGTAACTAAAAGAGGTGGTGGGGTTTAAGTAGAGGCAATTAGCTTCCTACTCAAGGTAGAGGCATAAGGCCCCATAATAGAGGGTAAGGTTGAGGGAGGCAAAAAAATTTCCTTCTAGCCTTTGTGTGGTTTCACTTCTTTGGTTTCTTTGGTTTGGTATTTGGTTGGTGGGTTCAAAGATGTTAAGTCTAATTTCACAAATGGGTGACTAAGGCTTAGTGTAGGGAGGACCAAAGTTTTTAATTGGTTTGGTTGGTTTGGTGTGAGAAGGTGACTCAATTTCTTGGGGTATAGGTATCTCAGATGCTTGAGGGATTTTTGGATTGGTAAGAGTTGTTGTGGGTGTGGTTGATATGGTAGGAGTTTGGATAGTAGAAGTTGTGAGTTGGTCTACTAAAGGCATGGTTGAAGGTTCCAGTTTGGTGATATAAGGTAGCCCTAATTTCTACCATAAGGTATCTCAATCCATGTTAGGGATGGAGATAAACTCTAATTTATTTACTAGCCTAGATAATGATTTGTAGGTTGGTTTTATTCCCTAAATAGTAGACCTAAAAGAGAAACCCCTAGGTGGAGACACAAGGATGGTAACCTCAACTTCTTCATCAATCAAAGGATGAGAGGATAAGATAGGTAGTTCCTCTATGGGAGGAGTAGATGTGGGGGTTCCATTATTATGAATGATTTCCAAAGGGGAAATAGGTTGTTTGGTAGTTAAAGGTAAAGATAGGGTGGTGATGGTTGGTTATTCTGATATATCAGCTAAAAGGGTGGCTAGTATCTCCACTACCTCAATAATTGGAGGGAGAGGAGATGGTATTTCCTTATTTTTTATTTCTAAAGGAGGATAAGGTTACTCCATTACCTCAATAATTAGAGAGGGTGAAGGACAAATAGGTCAGTCAATAGGCTATTTAGCAATGAGTATGTCAAAAACCATGTTAACTGTATGGGTATCATCAGATCACGTGATATTTTTTCTCTTATTCTTGGTAGGAGCATGGTTTGGGAAGGGTTGCCTAAATATATCAAGGTATTGGTTTGAAATTATATTGGGGTTGTCCAATGTAATCTCCCCCTTGTCAATGAGCGATTGGATAAGGCTCTTAAAAGTGTTGCACCTACTAACATCTTACCCTATCACTTGGTGGAAGGCACATAGAACATTCTCATTGTACCAACTAGGTGTGGGGAAAGAAGATTCAAATTGATAAGATGGCTTGATAGGAGGAAGTTAAATGATATGGGCTTTCAATAACTTCTCCAAGATAGAAGCATAGGATTCTCCAAGTGGAGTGAATTACTTTTAGTTGTTCTAGGTTTGGTTCCTTAGGTTTTTCTTTGAGGTACTAGAGGAATTATATTAGCTTATAGAAGGTATAAGAGTGGCTTTTAGGATAACCACATTTCATGGTTCATTTGCTTTTGGTGTTAACATTTGACTAGGCAATTGACTTGGAAGAAGAATCCTTACTGGTTTTATAGGTTGAGTTATTATTTTTGAGATTTAACTTTCTTTCATCAATGGATGAGTTCTCTAACTTACGCACCATGCTAAAATATTCATCAAAGGTTCAGAAGCTTTGGACACATAGTGTGGAGGAGATATGATTGGTAAAATCTTTAGGTTGAGGAAAAGAAAAGGAAAGTTTGATAATAAGAGTCTTCCAATGAGCCATAAAATTGGTAATGGACTCATCCTCAAACTACTAGATAGAGTAGAGGTCGGTGATAGAAACTTTCATGGAGATATTAATAGAAAATTGGTCCAAGAAGGTTTGAGCTAATTAGATGAAAGAAAAAAGGGAATGCTTAGGTATGGTACTATACCAATCCAATGATAGACTAGATAAGGACATGGGAAAAGTGTGGAGGAGAAGGGCATCATCATAAGTGATGAGATAGAAAGCATACCTAAATACCCTAAGGTGTTGTTGGGGATCCTCCTTACTTTGAAATTTAGATAACTTGAGAAGTTCCCATTGGGGAGGATATGGCCTGATAGGTGTGGATGGATGGATGGATGGGCTCATTATAGATTTGGTCATATGACAATATGTTGTGAGCACCAAAAATAGATGAATATAAGGTGGTCATCTTATCCATAAGCATATTTATTAGGTTAGCTTGGGTTGAGCACCTAAAAGGTTGTAAGATGCATATTATTGTGGTGGTTAGGAGACATGTTTATAGTGGGTAGAAGGTTGGGAGGCTACCACATATGGGTAAGCAGATGTCAATGGTTGGGTGGAGGATACATAAGGGTAGGTAGAGGTAGGTGTTTGGGTAGTGGGTACATGCCCTTATATATTATGGATGTATCTAAAGGTTGGTCTAAGGGGTACTTATTAGGTAGGAATGGTAGTTGGCTTGGTGACCGATGGAAGGGTGATGACCCTTGTGCTAATCAGAGGCAAGGTAGAGGGTATAGACATGACAAGGATTTAAATTGGATTAGTGGTTGATGGGTTAGAGGTAGCTAAAGGAAGGTTGGTAGTGATAAAGGTAGGCACTCCTATTGTAGAGGAGTGGTTGGTAGGAGTAGAAGGTATAAGGGCAACAATAGTTTGGGTTGGTTAGTTTTCAATGGTAATATTAAAGGGGTTATTGGTTGATGATGAAACTTGGGTATTCAATGGTTGGGTATTAACCATGGCAATGGAGGTCCTCCCTATGAGATGGAGAGGCATGCCATAAGGAGGAGCTATGGATAGAGCCAAAGCTAGGATATGATAAGATGTGGTTGTAAGGTAATGTTGTAAGGCCATGAGATTTTTATCTAGGAAAGTGGGAAAATCCACATCTCCTTGAGGAACCTCCTGAGGGAAGGTAGGAATTATTGAGGGGTGAGGAGAGTCTATTGGTTTAGAAACATATTCCATAGATGAAGAAGTAGAAGAGGTAGGTTGCATTGGTGATGGGTTTTGCTCTACAAGGTCTCTTCATTGATAGTGAGTGAGAACCATATCAGAAAGTGGAGATAGAAAACATAAATATCCTCACTACTCAAACAAAGAGAAGACAAGAAAAGATCAAAGAAATAAAATCACACTCTAAAATATATGTTAATCATTAGAGTTTTAATTAATCTTGTTTTTGGATTATGCCTTAAGAAAATGTGTGACTGAAATTAATTTGTAGATTAGGTACTAAGAAGGAAGTCTAAGATTGGTTTTAGGTTGTGTTTAGGCATTCAAAAAAAATCAATATGTGTCTTGGTGTTAAGGCCTACCCAATCACTTCACACACCATAATGATAAAGGTATCAAGTGCTTAGCCAATATATTGATATCTAGAGATTATACTCAACCAAAGAGTTAAGTTAGTCCTCCCCTCAGTAATGACCTCTAAGTAAAATCATTAGGAAAGGGTAAGGTTATATCTAGGTGATGAAATCATAATCAATCCTTGTCTCAAGTATATTTTATGTTTAATTGGTGAAATTGGTTTGGTTGGGTGTGTGCAATAAATAGTGAAGCCATGATAGATTACTTGGCCTTTTAAGTTAAGCTATGGGAACTCAAATTCCAAGTAGTCATTGTATGCACTTGATTTTAAGCCCAAAATAAATTTTTGATTTCATTAATGATCATTGAATAGATAGATAATGCAAGTAAATAAGAACCCAAGTAAAGACACAAGGGTCCCACCAAGCATGCCAGAATGTTTCACTAAATTTTTGATTATTATTAAAAAGAGGAAAAAGAAGAAACTAAGTATAGGTATGGTTGAAAACCCTAATTTATAGTACACACATTGAAATTATAAGATTGTGAATATCTCCTCTTTGTCTTGGGAGGATGACCTATAGATAAGAAATCACTAAACCAAACGTGTTTGTTAGATAAATAGTTGAGTGGTTTGCCTAGCGATAGCTAGATCATAGAAATGAGAGATTCCTTATGGGATATCAATCCACACATTCTAAATAACTAAGATTATAAATAAAAAGGAATGTTCTTTCATCAATAATCAAAGGATACTAATATTGAATAAAGATTTCTTACTTAGAAATATGCTCTAAATGATTAAATAAGTGAAAAACTAATTAATACTAGTGCTAGAGGGTTGGGGTATGCTTCAAAATTTTAAAGGGGGTTTTTGAAAAAGTAAGAACATAGAAAATTAGGTTTGAGTGGGTGTAGATAGGTGAAAATCACTTGCTAGCTTTTTCTATCATTAGATCATCGGTAGTTAAGGTGACCATCGGTGGTCAAAGTGACCATCGATGGTTGGATAAACCATCGATGGTTGAGTTAAACATCGATAGTTACTATGTCTAGGTCTGGATTGATAAAAAAGCTAATTGATGAGATCCAAAATATGGATTTTGAGATATGGGTAAGGTCTAGGTTGATTGTGAAATAGAAATAAAGTAAATGAATACTAGGAAATGAGTACTTGTCTTACTAAAAATTGATTATGTAGATGGTTGAGTTAGTTGACCTATTTGTGGAATCTAACTTGATTATGATAGAGTAATGATACCCAAAAACTTGATGCAAAGATTGTAGAAAACTAGCTCTTTGATATGACTGTTGGATTGCTGATGGAAATTGACCTATAAGAAATAAACTCCTAGATGTAGAAAGATCTTGATCATAATTGTAGATGGATTTCACCTCTTAGTTTATCTCTTCTTATAAGCACAAGTAAGAGGTGGAAGTGAAGGTTCAACTGGGTTATATAATTATAAGTCATCCATGTAATGGCTCACAATAAGATTTAGATAACTTATATTTAGAAAAGCAAAGTGGGTAGTTTACATGCTTTTGGTTAAAGAGGTTGACCTTGACCATCAATGGTCAGAGTGACCATCAGTAGTCAACTTGACTATCAACAGTTGAGGGTAAAGGGTAAAAAGGGGTAAAAGGCTAGGTTAAGTTAATTTAGCCAATGTTACACCCTTAACCGTTGGTGTGTCTAGAGATATGTGTGGCCAACTTATGGCTTACATACCTCTTTTATTTACTTATTACATTTATCTATGATCTTAGATAGGTTAGCCTATGGAATACCCTTGGCTAAGTAGACTATATATAGGAGGTAGTGGTTAGTATTTAATCATCATGTTAAGTATTCTTCTATTAGTGTATTATTGTGGAGGTTTCCCCCTCAAAGTGGCTTTACTATATTATCTAGTATTATGTTTTGTTTTTAATTATCATTGTGTAATTTCTCATATTTTCTTATTCTACACAATATAAAATCATTCTATGTGAATATCTATTAATTTCAATACAAGTGGTATCAGAGCTTTGATTTGGGCAAGTTTCATATGGCAATTTTTTTAGATCTAGTGAAGCGTGGCTTCTAGGAGCAGTGAAAGTGAAAAAACATAACTTGCCATCTAGGAAGAATTAATTTTTTCTATCAATGTAGTATTATTTAAAACACTTTCTAAAAAATATATATATTTAAGAAAAAAAAGTCTAGAATTTTTTTTCCCCTTGTACACTTGTAGTATTAAATTCATCTCAATGAGACAATCGTAATGGTATATTCTATCTATACACTTTTTTGGTACCAAAAATTTTACTCTATTGCACAAAGGTAATCATTGGATTCATCTTGACAAGGTGATCACAATGGTACCATTTCTTAGTACACTTTTTTTTGGAGTCAAAACCCTCTTAGGGTTTGTTTATGGTAGGTCCTTCAACTTGGGGAAGAAAAGGGGCACCAAAAACTCCTAAGACTCCTTTTTTTGATGATATGAAATCTGAAACTTTAGATCTAGCAATTCCTTAGCTTCAAGAGGACATTAAAAAACTTGGTGAGGCATGATGACTTTTTTGCAGTCCAAATTGATGTTTCAAAGATGCACAAAGAGATTAATGGGGTTCACAATGAATTATATCATATCACTATGAAATTGGCTACCCTCACATCTTAGCTTCAACCTAATAACCCTCTACTTTAGCATTCAAATCCTCCTCTCAACAACTCTCATGTTGGTATGAAACTGATGTTTCTAAAAGTGAACATGCATAAGTTTGATGGTAAGGATCCTCTCATTTTGATTACCTAAATTGATAATTTATTTGAGTTGCATCAAATCCCTAGTTCTCTAAGGGTGATGGTGGCATCCTTGTATATGGAACCTAAGCAATTCATTTGGTATCACTAGTTATGTGCTCAAAATAAAAATAATGGTGCTCCTATTACATGGACTATTTTTACTAAAGAGTTGATAGCTCATTATTAGAATAATGTCTCTAAGAAATATTTCATCCAATTAGCCAAGCTACAACAAATAGAAATTGTGAAGGATTATATTCATCAATTTTAGAATCTCTCTTTATGGGTGGATGATATCACTAAGAAAAATTTGATGGATCTATTTTTGGGTGGCCTCAAAGATAACATCCAATATGAGGTTTAAATGTTTAACCCAAAATATGTATCAAAATTTATCCCTAAGACATGGATGATAGAATAAAAAGAGATGGTCAAAATGAAAACTTTCACTACTGGTCATGATCACAACTTTCTAGCACCATCATTTCCATAGCCCACCAGATTAACATAATGAAAAATTTAGGAGAATCAAGCCAAAGAGTTATGTTATGGTTGTGACAACAAATGGAGAAAAGACCATCATTGTGCTAAAAAGAAGATGTTTTACATTGAAGGTACCAATGATGATGAAGATGATGCAGAAGTACATAATGCAAATGCAAAAGTTCCTAAGGAGGAATCTAAAGACTCTTAGCTTACTATTTCATGTCATGCCCTATCAGGTATTAGTACTCCCCAAACTCTTAAGGTGATGGGTTTCCTTAAGAAATAGAAGGTCACTATCTTGATTGATTTTTGGAGCACACACAACTTCATCCATAGTAAGTTGGTTGCTCATTTAAACTATTTCATTTATCTAGCTCTAGAATTTTAGGTTATAATTGTAGATGGTGGTACTGTCAGTTGTCTATGAAAATTTCATAGTATTAAGTTGGCCATGGGAGACTACATATTAGATTCTCTTATGTTTTATATTCTGATGGGTGGAGCTGATATTGTTCTAGGAGTCTAGTGGCTCACCACTTTGGGCACTATTGAGATGAATTTTCAAGAATTAATCATGCATTTTCATTCTAAAGAAAGGACTTTGAGCTAAGAGGATTAAAGGACAAATCTCCCCAACTTGTTATCTCCCATAAAATGACAAAGATTCAACATAAGGCTACTGAGGGATTTGTAGCTCACTTATTTTCTATGGAATTGTAGCCAACTCAGCCATCTCCACCTCTTGATTTACAAAAAATAATTTATGCTCATTCTATTGTTTTTAGAGACATGCCAAAAGGAGTTATACCTAGCTACACACATGATCATGTTATCACACTTATTCCTGGTAGTACACCACCTAACATCAAGCCATACATGTATCCCTATGCCCAAAAAGGTGAAATAAAAAAGATGTTAAAAGAGATGTTGGATATAAGAATCATTCACCATAGACAAAGTGAATAATCTTTACCAATTTTCATGGTGAGAAATAAATATGACACTTGGAGGATGTACCCTAACTACAGAGAACTCAACAAGTACACTATCAAAGATAAGTTTCCAATTCCTATCATTGATAATTTTCTAGATGAATTGAATGGTTCTCTTTATTTTACTAAGTTAGATCTATGTTTTGGGTATCATCAAATCAAGATCTATGATGAAGACATACCCAAAATCACTTTCAAGACTCATGAGGGCCATTATGAGTTTTTGGTTATGCCTTTTGGCATAAAAAATGTACCATCTACTTTTCAGAGTTTGATGAATACTATTTTGAGCTATTTTTTAGGAGATTTATTTTGGTATTCTTTGATGATATCTTCATTTATAGTAAAAATTAGGTAGACCATTTACAACATGTGAAAAAGGTACTTTCCATTTTGGATAAAAATTAATTATATGCCAAACCTTCCAAATGTACTTTTGGGGCTAGTGAGGTTGAATATTTGGCCCATTTGGTGTCTTATGAAGGAGTGAAAGTGGATCCTAAAAAATCCAAGTAATGGTGGACTGGCCAATTCCTAAGACAAAAACAACTTTAGGGATTTTTGGGGCTTAGTGGTTACTATCATAGATTTGTCAAAAATTATGGTAATATTGTAGCCTCACTTACCTTTTTGTTAAATAAACACTCCTTTTAGTGGATTGACGTAACTATCTGGGCATTTGAACAATTTAAATATGCTATGTGCACTACTCTAGTATTGGCCACTCCTAATTTTTCTAAGACTTTTGTGGTTGAACGTGATGCATCTGGGTATGGTATGGGTGTTGTACTTAGGTATGAAGGTAGACCACTAGCATTTGAAAGTTTTCAACTCAAGGGTAAAAATAAGCACAAGCCCATCTATGAGAATGAAATGATGGCCATTTTATATGCAGTCAAACAATGGAGACCTTATTTGATGGGTCATCACTTTCAGGTAAAAACTAATCATGATAGTCTTAAATATTTTTTAGAACAAAGGTTTTCATTCAAAGAACAATTAAAATAGGTAACTAAGATGTTAGGCTATGATTTTGAAATAGTCTACAAAAAAGGCCAAGATAATGTGGTGGTAGATGCACTATCCAAAAAAGATGAATCAGTTGAGGCATTGTTATATACCATAACCATTTTGTAGGTAGATTAGCTAGAGGAAGCATGATCAGAATGGAAACATGATAGTACTTCTCATGATTTGATTCAAAATATTCAATAAGGTTTAGGTGGATTTGAAAAATTCACATGGAAAGGCAATGCATTATGGTATAAAAATATATTGTTCCTATGTAAGAATTCTCTTCTTAAATAAAAAACCCTTTAAGAAATTCATGCAACTCTAATTGGGGGTCATTTAGGATTTTTGAAAACCTATCACAAAATCAAGCAAGATTTTTCTTGGGAAGGTCTCAAGGGGGATGTCCAAAAATATGTGGCTGAATGTATGATCTATCAACAAAACAAAGGCAAAACCATCAAAACTCTAGGTATTTTAAAACCTTTATCTCTCCCTAGCCAACATTGGGAAGAGGTATCTATGGATTTCATTACAAGGTTACCAAGATCTGATGGTCAAAATGTTATCATGGTTATTTTAGATCATCTCAATAAGTATGCTCATTTTCATTCACTATTAAAACCATTTGTTTCTAGTATAATAGATTCTACTTTTCTCAATACAGTTCAAAAATTGCATGGGACCCCTAAGATCATTGTTAGTGATAGAGTCCAATTTTTACTAGTCATTTTTGGACTGAGTTATTTACATGTTTAGTCATACAATTGGCTCATATTTCATCCTATCATCCTCACTCTGATAGACAAACTGAGGTAGTCAACAAATGTCTAAAAGGATATCTTTATTATTTTGTTTTGATAAACAAGATAAATGGGTTCATTAGCTTCCACTTATTGAATGGTGGTATAATACTTTTGTTCATAGTTCTTCAAAAATGTCTCATTTTGTGGCACTATATGGATACCACCCTCCATCCATCACTTCAACCTTAAAGGTCCATCCTAAGGTTCATGCAGTTGAAGAACACATTTACCATCAATAGGAGGTCCTTGCAAGTTTGCATGAAAATTTAACTATGGCCTAAAATCACATGAAGTAACAATCAGATCGACATATAAGTGAGATACATTTTGACATTGGTGATTGGATATTTGTTCACTTATATACATACAAATATATGTTATTAAAGCAAAAAAAAAATGATAACAAGTTGTCCCCAAAGTATTATGGGCCTTATCAAATCTTGCATAAAATTAGTAGTGTGGCCTACAAGTTAGATTTTCCTTCATCTACTCACATACATCTAGTATTTCATGTATCATACATGAATAAATTTATTAGACATAGAGTTACCATTTAAATAGAATTACCAAAATTGGATGAGGAAGGTAGAGTTGTTCTTGATCCTGAGGTGATCTTTCAAAGGTGCACCAAGAAACTATGCTTTAGAGTAATTAAAAAATACCTGATCAAATGGAAGAATTTTCCATGTGAAGATGCCACTTGGGAGGATGAAGAATTTGTGCAACAGCATCTAGAGTTACCATAATGTTGAGGATAACATTTTTTTGAAGGGGAATGACTTGTTATGCCCTTAACCATTGGTGTGTCTAGGGATATGTGTGGCCGACTTGTGGCTTACATACCTCTTTTATTTACTTGTTACATTTCTCTATGTTCTTAGATAGGTCAAACTATGGAATGACTTTGGCTAAGTAGACTATATATAGGAGGTAGTCATTAGTCTTTAATCATCATGTTAAGTATTCTGCTATTAGTGCATTATTTTGGAGGTTGCTCCCTCAAAGTGGTTTTTATATATTATCTAGTATTTTGTTTTGCTATCAATTATCATTATGTAATATCTCATATTTTCTTCTTCTATGTAATATAAAATAATTTTGTCCAAATATGTAACTTCACTACAGCCAAACTGATTGCAGGTAAGTTCTATTAGGGGTTGCAAGGTCAAATGGTCCTAAGGGGGTCTTAAGGTGGTTCAAGGGGTATTATGACATTCAAAATCATGATGTGTGGATTTACAGTATCTATAGTCCATATGTAATCATAAGTTGTAAAGAATTTAACTCTTTTCAACACTCAAAGTTGAATAGAGAATAATCATCAATCACAATCAATAAGATCCATCTAAAACAATACTCTTCAAGTGATTTTCAATTTTTATATAGTGGTTTAGTTTCATTTTTATTTCCTCTAAGTTTTGTGGCACAATATTCTAGTCATCTTCTTTCCCTAAGTACTTTTGCACATTTCTTTTGTTCCTTGATTTCTCTTTTTATTAAAAGGTGAATCTCAAATTAGATATTTAGTAATAATTTGATCGAGTTATAACCAACATGCACTATTAGAATATGAAAATTTTTAGATGATTCTATAACTCCATGTTCAATGGATTACCTTAAAGGCTACTAGGTTCCTGCTAGTAGGTAAGCAACATATAGAGGTCGCTAGAATGTTGGCCATTTTTAGTCACCATGGAAGAGTTGCATTTGAATTTAGCTTAAGGCTTTAGGTTCAGTAGGGGAGGCTTCTCAGGGTTCATTCAAATTTTTATGAAAGGGACTAAGGAAAAAATGGAATAAAACTTCATGTTTTGAGGTTTTAGTCTTCACATGCTTTTAAGTTAATTTCTTAGAAGGAAAAAATACTCAATGCACTTTCAAAATTTGGCCTTTGCACTTTTTAGCAAAAGACTAGTCAGAACTTTTGTTTCAAAATGAATTTCCAAAGGATTCATGAAGATTATTTAAGTTTTTATCTTCACAAAAATGGTAAAAATATTATTCAAAAAAATTATTCTAAGCAAAATTTACAAAGACCAATTTCTAAAAGTATAAATTGTGAAAGATATGAATCATGAACAAAATTCTTAAAAAGTAGGGGAAAAAAGTTGGAACTTTTTCATGAAGGCTCAAGGATAAAATTTTCAACAATAATTTTTGTGAAGACTAAATTTAGAATAAAAGTTTTGAAAACATAAAATTATAAGGCTTAGGTATTTGTGATTTTTATGAGCATAAAGTTCCATATTAGAAGCCATGAAGGTTGAAATTTAAGTGAAGTGTATGAAGACAAAATGTCTAAATAACTACTAGGTATCTTGGAGTCCACAAGATCCAAACATCAAAAAACTTAGCCATTTTAGGATTTTTTCTCAATATCCATTTTAAGAGGCAATTAAGTTAAATTTGATGGGCCCCTAGAAACATCCTTATGGTTCCCCATGTTGTCAATCATAGAATCACACTAATTTGATCAAATTACAATAGTGGTATCTTATTAAAGAGTCTCAATAACTTTACACTTAGTTTTTTAGTGTGTGGCATACTCTCCTAGATTCAAACTCCTAAGGTGTTATAAAATATCCCAAGGCAAGTAATTTCAAAATATCTATAGTTGTATTCCTACATGGGGAAACTAGTAAATCAAGTTATGGTCATTTAAAAATTAAAGATTGATTATTTCACAACCCATGAGAGAGTGTGTCGAGATAAAAAGTTTGAGTTATAGGTAATCATCACCATGACGCAAGGATGCAATCTAGATCCAAATTAATTATGTCCATCCCTATCTGATTGTAAAGATATTACATGTCTTAAATTCTAATATTCATTAAATTTTATTAGTTTTATTTTTTATTATAATCAATGACCCATGGGATTCCCATTGCCTATAAAAGATTGGATCTAATATTTTAATATTTTTAATGTTTCTAGGCATAGTAATCCTACCAAAAATATTCCTCCATGATCCCTTTACTACCTGAGCCTTGCATTTTAATGATAACTGAGTTTGCCTTTCTCTATTTTCTTGCATTTTATGTGCATTATGTGGTTTGTTGATCTTTGCCTATGGATAATATTTTTCCCTATCATTTTTATCAATCTCCTAGCATATTTGTGTATAGCATGGCTCTCTCTTGTAGGTCATATTTTTGTGCACATAAGTATATACATATACCACATATAGATCATTTGACATCCCTCTTGGGGTTGTATAATGTCATACACCTCTATGAAAATTACTTATGCAATTGAAGCATCCATTTTTTGATATTGTGTGGTATTTTCTCATCTTCTATAATATATATTGTGTTATTCAAGGCCTATTTAGGTGCTTTATCTAATATTGGTGTCTCACCATTTTAAATTTTAACAACCCCTCTCCCCCTTTTCCCCTCAATAGATTTTATATTTAGAATTAGGAGTTTATTTCCTTTTAGCTCTTTTAGGCCTATGTGTTGATCCTAAATAAAATTCATTTAGATTAGAAGGAATTTGACCTTATTTTTAGGTTCATCCCAAAGAGTGCAAGATTGCCACACCTTGGGGGATCATCCCATTTGACTCATTGAACCATTTCTTCTAATTTAGCAGGTGCATGGTTTGATTGATAACAACTATGTTTTAAACATTAGTCCAAGACTATTTACAATTCCAACCATGAGATACACTCATCTTGGGGTCTCTTATGTCCCTAGTTATGAGGAGGAAAACTTTTATGTTGGATAAGAACATTCAGTCATGTATGAAGAAATCCCTCAAAATAAGGTCAATACATATACAATCAACCAATTGAAGACCAAGACAAGGCTCTCTTAAGATTAATATAGTTAGGAGATATATTCCCCTCATATTTATAAGAGAAATTTTTCATGCCATCATTTGAAAAAAATAGTAATACTATGAACTATTTATTGAAAAAGAATAACCTCACACTCAAGTGCCCAAACCAACCATTTCTTATTCTAGAAAAGGGAAGGTTATACTAATAAATTCCTCCTAAATAGGTCATATTATTACATCTACTTTACAACAAATTAGTCAATGTTATATAGATCAACATATTACTAACTTATGACTTATTTAGTTGTGACCTCATTTAATAATATCATGTATGTAGATTAAAATAAGTTACCTAAAAAACCATAATAAGACCATGTTAACCCTACCCATTAGGTAGATCCTTTATCTCATCTTGAACAAGTTGTTTTAATGAATTATTTGCACTAAGTTCCACTTGATACATAACATACATTCTTCAACCATCAAAAAACAATGTCTAATGCATGATGGGTTCATGATACTTATCAACACGTTTCCTTCACTCCAACAAATAATCAATTAATAATCCATTAGCCCAAAAAGTAGTGGATAATTTTTATAACATAAGAACAACTTATTATAATTTGTGATAATAAGAAGTTATTCTTGTGAACCAATAATGGCAACATTTTATTCTAAATTAGCACCAGGTTCCCAAAAACCAATAAATTTCCTATAACTCATAATAATAGATTAATCAAAATAAACATAAAATACCTAGGGATTAGTCATAAGACCCTCTGAATGAATAACATCATTGCTATTCATATATGCATCAGAACTAATAACAAATAGTTAACCAAGCCCAAAACTTAAGACATAAGGTACACATTCCTAATAGGACCACATAGGGAGGTTCCATTCTTACCAACACCATCCCAAACCAAACCTGTTAGTCTATTAACAATCAATATAACTATCTCCTTATGGCAAAAACCACTCCAAATATTTAAGAGTGAAACATAATCAAGGAGGTAGTTTCTGAGTTTCAAATAGGTAAGTAGACAAAAAATTACAAGCTTGATGAGATATGCCCTTATCCATTTGATGTGGGCATCCTTCAATTACCCTTCCTACCTCATTTTGAGGTACCTAAGTTCAATAAATATAAAGAGAAGGGTGATCCTAGAGAAAATATACAAGCATTCTTTATTTCATGCCAAGAGGTAGCCTATAGTAGTGTGTATTTATTGCATTTTTCCATGTAGATTTGGTGGAGAAGCCTTAGAGTGGCTTCCAAATTTTCATAAAGGATCAGTAATGGCTTTAAATTATTTATCAAAAAAAATCATTAACCACTTTTCTTACAACATCGAACATAAGATGATAGTGGTTGACTTATGTAAATCTAAATAGAGGGAAGGAGAAAGCTCTGTGGCCTATCTATAATGGTGGAGAGCACTAGCTAGTCACTTCTAATGTAATCTACTAGATAGATAATTGGTGGATATCTTCACATAGAACCTACACCCTGAGCTCACTCATAATTTGAAACTCACTTGTACCAACATAATCAAATAAATCATTGCCAAGGATGTCTAGATTAAGAAGGCACTTATTGTTAAAAGCTTGGTCAAAATCTATTCCCAAGATCAAACATCACTTCAAGCCCAAGAACTTTCTTAGACCAATACCAATGAGAATCTTAATACCTTTAACAAAAAAAATAACATGGTAGGTAATAGGGTTATTAAATCATAACATGTGAAAATAGTGTAAAGACCCCATATTCAAAATATTCCATTGAATCCACCACTGACACTACAAATAGCTTCACCACATAGAGGATATGATAGATGCAAGTCATTTAATGACATAGGGGACCTGTTGAATTAGTGTTCAAAAAATTAGTTGTTACCAACATGATTATTTGGCTTGTGTCAAAACCCTTTCTTGAGGATCATCCTAAACCTGACTACTATCATGAAGATGAATTTCATTATTTCATCATGTTGTTGGCCATGTAGTTTATAGATGCATGTAATTAAGGCACATTATTAAAAACTTACTAAAGTATGGAGAGATTAATTTGGACAATAGACCTCTTAACACCAATTAAAATATGGGTATCTATAAGTATCCCTTTACCAAGAATAACAATAAACAATAGAGAAGGAATCAAAACCAAGGGCAAGAGTGCAATCAATGGTAGAATCAAGGTTACAATTAGAATCGAAATTTGAACAATAACTATAATCAAGATCATGACACTTGAACCAATAAAATTGAGTTATGTGTTGTGCCATATGATTACAATAACACCATAGGGTGTATTAGTAGTAATCACATCATTACCATTAAGATCAAGCCCCATATACTATCCAACATTGCTCAAAACATTGGTCCCTCTATTTTAGGATCATCATCCCTTACTTTAGATAATTTTGCATTAGGTTCTGACACTTTAATTTTACCTTAGTTTTTGTAGGTTATCATTCCTAAACCTCCTCATTCCTCTAATTATAATAACTCGTAAGTCAAAATTGTGTAGTCATAACTAAATGGCAAAAAGTTATCATTTATGTCCCTTTTCTTTCTTCTAACATTGATTTTCAGCCAAAAATTGTACCTATTAAGACCAATCCTAAACCAAACATTGTATCAACTAAGACCAAACTTACTCATCTCATTATTGACAAGACATATAATATTGGTGAACAACTAAGCAAAAAATATGTGCATATCTCTATTTTGGATCTCTTACATATATATGAAGTTCACATGACTATACTAAATGATTTCCTTCAATAATCCACTCTAACTAATGACATTAATCCTGAACAATTATAAATTCTTATGGTATATTTATCTCCAAGATAGTAGTTTACCTTTGATCAATGAGATATGTCATCCATCGGTCCCTTGTATAATAATCCCCTATACATTGAAATTATTTCCCATCATAAAATCAAATAGAATATTATATACAATGGATTTAGATTGAACATAACATCATTGAAACTAGTCCAAATATTGGGATGTATAGTGATAGATATTTAATCAGATACCATCACCATCAAAGCTTATGATAATGTATAAAGACAATCTATAAGAACCATTTTTTATTAATCATTATTGGGCTTGTTACCCATGATACCCTATACCATGTCATTGATATAGAATTGCCTTATAATCTACTACTTAGTTGTCATTATATCCATGATGTATGATTAGTCCCTTCCACCCTACATCATTTCATCAAGTTCCCCCATTCTAGTTTATATATCACTATTTATGGTGACTTACAACCATACCAATATTGCAAACATTTAGAAGATGAGTACAACAACTACAAATATTATCCTAACACTAAATTGTTAAGTACAAAAGGTAAGGGGGCTATTATTTTGAACCTCCCAATTTTAATTATGTTAAGCCTAGTGACCTTGCTTCCACTTCTATTTATTTATTTACTACTACCATGTCTACCCATTTTACTATTTAGGATGATGGTATTTCCACATTTAGCATTCACGATGAATTCCAAATAAGAAAATTGCCTAAGTCTTCTAAGTTATATGTCCTTCCTAAACCTTATACAAAATTTGGAAAGCCAAACATGATTTGTAAAAATAAATCCAAATCCACTCTAAAGGATCCACTTATCTTAGTACCTAATACATCACCCAATCAATATCAGACCACCAATTCCTAGGTTGGTTGTATGGTGATAGTTTTTCCAATTGCTTCAATAGTGATAAGTAACCTATACCAAATAGAAACATGGATAGATTGGACTATACAAGAAGAGGAACCAAATGCATAAGGATTTATTGAACCTATTTTAGTTTCTCAACCTACTAGGAATCAAGGTCTTGGATTTACATTCCTTAGGGGTGAACCCATTAATTTTGAGAGTGATTCTACTTCATCAACTAATAATGAAACTTATATCAGTGATATAACATCCCCTTATAGTGCTTATGATGAGATAATGAATACTAATTTCCTTTATTCCAATGCCACCATGACCATTAAATCCCATTATCCACTTACCCTTCATCATCTTGACCTTGTCATTTAGGACCAATAAGATTATATTATACTTTTGGATGACTTTTAGAATGAGGAATCTATTATTGATTTCATTTGCCTTCAATATAGATTACTGATTAGTGATCACAAACAAGGATTCAATTTCAATTTCAACCTTACTACCTACTTTAAATATTAGGAAAACTTCCTTGGTCATGAGAAAAGTAAAACATTGATATCCTTAGGTGAAAACATCTTTAAGGCACCATTTGGTCAAGGAAAGAGTAAATATAAAGACAAGTCCATGAGTGAAAACCTATTTTAGGCTCTCTTGGATAGGGAAGTTCACCTCTCTCCTTAGGAAGTGAAATGTACACCTAGTCCAAGCATTACCATTGGTTTTAGCATTAGTTTTAAAGAACATCATGTTTTTTATCACCTTGCTCAAGATTTTCCTAAAGTATTTTTCAACTAGAAAATACCTAGAATGGATGATTCAAAGTACTCTTGTATGGGTGAATATTGTGATTTAAAAGGATTTAAAGAAGATGGTTTAACATTATTGTTCAAAGATACTATAGAGGTTAACATTGGTATATATGATTATCCTGATATTGTTTATCTAGGTGCATTCCTCACTAACAAGGAGTGTGAATTCATTTTTAACATTCTAAAATACTTCATTGATATATTTTCATGGTCTTACTTAGACATGCCTAGTCTTGACCCTTCATTGGTGGTACATCACTTGGTTGTCTATCCAAATGCTACACTAGTCAAACATAAATTATGGAAATGCATCTATGCATAGCCATCCTAGTCAAAAAGGAGATTGAAAAGTTACTGGACATAGGGTTCATTAGACCACTCAACTATTTTGAGTGGATCTCTAACATTTTTCTAGTCAATAAAGATCCACAAGGAACCTATGTACCAATTTTAGAGACATTAACAAGGCATACCATAAAGATGATTTCCCACTACCTAACATTGACATGATAGTTGATTCAACAATATGATATGAAATTTTGTCCCTCATGGATGGATTTTTAAGGCATAACTAGATTAAGATTATAATAAAGGACTAGCACAAGACTACATTTACCAATCAATGGGGAAAATTTTGTTAACAAGTCATGCCCTTTGGCTTGAAGAATGTAGGTGCAACCTATTAGAGTTCCATGGCATGATACATGAAATCATTAAATACTACATTGATGATATTTTAGATAAATCAAGAACATGTTCATGTCACCCCAATTTTCTATGGATAATATATGAGAGGCTTCATAAATACAAGGTGCATCTCAATTCTAAGAAGTAAATATTTCATGTTACTTTAGGTAAATTATTAAGGTTCATTGTTTCACAAAGACATATGGAGGTATATTTGACTAAGCTCAAGGCTATTATTGAAATTCCTCCTTCATCTAATGTGAAATAGATTCATAACTTACAGGGTAAATTTTAGCTTATATATTATTTTATATCATAGTTGGTTGATAAGTGTCATCTATTTACACACCTTTTGAATAAAGGTGTCACATTTTAATGGGATATATATTTTTAACAAGCCTTTATTGAATTAAATACCTACTTGGTTAATTCACCAGTATTGACTCCATCTACACTAGGCAAACCATTTTTTTGTATATTTCAATAGTAAAACATGTATTAGGGGCACTTTTGGCCCAGCATGATGAATAGGTCAAAGAGAATGTAGTATACTATCTTTTCTAGACATTAGTAACTTATGAGCATAACTATACACCTATGGAAAAGGCTTGTCTTGTAATGGTGTTCACTTCCCAAAACCTATGACACTACATGTTGCATAACAAAACCATTGTGATATCCAAGATTAATCTACTAAAGTACTTATTATCAAATACCACTCTCATAGATTACATGACCAAATGGGTTATGCTTCTGAGTGACTTCGATGTGGGATACCAAAATTATAAGGCCATCAAGGGGAAAACCCTGACAAATCAACTTGTTGAAGCTCCTTTGATCAACACCAAACATCTTTTATTTGATTTTCCAGATGAATCAATCATGATCCTAGATGAGGTATTTATTGAGTCCAAATAGTGTATGATATACTTTTATGACTCATTTACATCTCATGGATTTGGATCTAGAATTTTATTGGTCGCACCATAAGGGGATCTCATTCCTAAGACATTTCACATAGGATTCCATTATACCAATAACCTAGCTGGATATGAAGCCCTAGTTGTAGACTTCATCTTAAAATACAACGGGATATCAAGAAATCAATGGTATATGAATATTCTCAACTAATTATCAATCAAGTCATAGACTATTAATAAACAAAATATGATACACTTGTACTTTACAAGAGTATAATGGACAATATCAAACAACACTCTCAATTTATTTAGTTCAAACAAATACCATGGGACAATAATTGAGTATTGGATGCCATGGCTACCATTATGACCATGATACAAGTTATCATTGATTCTAGAGAGTATCAATTCCTAATTAAGAATATTTTATATCTAGCTCATGTATAGCTACATTCAAAAAGAGTATGTAATATTTCTATTCCCAATCCCCCTTAGTACCGAAACCCTTATACTTATCTCCAAGATCAAACCCTTTTATTAAAATTTTCAATGAACCAAATGAAACTATTCCTTCATCAATCATCCCAATATAACATACTTAGAAACATGCTCTTCATAGAGGCTATGATGGAATGTTGATTCATTGTTTATATTTGATATAATCTATGTTAGTGCTTAAATATGTCCATGAAGGAATTTTTAGAGCCCACACCAACAACATGGCCTTAGCTAAGAAACTCCTCCACATTAGATATTATTGGCCCAAAATGTAGATAGATGCCTACAAATATGTCAATAAGTGCATTCATTATCATAATGATATCCATTTGATACACACACCTTCACTTCCTCTCTAGTCAATTACTACACCAAGGCCATTTTCAACTTGGGAACTCAATCTTATTGATAAAATAAGCCTTACTTCTTCTAATGGCCATAAACACATTATTACCAATATGGAGTATTTTACTAAGTGGATAGAATATATGCCCCTCACTTATATAATTGGTAAGTAGATAGCTAATTTCATTTACTTCCATATTATATGTCACTATAGCATCCCCTTTAAAATCATCTCTGATAATGGTGGTTCTTTCAAGAACAAGGATGTTCAATCCCTCTGTACCTAGTTCAAGATAAACATAAAAATGTCACACCATATAAATGATAAGTAAATGATCAAGTTAAGGAATCTAAACACCATTATTGTAATCCTTAAGAAGATTGTTAATGATGTTGGTCATGATTAGCACTTTTAACTATTTCCCACCCTCTAGTCTTATCGAAATAGTCATCAAACCCCTATAGGAGCTACATTATACTCCTTAATATTTTGTTTAGAGGCCATTATTCCTATAAATATCTAATTTTCCTTCATTGTATATCTCACTATAGGAAATTACTGATAATGAAGAATACAAAGTTTATATATTTTAAGAGTTGGAGCTTCTGGATGAAAATCATTGGGATACCTTGGACGATTTATAAGCTTATCAAATAGTCTGTCATAGTTGTAACAAATGCATTCTCCCTAGATAATTTAAAGTTTATGACTTGGTCCTAAAATAAAAATAGAAAAAACACTAATGTTGAGTGTAAAAATAAAGGAAAATTTTAAGCCAATTGGTTGGGTTCATTTGTGGTCACTGAAAGTTATCATACATGTTAGCTACTCCAAATGGAAAAGAACTCAAGGAACCCATGAACATATTTCACCTCAAACATTTACATGTTTGAATTTTATTTTATTCTATTCTCTATGAGATCCCTTGATTTTAGGGGACCCATACCCATATTGCTACCTAGACCATTTATACTATACCACCTGGACCATCTCTATATTGTTATCTAGACTATTTTATTATTACTTGGACGATTATATTCTTTCCTGGACCATTATATTGTTACTAGACCATTATAATTCTATTAGAATAAAAAAATTATTTCCCTTAGACAATTCTTTCTTTCCATTACTAATTCTTTTGGGCCATTCTAATTCTATTACCAGTCATGATCTTGATTACAAACCAATAAGTACGTAGACATTTTCAAAGAATATTTTAATGTCAGTTTTGATTGATTAACATCAGCATCATTAACATCTTTTTTGGGCCAGTATCTTAGGAATGTAGACATATAGTTTCACCTATTTGGTAGTTCCTTGAGACTTTTTCTAACTTCTCCTTCTCTTATTATTTCCCATTATGTGTTACTTTGTTTCCTATTTGTTATTGTGTGGTATTCCCCTTAGCCTCAGATTATGTTTTTGGTTCATAGAGGACCACTTTTGTAGCCATTTTAGCTATTCTTTTAGCCTCTACCTAAGGACCAAGGTCTTTTTCTAGACAGTTCATTTTACATTTGAACATAGTACATTACTTTCCTTATTCCAAAAATACCCCAAAACATTAGAAAACACTAGACAAAATACAAAAAACCTTATTAGTTAGAGAAGAGGGGCTTAAAATATCCATGATAATTATAAATTAATGTCATTTTCTAGGTGGGATTCCCATTTATTATGTTCATCATTACCATTCTTTCATTTTGATCCCATTTCTAGGATAAATACATCAGCCTAAAGTCCACACAAACTATGTAAGCAATGCTTGATAAATGGGGCATCTTAGATCAACTCAACCACTCTTGTTTTCATATTATTGTACCTTGTACCTTTACAACCTCATAATTTTATGAGTAATTTTGGACCTATATTCTCTCATAGTTTTGTGAGACCATTCCTATTGTCTTCTATTAATCATTTTTTCTCTACTTATCATCACATTTCTTCTATCTTGAATGTTGAGAGAACTACATCAACTTGAGGTCCCTTTGGACTATGTAAGGAGCACCCATTTTATAGGATCACTTGGGTGTATCTTGGTTGCCCGTTCCTTATTCTTTTATTCCCTTTGCTTCAAGCAACCTATTTATTTTCCAAGAATAACACCTTATTCATTACACATGCACAATTGTTTATTGCCTACATCGAGTCTCTTTATCTTCATTACATTATGTTTTGTATAGTTTGTTCATTGGTCTATTCACTTGTTTATTTTGAGTGTCATGTCTAAATACATTTTGAAAACCACTTGAGTCTAGCCTTAATGTAGGCTTGAGTTTTTTACTTTTGTATTTATATTGCTTTATTTCTTGTTTATGTTTTGTATATTCTTGTTTCCACGTAAGTACTTATAATTCATATCTTGTTCTTAAGTTGGTTACATTTTGTATTTAATTTTAGTTCTTTATTTTTGTTTTTGGTTCAAACATAAATGTTTTCAACTTAGGTTTTGTATTTATATCATTATTTTGAGTTGTAAATATCCACATGTGAATTGATCTATTCATAATTTGAAATCCAATGTTATTATAAGTTGTTCATACTTATGATGCATAATTTCATTTTCCATATTAAACACTAAGTTCTCCAATATTATAATCAATGTGCCACTAGGCATACATCTATGAAATCACCATCCTGCATAACCACTACCTAACTAGGATATCATCCTCCAATCATGAGCCAAACATTTAGAACAAGCATGACTCTCTTTTTAACTTCAGGACATGCATATCCTAGCTTATGCATCTATCATGTTATATATTCATTTACCAAACATCTATGGCTACTTCTATATTTATTTAAGATATGCATCTCTTAAATTAATCTCTAGTATCTAGTCATGCATCAATTAGAAATAGGGATAAATCAACAATCTATATAATAATTAAGGTTATGCATAACCTAACATTAGCATACATTATAATATCATAACAAGAATAACTATAAATGATCAACATGGATGATAACAAAATCATGAAAAAAAAATAAACATCCATCTCCATATTTTGATCCAATCTCCCCCCTAGATTTGTTATTACCCTAGTTCTTCATAGGAGGCTCTTTTTAGCCTCATTTATCTATTTTCAAGCCATATTATTCTAATTATTCTATTTTTTGCCTCTTTTATTTAATTACATGTTACCTTATTGTAATCAAGGCCAACCTATCAAAATTAAAATTTTATCATTCTCCCCTTGAGGGGGCATTATGGGTCACCCAAACATTGATTGGGGCATTTTCATAGCCCCATTTTTCTACAACTCATGTAAAATTTAATAGAAGGTAGGAAAAATTTTCTTATAATTATGATAATTTTGAATGACCTTTTTATTCTTTTAAAACCATTTCTTTGACCAAATGTCTCACCTTGCCTTCTCAAATAGGAACAAACTGTAGACATCTAATTCCTATCAATGTCATGTTGAGATTGTAAGTCTGAATGACTTTCTACAATAATGCAAAAACTAGAACAAAATAACCAAAACACTATAATTTAGTTTCACACTTCACATGCAAGTGTTGATTCACATCCATGTATCCCTAATAGGGGAAATACATTTCACATAAGATTTATCTTCTCTGAATTCACTTTGATTCAAATTGTAACCAAGCAAAATGACATTCTAGACCACTGAAATCCTCTATTTTGTTTTTACACATCATGTGCAAGTTTTAATTCACATCTATACTACCCTAATTATGATATTACTCTATATGTAATTGACATCTTCCTCTAATTTAACTTCAATAAAATTATAACTAAGCAAATTGACATTTTTTACTGTTCTGATTAAACAAGTGACAAGTTTCCAAGAATTGTAAAAAGACTAAATAAAATCATTAAGAAAATTAAATCAAATTAAGAGCATAAATGATAAATCCATGGAAAGTTATTGAATATCTATTATTGGAAATCCATATTCAAAATATTTGTGCCATGACATCATCACAAGGGTGTCATCAACAAAGCATTAATGGAGATAAATATCAGAATTAAGGATACACATGCCTTATTAATGCTCCATTCTTCCAAATACTAATTTTCACATTTATTGTTTGTACCTCCAAAGTTGGATGTATGTGTGTCCTTCCATCTTGATCTTGAGATGGAAGGCCACAAATCATTTTCTTCATTTAGTAAAAACTATAAATACATGGGACATGACCATAACCATTAAGCTATTTTTGGTGTAGAAAAACTACGCAAAATTATCTCTTTGGAAAAACTAAAAATGCATGGGCCATGACCATAACCATTAAGATTTTTTTGGTTTATAGAAACTATGAGAAAATATCTCTAGAGAGATTCACTCATCCATCCAAATTGATCAAAGTAAGAGCCAAATCAATTGGTGAAAAGAGAGATGTATGGAGATACTTGTGATACTATATTGAAAAATACTTAGAGAATTAAATCTAAGAATAAACATGACTAATGGAATGATCTTGAAGGAGGGACACTTAGGGAAGGCATTGTCCATATTTGCTTGTCTAAATTTCTTAACTTCATTTATCCACACCCCTTGAGATAGTAGGCCTAACATGCTAGTTATTTATGATTTTTCATTTTTTTAATGTCTCAAATGAATGAACTAACTTATTTCACAATCCTAATTTACAACAACCCCCTATTTGAATCATTACCAAAGAGTCAAGAAAGGAGTTTCATGAGAAGTAAATTTTACTCAACCTATTAACTTGCCTACGAAAGACTATGGACATGTGGAAAAAAATTATATTTTTGTCACCAACTACAAACCAATTCTCCTAGGATTCATACTTATGGAAATCTTATTCCAATGTGTATATTTCCTCTAAGGAGAAAATAAGATATCAATGAGGCCAATGGAGTGAATCTTATCATTGAGGAGTGGCAAGGTGTCTTTCAACTATTGATTTTTTATGAGCATGTTTTTGAACTAATTATTGTTTCGCTCCTTAAAGCAATTCCTTAGAAACTTAAGTTTCATCATGAAGCACTAGTATTTTAACCATATTTACGTGGGTAGGTTTTCCACTAGTTTTTATCCAAAAATGGGCATGAGTCATCCCAAAGCCACATTTTTTCAAATTTGAAATGTTAGAAAATGGGGGAAATATCAATATCAATATCCACCCAAATGTGAGAATGATCTAATCTAAATACCTTTAATATAAGAGATTTTATAATCTAAGGGTCCTTTAACTGATACTCATAGACAAGTGGTCAATTCACTCAATAATGTTGTTGAACCACACTATTTCATTTTTCCAAGAGTAAGAGCCTTATTTTAGGGGGAGATCAATAAAATTTCAGCTAGAAACAAAAGTTATAAAGTTATTATGGGATTGATTTTGTCACTGGCATCCACCCATTTTCTATATTGAAGAGAAAATAACATTAAATTCTACTTCTAAGATATTTTTATGTAAATTTAGTTTTATTAAATATTATATTTCATCCCAAGTTTTATTACTCAAATTAATAAAACCCATAAAAATGGATAATCCATATTTGAATATCCTCACTAAAGCCACAAACATCATAATGTGTCCAATTTATATTTTTTATAACATGTGATCATTTAACAAGATAGGGATTCTAAAGAATACCCAACCCACTAGAGGCTCGATGTATATTAACCCATGATATACTAGAAGGAAAAATATATTTTAATGAAATATTAGAATTATTTGGCATATATCTTAGTTTCTTAAAATAATACCACATCTAAATGATGAAGATGAAGCTAGTGATTGACTAACCTCCATTTTTTAGAGCATTAAGGCCACTAACATTCTAGGAGAGACATTTCATATAAACCATGGAGGGATTTTCACCTCTAGTCTAGGAAATTTTATTTCAATTTTTTTCTCATGCAATCCTATAATCTTTATCTTATCATTGTAAAGAGTGAGTTAGGATTACATACCCTTATTACTTATCTAAAATACTAAAAGAGATATAGTGCTATATTTTTGATAGATTCTCAGAGGGGAAAGAGTAAGAGTGGGTAAGTGGATTCATTATCAGTGTTAAAGTCTTCATAATCACATAGGACCAATTTAGAGGGTGGGAAGGGAGGAAGGTACTAGGATGATAAGAGAAAAACTATGGAGGGGGGGGGGGCGGTAGAGGAAGCAAGGGAGGAGAATAAATGTGAAGGATATAATGGGAAGTGGTATAGTCAAGGCAAGGATAGGCCAAATGGGGTGAGATGTTTTCACAACCCATGCTCAAGAATATGGTGGAGTAAAAGATGTCAAGATAGAGATGGAAAGAGAGAATAAGAGGTTCTAGTTAGTGGGATGACAAGATGGTTTAAAATAAATGGGTTAATTATAATGACTAAGGGATAAGTGGAGGTGAATAGAGGAGGGAGGGGGTCAAATATGGGAAAGTGGATGAAGAGGAGCAACTAAAGTGATAAGACATTTTTCAATTCAAAATAAATGAGCTCACTAAATTGGGATATAATGGATCCAATAATATGGGGCTTACATTATAGAAATGGAATATCATATAAACAAGCATGCATAGAAAAAATAGATATTTCATGAGCAAGGGATAAAATTTTGAGCACCAAGATTGGAGGTTGAATATGGAATCCTAGATAAAGCATAGACCTCTTGAAAGAGTAGTAGTATAGTGGTTTTCATAAGTGAAGGTAACTTAGAATAGGCCATTAATCATAAACTTCACTATAATTATGCCAAAATGATTTTACGAGGATCCAATCCATTTAATGAGGATATAAGTGTAAGGATAAAGACCAAAAAAGTGGCTAAAGAGAGGTATTATTCAAAACTATGGGCTCAATAAAAATGACATTATCATCTAGCCACATGTCATGTTTTTAATTTTGGGATATAAAGAGAGGGTAAGTTATAGCATTGAGTGGTAGACAAGAATACTTGATCGATGTGAAGATAAGTTAATATGTTATGAAGTTAGGCCACATTTCCTAGACATAAACCTAAGATAACTTGATTATCTTCAAAGAGAAACATGGGAAAGTCATGTTTTCCTAAGAATTAAGGATCAGGACAAGCCCAAAAATATGAGTGTTGATAAAAAAAGAATGAGCTGCAAGTCATGGGGAAGGTGTTGAATCTGGTCTATGTTTAATAATTTTCATATTTTAAGTGAATCTATTAAAGTAATAGTCATTTAAAAATAATAAGATAGATCCTGGGACCTATTCAGCTAGTTATAATCTAACAATTGTTAGGGTGTGGAGCTAAAAGCTTCAACTGTTTGCAGACACAAGAAGAGGATGCTGAAGAAACAGAAGCACTGGCATCGGTAGCATGACCAATGTCAGTTAGATGCAGTGCAGAAGGAGACCGGTGACGGTAGATAGTCGGTCGACGTCGGCAGCACCAGGCAAGCAGGGACCGACGTCGGTCGCCTGTGTATTCCCAGAACTATTGTTGATGAACAGTCAGTTAAGTGAAGCAAGTGTTTACATATCAAATGACTAATTATAGTCACGAGCTACGTGTCTAATTATTGTAGTTAGAGTTCTATTTTTGTAAGCATGGGATCCTATTTAAAGACCCATAAGGCATGTATTGATCAAGAAGGCAAGTAAAAGCATTAAAGCAAGCAAGGTCAAGGAGATCTACAGGTGTAAGGTCAAGGAGATTAGCTGAAGCATTCAATGAGGTATAATAACTCAGGCTATAGAGTTGTTGTGTTGAGCAAGAGAGAGAGGGAAGAAGGTCTTGAGGTGTGGCAAGCCTTTGAGGTGGAGGAAGAAGTGGCATCTTCCTTATTGTATTTTCTTCTAGTAATATTTAATACAAGAGTGTGTATTGTCTCTCAAATTCTTTGTTGTCTCAAGTTTCTAGTTACTTTATCATTCTGGTATAATTTTGTGTTTAATTGCTTATAAGAAAGTAATCAATTGTGCTTCCATTGGATAAGGGGTCACCTAACAGTTGGTATCAGAGCATATTGATTGTTGTAGGTTTCCTGACAAGTGGTATTAAAGCTACGGTTTGCAGGAAGCAGGGTATTATTTTTTGATTACAGGTCATTCACAGGGTTTTCTAATTGAGTGGGAGTTTAGCAATGGTAGAAGAAAGTAAGCTACGAATGGAGAAGTTTAACGGCAAGAATTATCAACATTGGAGGATGCAGATTGAGGACTATCTGTATTAGAAGGGTTTGTACTTACCATTGGGTGGGGTTGCATGCAAGCCCACAGATATGAAGGATGAAGAATGGAGTGTTCTTGATCGGAAGGCTCTCAGTTCCATAAGGTTGAGCCTTGCATCGTCTGTGATTTCCAACTTAACACAGTGCAAGACAACGAAAGAGTTGATAAAGTCCTTGGCAAATTTATATGAAGAGCCCTCGACTTCTAATAAGGTATATCTTATGAAGTAGCTATTTACTTTGAAAATGTAGGAAGGTGGATCGGTACATACTCATCTCAGTGATTTCCATGGTTTGGTAAACTAATTAGCTTCAGTCAATATTGTTTTTGATGATGAGGTAAAGTCTTTCTTGATTTTCTGTTCTTTGCCTGAAAGTTGGGACAGTTTGGTTATGACAGTAAGTAATTTTGCATCTGCTTCTAAAATCTTAAAAGTTGATGATGTTGTGAGTGTGATCTTGAATGAGGAAATATGCAGGAGAAGCACAGGTGAATCATCAGGGAATGCTCTAAGTGCAGAAAGTAGGGGAAGGCAAAGGGAGAAGATTGAGCAAGGGAAATCAAGGTCGAGAAGGAGATCTGAGTCCAAAGGTATTACCTACTAGTTTTGTGGAAAGAGAGGACATACAAAGGAGTGTTGGTTGAGAGATAAAGAGAATCAACATGTAGGTATGGAAGAAGCAAAGGATGCAAATATTGTGATACAAGATGCTCTCATACTTTCTTTGAATAGTCAGGTAGGATCATGGATTTTAGATTCTGGTTCATCTTTTCATGCATCCTCAAATAGAGATTTGTTTCATGAGTATGAATAGGGAGACTTTGGAGTGCTCTATTTAGGGGATGGTATGCCTTGTTAGATAGTTGGCAAAGGGAAAGTGCAGCTGAGATTGTAGATTGACAACACATGGGTGTTGAAAGAGGTCATGCATGTTCCAATTCTAAAGCAGGCTTTGATTTTTTTAGGAAGGTTGGGTGATGAGGGATGCACAATAACCCTCACAGTAGATTCTTGGAAGGTTACCAAGGGAGCACTTGTTTTAGTGAGAGGTAAGAAAGTAGATACTCTTTATCTATCTAATTGTATTACTGATTCTACTTCTGGTGTAGATTCAAAGATGTGGTCTAATAGGCTTGGTCACATGAATAAGAAGGGAATGGAAGTTCTTTATTCAAAAGGTATGTGTTTAAATTTGGAAAGCATAGATAGAGTTCATTGCAAAAAAAGGAAATTTGATGCTTTTGACAGGAACAAAGAAGCCTTGGTGTTTATGGAGGAGATGAAGGATAGAGATCAGTCACAAGGGCTGAATAAATCTGAGCAGGGTAACATGGATAGAGGTTTGATCCAAGAAGAGCTTGCAGATGAAAATTTCATCACTTACAGGAACACACAGATGTCGATGTCAGTCACATGGGACTGACGTCGGTCAGCCAGATACTGACATTGGTCATGTGCAGACCAACAGGGTCGGTAGGTCAGGTAGGAGAAGTCTAACGTTGGTCACAAGGACCGATGTTAGCAGGGGGGATGTTGGCGTCAGCCAGGGAAACGATGTTGGCAGTCAGGGTCAGTGCAGGGAATCGACATCAGTCAGGAGCAGACTAGGAGATGGCTGAGATCAGTCACTGGAATGGATGTTGGGTGGATCAATAAGTCTCAAACACCCATGTGGAGGTCAGAAAAGGTATGTGAACCTCATATTCATCATTCACCTTCTTTATATTGCTTACTGATAGTCATGAACTAGGAAGATGGAAGAAGCAATGCAGGTAAAATCCAAAAATAGTGGGAGCTTGGCATGGATGAGGAGTGTGAGTCCTTGGAAAAGAACCAAATAGGTATTTGTTGGTAGAGTTGTCAGCTAAAAGGAAGCACGAGATAGAGGGATGGATTCCCATTTTAGAGAAGAGAGTGGATGGACACATGAGATAGAAGGCTATGGTATATGGTCTTGATTAGGCTCCAGGACAATGGAGGTTTGACCTTTGTATTTTATCTTTACCAGGTTGGATAATATTAGCTACATTATCTTGTTACTATATTGTGTTACTTGTTCCAGGGTTTTCATATACAGGGAGTTTTTTGAGCTAAGGGTAGAGTTGGTTTAAAAGTATGTCATGGAGAATTTGGGAGCAGCAAAATTCTTTTGGCATAAGAGACAGGTATTGCATCATAGTTCTTGTGGTGGTTGGTCTTCAAGAGTGACTTTGAAGAGGGATACAGAGACTAAGGAACAAAATAGATGGTGTACAGGTACAGGTACAGTAGCAGCTATTTATCTCCAAGTGGGAGATTGTTAGGGTGTGGAGCTAAAAGCTTTAACTATTTGCAGACACAAGAAGAGGATACTGAAGAACTAGAAGCACCAGTGTTGGCAGCATGACTGATGTCGGTCAGATGCAGTGTAGGAGACTGGTGATGGTAGATAGTTAGCTAATGTCGGCAGCACCAGGCAAGTAGGGACCGACGTCGGTCACCTGTGTATTTCTAGAACTACTGTTGACGAATAGTCAGTTAAGTGAAGCGAGTGTTTGCATGTCAAATGACTAATTATAGTCACGAGCTGCATGTCTAATTATTGTAGTTAGAGTTCTATTTTTCTAAGCATGGGATCCTATTTAAAGACCCATAAGGCATGTATTGTAATCATCAAGAAGGCAAGTAAAAGCATTGAAGCAAGCAAGGTCAAGGAGATCTACAGGTGTAAGGTTAAGGAGATCAGCTGAAGCATTCAAGGAGGGATAATAACTCAGGCTATAGAGTTGTTGTGTTGAGAAAGAGAGAGAGGGAAGAAGGTCTTGAGGTGTGGCAAGCCTTTGAGGTGGAGGAAGAAGTGGCATCTTCCTTATTGTATTTTCTTCTAGTAATATTTAATACAAGAGTGTGTATTGTATCTCAAATTCTTTGCTGTCTCAAGTTTCTAGTTACTTTATCATTTTGGTATAATTCTGTGTTTAATTGCTTATAATAAAGTAATCAATTGTGCTTCCATTGGATAAGGGGTCACCTAACAGTTGGTATCAGAGCATATTGATTGTTGTAGGTTTCTTGACAACAATTTTGTTTGTTTCTTCTATCAAAAAAGGGAGGAGGAGATAGATTCCACAAAGTTTAAGAATCCAACACCTAAAACTTTTCTAAGATCATTACACATAAGGGATTTAGAGTATAAATGGTCTCTCAAGAATCCATGGCTAATCCCTAATTTATCAAAGCAAGTCGACATTTTGTATCCTTAATTTTATTCAACCTGAAATAATAAAATACATTAATTAATCAAAAATAGATATATAATAAAGTTAAATTGAATTATGCTAAATAAAGAGAAATGATCAAACTTAAAAACTAGTTTGACACTCCTCTAGTGCCTTTTTGGCTTGTGTTATGAGTAACAAGGTTTATTTTAACCCTATTGCATGTGGTCTTCATATGCCCACATTTTTTCTTTGTTTATATCCCTTTTTTCATTTCCCTTCTATTTTGTGATCATACTTTTTCACCCATCTTTGGCATAATGAGTGGTTCACATTTTTATCTATTGGGATTTAGGGTTATTTTTTATAAGAAACATCACTTTCCTTTTTCAATGCATCCCTCATGTAAATATGGATCTTCTTCTTGATGAGATTCATCTCATATTCATTTACCAAAATTTTTAAATGCATGTTACTCTATCCTCAATAGATAAATGGGGCCAATAAAAGTGGCTGATGGCTTTGATATTGGAAAGGTATCTAATTTACTATTGAGTATGCTCTAGAAATAAATTAAGATCATTTTAGTCTTTCAAAATTATTTCTCTCTCACTGAGCCAAATGGGTCTTTTTCTTCAATTAAGAAAATATATGTTACTTGGGGGGGTGGGGGGGAACTTTAAGGGTCTTAAGAGGTAGTCATAATCAATGTCATTATCCTTTATGTCTCCCTCTCTCATGATTTCTATACCACACAATCTAAATATCTTACCCACCTTACCCATTATTTTTTTTAGTTTCTTTGTGATTTAAGGACTTATTTGTAATTTATATTAGGTTTTTGGGTTTTTTGCAAGTACCTTAGTTCTGAAAACTTGAAATGTAAAAAATAATAAAATTATAATAACACTACATAACTTAAAACTCCTAACCAAATAATAGTTGTGTATGAGAATAATATGTTAATATTTAAAAGTATTCTTCTGCTTAGAAGAAGACTCTAAACTAATCGAGAAGACATTTTTATGTGTCATTCCTCTTAATATAGGGCTTAATCTAGTAGTTGACTTTCATTTTTATTCCCTTTTCCACTAATTATCCTCTCTTTACCTCTTATTTGCTAGTAATAATTTTAAAAACAATCACAAATTAGAATTATTAGAAAGGAAGAATTATAACCGTATAAAAAAAAATAGTCATCCTCTCACTTCTAAAAATAAAATAAAACAAATGAATCACAACCCCCACTTTAAGTATTTAGGCTCATTTTTTGATGTGTGGGTTGGCATCAACCAAAGGTTAATTTTTTAATTTTTATGGTTTTTTAAATATAAAAATGTTAATAATTAAAATTAGGACAAATGTTTACACAATTAAACTTCATTTTTTTGAAAAATATGACATTTTAAATTATGACAAATGTCTATATAATTAAACTTATTTTTTTTAATTTATAACATTTTAAATAATAAATTTTTTAATATACTCCTTCAGTTTCTCACAATTTTGTTCTTCAAGCCACTTTGGAGAGAACTAAAACTTCACCCTAAATATTCTACCCAATTAGAATCTTCCAACACCACCATGTCATCCTCTTCTTATGGAAATTAAATGTAATATCATTATTGGATTGAATTACACACCTTATTGACCCAATTACTAGATTAGTTTAAGTAGATGGAAATTTGAGGTTAATTAAGCCTAATTCATGCATATAATTAAGGTGGACTTAGGTTTTTCTCATATAATTAAGCATCATTTTTTATTATTTCAAGTTTTTAGGTCATATGGACCTATTTTTATTGAAAAAAGCCACAATTACGTGTGAGAGGTATTTGGTTATACTTAGGTCATCAAATAAACATGTAGTACTAATCTCGCACCTATTTGGGTGAAAATAAGACATAATCAACATGTATTACTACAATCACATCTATTTGGGATTAACTTCAACATTTATTACCTTGATCACAAATGAATGTGCCATAAATAAACTAAAGTTTCCCTAGTTACAAGTAGTTATGGTTTTGTGTAGGTGATCTTGGCCTTTAAGAGACCTATTCACATAGAATATCAATGTGAAGGGGTAGATGTGTATACTTAGATTAATTAATTGGTTCAATAAATGATAAAATTAGATCTAATTGAGCCCAATTCACATTATATAATTGAAATTAGGCTCACAAAACTTGAATTTTATTGAATTGCATATGTGATTGAACCAATCAAGTAATTGGTTGAATTAGTGATGAAATTGGGGCCAATTGAGCTCTCAAATCACATCATATAGTTTTAATTATGATCACATGTCTCAAAGTATCTCTAATTACATACCTAATTGATTAATCAACTTATTGGTTTAATCAATGATGAAATTGGGGCCAATTGAGACATTAATGACATCATGTAATCACAATTGCATTCATAGATCTTAAATTGGCCTGAATTATGTTACTAATTGACCAATCAAGTAATTTTCTATATCAATAATGATATTATATCCAATTTATTAGTCACAATTAGGTTCATAGTGTTAAAGTTACATTAATTACATCCCTAATTGAACCAATAAACTAATTGGTTCAATCAATCACGAAATTATGGTCAATTGAGCTATAACCCACATTGTATAATCTTAATTATGTTAACAGGGCTAAAGTTTACCTAAAATAAAGTTTTAATTGATCAAATCAATTAATTGGTTCAATCAATGATTAAATTAGGGTTAAATTATCTCCAAATCACATTGTATAATAGAAATTAAGGTTCAAGGGGCTAAAATTAGCCTAAATTGCATTACTAATTAAACCAATCATTAATTGGTTCAATAAATAATGAAATTAAGGACAATTGATCCCCATATCACATAATATATTTATAATTAAGTTAACAAACATCAAATTATCCTAAGTTACATCCTTGATTGAACCAATCAACTAATTAGTTCAATCCTCGATGAAACTAGGGCCAATTGAGATCCACATACCATTATTTGTTTGTAATTATGTTTATAGGGCTCAAATTTTCCAAAATTGTATCATTTCTTGAACTAGTAATGTAATTGGTTCATTCAATGATGAAAATTTGGTCAATTGAGCTATATATCTCATCATATAGTTGTAATTAGGATCACAAGGCTCAAATTGGTCCAATTTACATCCTTATTGAACCACCCAAATAATTTTTTTAGATTAAATGAAATTAGGACCAATTAATCCAATAATCATATTGTGTAGTTGAAATTATGTTCATAGTGTTTCCCCCTAAATTAGTGATATGGGGTATCTAGGGTTAAGAATATAGAAATAAATAAGCACAAGGGTGATAGATAGATCTATAACAGGAAAATTAATTTATAAACTTAGATAAATAATATTGTAAGTTTAAATAATTATATATATAAACAATAAAAATTACATGTATTTATTGATATTTCAATAAATTATAAATGAGAGTACTTAGTTGGTTTACTATGCACATGTAGATTTAGGCTCAAACAAGATGAAAGTGGACAAGATTAGGATCTTAGAATAGTCATTAGATTCTATAATTTTTCACTTTGTGGCCTCAATATTTCATTAAATATAGATAACTAAATTTATTCAAACATATAATATATATAAATGTGTCTTTTATGAAATACTAATTTGATATGGATACAATCAACCATAGCCTTCTAGGTTTTTATTTCCTTTCATATAATCTATATGGATCATGCTCACATGATATTTTTCTTTGTCAAATGATCAAATACCTAACTTTCCCACCCTTGGAGTGATTATGTAAAAAATGGGTTAGTAGACACATGGTGTCAAGCTTACCCAAGGACCCCTATGTCAATGGGTACTACTTGTATAGCCAATACTCTTAATAGGGTCTTAGACTTATGTAGTTATCCCATACATGTTAGTTTTTGGGTACACAAGGGTGAAATATGTGATAAATAAGTACATACACTGACCTAGATTGTAACTTTCCAAATATGGCTCATGGGTTAGTCTTTCAGTACTTCAAACCTATAAATAGACTAATATTATGATTGATATATAAATAGGAATGAATAGGGAAGATTTGTTCACTTGAATGCTTGATTGATTGTTATTTTATTTCTTTGTATGTGATAGGTATGAATTTTTTAGGTGAATAATAAATGAGAGTTGATCTTATATATATACTATTGTTGTTCTCAAAATTTGGAACTGGGAAACACTTACGAGATTAGGTGCCAAAAATAAACTTAGGTGATAATAATAGACCTACATCCTCCAATTTTAGGATTGTTTCTGGGTAAATATAGGGCATGGGATATAGGTATTGGGATCCATGATTTATCCTACTTGGAATAAATCTCTAAGAGATGCAATGTTACCCCTATAAGATCAATATTTGATTTGAAAAAGATTATTCTATTTCACTTACTAATCTAGTTTAACATATTTAAATCTTGGAGAAATAATGGGTTTCATTTCAACAATTAATAAATTAGAGGGTAAGGGTTAATTTAATATATAAAAAACATAAAAGAGAGGGTAAGGTAAGGTAAAGAAGAGGTTCCCAGTTTTCAAAATATGTTCATGCTTTCAAAATTAGGGTGTGGCTAGCTACAATTATACCATTGTATGTTGAGTTTATGAAAGGTTTGGAATCTTAATCACATAGGGAGGGAGTCTAGGGAAATTAAATAATTCTTAATTTATAAATACTTCACTAAATATAAAGATATGAAAGGGGGTTTGGAGTAAATTAACACATAGGATCCTCCAAGAAACTTTGTAGCTCCAAGCACATGAACTTAATGAGCATTCTATAATAAATAATAAGAACCTAAAAATTAATCAAAATTACATGAAAACATTATGATTACTAAATTAATTATCCATATAATATCAAGTTATCAATTCTTTAGCACTAGCATCACTTCCCAAAATAGGAATTAGTGGACAACATCCATAAATGCAAAATTAAGTTTGAAAAAATCTTAAAATAACATTAATTCAAAGGAGTTTTGTGTACACAGTGTCAACCCATTTATAAGAATGCAAAATAAAATATATAAAATGATGGGATTCATCTCCTAGTAGCATGATATTCCCATCCCTAGCCATTATGGCCTCAAATTTTGTTATAACTACATTTAGTAGAATATTCCCCTTATCCCCATAAAATATCCCATCAAGTCCAATAATAAAAGGCACTAACAAGGAGAAGTAAATTTGATTCCAATTTTTTTGGAATTTACCTCCCTAGTTACTAATGTGGCCACCACTAATTTTAACTTTTGATCCAACTTACCAAGGTTCATAGGTAGCTCTCAAAACATTACCTCAACCTAGATTAACAAACACTTATGGAATTATAGTGGGGCATATAAGGAAACCTTCACCTTATATACCTAGTTTATGCTAGTATTTAAATATGGTACCATCTCTATAATCACTTTATCCCTAGTCTTGTTAGCTTTTACCAATTTTCTTTACATGACCTAGTCAAATTGGGCCAAGTGGACCTCAAATTCCTCTTTGTCTAGGAAATTACCATCTAGGTGGAACAAAAAAATGATGTTGACCTATTTTAAATATGTTAACATCTACTCCTTGATATTTTCCAAAGGTTAAATCATCATTTGTATCGTATCCAAACACTCCTCAATTGAAGTCTTGTACTCTTAGCATAAGTCTGGTAGAGGTTTAGGTCCACCAAAGGCATGAGCTTAAGATATAATATGACCCCATTATGGAACTATGGTGAGCTTCTCACCCTTATTAATCATGTGGGAAAACGTCTCAAAATATTCTTGAGTGCATTAGAGGTGCTTTTTTCTTGTGGATAGGCCTCTAGTCACCTTTTTAAGAGATATAAATAGTTTTTCAAGGGCTTCTTCAAATCAAACAATCAGCCCTACCAGGAAAGTAATCCTCACCTATGAATTGAATTCTCTAACATTATATTTCATGTCTTTTATGAGTTTATTGAATAGCTCATTAGAATCTTAGAGAATTGATAAAAGGTCTTCAACCACTTTGTACTCCTTGATGGGTGTATTCACTTTGGTGATGGAGAATAGATCATGCTTAGTTTTCTATACCATTGGGTCTTCATCTTGAGTAAACCTATGTGTAATAATTCTCTTCATGCTCATGGTTTATCTATTGAATTCCCATTGTACCTCCAAGTTACCCTGATAGACTATTTTTTGTCCATGTGTTTTGGTAGGTACTAGGGGCCCATCTTAATTTAGGCTTGTGATAACTCCAAAGGTAGTGGAAAATGATGAAGGTAGGGTGGTAAAGGTAGTGGTAGATGGTAGAGGCCTAGGAGGAAAAATAATGGATGAAGAAGGAAGGAAGGAAGGAAGAAAAGAGTGGAAGGAGGAAGGAATAATGGACCAATGACACCTAGGATCAAGGTATTAAATAAGAATGAGGAAATTGACTCATTAAATATGAATCCTTGGAACCTAACCTAGGGGAATGGCAAAAATTATTGTGCCCTTCACAAAAATTACCTTGGAACCTTTTTTTGGGTCTCTTTCTTGGATCATTTATAGCTATAGTTGTGGTTAATGGAGTTATTGTGCCAACTAGAACCTAAACTGGGGGCATGCCAAAAATTACCTTCTTCCCTTAGGTGTCATGCCTGAATTAACTTATGTCATAGTAATTAAAGGATTCATGGTGGTAACTATTACCAGATCAACCTATAAATATATAAGATTACTTATAGGTGTTGTAAAGCTAGGATTCACTTAAGATACACATATAAGTATACTTATCACTAAGTTGACCATCAGGATGGTTGAGGTGGGGACACTAGGAGGTGTTCATGTTGAAGGAGTAGCCAATAGAGTTGCTGACATGAAATCCATAATGTATGTTGGCAATATGATGTTGGTATCCACAAAGATATAATCCCTCCATATAGTTACATAAGTTTCTTGAAATGAGTTAGATAATAAAGGGATTATGACGATGTAACTGAGACTCCTAGAGACCAGAGATAGTTCATGGGGATTCTTGAAGATAGAATGAGCTAAGTAAAGGGGAATTAAGAAATGAGAATGTTGAAAATGGGTGAAGGTAAGGGTACTTGAGTGGATTAGGTAGTGATCATAATATGAACCAAAGGAGCCCTCATTTATATAGGCCTATTAGGAATAGGTAATCATGGGGGTGGTCCCATGGGTTGTTAAGGGATGGTGGTAGTGGAGGATGGAATTTTCAATGGCACCTCTTGTTTTTCCCAGTTTAGTCTTACTTCATGGATGATATCATTGTTAAAATGAATAATTTTCACCACCTATAGTTGAGTGACCTATGAAAGTGGAGGTGGCAGATCTAGAGCTAAGACTACAAAGGTGGAGGAACTAGGACCCATTGTATGATTCTCCTAGAAATATAGGGTGTCATTTTCTAAATGTCCTCTCATAGATAAATTAGCTAGGGCTTAGGGCTAGATATAGTAGAGATGACTGCATTAGAGGATCCTATGGAGGTGGCATATGTCTTTCTTTAATGACTAGTCTAGATTGAGACTCCTTTCCTTTATTTTTTGTTGTTTCCACTCATGATAGTGCTTTAGAATCATTGGTCAAATTGAGATGAATATCATCATCCTTGTGAGACTCAATGGTGATATGTGATATTGAGCTAAGTCATGTACTTCATCACATGTGTGTAGATAACCCCACATGGATACCATTCTATGTTATGCCTTGTCTAAGGTATAGGAATTACTATTCTTTGTAATATTATTTAGTGAAGGCAAATTCCTATATTCATTATGGAAAATGAAAATTGGGAAATCTATACACACCTTTTATCAATGATCAAGTAAGTAACCTATGACACCCTCAACCAATTGATAAGCAATCTCTTTCTCTACGAGGTGATCTAGGACATGATTGGGTAAGAGAAGATGGGATTTCCTAACATCCTCCACCTAGATGATCGTGTGATCCATATAGTGCCAATAAGATCTTATGAGTAGGATCATCTTTCTTATCTCATGTGAGACTTATGACATGGGCCTCTCATTAATTTTCATGTAGACCATGGGGTAGAAGGACTCAGATGCATCAGATATGGTTCTTATAGTGGTGCATGTATAGTTTATAAAATATCACATGAACCATAGAGCTAGAAGGGGTCCATGGTAGAAACACATGAGGATTGAATATGAGGGTGCCACAAACTATGTACATAAGATAATGAATCATATAAAATTTACCACCTCCTCTAGCATCATTGACACCCTTGACCATGTTGAAATTGATGATGATTCTGAGGTCTAGGACTTCCTTTCCTTCAATGACAATGTTGAGTAGGGGCACCCAGATAAGGTTTACATGAACAATATCAGTCAATCTAAAAAATTAATTCAATAAGAGCATCCCAACATTAAATCCTTCCTAAAAGGTGTGAATAATATATAATTTGATATCATCCTTATTAACCATTCTATCAGATTCAATGGCTTATTCCTTTAGTATATCATATATCCCATAGTTTTTAGTCTAGGCATCTATTACATTCTATTCATAAACTAGGGTATACTCCAGGAGATTATAGTATTATTTTAAGGTATCTTTAAAGATGTCTAAAATTTTATTTTGGGACCACATAGTATACCAGGTCTTAGGTGGCATCATGCATGTGCACAAAGTTTTGTAACATGTTTTCAAAGATATTATCACATGGGAATACTTATGGCTTAGTGTAAGTCTTAATCATCATAACTTCTTAATGGTTTCAAGTTGGTCAAGGAACTCAATCTCATCCTCATCATCATCCAAGATGAGACTTTGTACATCTTCAATTACCTTAACACTTTGTTATAATGCTTGAAATCAGTCATGTCCATTGAGAAGGTGGTATCTCTAAATTTGAGCTTAGGTCTGGGGTTAGAAGATGATGCAACCATGACTAAGAGTTGGTACTTAGTATGAATTTTGGGTCCAAGGGAAGAACTAAAATCTTGAGAAGAACCTGAAGGAAAGGATTCTTGGGAGTTAGGAGTAGTAACGATAAATCAGATTTTTTTTTAGGACTTATATGTATATTTCATTTATTAATGGCATTTGGATGCTTACCTTGCATGAATTTAAATTTGATTTGGTGGCACAATCCACTTGGTCATTTCTCGATCTAGTATTAACTTATATTTTTAAAAAACATCCTCCCAATTTAGATTGGTGATGTTAAGGGGATTCTTATAAATTTTCAAATCAAAGCCTAGTTACCCAAATTTATTAATGCAAGGGTTTGGTAGGCACTTGCCTATTTTATCCCCTATGGTACCTTAGTTATCCTCCAATTGACCCACATGTCCTCTATTGGTTGGGTACTTTATTTGTAGGCTATGCTAACTACATATAGTTTGGGTGTCACTATTTTACATTTTTGTGTACTAGAGTCTACCACTTAGACTTACCAAGTACACATGGAATTCTACCATTGGATTATGGCTTAACCTATACCTTCATTTTCCTTGTTTGGGTTGTTTCAAATAATTTTTATATTTGGCATATGGAAGTGACATGTGGAATTTTTTGATTGGTTTTAGGCTGATTACACTTCCTTTCTATATCAATTGGGATGCTTTAATCCTTTTATTTAATTTTTTATAGAACATACAAATGGTAGCCTATGGTTGGTTGGGTTATCTCAGAGCTTTGACAACTTGAACACCTTTAGGAGACTGAAAAGTCTAACAAGACCCACATGGTAACTTCTCATTTGTTAGAATCTATTGAGGTCAACATACCCCCATTTCTAAAAAAAGGGGACCCATGTGTCAAATTGTGCAAATTTGTACCTTAAAATTTAAAATCCACTTGGTCAAAGTATCATTAGCATGATTACACATTATTTCTATTTGAAGATCACCCACACCTAGTTTTATTAACATATTTATTCAAGGTTCTGATTTGCCCTTATCTAGATCTTTGTGTTTCAGGTTGCACATTCAATAAAATATACTTGGAATGAACAATGTTTGAGTTTCATGATTTTAGTGTTAACTTGGTTCTTTACTAACCTTTGATTTTTTAGATTCATATTTTAATATCTAAACCCTTAATCTAAGTTTGATCTAAGTACCTGATTTAAATTTGGTGGGAAATTTTTGTGTGGGAGCTTTTTATTTAATATTATAGGCTTAGTTTATTTTTTTTTTCTAAGGCTTAGTCATTTTTTTCAACATGACCAAACCTTAGTCTAAACATCCAAGATAAGTTCTTATTATTCTTGAGCCCCCCTTTCAGACCTTTCTATTTTTCATTTTATTTAAGTCTAAGAATGAAGTCCTTTTATTATGTTTTATACATGTCCTTTCAAAATTTTCCTTCATAGCTTTATCTTGAGTGAATTACCCTTTAAGGTTTATATTTTATATACTTTGTTCAAGTAATTTTAGGATTTTGTTTAAGAATTATTTTGGGACTTATGCAATTGGTCTATTCCTTTAGACTTATATGTCAGGATAATTTTTTTGGATGTTTTGTTTGAAATAATTTCCCCATAGACTTATTCTATTAGGCATTTTTCTCAACAAAATCACCCTTCAGCCTCTTTACACTTACCCTTCGGCATTTTTTTTTTTGGACTTATTCACTTTATAATTGACCCTTTGGGTTTTTATTTTGGACATTTTATCTAACATAAAAATCTAAAAACGTCTTTCCCATATCAAATTTTTTACAACTCTTTTGAAAGTGACCTTTGCCTTAATAAAATTATCCTTCAAGATTTTTGTGAAGGGAACATACCCTTCAGGTTTTCTGGAATGGCTTTTTTAAAATTATCCTTTAGGTTTTTTGAAATGGTCCTTTGCCTTCCTTAATTATCCTTTGGGAGTTTTGAAATGGTCCTTTGCCTTCCTCAATTATCCTTTAGACTTTTGAAAGTGTTCTTTCCCCCATGAGAAATGCCCTTCAAGACATTTGTCCTGACAAAAGTTCCCCTGATGCCAAAATCATGAAAAATAATTCAAATCAATTTAAATGACATGGACTTAATTTAATTATTATCCTAAGGCTTGGTCATGTTTCTCAAGATAACCAAACCTTAGGATAAAAATTCATGCTTAGTCCCTTTTCATATCTCATAATCCATGATCCCATTTATCTTAGCATAGTCCAACTAAAAATACAATGTCACATTTATTACTTATCCTAAGGCCTTATCCCAAAGTTCCATCATATTTATTTATACAATGAAAGCTTAAGTTAAGCCCTTATGCTAAGTCATATTCCACAAGGTCCCCTTTTTATGTTTAGCTTAGCTTAAAAAGCTTAGGTTAAAATCCTTATTCTTGGTCCCTTTAATTATTCACATGGTCCATTTTATTATATGTTTAAAACCATGGTCCAAGGTCTTTAAGGTGAGTCCATTTTAAACTCATGAGGTCCCATATATTATGTTTAGAACTTAGCTTAATCTTTTTATCCTAAGTCTCAAGCTTAACTTTCATTCTTATATGCAAGATCAATGGTCTGTGTTAAAGTAGAACACCTAGATTAAATGGAGTGAGATCAACATAGAATTTTCAATGATGCTCTAAGCTCCTACGAGACCACCAAGTGACATAACTTAGACCCATAGTTCAAATATATGAATCATCGAGCAGTTGATACATGGCATATGCAAGAATAGAGTGAACCAAAAAATGACAAGTGGCAAGCTTGGTAGATAGTCTCTTCACTATCTTAAATTTTGATGGTCACACACCCATCAATGATGTCCACATGGACATCAAATGAAATTTTTGTGGACTTAAAATTTAAGATAGTGAAGATCTTTAATAATAATCTTAAAATTGATGCTGGTGTGCCTATCAATGATGTCTACATGGACATTAAATGATGATCCCGTAGATGTCAAATTTAAGATAGAAAAGATATTTTTAGATAAGCTCAAATTTTATGGTCATGCATATGCCAATAATGTCTACATGGATGTTAATTAATGATCATGCAAACATCAAATTTAAGATAGTTGGTTGGATCTAAATAATATTTTAAGGAATTTTGTAAATATTGTCTAGTATTTACTTGTGTGAAGTGCTATATGGTTTCTCTCTCAGTTTTCTAGTTTCACTTTCATATTTTAATGGTTCCTATGGATTTTAGATGTGTTTCTTGAATACAGAGTTACTAATTTATGCCAATGCTAGATCAGTTGAAATTTATTAGGCTTATTTCATTTGTTGTACTTCTTTTGAATTTGGGCTAATGTTATTTGTTTGTAGGAGTGAATAATTAAAGTGATCCTAGTTCTTATTTACATCATTTCATACCTTATTTTAAATCTTACATGATGTATGTTGTGATTTGGGATTAAGTTTTTTCATTTCATACATTGGTTAAATGCATGTTCAAATGATATTTGAACTTTATCATAATGTCTGTAACAAAGACCAACAACATTTCTTTCTTCCCTACCCTTATTTTTACTACCTTTTTTAATTGAATCACTTTATTTTATCTTGTCATTATAAATATCCATCTTATTCTTAGATTAGTCTTAGATTATCTCTTGATCATAATTCACTACACTTAGCATAGCATACTACATATCTTACATAGATCTACTATTTATCCATGGTGTGTCCCAACCACCACTTAATATAAATATTGTGAAATAGTCACTTGTTTTGCCTCTATTCCACCAATAGATAATAGGAATATCATAACCCAAAACTCATGTATTGGATTTTTAGGAATTATAAAATTAGAATTATTTCTTAAACACTTTGAGCACCTATGGTAAACATTTAGGCATAAACAAGAGGAGCTTTGTTGGTGCTAGAAGGAGGGATTTTACTAGATCTTTGTGAAATTTTAGAATCTTTGCTCATTTCAGTGAATTATGTCCAAAGATCGATCTATTCTTTACATATTTGTTCTTCATTTGAGAATAATTATGTAAATATCCTTGATATTTATGGTTTTAGACCAGTCTTTAGGTTTCCTTCAACCAAAGAGTGATATTCTTTGAAGATCCATAGATATTCATTCAAAGGTAGTTCATGCTTTGTGTATTCCCTGTGTTTAAAGTTAGTAATAGCAATTTTGTACAAAGATTTATTGATTTTTTTTAAATTTGAGTTAATTCAAGCTTAGATATGTAAATATCCATTTCATTCATCATACTAGACATATATTTGAGCTTGTTTAGTTAAAGATAGTTGTTCTTCACATATATTTTTGCAAAATTGGCTTAACATGCAAACTTCATCATTGTAATTTACAAAGATCATTTTGAAGCATCATATTTTAAACAAGTTTTGAGTTCACAAACTATAATTCCCCAAGGCAAAGCTTAGGTGAGAGAAATTCTCAAAGTCTCAAACAATTCACCAATTTCATGTACTCATATGTTCAAGTTATGGCTTGGCTAGGTGGTTCTTCAATCAATGTGCCATGTATACTACATAATCTTCCTCAAAACCCTGAAAGGTATTTACCTTCTTTCAAGCCTAATGGAGTTTTCATTGTTGAATAACATGTTAGATCTTTCAAATATGCTTTAAGACTCTTGAATGTTGTTCATGAAGGCGTAGATTGTAGGTTATTTCCATTCACTTTTAAATATGTTGATTATGATTGGGTTCTTAACCTTCTATAAGATTACATTACTATTTGGAATTTTTTAACAATATTTTCATTGATCAATTTGGTAAAATCATTATTTCATGTTTCTTGTATCAGTAGTTCACCACAATTAAAAGTGATGTTAATGAAACCATCGTATTTTTTGATGCTCAGTTTTTAAAATGTTTAGTAAAACCATAACCCCTTATAGACCCAATGAGGCTTTATCCTTAGAAATTTATAAATATGGTGTGGATCCTATGACCTATATGTTTTGAAAAGGACTCTTCTAACCATAAACACATTGACTTAGGTCTACTTTAAAGTTGTGATCATTAATGAACAAATATAGTCACAGGGTTAGATGGTGTATTCCATGCCTAATGTCAATTCAAATTGGCCCATCCAGAGTATCATTCCTGGTATACCTACTTTAACACAAGTCCATAACCATTTTCCATTGAGTCTTATATATCTTGGCCCTCTCTAATAGTTCTTGAATGTCACTAAAAGTGGACTTCATCTATAAAATCATAAAATATAGTGCCCACAGTCAATAGTAATGCTCCAATTTATGATCCTAAGATATTAAAAATTCAAATGACTTGATATTAGAAATGATCCAAAAATTAAGCACTAAATTTTTCTAGTTGCAAAAATGAATAGGAAATATAAGTGAGGGATCTAAAAAGAACTATACCTATCAAAGGTTCAGTAGGCCTCTAAACAAGTTTCATGATAATATTAATGATGGATCATTTGAAAGCATACAAATGAGTTTTTGTGATATAAATTTTGATGATCAAATAATTTTTTTGGAACCTTTGAAATTGTTCCTAACCAAGACAACATTACAGGGACATCAAGCTTTGTAGGAACTTCTAAATCCTTCATGTATGATTTTTATTTCCCATTTAAAGATGAAGATGAGCCAATTGAAAAAGTTACATATGAGAGGACTTGTATTCCTGAAGATGTAATAGAAATTATAATTAAATATCAACAAGACATAATCATTAGAACATATAAAGATGAAGGAGAAAATTTTCTAAAAATGGATATGGATCAAGTGCAAGATGATTTTTCTTCAAAAGGTAGCCAGAAAGATAGCCAACATGGATTTATTTTTGAAATAAAAAATGCTCTTGAAGAAGATGATCATTGGTAGAAGTCATACCATGATTTATTAAATGGAATTAAGGAGATAGAGATGGTAGATTATAGGATATAACAACACATGGATGATTCATATAAGGATTTCACCAATGATCTGAAGTTCCCAGAAGATAATAGTATTTTGGAAGCCTTAAACCAAGATAAGTTGGAGCTTGACTAGACAATAGAGCTACCTTTCTTCATTGTGGATGAAGATGAAGAAGGTGAAATAGATTAGGAATTTCCATATGAATTAATCAAGAGTTCAAGATTATGGGACCAACATGTCTCTGATTAGGATGAAGAAGCCTTTTGGGATGACTTGGAATATTTTTGTCCAAAGATTGGTGGTCCATGTCCACCTCAAAAAGAACCCAATGAAGACATCAATCTAAAGATACTATAAAAGTTATCATTATTAAGTGAATATGATATAAACCACTATTTGTCTATGGATGAAATAGAACTAATACTCTTACTAAAAAGTAGAATAATTTGGGAAGAATATGATTAGGTCTTAGATTCATATCTTTGATCTATGCATCTGATAATGGTGATAGGAGACCAAGCCACATCACCTATAAGACACAAGCATACAAGTGGTCCTATCCACAAGAAGATACCATTTAATGGAATTAATCATGCTTCAAAGTTCTGTCATAGACTAAATAATTTTCCATTTGATCTGGGAGGTAAGTACATATGCAGTTAGTGTAGGGCTTAGTTTAGTTTTTTTGGTTCTTTGTTTCTTGATTTTTCCTTCTTGTCCCTTGTTTGTATATAATGTCTATTTATATTTGTTTTTTCTCTTACTTTTTTCCTTGCTTTTAATAAGTCCTTTTAGACAATTCTCAACTCATGTTTTATCTAATTACTCAAGAGCTTCATATTCATAAATATTGGTATGACTTCTCAACTTTGGTTGACCATGGATTATTGAAATAAGAGCTTGATGTTCTATTTTAGAGAAACTAACAATGACTGATGAATACATTAATTATTAATTGAGATTTTAAACCTTGTTCTAGTCTAAGCATGGTTTTAATAAGGATTTCACACTTAGGATGAAAGCTTAAACTATTAGGACACAATCATGCTTTCACTTAAAAATCATTAATTGCCTAAGACAAAGTTTGTAGCCAAGGATGATTGTCTAAAAATCAAACACTTGAACAAATCCCTAAACCTAGTTAACCTAGCTCCCAACCTTTGATAGAAAACCAAAATGATTTGAAAAATAAAAAAATAATAAACTTATTGAAAAACTCAATGAGCTTTCTAAGTAGATGTGATTCAAGTAACCTCTACCAAGGCTATGGACACCTAGTTGGTAGTGGAGCAAGGCCTTGAGTTGAGACAAATGCATCTCTATCAGAGCTATAGACATTTGGTTGGTAGTAGAGAAATTCCATATCCTTCTTTGAGCTAAGCATGGTCCTTAATGAATATACAAACATGTTAAAAGTCAATGTTAATGATTAAAACCATGAACTTGGAAGTTGTTTTTTGAATCATGTGGCAATCAGTAAGTGGAATCAAAGCACACACATAGTATGATTGGGTCTCAATGTTTGATCTTAATTCTACATGTGAAAGACTTATTTCAACCATGAACTAGTCTTAATAATGGTGCCTAATCAAATGGAGTAAGTATCTTAATTATTAGTCTAAACGAGAGTCTCTAAATTATAACATATTTCTATGTTTCCCCTAGAAGTCAACATTTTTTGAGGTCAACATACCCCTATTTCTAAAAAATGGGGGACCCATGTGTCAAATTATGCAAATTTATACCTTAAAATTTAAAATCCACTTGGTCAGAGTATCATTATTATGATTGCACATAATTTTTATTTGAAGATCATGCACACCTAGTTCTATTAACATATTTGTTCAAGGCTCTAGTTTGCCCTTATATAAAGTGCTAATATTAGATCTTTGTGTTCCAGGTTGCAAGTCTAATAAAGTCTACTTGGAATGAATAATTTTTAGGTTTCATGATTTTAGTGTCAACTTAGTTATTTACTAACCTTTGGTTTGTTAGATTCATATTTGAAAAGTTAAACCCTTAATCTAAGTTTAATATAAGTACTTTATTTGAATCTAGTAGGAACTTTTTATGTGGGAACATTTTAAATAATGTTATAGGCTTAGTTTATTTTTATTTTATAAGGCTTAGTCATGTTTTTCAACATGGCCAAACCTTAGTCTAAACATCTAGGCTAATATTTTATTATTCTCTATCCCCCCTTTCAAACCTTTATATTTTTCATGTGGTATAAGTCTAAGTATGAAGTCCTTTTGTTATGTTTTGGACATGTCCTTTTCAGCTTTTCCTTTGGAGCTTTGTCTCGACTGAATTAACCTCTATGGTTTATATTTTAGATACCTTATCCAATTAGTTTCAATATTTTATTTAAGAATTATTTTGGTAATTATGCAATTGGTCTATTCCTTTGGACTTATCTATGTCAGGACAATTATTTTGGACATTTTGTCTGAAATAATTTTCCCATAGACTTATTCTATTGGGATTTTTGCCAAAAAAAAAGTTGCCTTTTGGCCTCTTTGCACTTAACCTTTAGCATATTTTTTTTAGACTTATTATTTTTTTGAGTGATCCTTCAATGTTTTTTTTTGAACATTTTTTTTGACATGAAAAACTTGAAACATCTTTCCCATAACAAATTATCCACAACTCTTTTAAAAGTGATCTTTGCCCTAATAAAATTATCCTTCAAGATTTTTGTGAAGGGAACATACCCTTAAAGTTTTTTGGAATGCCCTTAAACTTATTTGAAATTATCCTTCAAGATTTTTAAAATGGTCCTGTGCCTTCCTCAATTATCCTTTAGGATTTTTGAAATGGTCCTTTTCCTTCCTCAATTATCCTTCAAAATTTTGAAAGTGACCTTTCCCCCATGAGAAGTTCCCTTTAGGGATTTTGTCTTGGGCAAAGGCCCTACCAAATGACTCTTTTAGAGGATTGTTTTGGACATTTTGTCCAAAACATTTCCCTTGATGCCAAAATCATGAAACAAATTTCCCAAATCAATTTAAATTCTCTAGACATGGTTTAATTCTTATCTTATGGATTTGTCATGTTTTTCAACACAACCAAACCTTAGGCTAAAAATTCACATTTGGTCCCTTTTCATATCTTGTAATCTATTATCCCTTTTATCTTAGCATAATCCAACTAAAAATATAGGGTCACTTTTATTACTTATCCTAAGGCCTTATCCTAAAGTTCCATCATATTTATTTATATAATGAAACCCTAGGTTAAAACATTATGCTAAGTCATATTTCATAGGCTCCCCTTTTTATGTTTAGCCTAGCTTAAAAATCTTAGGTTACAATCCTTATGCTTGGTCCCTTTAATTATTATATGGTCCCTTTTTTTCTATGTTTAAAACCATGGTCCAACATCTTTATGGTGAGTCCCTTTTAAACTCATAAGGTCCCATATATTATGTTTAGAACTTAGCTTAATATTATTATCCTAAGTATTGAGCTTAACTTTTTTTTCTTATATGAAGGATCAATGACCCGAATTTAAGTGGAGGACCAAGATTGAATGGAGTGAGATCAACATAGACTTTTCAACAAGGTTCCAAAATCTTATGGGACTACTAAGTGGCATAACCTTAGACCCCTAGTTCAAAGAATAGAAGCTCTAAGCAGTTGATGCATGGCACATGCAAGAACAGAGCAAACCAAAAAATGACAAGTGGCGATCTTGGAAGGTAATCTCTTCATTATCTTTAAATTGATGGTTGTGTGCCCATCAATGACATCCATATGGATGTCAAATGATAATCATGTAAACATCAAATTTAAGATAGTGAAGAGCCTCGATGATGATATTAAAATTGATGGTTGTGCACCTATTAATGACATCCACATGGACATCAAATGACAGTCCCATAAACATCAAATTTAAGATATAAAAGATCCCTTTGGATGAGCTCAAATTTTATGGTCACATGCATGTCAATGATGTCTACGTGGATGTCAATTGATGTTCACACAGACATCAAATTTAAGACAACTAGTTGGATCCAAATAATTTTAAATCCATAGTCTATGTTAATCTGTGTAGGCTGATATGATGGTGAAAATTAAAGATAAACTTTTTGAAGAGGCTCAAAAGTAATGAAATTTGATCAAGATTCCACAAAAGTGAAATTAAGGTACCACATAAGTAAAAATGACAAAATGAAGATTTTATGGACTGAAGATGTAAAGGATCAAACCAAAGAGATCTAGATTATCACTTGTGCAAGAATACTTCAATCTAGAACCTGACCCAAAGTCTAGTTGTTTCATTAATAGACAAGGTCAAAAACATTAGTTTAGTCAAGAACATTAGATAGAATGGATAAAGACCATAAATGAGGTTAGTAGATCAATGAATTAAGAATATTCCTTTTATAACTAGCTTTGTATAATATTTTGAAATAATATATTCCTTTGTATAGACATGTGAAATTTGTAAGAGCACATTGTCTATAAACTAGCCTATTAAAAGGAAAAGGTCATTTGTTCTAGAATGCAATAGAAAGGACACCTAACTTATACACTTGTACAAATATAATTGGATGAGACTGACTAGTATGCTACCTTATATCTTATAAAAAGAGCATTACCAATTGTAAGAGGGGGGACTTATGAGAAATAAATTAATTTGTAAGCTTTGAGAAATTAATATAAGCAAGGAATTCTATAAAGATTATCTAGTATTTTCTTATGTAAAGTGTTATATGGTTTCTCTCTCAGTTGTCTGGTTTCACTTCTAGATTTGAATGGTTCCTATATATTTTGGATGTGTTTCTTGAATGCAGAGTTGTTAATTTATTCCAATTCTAGATTAGTTGAAAGTTTTTAGGCTTATTTTATTTGCTACACTTATTTTGTATTTGGGATAATGTTGTTTTCTTGTAGGAGTGAATATTTAATGTGAGCCTAGATCTTATTTTCATCATTTCATACCTTCCTTTGAATCTTTCCCAATGTATGTTTTTATTTGGGATTCATATATTTAATTTTATACATTTTAAATTCATGTTTATATGATATTTAAACTTTGTCATAATGTCTATAACAAAGACCAGCAACATTGCTTTTTGCCCTACCCTTCTTTTTGTTCCCATTTTTAACTAGATCACTTTAGTTTATCTTGTCATTGTAAATATACATCTTATATTAGTCTTATATTATCTCTTGATCATAATTCACCACACTTATCATAACATACTACATATATTACATAGATCTACTATTTGGCCATAATGGCTCCTAACCACCACTTAATACAAATATTATGAAATAGTCACTTATTCTGCCTCTATTACACCAACAAATAATAGGATTATCAAAACCTACAACTCATGTATTAGATTCTTAGGAATTTAAAATGAGAAGTGTTTCTTAAACACTCTGGATACCTATGGTACACATTTAGGAATAAATAGGATCTCTCAGTGCTCTAACTATACTAACACCTATGGGAGACTAACAAATCTAATTGGTTCTTTATGGAAGCTTCTCATTAACTAAGATCTCTTGGGGATCTAACTATATTGATGCCTATTGGATATTGATAACTCTAACAAGTTTTATGTGGAAGCTTCTCATTCATCAAGCTCTCTTAGGGTTCTAACATCACTGACACCTTTGGGAGATTGATAAGTCTAATAGGTTCCATGAGTTAACTTCTCATTCATCAAACTCTCTCATAGTTATAAAAGCTCTGACACCTATAAGACTAAAATTATAATAGGTTCCATGTGGTAGCTTCTCATTCATTAGGTTGCTGTAAAACATAAGTAAAGTGACTTAGTCATAAAATGGCCATGTGATCAAATGAAAGATTACATGTATATTAGTGAAGATCCATGAAATTCTAAATGGAACTCTGAGGTGACATCATACCAAGAGATTATACATAATTTTAACTCTACAAAATAACATACTACAAAATATTTTAAGTACAATAAAACCTTCATATTAAAACAAAGAAGGGCTAAACTATTATAAACATAGGTGACTATAGGGATCTCCATGATGGCCATTCATTCATTCATTCATTATGAATGTTATAAAATTCTCATATGATAAATATGGAATAGGGATTCAAGGTTTTATATGGTTCAGGAACCAAGTGTGAAAAAAATTGAGCTCTAGGAAACTTATAATTTTAGATTTTTCAATGGAATCCCTTTTTTCTATGAAAGTGGTCATGTTGGCCACAAAATATACTAATAAATTTTGAAAATATCTCACAAAAAAACTTAGGCCAACCATAAGGATACATTACATTTTAAAATTGGATGAATTTTGGGCACTAAACACTTAGTGGGAAATGGGATATATGCATCAACATAGACATTTGGCTAGGATGAAAATGTCTAGGAAGCTTGAAAATAGGTATAGGTCTCAAACTAGTAGAGAAGGATAATGATTTGTTTTTTAAAATTTTTGACACTATATAAGGCATGTTCATCAAAATGACATATGGTCAGACTCAGAGATAATTAATTTACCACAAAGAGATAATGGATACAAGCCTTTTGGTAGTAGGAGGGTCTTCAAGATGAATGGTATAGTCATGATAAGTATTTTACAAGTGTAAAATATTGAGTTTCTATATAATTTAGATTTATTATCCACACATAGGTCTCTAATTAGCTTCAATTATGTCACTGATTAAACCAATCAAGTAAATAGTTCAATTAGTGATGAAATTAAAGCTAATTTAGTCCTAAATCACATCTTTTATTGAACCATTCAAGTAATTAGTTTAATTAGTGATAAATTTGAGACCAATAGAGTACCAAATCACATAATATAGTCATAATAAGGTTCATGAGGATAAAATTATCCTATATTATATCCCTAATTCAACTAATAGAGTAATTAGTTCAATAAATGATGAATCTAAATCCAATTGAGCCCTAAATCACATCTTATAGTTTAAATTATGTTTAAAAGGCTAAAATTGGAAAAAATTATATGCCTAATTGAAATAATCAAGTAATTAGTTAAATTGGTGATGAAATTGGTGATAATTGAGCTATAAATCATATTATATAGTCATAATTAGGTTCTCAAAGATAACATTATCGCAAATTATGTCATTGATTAAAAAATAATTTAATTAGTTTAATTAGTGATGAAATTAGGGATAATTGAACTATAAATCACATCATAATGTCATGATTATGTTCATGGGGCTAAAATTACATCTTTGATTGAATTGATGAAGTAATATGTTACATAAGTGATGAAATCATGACCAAGTTATCCCTAAATCATATTGTATTATTAAAATTAGGTTCATGAGGCTAAAATTGGCCCATATTACATCTTTTATTAAACAAATCAAGTAATTAGATCAATGAAGATAAAATTTGGGTAAATTGAGACTAAATTCATATAGTTGTAATTAGGTTAAAAAGGCTCAAATTCACTTAAATTTCATACCCAGTTAAACTATTTTATGAGTTTCTCAATTAGTGATGAAATTAGAACTAATTGAATTTAAAATCTTATCATATAGTCACAATTAGGTTCATGGGGCTCAAATTGAGCCAAATTGCATCCCTACTTGAACCAATCTAGTAAGGTTTTTAATCAATGAGGAAATTAGGGATAATTAAAATAGAAATCACATCTTATAGTTTTGATGTTCATGAGGATCATATTATCTTGAATTATATCTATGATTCAACCAATCAATTATTTGGTTCAATCAATGATAAAAATTGGGACTAATTGAGCTAAAAATCACATCATATAGTCATAATTATTTTCATAGGCTCAAATGAGCTTGAAATGAATTCTTGGTTAAATTTAATTAAGTAATTAGTTTAGTCATTCATGAATCTAGGGCCAATTTATCCTAAATTGCATTGTATAGTATAAATCAAGTTTAAGGGGCTCAAATTGGCTTGAATTGTGTCCTTAATTAAAACAACAAGCAATTTATTAATATGGTGATGAATTTTGGGTCAATTAAGATCTAAGTAAAAAAATTTAGTCATAAATAGGTTCACATATCTCAAATTATTCAAAATCACATCCCTGATTGAATTAATCGAGTAATCGGTTCAATAAGTGATGAAATTGAGTCTAATTAAACCTTAATAAAATTATATAATCATAATTATGTTCATTGTACCTAAATTGGGCCAAATTTCACCCCTAATTGAACCAATAGATTAATTTTTTTAATTAGTGATGAAATCAAGGCTATTTTATCCCTAAATCACATCATATAGTCATTATTATAATCATGAAACTTAATTTTTCTAAAACTACATCCTTCATTGTGTTAATCATGTAACTAATTTAATCAGTGACAAAGTTAGGGCCAATTAAGCCCAAAATCACACCATATAGTTGTAATTAGGTTTATAGGAGTCAAATTGGCCTAAATTACATCCACAATTGAACTAATTGACTAATTGGTTCAATCAATATTTAAATTTAGGGAATTAAGACCCAACTCGCATAGTATAGTTTTAATTATGTTCATGGGACTCTAGTTTGTGCCAATTTTATTCTTGATTGAACCAATCAAGTAATTGGATTAATTAGTCTTAAATTTGGGATTAATTGAGCTGAAATCATATCATATACTTGAAATTAGGAAATTTGGGTTGAAATTGGCTCAAATTACATCCCTAATTGAACGAATCGATTACCTAATTTAATCAATGATGATATTGGGAAAATTTAGCTAGAAATCACATTGTGTAGTTGAAATTATGTTCATAAGTATTTAATTATCCCAAATTATGTCTCTAGTTGATCAAATTGAGTAATTGGTTTAATTAGTGATTATATTTGGGCTAATTGAGCCCAAACTCATAATGTATAGTTACAATTAGGTTCATGGGATTCATATTATCCCATGATTAAAATAATTGAGTAATTGATTCAACCAATGATGAAATTGGTGTAAAATAGCCTTGAATCACATCACGAATATGTTTTATCAAATTTTGTAAAACCTAACAATATATGTGTTACCCTAAGTGACAAACTACTATGAAAAATTAAGAACAATAATACTATAAATATCAAGCATTCAATTATTTAAAACTTGTTAAATATGGAAACTTATTAAATAAGGAAAATGCAATAGAAAAATATATCTTAGCTATAAAATGGTGTTTTAGGATGAATCAAAAGCTAAAACTAGTAGACTATGTAGTTTTTATTATTGTGAAACAAAATCTAGAGGTGGATAGAGCTTTGAAAAACATCACCCTCTTCTGGACAAGAGAATAGGGTGCTCCTATCCTTTATGAGGCCATCTTTGTCTAGTGTATACTACTATATAGCGTTTATAGGTTCTATTTTCCTTCATTTATATATTTTTTGCCCTATGTAGGAGTTTTCTATCAGTTGCAAAGACCATTGTATGACTATTTTTCCTTCAAAACCCTAGCTCTTTGACATGTTAATACTAATTCAAATTAATGGAAAAAATGGGTCAAGTGTCGAAGTTGGGTGTGACCTCAACAACCTATGTGTTAAGCATTACCTACATACCAATACTCTGAACAAGAATTAAATTTCATGTAGTTCACCCATGCTATAATGGTGTGTGAATAAATAGTGTAATTTGTTAGATGGTGTGATACTACTGTGAGTAAGTGCCTTAACCATGACCTATGACCTCATAGGTGTATTCAGACTTTAACTTTGGACTATTGGGATTGTATGTAATTAGAATTAAAATAAATATAAAATTTACCCTCAAAGTACAATTAGAATTCTAGTGTTTATTATAGTGTGGTATCCCCCTTTGTACAAAATGGTTTGGAACATGTTTATTGACAAAATTCATGTAATATAATATATAATGCATACACATAATATCTAGATGATAATCAATTATCAAAATACCAAATCAATGACATAGATCAATGACACAACATATAGGTAGAAAAACCTCAAAATGAGGTAAAAACCCCATAGTGATTATTCATATAAGAGAAACTTGATACTTATTATAATTCCTTTCAACTCCTCACTTCTTCTCCCTAATTTATTCATATAACCCTTTGAATAATATTTTCCACATGTAAATATTAACATAGCCTTGTTAATTTTTATCACACAATGTAATGTGTGTAAGTGAAAATTACCAAATGTAAAATGCCTTTATATAATGGGGTGTGGAGGTGGACCATTGTAACCAATGAGACCAACCTCTTCACAAGAATAATTTAAACCAATGGTAATAATATATATATATATATATATATATATATATGAGGTTTTCAATCTATGTTAATAAATAATAAAAAATTATTATTTAATTAAATCTTATGTGTCATAAGGGTCCATAGGGGTCACCACTTATACATTAAATGTTCCAATAGTTCCCCTTAATACTAAATGGGGATACATGTGATAATCATCTTTAAAAAATAATTATACTCTATGGATAAGCTATAATAATTTTAAGAGGCATGCAAAAATTGAATGATTTCAAAACCTTCATCATACTAAAATCATATTTTTAAAAAAAAAGAATTATAATCCATAAACTACTAAAAATAAGTTTAGGCTATCATGATCATAAGACTATGTCTCATAGTTTCTCATGAATAATTAACCAAGCATAATTAGAGCCTTTTATAACATAAACACTATTACAAATTATGATTTTATATATCAGGGATAAAAATAAAACTTCCATATGAAATTTACTAAAGTCATATAACATGATATACTACAATGATTTATAATGAGAATAAGTATAAAGAAGAAGAAGGAAACACATGTCTATTAAGAAGTGACACTGGCATGCACACTCCCATTCAATGGTAACTCTGAGAGGCTAGCATTACACTAAACTAATAAAACATGGTAGCACCAAGTGGTTTTCTAAATATATCTATCACTTGTTCATCTATAGGATAAAATTGTATATCAATATCAATATTGACTTTTTCTCAAATAAAATACACCTAAATTTTAATATATTTAATTTTTTAATATTTCACTGGATTTTTCACCAAAGTTATACAACTTTAGTTATTATATAGAAGGGTGGTACTATGAAAACATAGAAATAAAATTCTCTTAACAACTTTTATATCCACATGGATTCTTTAGTAACTTCCATAGCACTTATGTACTTTGATTTAATAAAAGAGATAGAGAAAGTGAGTTTTTTTTGTTGCTCCAAGTAATAACACATACACCAAAATTAAATATGTATATAAAAATAGATCTACAATCTATATTATCACCAACATGGTCAACATCACTATAACCATATAATTTAGTATTATCAAAGGAAGAGTAAAATAAAACAAAATTTATAGTTCCTGTGATATAATGAAGTATAAGTTTAGCTAATTTTCAATTATCTAAATATGGATCCTTTATAAATTTGTAAGTAACACCTACAACAAATGAAATATTTATCCTAGTAATAGTTAGATACATCAAACTACCAATAAGACATTTATAAAGAGTAGGGTTAACTTTTTTACATGCAAGTTTTGGATCAAGCTTAACACCAAATTCAATAGGAGTATATATAGGCTTACAATCAAATATATTAAACTTTAAATAAAAAATTATGTGAATACTAATATTATGATACAATAATTGAATTTTTATCATGAACTATAGTCACTCCTAAAAAATTATGAATAATGTCTAAATCAATCATTTCAAACATTTGATTTAGTTTATTCTTATAATTAAGAATTAAACTAATTACATCACTAGAATAGCATTATCATAATAATAGTTAGAAAATCTAGTTCCTTAAAATAACTAGTTATTTTAGAATACCAAGTTTGAGGAGCTTGTTTTAAACTATACAATGATTTCTTTAACTTACAAATAAAGTACTCTTTGTTAGGGTTAGTAAAACCTTTAGGTTGATTCATATATATTTATTATTATAAATAACCATTCATGAAGTATTTTTGGCATACATTTAGTGTATAATCCAATTATTCTTAGATAGAGGAGTAATCATTAGTCTAGTAATACTTATTTTTGCTACAAGATTAAAGGTGTAAACACAGTCAATCTTGAATTTTTGAGTAAAACTATGAATAATTAATCATTCTTTAAATTTATCAAATTTATCAATTGAATTACATTTGATTTTATAAAGCCATCTACAAGAAATGGTATGTATTTTAAATGGAGGTGGGATAAGATCTCAAGTCTAATTTTTAATTAAAAAATTATACTCAATTTATATAGTAAATTTCTTTATATCATTTTGAATAGCTTCATCAAAAGATTGAGGTTTGAATTTATACATAGTCATTAAAGCATGATAATAATGTTGACTTATAGTTAATATATTTAAATTATTAATACTAGAAGTCTGGATTAGGTATTTTCCCATTTAGGATTTTTAGATTCAATATAAAATTTAAATGGTTAATTAAGCTCTAATTTATCCAAAATTGGATCAACTTCCTCTAGGGTATTTATTCTTCATAAGGAGTAATAGGAAATCTAGGCTCATCAAATGAAGAACATTGAGAGGGTTCCATAGAAGGCCCATAGAAATATTTTTTATGGATAATAACATTCATATTCTTAATTATTTATATTTTATATGGATCATACACTCTTAATCCTTTAATTTTAACTCCATAACCTACAAAGATTCATAAATAAGAGGTAGGATCAAGTTTCTTTTTCTAACTTTAGGAACAAAGATGGAAGTAGGACTATCAAAGATCCTTAGATGAGCCATACTAGGTTTATTTTTAGACCTAATTTTTAAAGAGGTAAAAATATGAAAAACTCTAACAGTAACTATATTCAGAATATACACAGTAATGTTCACATCTTCATCCCATAATAACTTAAGAATATTTACAAAATACAATATTTTTCTAGTCATTTTAATAGTGGTACGATTTTTTCTTTTATTAATACCATTTTATTGTGGAAAATAGAGAGTTGTTAATTAAATTTGAATAACCTAAATAATGTAAAAAGACTCAAATTTTTTACTGATATATTCACTACCATTATCATGTTTTAATATCTTAATAAAAAATTAGAAACATTTTCAATAATAGTATTAAATTATTTGAATTTAGATAATACTTCATATTTTATTTTTATAAAATATGGCCAAATCATTCTGGTATGAACATATATAAAATTAATAGCATATAAATAACCATTAAGACATGTAACTTCAAGGGTCTTATAACATCACTATGAATTAACTCTAAAGGATGTGAGGAATTCACATCATAATTCTTATGAAAGAGGTTAGTATGTTGCTTACTATGTGATCATCCTTCACAAGCTTCATGATGAGATGAAATATAAAGAATACCAACAATAATATTATGAGAATATATATCATATAAACTTGTAAAATTAAGATATCATAATCTTTCATGCCATAAATATGATTTATTTCTACTATGTGATAAAAGATAACACACATAATAAGTAGTAAATATGTATAAATCATTTTGTTGATCACCTTCAGTAATCAAAGAACTAGGTTGATTTACAATAGATAATTTCTATATTAAAAAATTATAATGAAATTATCATTCGTAAGTTGAGAACAAGACAATAGAATTTTTTTAATTTAAGGTACATAGAAAACATCTTTAATAACAACATTTATAAATTTTGTTTTTATTTACTTAATAATTTATATAAATGAATTATTTATTAGGTAAATATTTTCAAAAATATCTCTGGTATCAAATAAAATATGAAATAAGCAATTCATATGATATGATGCACCACTATATAAATGCATTTATTCTCATTAGAAGTAAATACAACAACATATAAACTACTAATATTAAAATTTTATTTATGATTATTATTCTAATTATGTTTTTTATTCTTCTAATGGTTCTGATTAGATTTTTTTTAGATGTTTTACTATTAACATTATCTTTGTTTTTCTAGAAGTTTTCTCTTTTATGACCAAATTTACCATATAGATTATAATTCCCATTAAACTTAGGTTTATGATTCTTATTATCAATTTCTCTCTCTCATTTTTTCTATTTATTTAATTAGGCTTAGATTTATATTTATTATTATTCTCAAAAATAAGATTGTGAGTAAGAATTATCTGAGTGGCATTCTTTTCAAAATAAAAATTTGATATCAATTGCTCTTATTGAATCAAAAGTGCAAATAGAGTAGTAAGGTTAGGGATATCTTACTTTATTTAGTATTTTAAGATAAGAATAGAATAAAATTATGAAAATTTTCATGAATTTTAAGTTTAATAATGAAATACAAAAGTTTATCTTAATTAATATTATAGTCACAACCATCTAATTGAGATTTAATATTTTTTATTTTAGCAAGAAAATAAAAAAAAATCATCACCTTGCATAGGTGTAGTAGATAATTAAAGTATCAACTTAATAACTTAGTTGAGTGCCCTCATGCATAAACTCAAAGAGTTTCCAAAAATTACTAGGAGACTCGTAATTGTCGATATGGAATAGAAAATTATCCTTAATACTCTTCAGAATAAATGACATGGCTTCTTATGATTTTTGTTAAAATGTTGTAAGCTCATGTATAACATGTCATCTTGACATGATTTTTTCATCCCTAAAATAATGTTCCATAGATTTTACGTAATATATTTCACTTTAATACATATTTTTCATATATTATAGTTACACCTATTAAGCATTTAAGTTTTATCAAGTATGAAGTTAGGTGAATCCAAAACTTTCCTTTAAAATGGACACTATGACATTAAAAAAGATTTATAAATGATATTTTTTAATGTGAATTCATACTCTATTTGATAATAAAGTAAATTTTTAGTGTAAAATAATTATTATTATTCATATTTATGTGAAATAATGGAAAAAATTGTAATAAATTACACTAAATTAAGTGTCACACGCTGAACAACTATATGAACACTATGATTTAAATAGTTTCAAAAACTATATTATAAAGTTTTAAAAAAATAAATGGACCACACCAATGCATCTAGAATATTCCAAAATATATAAAATGACTAGTCACATGCGTTATGCCCATTTTCTATACCCCTCCCAAATTTGCAAGTTTATACTTATTGTCGTAGAGATGCCTCTGACATAGAGCCTAAAACTGAGTTAGGGACCCTATTGATTGATGATATTTATAGATGAATATTTGATTATGAAATAATAATGATTTGTTGATGATTTTAATTATATTTCAGTGATTTCAAAATGTATGGTGGATAAATGAATAAAATATGCATATGTGATTATAGTTATGATCAGATTCAACCTACTTGACAGTTTCATTAGACTTGCATTTTTTTCCAATTCTTAGTAATTTTGATGATATATAGTGATAATTTGATCTTAGGATAAATTTTGTTTTTGATGATATGTTTCAGATAAGTATCACAATTCATTTCTAAATGAATGAATTAGTTTGACACTATTTGATATGGTTTGATGGCTCAGTGGTGCTCAGTCGATTGATTTATTTTTTATATTAGTTAATTGATGAAGGTTTAATTGATATTCAAAGTTAGAATTTGGTCAGTTTAGTTTGATTTCTTTAGTTGATTAATAAATTTTTGATCATTTTAGTGATTTATAATGATACTTTTAGTTGATATGATTCTTGAAACAAAATAGATGATGATGTTATGTTTGAGATATTTGAAGTTTGATGTGATCCTCTTGATTGGATGATTATATCACACTCCTTTGTATAATTTAAAATTTATTTTTATTTACCTAATTTCCAAAATACATAGTCACTCCATTGGCATTCTAAGTTAAGTTATTTCAAGATTTGAGAAATAATCAAATCTGATGATCATAATTCTCAATGCATGAGTATCATCTATTGAATTATGTGTGTGAAAGTTTTTAGTTGATGGGAAGTTAATGCCATACAAGTCCTTTGAAAATATTGATACTCATTTTTATAATGTTAGTTTCACTTGAATATAAATCTCTTGAAGTGAGCTAAATGGGACTTTTCTTATTACATTCTTTATTTTCTAGGTCAAAGGGTCATGATGTTAAGACACAATATTAAGGTTTGAATTTGATTTCATTATGCTTTGTGCTTGATTTAAGGAATTATTATAGTTTCAAAGGTTTATTGATTATATGACTTAAGTTGTTTGGTGATTATAAAGTTCTTTATAAATCTTTCAATCTTAAACCCTAACCTAGCATGGTTGATGAGTTTGCATCTAATGGACTTTGATCTATCATAGTTTGGTAGATTTGGCATAGACATTAATGTTTGGAAATGTATCTCAGTGTTTTGAGATCATGATGGATTTTATGATATGTTAGTATTTATGACCAACTGACCACCTCAATTCATGAAACTTAGCGAAGGTTTTAGTAAGAAGATTAGCTTGTTGCTAAATTTGTCAATTTGTCAAAGTGGTTTAGAGAATTTCTAAGTACACAATTGGTAATTTCAAGCCAATCAAAATAGAGCAAGTCACTCAAGAAGTTATGACTCAAAGGGTGGAAAATAAAAGTTTGTTTTTCTTCATTCACTGCATCATTTTGCAAGATTTTGGTGAAAGCAAAGCTTTAACATGATGGGGTTCGAGTTACAAAGAGGAGCCAAATGAAAATTTTAAAGAAAGGATTTAAACTCAAATCTAGGTATGTTGTGTTTCACTTTTCTATGGAAATATGAAGTTTTGAAAAATAAAGTGAACATTTATTTGGTTTCGAGTCTAGATTTCTTGGTGGAAGATTGCGAAAGTTTGAAATAATTTAAAGGCATTATTACATGTGAATATGTGACTAAGTATTAGGTCTACATAGTTTTAGTTTTCATAAAGATGATAAATCTTTTAAATAGTCTATGGGTTTTTCATGGAATGGGTTAAGTACAAAACTCACATAAATTTTTTGAGTTTATCATTTCAATTGCCAGTTTCTTATCATGGGTAATTTATATTTGTTTTACGGAAATGATTACATATAGTTCAATGATTTGTATAGTCAAAATAATCTCTACATGTATATAAATCTAAAAATTGAACATGCACTCAGGTTTCAGTTGTAAACTTTGAGGAAATTCCAAACAATTAGTTATATTTTCAAGGGTTTGAACACCTTTATACAAGACCCATTTGAAAAGGTTGAAGTTATCATGCTTGAGTTTGGATTAAATTTTCATATTAGGTTTTCATGTGGAAAATCCTTCTCATTTTATATTTTTTTTGTTATGGGTTTTGATTTTGGATAATAATTGATTATTTCAATATGAGTTATTTTCTTTTCAAGTCAAAGTAACCAATAGTTTTGCAGTAATTTGGAAAAGCTCAATATTCATCAGTTGTTTTAATATTTAAGGGTTTTGTTTCTTAGTTTTTGAATGGTTAAGTTTGTAAAGGATTTATTCCAAACTATTACAGACTTAAGGTTTTGAGATGAAATAGGTTATAAATGAATATAATGATATATAATTGTTTTTCAAATTATATGATGATAATGGTGTTCAATTTGAGGTTTGATCAGTTTGCATGAATTATATAGAGATTTGGGTCTATACAGATGATTATCATGAATAAATTCATAGGCTTTTGACAATTTTAGTTCATCACTTTATGGTGCTTCAAGATTCAAGTCAGATTTCAATATGAGAATGTTTTCAAATGAATTTGAAATTGTAGTGATTTTGTTGGTATTATGAATTGGTAAATGATTTATGATAAGTCAAAGATGGCAAAATATATATATTTAAATATGTAGATATATTTTATGAATTATTTTAAGTTTTAGAAATAGGAAGTGGTTAAGATATAAAATATATTTCTATATAAATTAGATAGTTTATATTAGTTTATTATATGATTAGTTTGTAAATTTTATGACAGTTGATTGTGAATAAGTATTCATGAGTGCTTGAATGGTTAAGATCTTTGAAATTGGTATTAGATTTTCTTATGTTTGAATTATGAAAATTAATATTTGTTATGATTCATATGTAGTATAATGATGCAATTTATTTTTAAATTCATGTTGAAAATGAAATTATGGTCTCAAGGTTTTAAATTTTGGTTGTTATCTTTCACACTTCTTTTAGATTTTATTTATCTTAGTATGTTTGGGTGGGATCAGCCTGCTAAAAATAGTAATGATGGAGGATGGGGATAAAATTAGAATAGAGGTGGTAATCAATCAAGTCATAACAGAGGTTCTAATAGGGTTGAGTTCTGTGCTAGATGTTTTTGGCTTATATTTCCTAGGGGTACAATAATGTCTATTCATTTTGATGCTTATGACTTAGATTTTTAGAATATTCTAAATAATTTTCCTATCTAAAAAGGCTATAGAGGTCATAAGGGTTTTTGAGGTCAAAGGTTTGGAGCCTATTCTCACTCCCAAAATAGTTCTTCTCATCACCTTGAGCATAATCTTGAAGATGATCCTCCTTACTTACAACTTTAGCCATTTATTTTTAGAGATGAACTAGTTGATGAACCACTACTAGCTAATCAATTCCCTAATAATCATCATAATAACCAACTTGAAATAGAAACAACCCATGCCAAAGACTTTAATAAAATGACCACTCTTTCAGACACACATGTCCCATTTAATACAAACCTTGATAAAAAATGTAGAAAGTTAAGCTTGTTAAGAACACATAGTGAGCCCCTTTTTAAGCTTGAAAGGTTGAATTTAGGGGACCAAAGATATATTAATAGAAGGAAAACCATATATATTCTCTATCATTCTGCTAAAAAGAGTTTTTCCATGAAAATAAATGAACTTGAAGCATTTAGTGAAGTCGGGATGATTAAGAAGATTAAGCTAGAAATTGATGATGACATAGGGACCCGATTATTACCCTCTCTTGCTACTAAAATGGGGTATAATATTTGTCTTAATGAGAAAGACAAATAAGTAATTAAATTATTATCTTATTCAATTGATTATTGGTCATCTAAGGGATAATTTTTTTTTAGTGTTGAACTTTTTCATGCATAACTTGAGATTTTAGTATGTTACTTGATACCAGATTTGATATTTTTTTATAAATTTGGTATACTCAATAATTTTGGAGTTTGGTATAGTTATATATGATTAAGTTTAATATAAATGTGTTATGGTTTAAACATAAGTGAAATTTATCAATTTTTGATTTATTATTTTATGATTATTATGTATCTTACTATATTATTAATTAGTATGAGTCCCCACCTGTTAAGGTTAGTACCTGGCCTATTATATTAAATATCTTAATCAAATTAAGACTTTAAAGTCTTAACTAAATTATCCTTACTATTTTAGTTAATTAATTGACTTTGTTAAAGTCAAGTAGTTAACATTAACCAATAACTAACTAAAGTTAGTTATAACTTATTTCATAGCTAAAGTTGAGGATATAAAAGGAGATCAAGCATTCATTTAAAGACAGAAGCACAATAGGTATTGAAGACTTAAGTATTTTTTGAAGTCAATCTTTTATCTCTTCATTTTATAAAATTTCTCTAAGATAGTACAACTTTTATAGATAGACTCAACGTTACTTTATCTGATGGTTGAGTAGTCATTTATGTAATACAAGTATATCTAGTTATATTTATCATCTATTAATGATTATCTAAAGTTTGTTAAGTCTAATAGCTTTTGATGATTGTTATTTACAAGTCTATGTAAAAAATTCAAGTATTCAACCTAAAAATGATGATTATTTCACTTTTTTGCGACACTTCATTGATCTATTCAATTGTAGAGTTATCATTTTAAGTTTTGTAATGAAAGATTGTTGGTTTTCTCATTAAAATTTGCTCTTTATGCTAAGATGAATCTCATTTTGAGACTCACAACTCTTTTTTAAATGATTAAGTCTAATTCTAATATAAATATACTTTCCATTTTTATTCTAGATCTTCTCTTATTAGATACATTTTAATTTATTTTCTTGTCAGTTTTAAATAGTTAAGGTTGTCTTCTTAAGAACTTTTGTTACTTTATTTTAATAGACTAGTAGAAGTTGTTTAGATTAATTCTTTAGTTTAGATCTATTCTAGCTTTTGTATTGTCATTTAATTTATATCTATCTTTTCCCTTATCAAGTTTATAGTTTACTTTCCCTTTTTAGTTAAAATTACTTTTAAATTATCTTTAGTTTATTTTAATTTTCTTTGTTCAAGTAGACTATTTATTATTTTAGTTTCTATATTTTAGCTTAATTTTTTTAAAATTTTAGGTCTTTCCTTTAGTTTACTATCTTATTTTTATTTTAATTATTTATCATTAGAATAGTTTTTAGATTATAAAATCTTTAGATCTTAGTTTATTCTTGTTTTAGTTTTTCCCTTTTCTTAAATTTTCTTATATTAGGTTTCTTTCACTTTTAAATATATATTCTTTTCTATTTTTAGTTTTAATTATTTTTTATTTTGATTAATGTTCCTTTCTTTTAGTTGTTAGTTTTGCTTGTTGTTTTATTACTTAAGTCCTTCCTCTTTATTCAGTTAATCTATAAACCATTTCAAAATAATGAAGTTGTGATTTCATTTGAATACATATATATTTTAGAATCATATTTTTATTCTTCAAGAGATTATCTAATTAATAGGTTTTCTCTGTCAAATAGAATAGACTACAGATTTCTATTTTAATTGATTCTTATTTCTATAATAGATTTTTGATTGTGATAATGGAATAAGTTACTTAAATAACTTATTGATTATTCTCCTAGAATTTATAATAAAAAACCTCTCACATCTTTAGGATCTTAGTTGAGCCTTTAGAACCCCTACGATTAGACTAGTATGATTCCAACTTGACCTTCACAATAGACAAAAGGGTTAATTCATTAACGGCACAATTTTTGTCATCAACAATGTGATTACTCAATAAAATATTGTCTAAGTCAAAAGTAAAAAATAAATGTTGAATTTACACTAGGGTTTTACACATGAGTTACTTCACACATAAAAAAATTATTTTAATATTAATTATTATTAAAAAATTGAATAAAATAAAATTGACAAAAAATAAAGAAAGTTCTAGTGGGTTTTGAACACTAGACCACTTTTTTGTAAGGCTATAGAAAAAAGATAGCTACTAATTCATCGAGTAGTTTAGTTGGAATTTTACATGCATTGATTTATTTTTAAGTCTTTTTCAATGAATTTTTTAAATAAAAATTATATATATATATATATATATATATATATATATGTGTGTGTATGTATATATATATATATATATGTATACATACATACATACATATATATATATATATATATATATATATGGTTAAACCCTAAACAAGGAAAGTGGGAGCCACTTACTTTTGTTGTACAAAATTATTGATTTAACAAATAATGTATTTATTAAATATTTTGAAAAACTATATTCTTACCAAGAAAATGTATTGCAATATCATAATGATGCAATAGAATAACAAAGTATTTTATAAAGTGATGAGGAGGCCATCTCAAGCCCTAAAATTTGACATCCAACCTTCAAATGGTTGAGAAAGATTCAAACCTTAAAATCAAACTTTGATGACAAAATATAATTTTAATACTAGTAGTAGTTGTACATGGTCATACTATGATGCCATAATTATCAAGGATATTTGAAAAAATAATTGAATATTTAGTAGGCTTCTTAATAATGTGTTTTCATTCTCAAATGATGAAGAACTGAGATTCAAGGTGAGGAATGAAAACTTAAAATCTGATTTTTTTTCTAGGCTTTAACCTCCTCAAATAGTCATACCATCACTTCCCAAACAACATAAAATATTAAAAAATAATTATTTGAAGCTTGAAAAGGCTCTTAAATGGTCTTTATAGACCAAAAATTAGATATTTGACCACTCAGGAGAGATATCCAAGCACTAAATATTCAAAATATGATTTTTTGAAATTTTTGTTTACTTGCCTTAGTGACATACAAAACAAACCAAGCTTATCTTTTGAATAAAAAAATTAAACCAAGGTTTTATAATACTCCATAGATCAATCTCCAAGTCCTTTCCACTCAATATACCATCTCATAGGTTTGATTCCATGACAAAATTCATGTAATGTAATATACAATACATAACAAAAGATGTAGATGATAATTAATTAGCAAAAGACCATATCAATGACATAACATATAGGTTTAAAAACCTCAAAATAAAGTAAATAATTTACAATGATTTTTCATATATGATAAACTTGGTAAATAATACAATTCCTTAAAACTAATCACTTCACAATTTCTTCACAGAACCCTTTGAATAATATTTATCACAAGTAAATGTTAACATAGTCTTGTCAATATTATCACACAATGTAATGTTCTTAAGTAAGTGACAATTATCAAAGGTAAAGTCTCTTTATATAATGAGGTGTGGAGATGGATCATTCTAACCAACAGATCCAACCTCTCCTTGAGACTAATTTAAACCAATGATAATAAATAAATAAATATGTTTTATTATTTATTTACACAATGTTTTCAACTCATGTTAATAAATAATAAAATATTATTATTTGATTAAACCTTATGTGTGTTAAGGGTCTATAAGGGGAACCACACAGACATTAAATGTTTAAACATTTATATAATGTTATCTTTGAAATTTATTCAAATGGGTCTTATTAAGGACATATTATGACCTTTTCATAACTTTAAATTTTATACATTATTCATTATTTAGTGGGAAGACAAGAGAATGGACTTGAACAATAGACCAGGGTGATCTTATCTAATGGGGTGATGTTTTTGAATGGGGGAAAATAATGTGTTAGGGTTCTGACATAACCTAAATTATGGTTGATATTGCAAAAATAATCGATAAGTGCATTTTCATTCATCAATTAGCTTATAAGAGTTATACTTTCACGTGCAAGGTGGTTGAAAGTGGTCAAAAGGCTTTAGGATAGGTCATGAGCTAAGTGTATCAAAAGATTGGGCATAAGTGCAGTGTTTTAACTTAAATGTTAATCTATATGTCTACATTTTTTATTTTATTCTAGTAATACAAAAAAGTTAAATTACTAGAGTAAAAGGAAAATTTTATACCTAAACTTACCTATAAAGTGTAGTCTTGAGTGTAGGCCATAATGTTGAACTATGTTCCTTGAAAACCTATAATGAAAAATATGTAATATCAGTATTTACTTAAGATGAATATCAAAAATTAAAATATTATAAACTAGTTAATAATAAGGAATGAACATACCTGATTACATATGTGAACCATTGTGTTTTTCTCACCAAAAAAATGGTGGAAAACTAGTGACTATTGAGGGTAAGACACTTGGAGATTTAATTTATGTTGAATAGATTGGATTGGATTGGATTAGATTGTGAATGCCTAAATCCTCATCAATAGGTGAATGTGATTAATAACTCAAGGTTTTATTAACTCCATCATCACATACCCAAAGTATTGAAGTAATTTATAATTATTATATGAATCGTAATAAATTATTATAGTGTAAATACTAGTGAAAATAGTGAACCAACTAGTGTAGATGAAATAAGGCTTGACTTTGGTGGAAAATTGGTGAAAATGTAGAAAAAAATTTGAATATCTAGTGTATACATCATGAATAATGACATGTATTTTCCATTCCATCTATAAAACTAATGTAAAACTAAGTAATGAGGACCCCATGTGTCACGCACATGCTACCAAACTGATATTTGGTGCCTATAGATTCTGAGACTGACTAATAATAACTATGATTATAATAAAACATGTGTGTTAATCTATAAAAACATACCACACATGATGCCTCTAAACTAAGAAAATATGATTTAAAATTGAGTAATTCTATAAACTAAGGCTTTAAAATTGTTACATACTACTCTAGATGAATTGAGATTTAGAGAAATTCTAAAAATGACTATTTTTAGGCATTTAGACAATGGTGGGAAGGATAGGAGACCAATGTTCTATTTTACAATAGGGTTATCCTATCCAAAATCATTTTTTATGTATTTTATAAGATTGAAACTATGATAATTATGTAATAACCACTAAATTATATTTGTGTGCTGATCCAGGAGGTCTAGTCTCTAAGATAAATCTCTGTGAATGACCCCTATTTTAAGTTGAGTTGCTGAGCATGTGTAATAACTTAATTCAAAATAAAATTTATATGATATATTTTTATGACATACATATTTAAATATATGTAATAGTGATAACATGGAGAAACATAGAATAATCATAAAGATAAACTGAGCATAATAGTAATGTGAGATGCATGTATGAACTCATTCATAGATATAGTGTCTAGATAGATGTTTTTATTTAGGCATGAAAATAAGTGACCAAACTAAGTATGTAAAAATGAATATAAATACTTAGGGATGAATTAATGATATCCATTATGGCATTAGAAGGGTTGGGTGGATGAATTATGTCTATCATGACATCAATATTTGAGAAAAGAAGCAAGCAAGGTGTCATGGCCATGATGCACACAATTAAATAGTACACATAAAACACACAAAGCACACAATAGAAGTCCAAGGGAGCACATTTAATAGACATGTTCAAATTTCACTCCCTTGAATATAAACACACATAAGGACGTGTTCAAATGTCCTCATATATAAAGATGTAAATAATTAGGGCTTAAAGTCACATATAAGGATGTGTTTAGATGTTTGTATAAACATAAAATACATATAAAAGTACATGTTCAAATTTATTCACATGCATAGAAACATATAATGAATTCTTAGATCCACACATAAAAGACACATTCAAATGTCCTCAAGGCAAATAAAGAGTTCATACAAGATACATAGCTAGGAAAAAAACTTAAGAGCATGCATGAAAATATGTGATTTGATCAATAAGAGCTAATTTTTAACATGAATATATTTAGTAATTGAGATAATCAGTATTTTATGAAAATCTTAGTGAGTTAAAAATATCAAAAGATGTAATGTTATGTAAAGAACTAAGTTGTGAATAAGATAAGGTAGCCAAATAATTATAAGAATTATGTATAGGATCCCCCTAGTTATCTAGTTAATGAATGTACATATTGTAGAAAGCTTGTATGTGGCCTAAAATTGAGTGGTGATAGTCTAAGCTCATTATGACAATAGTGGGGTGAAGGACACTAGATTAGGGTACTCATATCCAATAAGATGTTGTAGTCTGATTGTAATTTTTAAATATATAACATTCATATCACCTATAACTGGGTCTTGAAATGGTATTATGTGTAATACGTAGTCAATCATGTACATTGATGAAACATATATGATATAAAAATTTCTAAAATAAGTATTTAATAATTTTGCACCAATGAATTAGCATATAACAAAGTACATATAAGCATGCATGGGTCCTAATTTTTGGTATTTTATGAAATATTTTACTATTTTTAAATTTTTACATATATATATATAATGAATATGTAAAAATTGAAAAATAGATACCAATCGATGAGTCTTATAAGGGAATCACAATCAATAGGTCCTATGTCGAGAAGGGGAATGGTAAACTTTAGTGAAAGGAATGGTCTCTATTATGGTGAATAAATCTATCTCAATGGAGAATTTGAATATGGAATACTTTCTATAATATAACTATAATTGCCACACTGATAGTTTATAGCATATTGTCTCTATGGTGGATTAGAATGAACTATTAGGATTTTTATAACCCATCTTGTAGTATGTGAATCTTGTGTTGGTTCCTTATGTGAGTAACCCTTAGTGTTATATAATATCAATATAGGATGCATATAAGTAGAGAGAGGCTCTATAGAATTTGTAATAAATCTCTATTGAAGAGGCATCTCAGTAATATACCTTCATGTAAAGGTAGATTTTTTTTTTTTGAAATATTTGAGCAAGTTGCACCTTTTTAGGTGGCTCAATTGAAAATTATTGTGTAGTACCAAAATTTATTTATGATATAGGGTACTCATAAGGGATACCTAAAATTATAATGACCTTGATATCATATATATACTTTAAGCATATATTAACTATAGAATGAACTACATGAATCTACAGAAGTTAAAGGTGTTCTAATAAAATATCAAAGAACCATACACTATGTACTACTATGAATTTGGTGGCCACATATGTGGGACCAACTTGTAATGGTAATGTAATATCACCAATGGAGTTATAAATGTGGTAATTTAATCCTCTTATGACCATGGTGATGGTAATTAAATACTAATATGCATATATAAGATGATAGAGAAGTGCGTTTATACACATATTCACAATTGAACCGTTATCAACCATGACACTCTAAATAGGTTGATGATCAATATGAGATTGAAAAATATATAATGTAAATTTGAGTCATCATATACTATTACATGCTCTAAAAATGTGATGAGTGGACTATATGGCATTGAGGTATGGTAGGCACATATGATACCATTCAAAGTATGTTGCTCCTCTACATGAGTATGGTAAGAAGCTAGTGGGGGGTGTGCATTATATGCATAGTGCACACCTAATGTATATTTTGTATAATTATTTATATGATTAGTAAAAGGATCATTGAATATTTTTATTGCCTTAATTTCACTTGGTTTTGACTCATACTTTTTTTTGGTGTGCCAAAATCAATGATATTTACATCTATCAAATATTGAATCTTGTGTCTAAAACTGATACATTGTTTAGTTATATGGGATGATATCCTATGATAATAATTAAAAAAAATTATATTCAAATCCTTTTAGAATAGGTCTATTCACATTAACCTATTTAATGTGATTAATAGATATGACATTGTATTCAAATATCATTTTTAGGACCTTATATGGAGTTTCTATTAGATTAGTAAATTGTCTCCTTGGAGGAGCTAATAAGATAATGCATGAAGGAGGTCTTGAAACTATGTGTATTGTTATATTTTGTTCATTATTATTATAATTTAGCCTCACGTTTATGGTGAGTTAATTTAACTCTTTATGTTTTAATATGAATTAATTGTATACATAAGCTTATTCATTACAAATAACTTAACTTTTATTTCCTTTACTATGTGGTACAAATATGTGAATGAGATAAACTTCTTGAACATGATGGATTCATATAAGGATGGGAGAAAAAATTTCTTATATATTTCTTATAACTCTCTATTTTCCATAAGATTTTCCATTTTGGACAACATGATCTTGTACTTTAAGACATATTCTATGATAGGCTCATTAGATTTATGTTTGAGTTAATCAATCTAAGCATATGAAACATTTTCATTGATATTGATCAAAAATTAGGTTAGAAACATATCAACTAATGGATTGAATACACGTACCAATTTTTAAATCATAAAACCATTTTAATTCATATCCTTGAAACTTTGCTTGAATAACTTAATCAATAGTCTATCCTTGGATACATAGTCCAAACATGTTGCATGAAATTCTCTAAGATATTTCTCAAGGTCACCCTATCCATAATATAGTGTAATATTGGGTGTCATAAAATATATAGGTAAATTATATACTACTATATGTTGTTCCAATGGAGTGCATAATAAAATATGAGAATATAATTTATGATTAGGTTTCAAAACACCTTGTTCCAAATGTAACACCTTAGTTTTTAGAGATTGAATCTCTTTCATAAGGAATTATATATTAGGAGAATAGGAATGTGTGATAATCAATGGTAATGTTCCAAATGATGGAGTAAAAATTGGCATAATAATTTATTAAATCCTATGAGTTTCCCCCATTGTGAAAGGTGGTACAAAAAATGTATCCAATGGGGTATAAATCTGAGAATATTACTACACGCTTGCATTTTTAATAGCTAAAAGAGTTTTAAATATTTTAGTATGATCAAGAGGTTTCTTAAAAACTATTCATCTAAGAATTTATATAACTTTCTCTTTATTTAATTCTATTTATTCTCCATTAATAGGAGGAAGTGCATCTTGGTGTCTGTCTTGAAGACCAATGCTATGTTGACCATATTGTTCATGCTTAGAAGTATCATTGATGTTAGAGAATTTACTGACTAAGTGGTGAGTATTTAACCCTTATTTTATATTAGGTGATATATTAAATAATAATAATATATTATTTATTAACACAAGGTGAAAACCTCATGAAAATAAATAACATTATTATGATTATTTAATAGTTAGCGATAGTTTATTAAAATGACTCTTCGGGATGGTTGGACCTTTTATTCACAATGGTCACCTCTCTTCAAAATTAATTATAAATAGTTTTTTCCCTTTTGGTTATTTAGCATTCAAATTCATGGGAATTTACTCAAGAGTTTTGTGAAGGATATTTTGGAGAGGATAAGTGAGAAGAGAAGTTATATTGGGGTACTTTATTTCTTGACAATGAAAATAACTTTTGGTACGTTTTTACCTCATAGAGGTTTTCCCATGGTAATTCATGTCTCTATGTGTTTAATTGATTTGGGTTCATTTTTAAGGTCTAACCAATATAGCTGACATAATGGAAGATGATGGGTAGCCTAAAATGAAATAAGATGAGGCTAGACATGAGGACAAATGAAAGGAAGTATGGAAGTCTCATATTTGAAGGTTATTTACTTAGCAAGGAAAAATGCAGAGTGGTCCTACTAAATTGAATACAAGCCTAGATTTTTCATCTAAGGCTTCAAGCTAACTAAGGATAAGATTCAAACTATGGGCAAAATGATATACCTAAAGTTTAATCTCATAATCTATATCATTCTAAAGTTCACACACTAGAATGGAAGTAGGCACTCTAGGAAATGGATTACCACCATTTATGTATGCTCTAATTTTTGGTGTTGTGGCATTGATGTTTTCATATATGCCAAGGTCAAGATGAATGTCATTAATGTCAAGGTTAAAATTGATGTCATGCATGGTGAAGTAGTATGTGACAATAAATTCTTATGATAAGAGATAATTTGAAGGCAACCTATTACATCTATGTTGAGAGAGAATTTTAAGGCAACATAGTAATTATTATAAGCTTGATGACATGTCAATGTCAAGATTAAGATTCAAGGTAAGCATACTTTTGATCACTAATTTTAAGGAGAATTATCATATCATAAGCATATGTATGAAGATAGTGGTCTGGTAAGATAGATACACAAAATTATGAGTATATTTTTAAGGATTTCTAAGCATGCATATGAAGTGTTGAAAAAATCAATAAATTTTTAAGGTAAACCTTTAGGGTTAAGGTCTTAAGCCTAAGCATGCAACCAAACTAGACCTAGACTTTGTTTGACCTAATGAGGAAACTTGAGGTGTTACCAAGATCTATGAAGGATGAAAATCAGTGGTATAGCATGTGAGAATATGTTTGAAAATATATAAACATGTGCATAAGGTATAAAATCTTTCAAAAGAGGTTTCTAGGTTATCTCTTAGCCTAGCCTTTGCATGAAGAGACCTAGTGAGAAGGCATAGACTTGGTAGCATAATGAGGTGAGGAGTCTAAGGATTATGAGAAGATTATTAATAGTGTGTGAGAATGGTATGAGTTTTTATGACATGATTATGATGTGTTGAGATCATTTCAAGAGGTTTCAATATGTGTTCAAGGTCTAAGTATAACTTATACTTTTAGGCCTAATAAGCAAAGAGACCTAGTGTGGCCTGATCAGGGGTCAAGTTTAGTTTTCAAGGTGATAAATCTCATAAGATAATTTTAAAATGTGTGAAATTTTGTTTCAAGTGTGTTTAAAGGTCAAATTCTAAAGGAGAAGGCATGGAAATTGGTGTTGAATTTTTTTGTGCACACAGAATGAGGTGTTGCAAACTTGAGAAGGATTTTCTTATGCTCGTTGGCATGTTAAACCTTTACACGCTATATTAATAATTTCATGTAAGTTGGTTAATGGTCCTATCTCAAATTTCATAGCATTGGTTTTGGATCTAAGGGGAAATCCTTTATGAATGATTGCTAAGAGTATAAATTGGTTTTTAGTGCCTTAAAACCTTAAGTTGAACCCAATGTTAGAGTTTTGATTCAAAATAGATTAAAATGAATTTGATGACCTATTTTTATGACTAGATCATGTAGAAGACTCTCCTAAGTAACTCCAAGTGGAATTGGTCTATTAGAAGAGGGAGTGAGAGCTACAGGAAACTCCTTATTTTTTGGATTTTTGATGTAGTAGGTAGGGTTGACCATGTCAAAGTATGAAAATGATATGAGGATGATGTGTGAGACTTTTATCTTATGTTCATGTAAATTTATAAGTAGGTTACATACTTAAAATATTCTAAACCGATCATGTAATTTGACCTATCACTAAAAAGGCCTAGTGAGGAAGACAATAAGAAAACCAGGTAGAAGTGATAATCAGATTACAGATGGGTTATCAATGATTAGGGATGGATATAAATGCATGGGGTTATTATTCAAGACCTGTAACACATATCCTTAATGGATAATAGTTTATAATAATCTTTTGTATGGTAGAAATTTGATCTCAAAATGACTTATCTAACATAATGAGGTCTGCGTATAATGTGTAGACATCTAAAGTTGGCCACCAATAGATCTATACCTAACTTTAGAGAAATTTCTACCAACCTCTAAAAATCTAGCCTAATAATTTCTTTAAATCTCAAATTTGACTTCATAACCATGGAAATAAATCAAGTTGGCCCATAAATCAATTAAATTGGGTAAATACACATTGAACAAAATCAAAATCTTACACAAATGTTCAAATCCCTAACAAAGGTTAATTATCTTGAAAATATTAATCCTAAGCCTAATTTAATTCATCCATGAGTAAATAAATAAATTATCAAAAATAAAAATTCAATAAATATCCTAAAGAGCATTTTAAAAGCTAATCATTACCTTTTTTGAGTTGTCCAAATGCAAAATATATCAAAGCACACGTATTCATGCTAATCATGAGATTTTGGACACTTTTTGACCCTACTAGGGTTTACTAATCCAACCAAGGTTAAGATTTAACCCATTCCAAGTCATTTCAAAGCCTATAAAATCAAGACTAGAGATCTTCATTTGAAGAGCTTGGAACATAGTAGAGTTATACTGTTAGATTTGATTTCAAGAAGAAAATGCATGTTATTATAATGCAAAAATCAAGCCAACCATGGTGCTAAGAGGAGATGGAGATAGCTGACCCCCATTGATGAAGACCTATTGAGCATAATCTGAGAAAGCCAAAAAGCACATCATCTTGGAGAAATCAAGAAAGGTAAGGAAAGACGTCATTTATTTACATTTTAGTTGTGTCTTCATTTGGTTTTATTCAGTATGTTCCCCATTATGATCTAGGCCTAGAGATGTTATATTGTTTAGTGTGTTTATTTAATTATTATTTTTGGAACTAAAACCATACTAACCTCCTCTCTTGAGTCAAATTCCTTGATCACAGATGGCATGCCCGATGGGACCCAATGCTACCCACATAGCAAGGAGATCATTATACATCTTTTAAATCTTAATTTGGAGCTTGAAGCTCTCTAAAATTGATTTTCTAACCTTTTTTAGTCATATTTCATTTTTTAAAATTCTCAAGTTTACATAGTGATCACTAATGGCTAGGTTCAACCATCAATGGATAGCTCCTAGCTGCTAAAATTTTTTCCCAACCACCATCAAATATGTGTAACTATTATGATCAAGTTACAGGGGAGAAACAGACCTAAATATTGCATTTTGATTCTTTTAGTCATTTCATTCATTGATTTATTAGTTTCAAGATCATATAAATCCATCAAATAAACTTTTCCTTACCGGTTTTTGTCAAATTTGAACTAACCAAGCCTAACCTAACATGTTTCATATTTTATGGGTTTGCCTTCAGGTCCACAAGTATTTATGAATGGTCTTTATCGACCAGTGCTTATTATGTTCAACTACCAATTATTATCTATTAATCAATCAGTGATGGTTGTCTTGACACCACCGATGGTTACCTATGATTGCCAATAATCACTATACATAATTAAATCCAAATCTAAGAGCAAAAATATAAACCTCAATTAATCAACCAAGAAAGTGATTCTAAGTAAGGGGTTATAATCTAATATTTTTAGGTTGAAGGATTAGTTTAAAGATAAATTACATGTTTTTGACTAATCCCACATTTAAATTTGGGTTTTAAATAGAGCTTAGTCTAATCATGCAATTTGAATTTGTGTCTAAAATGAACATGTTTAATTTCACACATTTGAATGTTGGTACTTAAAAAGAATATAAGATTAGTTAAGTCTTATAAACATTTTGTTTTAGTTTTTAAAAATAATCCTAAGTTTTGAACATTTCCAATTGGTGCTTTAAAATAGACTTAAGACAAATCTTGACCACTTGGACTTTGGACTTAAAATAAACCTAGATGTTTTTAATTAATTTGGTTTTATGTAATCTTTTTAATTTTTGTACTTAAGCTAAGGGGCCTAATAACAAACAAATGATCACATTCAAATTTGGTGCTTAAAATCAAACATCACTTGTAAATTATTTTCAAATTGTTTGTTGTTTATTATTTTTATAAAAAGGATAATGCATGTATGATCTCCCCCATCCCCTATAGGGAACTCATGGAATGAAAAGTGTCTTTCCATTACATTTTAGTGCCTAGTCCAAGGCATAGAAACAATATTGCCTATTCTCTCCCCAAAACTTGCATAATATAAGGTGATCTAAAAGAAACCCTAAAGTCTTTCTACTTATCTTTTATTTTCATTCTTTTTGGCTTGTGAAGGGTTTGTCATTACCTCTCATGAGTTCTATAGGGAAGCATTGACCTAGGTATTCATCTCCTAATAGTGTTTTAACCCCTTTCCATGGGGGGGTATATAAATTAGGATCACCCCACTAGGATGGCAGTTTGAGAAGTTAAACCATCTCCATTAGTGGTAGGTTAAGCTTGGGACACATGATCGATATGGACATCACACTACACTAAGAAAGTGATGGATGTAGTGTTGTGAAAATGATAATAACTTTTCAAAATAAGTCGATCGATGTGGACCCAATTGATATGATACTTATCTTGTGTGCATACATGAAAGTGTGTATAAATGGGATCCATCTAGATGGTCAAAAACTTTTAGGTTTTATTCAAACTCACTTTTCCACACCTTGATAGGGTTTAGGATGATATTCTTAGTTGTATTTTGTATTTTTATTACTTGGTATGTTAGAACTAAAACTTGTTATTCAAGCCATGTCATGAATAAGTCTTGTGTCCAACATCACTCTATTGTTTGAGGAGGTGTTATGCCATCTATTTGACACCTTGATTTAACTTAGCAAACATTTTTATCAAAATGTTGAGTTTAGCACTTGATTGAGATGGGTAATGTTATGTTACCCAAATGATTTAAAATCTTTTGTTTTTTAAGTATTTGAAACATTAACCATTGTCACATCCTATAGGAGTGATAACACCATTATGCTACCCAAAATATTTCAAAAGACTTGTCTTGTCTTCTATCCAAATTATCATTATTTAAACCAATCATTTGAGCCTTGCTGGATCTTTGTTTAACATAGTCACATTATTCAAATTCACCTATATTTTGGTCATCAAAATCCTATTTTACCTTATTTGAGTCTTTGATTAGCTTTTATAAGTTTGGATTCAAACATTGATTGATTTTTGTTTAGGCCTCGACACGTAAGGGTTGATACACATATCTTTCTCTTTTGGGATGTATAACTTAGGTTAATCCACTACTCAAATTTGAAAACTTTATTGTTTGTGCCTTTGTTTGATAGAATTAGTTCATCTTCAAAGTGCCTTTTGTTTAATTTTTTCACTAATTAGATCATGTTTATGTCTAGAATCAAGTACATGGTCTTTGCCAAATTATTCTAAGTTTGTTAGATTAATCATCATCATCATCCTTTGTTTCAAGCCTAGCTTTTGATATCATTTGGCCAAAAGTCCTAGCATAGTGTATTTAAGCCTAGCTTTTGACTCTATGTTTGGACAAAATAACTAGCAACATTTCCCTTTCCTAGTTTAAACCTATTTGGAACATGTTTGTACATTAGAGTTGTCATCTTGTTTTTAGGTCACTTTACTTGACCTTGTTTGTGTAAAACATTTAACTTTAGACATTTGATGTTATATTATTTTTAACAAATATTTACATCAAAATTTTTGGAGATACAGCTCCACCCTCAACTAAGCTAGATCATGTTTGAACCCTTTGCCTTTTAAAACATGGTTTTTTAAAAGTTTACAGAACTCTATCCATCTTTTTGTGAAAAATTTGTCATTTGATTTGGCCAAGGCTCACTATACATGTATTGAAACTATGTAAAATATAGGATATGGAAATATTAGCACACAAGAGGACTTTGTTTAAGATGTTTCAATGAAATTATAATTATTATTCGAAAGAGGGAAAAGAAGAAACTAAGTACAAGTATGGTTGAAAAAATTATTTGATTATGCACAAATTGAATTAGAAGATTGTGAAGATATATTCTTTAGCTTGGGAGGATGACCTAAAAATAAAAAATCACTAAAGCAAATTTGTTTGTTAGGTAGATAGTTGAGTAGATTACCTAGTGATAGCTAGATCATATAAGAAATAGATTCTTTAAGGGCTATCAATCCACATGTTTTAAATAATTAAGCTTATAAAATAGAATATTAAGTGCTTGCCTTAATAATAAAAAGGTATTACAATTGAACACAAGAATGATTTTTAAGAAATAGACTAGAAATAATTAAAATAATGATTACTTAATTGATACTAGTGCTAGATGGTTGGGGTATGCTTAAAAAAATCATAAAGGGGTTTGTGAAAATATAGAGACATAGAAGATTAGGTTTGGTTGGGGCCAAGTAGGTGAAAACATGTTGCTAGATTTTACTACCATAGTGACCATCTATGGTTAGGTTTATCATTGGTGGTTAAGGTAAATGTCAGTGGTCAAGGTGACCACCAATAGTTAGACAAACCATCGATGGTTGAGTCAATCATCGATGGTTACTATGTATATATTTAGGTTGATAATAGGATGATTGATGAGATCTCCAAGTGAGATTCTAGGATTTATGTCAATGGTCAAGGTCACCATCAATAGTTAGACAAACCATCAATGGTTGAGTCAACCATTGATGGTTATTATGTATAAATCTGGGTTGATAACAGGCTAATTGATGAGATCTCTAAGTGACATTATAGGATTTAGGTAGGTAACGGGTTAGATGCAAAAATAAAATAAAGTAATTAAATATTGAGAATCAAATACTTATCTTGTAGTAGGTGGATTGGGTGGATGATTGAGGTGGTTGACTCATTCGTGGAGCTTGGCATGATTCTGATAGTGTGACTATACTTGGCACTTTGGTAGAGTTATGGTAACAAGTTGGATCTTTGATGTAGTAGATGGTTCACTGGATTACTAACGATGATGGACCTATAAAAAAATAATTATGGATGTACAAGCTCTTGATAATAATTTTAGATATATTTTACCTCTTTACTCCTCTCTTCTTATAAGCAAGGAAAGAAAGTTGTAACAAGACATGAAATGGGCTTCCTAATTATAACTCACTCATGTAATGGCTCACAAATGGATGAGGAAAATTTATTTTTAGAAAATCAAAGTGGGTGATTTTTCATGTTCTTAGTGAAGGAGGTACACCCTAACCATCAATGGTCAAGGTAACTATTGGTAGTCAACCTGACCATCGGTGGTCAAGGGTGAAGGGTCAAAATAGGTAAAAGCTAGGTTTGAGCTAGTTTAATCAAACTAAATATGGTTTAGGTTTGGATAGGGGTTAGAGGGTCAAATTAGTCTTAAGAGGGTCCCAAAGTTTTCTAGGGTAATTATGACATTCATAATCATAGTGTGTAATTTTTTGGTGTCTAAATTTTCCCCCTTTTTGTTATGTAGCCTAAAATAAACCAGTTTTAAAATAAAAACTGATGGTTAGTCAAATGTTTGGTTACCCCAAGCATGGGAGGAGGTTTTCCCCCTCAAACTAGGAGGAAATGAGGTAAAACATAATTAGGTGTGGATTTGATAAGGTGGGTGAAGGTGATGACAAAGGCAAACATCATGAAGGTAGGTGATGGATTGGGCACTAAAGCACAAACAAGCATGTAAAGTGTGATAAAAGGGTGTAATATCCAAGATTGCACATAAATGAGGTTATCATAGTTGATAAAAATAAAGGTTGGTGTTACAAATATAAGTGACCAGTGTACTACATGACTACATTTAGGCAAAGTAGCTGGGTATAATTATTAGTCTCCTAAACACGTGTTTCTATGGGTATCTAAGGTAGGAAGTGCTCCCATGGAAAACAAAAATAGGTCAAGTTTCATGGGTATTTGAGGTAATAAGTGATCCAAAAAAGACACAATTGGTTTAGGTAAGCATGAGGTGGTGTGAGTTTAAAAAAGGGTCAACATGGCAATGTTGTCACTACGATCAAAGGACTAGGCAAAAAATGTCACAAAATTCATGCTAGTTGGGCCAAAATGGACCAATGGTGAGATGATGAGATGTTTGGGGTGGGTGGATAAGGTAATCTCCATGGGTGGGTAAAAAAAAGGGTCATTGTCACTAAGGAGGTATCTACTAAGGGTAATACAATAGGGTGAGTATCTTGACCATTGAAGGTCAAGGTGTTTAAGGGAGACTATCAATGATCACCCTGACCCTCAATGGTTAGGGTACAAACCCTAAAATCTAAATGGTCAAAATTAAATTTGGAATTAATTTTTACCCATTTTCACTTTGGTGATTTGTTGACTTTGAGTTTTGGGTTTTTGGCACTTAGTGGTGAAAGTGCTTGCTGAGGTGGGAGATTACTAGCTGAGGTAGAGAGTTGACCTAGTGGACTAATGAGGATGTAGGGAACATGCAAGTGTGGATGAGAATAGATAGGTATTTGATTAACTCCTAGATGAAGGTCATAAAATGAGGTAGAGGTTGTCTTAAAAATGATAGATAGGTGTGATTTCATGCATTTGCATTAGGTTGGGAGGTCAGGGTAGGTTGGAATGGGTGGGTTTGAACTAGTACCCTAAGTAGGAATTTTAGGGAATGTGGGTAAATTTAAAAATTGGTTGGGGGGTAGGTTAGTTGGGTTATGTAAGGGTTAGGTGAGAATATTAGGGTGTTTATTTTACTATTTGGCTAGGTTTGAGGGTAATTTAGGGTTTAGGTGTTCTGGCTTCGAAACACCCATAGTGACTATCAATGGTTGACATCCTTAGAAAAAAATGATGTCTAACTATCGATGGTCACCATGACAATTAGTGATCTATGAAGATATAAAATGTAATGATTACTATATAAATCATTGTTAGTTTTTACTATTGACACTATTTGGTGTGATCGTCACCAATTCTTGAAATCACACCAAAAATAGACATGTTTTAAAATAAAAATATTTGATAAAAAAGTGTTTCAAACTCAAATTTATTACTACCTTGTAAGAATAAAGTTAGATATGCAATAAATAGATTGTTAGGTAGCAAAAAAAATCAAGAAAGAATTGATTTTTACTACATTTCTATTTCTTTGTGTTTTGACATAGAGATCATTAGTAATTTATACAGTGACCATTGATGATTTCAAAAATCAATAATAATTTATTTCATTCATCATTGATTCTTGTAAGTCAACGAAGATCTCAAATTTCTTCACTTTTCTAGTAATTATATCAAAAACTTAGCATAAAAATGATTAGAAAAACTTTCTAAGAAGTAACTAGAAGAGTTTTGTAGGGTGTGATTTCCACTGAGCATGCCATTATGTGATCAATATGAATCCAAAATGGGAGTTATTATTATGTTAGTATGATTAAAACCAAATAAAAACATGTTAATAAATCTAACACCTCAAACCTAGACACTCAAGGTGCTAGAGAACAATACAAGTAACTATCTATGGAAGACAAAAGTAACTATCTATGGAAGACAAAATAAGCATTATTTACCTTCCTTGAGATCAAAATTTGTATGTTATCCATGGAAGAATATGTTCATTTATGTGCTCAAAGAGCCTTTGACAATGGTTATCCTTGCATAATATCTCATTGTCACCTTGAAAATTGGGTTTGGATTTATCTTTGATGTTTTTCTCTCTCAAAAAATGAACATTATATTACATAAAGAGGCTCCTTAAAGATATTTTTCTATGATAACATTATACCAAAAGATATTGTTGAAGAATGAGTGAATCCTTATATTTATAGTATTTAAAACTAATCCTAATTAAATTGTGATTAGGTGTAGTTTAACCATGGTTAGTTTTGGGAGGGAACAAGCCATTACTAATTTCAATTAATGAGCATAGCTCACAAATATACATATTTATTCTATATTTTTTGAATGCTTGACAACTCACAAAAGATGATTTCATGATGATGACATCATTGTAAATATTTGTGTGATATCATGATGATATCATTAATCTATATTTATGAATTTAAAAAAATATAAATTCAATAATTAATTAGCCATGAGCTTTCCACGTATGCATTTAATTAGGTTTAACCAATTAAGTAATCCAAATCAAGTTAATTTTAATTTCTGAATTTTGACAAATTGTCCCTCACACATGGTTGAAAAAGTCAATTTCCTAAGTTATAATTTGATTGGAGATGGATTAAAGGAATATGATGATTGTGTACAATACATTACCATAGTTAGGGATACATTGACATAGTTTAGAAGATGCATGTGATGTGCACTAATGAATCAAAGAATTCTAATAGTTTTCAAGCTTAACTTGCTTTATTTTCAATAAGTCACTCCAATGTCCATTTAAACATATAAGTGACCAAAAATGAGTGTCTACTATAAGTAATACTACTCCTAGACCTCCTAATATGAAACTTAATGCTAGAAGAGTCAAAATAATATCATATATTTGTTCAGGTTGATTCATTATGTGACTATAAGTTTAAATATTATTGCATCCCATTCACTTAAAAAAAGTGATCTCATTTTTTTATTTATTATATTGGAAATTATAATATTTTTAATTTGAATGTTTCATTCAATTTGCGCACTAATTTATAAATCTATTGGTCAATAATATATCCACTAATTTCAACTTGACTTCTCATATTGTCTATTGTTTGTTTTTAAAATTATAATTATGTATGTTTACTATTTTCAGCCACTAGGTCAAATATGAAAGTATTGTTTTACATTGTTGAATAGTAGATACTCCTAGTGAAAATATTTTACCTTCTATTTAATTCACCTTAACTAAAAATAGGGTAAGATATAATAGTGAAACCCTTCATTCTTTTAAGTTTTGTACCTTCCACCTAGAGTTTCAAGCCTATTTTTTTATTTTCATATAAATGTATTAATCTACATGTTTTAACTAGATCCTAGTTGGAGTTCCACCATTTTTTTATTTTAGATTTTATCCACCTTTTAGAAAGTGGTGCTTACACCTTACACTTTGAGAACTTATATATTTATAGGTTGCCTAGGGTTTGGATTCTACCTATTTTTTGATTTATAATTTAGGGTTTCATACAAAACTCCTTCATTGCTTGCATCTTGATTTAAGGCTCTTAATTGCTAGAAACATTATGATTATGAAAAATATTGGTTTATTTTTTCTAATGTTTATATAAGGCTTTTGTTTCTTTTCTTACATCATGGGTAGCTTACCTTTATATGTATATTTTTTATCAAGTAAAGGTACTTTGATTTTACATATGCTTGATTTCATGGTTGTTAAGCAAATTTTTATCATTGATCACATGATTATTTCCTAGCATCTATGATTATACATTAGTTTATGGACTGAGACATAATAGAGTTGTTTTTTATTCTTTATATAATGATGTCCTATCCCTTAATATCCTTGATTATACTTATGCTAGTAATGTTTCTTTTATTATTGAATGTATGATGGATCATTATGATAATTTAATGTTTTAACTTCCCAAAAAGTTATGACACGCAATAACATTATTCCTCATCTTGGTTCTCAAGTTGGGGTAAACCAAAATACCTCAAATATTACCCTCTTCCTTATATTATTTTAATCAATAAGCCATATGATCTAGTGGACCAACTATAAAATATACAAGATAAGATATATATTTTGAAATTTATTAAACAATCAAATTTTTTCAAAGACATATTATGGGATGCTTTGTGTGATCCTAATTTTCCAACCAACATTAAACCTAAATACTTATCTTCTCTTATGAGTACTTTAAAACATAGTGGTCACCTCATCTCCTTTGATTTCCATGATCTACCATCTGGAGCTAGTATTGATCAAAATATTTCCTTCTACACTCAAATCTAAAACATCACATGGGAATAAAGAGGGTCCTCCTATATAGTTTTTAAATATTGAAAATATGGATTGAGGGATTCCTTGATGAAATATTAATTGACCATAAATTTCTCTCACCATTAGATATGGTCATGAAGGGATTTAAAAATCAATCATAAAGTTCCTTGGGACCAATTGTATTGAACATATTTTTTAGGCCTAAAATTCTAGATACAAATTTTTAAGTAATTGTAAATACTAAAATATAATTGTATATAACATCTCAATATTTTACACTTGACAAATAATAATCAAGGCTCTACGCATAAATCCTAAACCTTTTGATTGCCAAAAGGCTCACATTTGTTATCATTGTGTCTAACTACTTATCTTATAGTCCTAAATCCCCTATACACTATATAAATCTTAAAATATGATCTATATCCTTCACTATCATTTACATACCTTCAACATTTTTATATCCTACCAAACACTTATGTCTAAATAGGGACACTAGTGTCGACACTAGTGCCTAATTTTTTTACCAATCATCTATACCTTAAAATTCATCCAAACTAAAAATATTTCAAAACATATGGGCCAACCTATTTATCTTATCTTACCCTTTCATGAGATATTTTCAAAATGTTGGGTATAAATACAAAATAAAGACCATTCATCATTATCAATCACACATGTATTAATTACCAATCAAACACCTATTCAAGTTCATTCAATGAATCACATATCCAAGTTTTACTTCCCTATTCTTATCTATTTCTATATTGGTCATAAGAATAATAATATTATATGTCTGAAGTATTCAAAGAATATCCCATGAACGTTATTTGTCAAGTTACAATATAGATCATTTCATGCCTTTGATTAAATTATATTTCACCCTTATACACACACAAGGCCACACTTAGGGGATAAATACATATGTTTGAGGCCCTCCTTAGATTATTGGATATATAATTAATGCCCATTGACAAAAGATTCCTTAAGGTCAACTCAAATTTGTGAACCCACTAACCTTTTTTTGTAAGGTGACCTAACCAAGGGTGAATAACTAGGGCTTGAGCTATACACAATCATAAAGAGACTATGCATACAATCTATATACATTAACAAAAAGGTGACAAAACCCTAATAGGCATAGATGATCATTTCATAATACAATGAATATTTCATACATGACATAACCATCAAGACTTAGATAGAAGCATTGATGCAAGTGTCCACAAGTCACCACAAGTGTTTAGGCCTCCATAAATAATAGTTTTAGAATTTGAGAATTGAATCTTGAGCATCAACCTACTTACTTCCACCTTTACATAACTTAGATCCACCTACACATCTATAAATAAGCTAATTATTATCCCTTCCTTGTGTTTCAATTATCAAATTATGAATTAGTAATATACTTTCCATATTTATAAATTTTACATATTTAGTATATTGTGTTATCTGAATAACGTTAATTAGCTTACTCTAGAATAATTTTATTCATCTATTTTATTACGCTATTCTACCCCACATGACCTCTGAGTCTTCTCATGTAACTCCTTGTTTGGTCTAAGGTTTTTAGCCTGCTAGGGTTTTTTATTGTAGTAATTTATAGATCTAATTTTTCATTAATTTTGATCTATTTATTTATATTTATAAAATATGGAAATTTTAAATAAGCCTTAATCAACCATATAATTATAAATCAATAATTAATCAATGCATTATTACATGTTACATAAGAAGAAATCAATAACCATGTTAAGGCTAGTGTATCCACATCCAATAATGTTGAACCCTTATATCTAAAAACTCTTGATACATCTTCTATGAGAAAAATTAATACTTCAACGTAATTACTAGTTTCAATCCCTACATCAACACAAGTGGTGTTTTCATCCCCTTTGGTGGCTTTTCAAATCTCAAATCTAAATCCTAATGGGTCTATTGTGCAAAATGTTCTCCATGTTATTCAAGATTTGGAAGCTAATGTTACCAAAATTAAACAAAATTATTTAAAATCCACTCATGTTATTAATTCATAAGATATATTACATAATCCTCTAGCATTTGAGATATATTTTCACCCTTTTCCAATTGATTTTGTTTCACCCAATTTCTTATTTTATAATGGTAAGGGTGATCATGAATAACATCTTTGATATTTTTATGCAGTATGCCTTAATTATGCTTAAAATGATAAAATATTGACCAAATTACTTCCAAGGATCCTAAAGTAATATACTTTAAAATAGTGTTATAATTTAAAAATCTAATCAGTGAAAGCATTCAAACCTCTAGTGGATCCATTTCTAGCACATTTCTCTATCAGCATCACTAAAAAGATGTCATATGCATAAATTTATAAAATAAAACAAGGAACTAATGAACCTATTAACAAATATGTTTTAATGTATAAAATAATATTGGCCAAAATGATAAATCTGATGGTAGATAAATAACTTCAAGACATCTTTAAACAATTTTTTCTTGCACCATTCCATGAGTCTATTATTTTCAAAAAAATTAAATATTTTGATGAATTATGACATATTGTATAAGATTATGAAATTAATATTATTTTATTAAAAAATATTATGTATAAAACACACCAACTACATCTACTACCAAGTTTCATATCGAACTAAGCTATAAGGTTAAACCTACATAACCTACAAAAAAGTAACCAAAATGGTTAATATATTGTCATAGTATCCTTATCAACTCATCTTATTAAATTCACCTAAGAGAAAATTTACATGATTACCTGAGTTTCCATCATTATTACTTAAGAAACTTGTGGAATTTCATCTCATATCTCTCTCCCCCTAGAGGTTGATATGAGTTGACCTCTACCAAAAGAATATGACTCTAAATCATATTATGACTATCACTAAGGCATAAAAATTTATAAAAATATATGTTATACCTTGAAATACAATATATAAGACCTTATTTATAATCAACATATTACCTTTGATGATCCTCCTAAGGATTTAGGATCACAACCTGGTGACCATCAAAACTAGAAGATATTTAACAATCCATTACAAGATGATTCTAAGAAAGATCCAGAAGTGCAAATGACATATAATGCACATTGTCATCCATTATATTATGGACACCCATTAGATGGGATTATTGGGAAATTTACATGAACTATACCTCATTTTATTTAGATATCTTCTATTACATTTGATGAGAATGAAATTGTGGATGATGATTCAAATCATCATTCATTATTTGTTAGAGCATACCTTGATTAGTAGCCTTTACATAGTGTTATGGTTGATATTTGTGCTAGTGATAATGTATCTACCATGAAATTACTTACAAAATTTTTATATACATATTATGATTTATAACCTTTGACCAAAATGGTTAGAGCATTTGATGGGATATCACAAGAAGTTATTGGTGAGATTGATTTACCTTTACAAGTTGGTCAAGTAATGTGGTAACTAAATTTTCTATTATACCATACATGTGAGTATTTGATATGTTATTTATATTACCATGGATACATAAGCTTCATTTATTACCTTCCATAATGCATGGGTTTATTAAATACATCCATTCCAATAGGGTAATTAAAAAATTTAGAATTCCATATGAACATCCACTTGAACAAGAGAAGTTTATTCCTAGACAACTAATTATAAAACCTCCTAAGGTTAATCATTAATTAAAGGGTAAAAAAAAGGTAACCCCATTTCCTATGAGGATGATAATTGAGATACTATTGTACCAAAGATACACATTGGACTCCCTAGAATCCTCGTCTACACCTATGGTCCACCTAGTTAATAAGAGTAAATAAACATGTTCCAATTACATCTACACTAAAGAAACCATAGATCATTAAGAATGGGTTAAAAATATATATTAATTCTATTACTTATTTATATCCATATACTCCTATGAGACATATGAAGAGTGACACAAAATCTATAGTTCTAAATATAACACTTATGCATGCCCCTTGGCAATATCCCTAGTTTGATGTACCATATTTTGAGTTTGGAACTTCCTATGAGAATACATTATATGGGATCATAAGTTAGATGTTTTTACTTTAAAATATCCCATAAAAAAATTTAAAAAAAATAAATAGTCTATATAAAATACAAAAACATTCAAATAAATAGAAAATATAAAAAATTATTTAGCATACACATTTACTAGCTCCTTGGAATCTATGTTGTTTACTTTATGTTAGTAGATGGCATATAATTTATTTTATATCACATATATTTGTAATTTATACTTTAGTGTACTACAATCATACACCAAATCCATGATACTTTCACATACAAGTATTGGACTTTTCTTTTTCCCACATGGCATATTACGTTGGGGGCGTTTACCTCTTTGATCATGATTGACATAAGTTATATTATTTTATGATCACTTTTACATTATAATTTTGAGATCATATAATAATTTTTAAATATGCCTATACACATATTTACATCTTACACCATGTACTTGATATACTATGTTACATGACATTTTTGTAAAACACATATATGCATGGACTAGTATGATATGCTTATGTTGGTTGCTTATAATTCATTTATTCACATTGTCACTTCCTTGAGTGTAATTCTTATTTATTATTGTCTTGTTATTTATTTATGTTTGGGAATTTTATAATGTCATCCATTTGAGTGTGTGATATTTGAACATGTCCCTTATTTTTAGTCTCTTTAGACCCCTTTTTGTTTGACATTGAGTGCTCTTATGTGTGTGCTTGTTTGTCTGTTAAGCTAGTATTATTACTTTATAAAAGTTTTCATGATCTATATCATGGATATTATACATACTATGATCTTCATTAATATATCTAATTATATATATTATTCATATATGTTACATGAATTATACATAGATAATATAGTTATAGTATCATTTTAAGGTAATATGACTACCATATTACATTACTATCACATCAAAATGGGGAAATAGTAGTGGGGAAATGTCATAGAAACATGAATCCACACATAAATTTAACATAATTTTATATATTTTACATTATTTAGATATACATTTAGGATAGAATCTTGTAAATTTAGCACTGATTTTACATATTTGGGATAGTTTTTTAGATTTGTGATAGATATTAGACATATTTATAAAATAAAGGTTATATTTTGATATATGCTTCATTTTGAGACACATTAGAGGTGCATATGCTATGAAAGTGTATAAAAAATACAAATACATATTCAAAACACTACCAAGAAGCATCATTTTTACCAAAAACATAATTTTAAGCCTTTCTTATCTGTAGTAGTTAGCTCCTTTGAGTAGTGTGAGTGAAATTAAGAAACTTAGATGGCCTTATCACTCCTCCCATTTTTTTAGGTTAAGTTGGTTATACCACTTAAATTAGATGTATTTTACTTTCATTTGAGTTGTGTGATTGAGATCCAATGATCAAACACAAACTAGAGTTATGATGTGCTTGGATATCCTTGATGGTATGAAATACATCTTTAGGGTCCTTTAGATCATCTTTGTTGGCTTGACTAAGTCACATACTTCTTCTTTGTGTACACATACTCCTCTAACTATGCACCTAGGTATGTCTAAAAATGGATATTAGACATGGATAACTCTATAGGTGGTCATTATGGAATTATTTGATACCTCTAGATCCCTTTCCATCCTTGAAAACATGTAGAATTTGAAAATCTCTTCTAATTTCTTTCATATATTCTTGAAAAAAATCTATTCAGGACTGATTTGTATAGCATATACCCTACACATGCTAACTAGTAGACCATTTGGTTACCCATGTGACTTTGGGAGACCATTAAGATTATTTCAAGGCCCAACTATTTCATTTGGAAGCATTTAAGAGAGAAATTCCTTCATCAAGCCCTTATCAAGGTTTAGAGAGGGTTTTAGTGACCTACCATCTTAATGATGGTTCATAGAGTATAGAACTCAAACCTAAAACATATTTCCATGGATGTTTATCCCATTGACCCTTTAAAAACTCTTGAATATATCCTATTCCCATGCATATCATATGGTGAGTACTGAGTGAAAGTTGATAACCTTTAAACCCTTTGCTAAGTATTCTATATGGGTTATAGTGTTAAGGATTATTCATAGATATGGGCTCCTTATTGTAACTATTTACTCCATGTATATTAAGTTCATAGGGGTACCCAACTCCCCCTAAGAGCATTGGGCTTGAGTCATCTTTACATGTGAGATATGAGCATTGGAGTTGGTATCTTAGCATGACAGACTAGGGTAGCAAAGCTCAAGAGGGGTAATAAGAAAAAATTAACCATTTCCTTGTATTCCTATATCCCAAACACTTTATTTAAGTCCTATATTAACATCATACACTTTATCATGATTTTTATTTTGCTTGGTGTTTGGATATGTCACTAAGATAGAGATGGGGTCTTGAGGGTTCAAGGAGGGCTTTAGGCCTTACAAGCTTAGACTAATTTATAAGACCTTAAGTCACTTATAGGTAGTAATTTATGTCTTTAATGTCACCATAAAATCTATTTCCATCTAATCCCACCTTTTACACTTGTCCTTAGCTACCCTAACCACCATCTTAGTCTTTATCTCTCTTAGGTTTGCCCTAAGTATTGACCAACCTAAGTGTTTGAGTCAGTTATATTAGAGGCTTAGGTAGGACCTATGTCTTTTCCTCTTAATTATGGTTAGAATTTGGGGGGATCAGTAACATGTTCTCATATATAACCATAGCCTTTGGGACTTGGCTTCCCCCATCTCTATTATCAAAACTTACTTACATAATCATACCCATAGGCCTGTGTGTTATGGGTGTTCAACCCAAACTAGGTAGTTCTTAAAGATTTATCATACCTTTATGGACATTGAGGAGGATTAATTCCATCAAAAATGGGTGATGATCTAACTATTATTTTTTCTTTTCATTCACATTAGTTAGGCATTCTAACTAGCTAGGCAGATTTTGATACACATAGGCCAATACTCATGTTTGAGTGAGCTTACTTGGTCATACCTTTAAGTTTCCTTACTTCTCAACATGACCTTTATGATCTACCTCTATTTTTTAGATCTCCTTTCATGTAAATATAACATTTCATGTTTAATGTTGGGGACTTTTATCACATAGGATTGCACCTATCTTGATCCTATAACTTGTTGTACAAGTGCCTAATGATACAATGGAAAAACCTCCAAAGCTGTGGGACCTTGGAAATTTGAGGTTAATCTCTATAGAAATCTAGCTTCTTTTCACTAAATTGGATGCAAATTGATAAAATACTAGTTTTGTGAAAATCTCACTCGTTAGCGCTTTTATCCTAAGCTAAGGTTTTTATGGGAAAAAGGGTTGAAGAATTAAATTTTACAAAAAACTAAAAATATGGTGATTGCACCAAATATTATTTAGTGGGTCTTAATTATTTCTTGAAAAACACAGTAGAGAATAAAATAGGTCAAAATTATTTTAGCACAAACTCATCCAATTAGAAATTAAAGGCAATATTTTAGCTATTTTTCACAAATGGGAAAAGGTTATTTATTCCAAACAATATTATCAAGAGAGTAGAATACCATAGATGAATTTTCTTGTGACTAAATTAAAATACAAAGATTCCACAAATAATTGAATAACTTGCACACATAGAGAGATATCTTAAGGTAAAAAATGCAAATATCCAACTTTTATTTCTCTCCAAAGGTTACAGCTTGTAGTAAATACATTCACAATTCATAAAATATCACTAACATAAAAGAAATGCATTGGGTCATGGGGTCTACCCATATTTATAAAAAATATGTCATATAAGACATGTAATTTCTAAAACTTAAATGCTTGGTTCATAAAATCATGAAAACATAAAAATCTTCATGCAAAAAGGGGTGAATTCTTTTATTTTTGGCATTTGGGACTTGTGCAATGGCTAGAACATGGCATGCATGAGCTGGGAGTGATCCTAGGTCTAGCATGGTGTGGTAAGGCATGGTTGAACTAAAGATATACATGCAATGCTTCTTGATCTTTTAGTAGCTAAAAATAGCTTCCTCATGCAAAATTGGTGCCCAAAATAGAACTTGGTATTTTAAAATAAAAGATAACATTGAAAAATAATTCCAAGTTTATTTTCATGCAAACCCTAGTGTGAAAAACCTAAAGTGAGACTTTTACAACTTTCTAAGTTGATATCACTTTTTCCATAAGGAACCATGCAATTTACACTTCATGATTTGCACCTTTCTAACAATTACCATTTATCAAAAAAGAAGTGCAATTTTTGCTTGTGCTTTTTACAACTTTCACTTTATGAAAAAAATATAAAGTGTAAGAAAAAGATGTCTTTCTCTTTCTCAAAAAGAGTTATAAAAAGTATAGTTGTAATTTTGTAATTATAACTTACAATGTTTTGAAATGAAATTATAAATAATTATAACATCTAAAAATATTCAAAAGAGAGGGAAAATTAATCAATTTTCTAAACTTCTTCAGCTTTCTTATCCTTCATAGCCTACAACTTCTCTATATATGCATCAAAGGCCTTAAATATTTCATGTATTCTCTCTACATCCATCTCATAAGAATAGATGTTGGAGGATACAGATTCTACTTGAACATCAAATAATTCTCTTTTGAAGGTTCTTATGTCTTGTATTTTAATTATCATTTTATCAATTCCTTTCTCATGCTTGATGAACTTGTGGATGAAACTTAGGATAAAGATTGTGTCCTTTACAGACTCCTCAACTAATGCTTTAAAATTATTTTAAACCTATTATACCTGAAGGAGATTGTTGGAATCATCTATTGGTCAACATGACATTGAGTTCATCATGTCGTCAATCTCATATAACACATCAATTGCCTTATCATGAGCCTCCTTGGCTCACTTGGTAGACTCTATCAGTACTCTTATCTAAAATTGGGTCGCCCTATAAAGTTCCTCATGCTTAGCATCATCCTTCAATATTTTCTCAGAAATGAGGGAATCCATACCAATTAATTTTATGGCTATCAATTTGGGGTAATATAAATTCAAATCCTAAATTTATCTTTCATAGCTATTAATATGTTCCTTCAAAATTTATTTCCTTTCCATGATGACTCCATAGTGTTCTACCATTGCTACAAGAATTCTATTACCTTTTATGATTAGTTCCTCAAACTATTATTTTGTATAATTTCCCATGTGATCAATCTTTCTTATAGAATCAATGGTATCTTGATCTAGATTGATTGGTTACACTGCCTATAGTTGTTGTGATGTTTCAATAGGATTTATGAACTAGTTTAGTGCTTCAGTTGACTAATCTACCTTTCTTTTCAGCTCATCCTTGGTTGCTTTATCAAGATCAATTCTCTATAAGAGAGATTTTATACCTATTTTCACATCATTCTTGAGTCCCTCTCTTGTCTACCAACCAAGGTGTATATGAAAACTTAATAATCTCCTACTACAAGATCTTCTTTTGATTTGTCTAGTAGAGGAACTACACTTTTAACACACCTCTCTCATTTATCATTAGTGAATGTTCCATGAAAGGGTCCTAGGAGTGGTTTTGGATTTAATCTTGACTTATAACATGTTAAAGTCCAAATTTCTAAGATCAATCATTATTTTTTACTTCTTACTTACTAATTGTGTTAATCAACTGGGGTAACCTTCTACTAATCTGACATTGTTACCAAATAATCTATAGTTGATGTAGGTATACTAGTTGATACTATGATCAATAGAGATTCCTATGAAGAAGATACCATTGGTTTTTTAAGATATTCCTATAGAGATCCACTTTCATCATTAATTTATAAATCAATACCTACACCAAGTGTCTAAGTCTCTTTAACCTCTACTGATGGCATAGTTGAAATAGTGGAAATGGGGGAAGTGGAGGCAATATAAGTAGTTGTCCCTGTTGAGGGAGTAGAGGATGGAATGGACATAGGAGTTGTGAATCTGGGAGTAGGTCTAAGGGTGGAAGCCAAAGCACTGAATGTGTTAATTAGGTGTGTAGGACCACTTAGGGTTGGTGAGGTGAAAATAGTGGGTTGAGATGAAAGGGAAATAATATTTATCCTAAAGGTTGGGGTGGCTTGAGGAATTGTAGTCAAGATGATTGATTCCATGATAATGTACTATTGGGTGGTGTTATAAGTTTGGTGGGAATTAATGGTGATGAAATGGAAGGAATTGTAAATAAAATGGAAAGTGGGAGTGGATCAAATGGGGAAGGTGAAGTGGGAGGAATGGAAAGTGGAGTGGAAACATAAACTTTCATTTTAGTGGGACCTTGAGTGTCCACTTAACTTATTGGTGTTGATTACACTTGGATTATTGGTGCAGTTGGAATGGTAAGTGAAGTGGATGCTAGTGGAAGGGTTGACACTATAGGTGGAGGAGATAAAACTTGTGGAGTATTGGGGACCAGAGATCCTTGAGGAATGGAGACAACTGGTGGAGGTCTTGAAACCTCTTGTACAATAGGATTAAGAGAAGGGGGAGTGGTATAAATAGGAGTTAAGGATATGGGATCTAAATTTGTGGATCCATGTGCTTCTACTATTGTATCTTTTATTGAAAGGTTAATTGGTTCCTCCATCACTCCTCCTTGTCTTCTTGATTGCCCTTTCTTTGCTTTAGTCTTATTCTTCTTCTTTTTCTTCTATGTTTCTTATAAAGGTTCACCATGGCCCTCCTATGATGGAGTAATACCTTTTGATTTAAGCTTTGAAAGCTTCTCTTTAAGCCTTATTATCTCTCTAATGACTTGCATACCCTTGTTTCTTAGCCAATTGATGGTTATGTTAATAATAAGGGTTATCCTATCAAATAGAGAAAATTATTTAAGAACTAACCACCTAAGTGGTGGTAGAGGTCTAGAAATGATCTATGTGAGGTAGATTGGATTTAATCTAGAGTTTTCATCTACCAAGTCATTAAGGACTAGTGTCAAATCATAGGCTTTTATTTGCTACAAGGACATCCTAGAATAGTCCCTCATTCTAACCATTTTTTTATCATCATAGTCTTCCCAAACATTCTCATAATATGGCACATGTTCGTATGTTACCAGATCTAGTGTAGTAGTGACCTTGCTATATGGATCAAAGTAAGGTTTGGACTCTAGAGTCCTCAATGTTACCTAGCACATATCTACCTTTGTAGTTATGGCCTTCAAGAGAGATTGGTGTGTGTAATAGCCAATAGAAACAGGGAAATGTATCCCTAATTTATGTCTATTAAAAGGATTTTATGTGCTTCCACTAGTTGCCTAACTAACTCTAGCAATGCCTATTTATCTCTTACAAACTAGGGAAGTGTGTACAGACAACCATTAAACCTGACTACCCTGATGTATGAGTAGGTGGGGAAATATATGAAGAAAGAACCCCATTTGGTAATCTTCTTTTACTATTTCAGAGAACCGAGTTTTCTTGAGATCCTAATCAAACATGATGATGATGTTGTAGATGAAAGCATAATTAAATCTCCTAAATTGTTGTCTACTAGCTTGTAATGTGATATCAAGGTAGTAGTTATAAACTCTAGTTATTTATTCAAGGATTTTATTGAGGCCTAGGAACAATCTTCCCTTGGCCAAGATATAAATAATGTATGATGTCATATAAAAATTATTTTTCATTTACACCTATATCAATTGGTTGTGGAGGGAATCACTTGTTAGTTAGGTCCAGTGTATTTATTTTTTATTCTCTTTAATAATCTATTTATACTGGTACATCTAGTCCTAGTAACATTTGGCATCAAGATTATTGATGACTCTATACAATAGTGTTATAATATCACCCACCTCCTCTATAAAATTTGATCTATACATAGTCTTGGGAAATCTGGTAGAGGAATGCTTGGGAGTCGTAAGCCATTGCTTGTTAATTATCTTCTAGCATCCATCTTGTTTCTCCTCATATAACTATGTCAATTTTTGTGGAGTTGTGCCCAAGTAAATATTAAACTTAGGAATGGCAAACACTGTGTCGATGAAGTCAAGATCTAGTGTAGACACTAGAAATACACATACCATGATTCTAAATGTTAAAGTATTCCTTGACCACTTTGAGACCCTCTTAGGACAAATCTAACCCTCCAACCTTAATCCAAACCTAACCATAGTCAATTTGACAAAATAGACTTAGCCTAACCTTTTACCCCTTTTTACCATTTACCCCCAATTGTCAATGGTTAGGTTGACCACCGATGGTCACTTTGACCACTGATGGTTAGGGTCCACCTCTTTAACCAAAAGAATGCAAACTAACCACTGTGATTTTCTAAATATAAGTTGTCTGATCTTTTTGTGAGTCATTATATGGATGATATATAATTAGATAGCCTAGTTGAACCTCCACTTAGACCTCTTGCTTATTCCTATAAGAAGAGAGGAGTTGGGAGGTGAAATCCATCTGTAATTATTATCAAGATATTTTTGTATCTAAGAATTTCTATCTTATAGGTTAATCACCATCAGTAATTCATAAATCATATTAGAGATCCAATTTGCCACCACCTCTCCACCAATTTTTTGGGTATCATTAATCTTTTATAATCAAGCTAGATTCCACCAATAGGTCAACTACCTCAACCATCCACCCAATCAACTTTTGGTAAGATAAGTACTTGTTTCTTAGTATTCATTTACTTTGTTTTCATTTCACAATCAATTTAGACCTTACCCATCTCTTGAAATTTATCTTTTAGATATTATCAACTAGCCCTTTTTACCAACCCAAATCTAGACACAATAACCATCAATGTTTGACTCAACTGTCAATGTTCTATCCAACTACCAATGGTCACTTTGACCACTGATGGTCACCTTAACCACTGATAGTCACCTTAACCAATGATAGTCACTATGGTACTAAAAACCAAAAATCTAATTTCACCTACCAACACCCATTCAAACCTAATTTTCTTTGTTCATGTTTGTTCATAGACCCCTTTTTATTTTCTAAAGTATACCCCAACCCTCTAGTACTAGTATTAATTAGTTTATTACTAATTTAATAATTTCTAGTCTATTTTATAAGTAAGCATTCTTGCATTCAATTTTGGTACCTTTTAATTATTGATGCAAGTACCTTATATTTTGTATTAGAGTTGTTACCAGAATCTAGATAACGCGAGTGCAATGGAGACGTGATCACACAAGATGAAGCAAGTTCACACCACATAGATGCTAAAGCAATTTGAAAATTACACAGGAAGATAAATTACACAAGACAAAATGGAGAAAACCAAAATCTGATTAACATGAGATGGCCAAAGTGAGGACTACAAATAGGATAGTACGTAAGTAACTCCTCCACAAAAAGTGGATAAGGCACCCCAAGAATTGACTGTAACTCCTCCATGAAAGGTGGTGACAAGGTGCTAAGAATAGAGAAGTAACTCCCATCAAGGGAGTTACTTATGACACCTATGACACATCTATAAAACACACCTCCACATAAGCTAACATATCCCACAAATGTAGGAAAACTCCATTTATGCACAAGAAATACAATTTCCCTAATTAAAAAATAAGGAAAACTAAAAACCTACACTAATACCCCCCATAAGCGCAGCTTAGGTGGGTAGTGTGGAAATATAAAATGGGTCCTAGCAACTAGGCCTAATGAGGTACCCATGTACAATTAAATCTCCCATAAGATAGAGAAAAGGAGAAAACCCATAGGAAAAAACTCCCCCCCCCCAAAAGAGAGACATAAAAGAAAAGAAGAGGCTAGAAGCCCCCCCTTAAAGATGATGCTACTGCAGATATGGACCACACACCAAGAAGAGCTCATAGATGAATGAACTTGCTCTCAGTGAAAGGTTTGGTGAAGATGTCTACAACTTGCTCCAAATACTGGAAAAATATCAAGTCAATGACTTGACTATGAATAAGCTCTCGAATGAAATGCATGTGAATCTCTATGTGCTTGGTCCACTGGTGCTAAACTAGATTCTTGTAAATTTGAATGGTACTCTGGTTGTCACAATAAATGATGGTGGGTTTCATGATAGGAATGCCAAACTCATAAAGTATCCCCTGAAGCTAAATAGCCTCAGTAGATGCATTAATAGCTCCCATGTACTCTACCTCTGTGGATGATCTAGCAATAGCATTCTGCTTCTTGCTAGACCAACTGATAGGACTAGAACCTAGAGAGAAACTGTAACCAGAAGTGGAATTGTGAGTCTATGAATCACTAGCCTAGTCTGAATCTATATATCTAACCAAGTTAATCTCTATGCCAAATTTGTAATGAATCTCATATCTCTATGAACCCTATATGTAATGCAAGATCCTCTTAGCTACTTTCTAATGCAGCTCATGAGATTCTTGCATAAATCTGGAGACAAGTCCCAATCTATATGATATGTCAGGCCTAGTGTGAGTCAAGTATATGAGACTACCAACAAGTTGTTGATATCAAGTGGCATCAACCAATGGTTAAGAATAGTCAGCTCAAGCTTGACTCCAAATAGAAAGGGAGTCAGAGATGGCTTGCAATCAGCCATGTGAAATTGAGCCAATAAATCAAGAGCATACTTAGGTTGTGCAAGAGAAATTTTTGAATCTAACTGTGAGATCTCAATGCCAAAGAAGTAGTGCAACAAACCCAAATCTATCATGTCAAATCTATCCTAGAGAGATTCCTTCACAACTGTAATAGCTGATGAAGAACTCTTGATGATCAAAATGTCATCAACATATAGAACCAAAATCAAGAGCGAATCATCCTACCATAAGAAGTAGACATTGGGATTAGAATGGCACCTAGTGAACCCCACTGTGAGAAGGAAGGAATCCATCTTGGCATACCAAGCTTGAGGGTCCTATTTAAGGCCATAGATTGATTTTCCAAGTTTGCATACTAAAGAAGAATCTTGAACAAATCCTAGCAGCTGCTCCATGTAGATCTCCTCCTCTAGGTCTCCATGAAGAAAGGCACTCTTCACATCCATCTGATGCACATCCCAACCATGTGCTATAACAATAGCCAAGGTGAGTTTAATAGAAGTCATCTTTGTAATGGGTGATAAGGTCTCTGAGTAGTTAATGCTTGCCACCTATGAGAAACCCTTGGTGACCAATCGTGCCTTGTACTTATCAACTAACCCATCTGCTACAAACTTGTTCTGATATATCCACCTACATCGAACCATCTTTCTTTCCTTAGGAAGTGAAGTCAAATCCTAAGTGTGATTTTTGATTAAGGAAAAATATTCTTCCTCCATAGCACTATCCCACTCAGGTACCCCAGATGCCTTTCAAAAAGTGTGTGGATCTAAAACTGAAGCAAAGAAGGCATGTGGATCTCTCTGAAAATCCCCCTAGTATGTCTGTCATCTACGGGATCTCCTACCTAAGTGCCAGCACTCTCAAGTGTCTGTCTAGCCCAAAGTGGCCTGAAAGTGGGCAAGTTAGGTGCTAACTCCTCATCCTCTGAATGACTAGAGGTGGATGAATCTGCAACACTGTCCTCACTATCTAAACTCAAAGAAGAAGAAGGTGTCTCTAGCTTAAGAACCTATTGTGGCTGATCTGAATCTGATGAGGAATCATCATGAAAAAGTAGATCTAATGAGGGAGAATAAGTGTCAAGTGTTGAGTCTTTAGGACTCTCCTAAAAATAGACACTTCTCTCAATGAATAACTCATGAGTGACTGGATCTAGAAGGTGATATCCCTTAATACCATCTAGATATCATATAAAGATGCAAGGCTTGGAGTGATGTTTCATAGCTTTGCGTTTCTTCTTTAGAATGTGGGCCATGGCTGGGGATCCAAAAACTCTAAGGTGATCAACATCAGGTTTCCTTTTATGCCAAGCTTCAAAGGGTGTTATCCCTTTCAAGGCTTTGTGAGGAACCCTATTTTGAATGTAGTAAGCACAATTGATGGCTTCAGCCTAGTACTATGGTGATAAGGATTTGGAGTGAATCATACAGCTACTCATCTCTTTTAAGAACCTATTTTTACATTTTACAACCCCATTTTATGAAGCACTATAGGTGATTGTGTGCTACAAATCAATCCCCTTTGTGGTGCAAAATTACTCAAACTTGATGCTGACATACTCCCCTCCATTATCAGTTTAAAGAACCTTGATGGATTTCTCACTCTATTTCTCAACAAGAGCCTTGAAGTCACTTGAGACTTTTGTTTGAGAAAATATATCCAAGTGTACCTAGAGAAATCATCAATGAAAGTGAGGATGTACTTGACCCTTGTGAAAGATGGTTTGGTAAAGGGTCCTGATACATCATTGTGGACTAACTTCAAAGGTTTTGAAGCCCTCCAAGCTTTGCCTTTGTCAAATTTTGCTTTGGGATGCTTCCCAAGTTAACACCCCTCATAAAGTCCTTTTGAGAATTGGACACGAGGCAAGCCAATAACCATGTCATTTTTGCAAAAGTTTCTCAAGGTAGCGGTAGTTAAGGTGGCCAAACTGCTCATTCCATAATTTGCTAACTCCATCTAAATGAGTCAGCAATGTTATTGGAGAAGAATCTAATTGAAAATGTGAGGTGTATAACCTTGCTTGGTGATTTGCCCTACCCACTGCCACTGTAGTATCACTATGTAACTCCCTAATAGCCACTAAATCTGGTGAAAACTCAACTCTCATGCCCTGACCAATGTGAGTAATTTGGTACACTAATAGGAGATTGGTTAAAAGAGAAGGAACACTTAAAACATTATTGAATTTTCCTCCTTCCATTTCAACTGACCCTCTGCCTGCAATAGAAACTGATGTGTCATCACCCAAACTAATTGAAGTCATGCTACAAGGCTCTAAAGATGAAAACTCTACTAGTGAAGAGCCCATGTGGTGAGAAGCACCTGAGTTGATGACCCATGAAGATGTAAAAGATACTATAGCTATAAGGACCTTTCCCTTTTCTTTCTCCTTACCCTTGCCTTTTGCCTTGGTAGAATCTTGGGTAGATGAATTCTGCTTGATGGACTTAGGAACACCTATGTTGTTCTTCTCTAGAAGATGAGTTAGGTGATCTATTTGTTTCTTCATGCATTTGTGTTCATCATGCCCTATATTTTTACAATAGACACACTTAACCTTTTCCTTCTTAGGTTTATCATTAGAGGATGGAGACTCAGTGTTATTTTTGGCAAGATTATTGTTTTCTTTCTTCTTCTCCTAGTCCTTATTCTTTTTCTTCTTCTCCTTTGTTGAAGTCTTATCCTTACCATTTCTAGCTACCAAAGCTTGGGATTGAGTAGACTTCATTATGCCCATTTTAATTAGCTTATCTTGCTCCCTAGACAAGTCAACAATGAATGAATCCAGAGAAGGCATTTTCCATGTAGTGCCAAGGGCACTTTTTGTGGCATGGAAAGTAGAGACAAAGACTGAATAGATTGGACCTAAATTTGTGAGAATAGAAAGTATGAGTTGATCATCTTTCCTCTCTATCCTGCATTCTTTAAATTACAATCTAAGGGCCTTAAACTTAGTGAAGAAGTCCTATAGGGTGTCAAAGTTGCTAGGACTTAGACTTATGAGTTTGTTTATGAGCTCATGACCTCTCATCTCATCAAGCTTCCCAAATAAGTTTTCTAAGGTGTCACATATGTAATTGGGAGTCTTGGAGGATTCTAAATGGAAGAGAAGTTTTGGAGACATAGACAAGCTCAATAATCCATAGGATTCATCACTACGGTTATACCACTTGACCTTTTCAGCATCAGTGTTGGGTTCTACTTCAGTACCCATGGTGATCCTACACAACCCTTTGCTTCTAAAAATTATTGACATTTTAACCTTCCATTCATGATAGTTGAAAGGTGTTAGGGGTTTAAGTTGAAAAAAAATCTATTTTTATCTAAATTTAGGTGAAGTTGTGTTGATTGCAAGTTGTGAATTTATGCGAAAAGGCGAATGAAAGCAAAGATATGCAAGTTATGAAAAGCAATCACACCCCCCAAAAATATTGAGCCCTCCATAAATAACAAGCCTACACTATGGATAATTGAATTAAAAACACTTTTGTAAAAAATGGCACCCAAATCTGAGCTACCATTTGCAAGATATTAAAGGTTCAATTTTCCCATAAATTAGTGTTTTTACAAAAAAACACTAAAATATTAAAAAAAATGCCTGTTATGAGAGAAAAAGTGGCCTTCCAACTACTCATTAGATTTGGCATGGAACAAGGAATCCAAAAGAGGTTTGTGTGAGGGATAATTAGCCTCCCACCAACCTGAGCCTCACCCTTTGTCTTCGACAGGCAAAGATACAAGTTTTAAATGAAAACCCCAAATTACAAAACTGTCTAAAAAACTAAATATTCACTGGAATTGACTAATTTTTGTTTTAAAAGTCAATTTTTAACTAAAAATAATGAAGAAAAGATAGAATTGTTGGATTCCACGTGTCTAAGGGTGCCACATGGGACGCCAAGCAAGGAAGGGGTGTCAAAAAAGCATAGTCCAGATTATACTAGCAGAAAAGACAAAAGAATAATTGCAGACTTGTGTTGGATGCCATACGGCCTACTCGGTGCCTTGATGGACAAGAAAATATGATGGAATCTACTAACTTCAATGCATAGCAAGTCTGGGTACAATAAGACAAGAAAAATGTGCCATCAAAAAATTTGTGCCATATTCAAAAAAAGATAGACATGTTTTGGATGCTGTACAATTGATGGCATGGCTGTAGAAGGATGCTAGGAATTACACAAGTTGGTGTGATGTTTTGGGTTGGAAGGACTACTGTGTGGAGTTGTTGTTCCTCCCTCTACTCCTTGTACTCAATAATGGCACCCAAGCTAACTGTTGAACTAGCCCCTGAAGTGAAGATAGCGAAGACACCCAAAGGCCAAGGATTCCCAAAAAAATGATACCAGAAATGATATATATATTTTATTTTAGATCAGATCTAGAAATTTAAAAAAAAAAATAACTCCACTCCTCTTGATTTCAAAATAAACTAAAAGCATAACCAAACACATGATTACTGGGTTTGCTCTGGTACCATATCAGAGTTGTTGCCAGAATCCAGATAACGCGAGTGCAATGGAGACATGATCACACGAGATGAAGCAAGTAAACATGACATAGATGCTAAAGTAATTTGAAAATTACACAAGAAGATAAATTACACAAGACATAATGGAGAAAACCAAAATTTGATTAACATGAGATGGCCAAAGTGAGGACTACAAATAGGATAGTATGTAAGTAACTCCTCCACAAAAGGTGGACAAGGTACCCCAAGAATAGACTGTAACTCCTCCATAAAAGGTGGTGACAAGGTGCTAAGAATAGAGAAGTAACTCCAATCAAGGGAGTTACTTATGACATTCTTATGACACCTATGACACATCTATGACACACACCTCCACATAAGCTAGCCTATCCACAAATGTAGGAAAACTCCATGTATGCACAAGAAATACAATTTCTCTAATTAAAAAATAGGTAAAAATAAAAACCTACACTAATATTTTGTTTATAACCTTAATTGTTTAAAATGTGTGGATTCATAGCCCCTAAGGAAGCTCTCATTTTTGAGATCTAGCATCAATAAGCAATCCACTCAACTATATGTCTAACAAACAAGTTTGCTTTAGTGATTTCTTATCTATAGGTCATCTTCCCAAGTGAAAGAGGAACACTTCACAATCTTTTGATTTCAATGCATGCATAATCAAATAGGTTTTTCAACCATACCCATACTTAGTTTCTTCTTTTGTCTTTCTAATAATAAGAAAAAATTCATTGAAACATTCTGGCACACTTGGTGGGACCCTTGTATCTCTAATTGGGTTCATATTTGCTTGCATTATCTCTCTATTCTATTCTCATTAATGAAATCAAAAGTTTCTTTTGGGATTAAAATTAAGTGCATGCATCAACTACTTGAAAGTTAAGGTCACATAGCTTAACTTATAAGGTAATGTAATATATCATAGCTTCACTCTTTATTGCACACACTCAACCAAACCACTTTCATCAATTGAAAATCAAACAAACTTGAAACATGGCTTGACTAAGATTTCATCACCTAGCAATAACCTTACCCTTTCTCGGTGATCCTACTTGGAGGTCATTACCAAGGGGAGAACCAACTCATCTCTCTAGTTGAGTATAATCTTTGGATATCAATATGTTTTGGCTAAGCACCTAACACCCTTATTGTTATGGTATGTGAAGTGAGGGGTAGGCCTCAATACCAAGCTATGTACTGATTCTAATACAAATTATTTTTGACTGCCTAAACACAACCTGAAACCAACCTTAGACTTCATTTTTAGTGCCAAATCTATAAACCAATTTTAGTCACACATTTTCTAAAGGCATAAGCCAAAAGTGAGATTAATTAAAACTCTAGGGCTTAACATATATTTTAGAGTGTGATTTGATTTATTTGATCATTTCTTATCTTATTCTTATTTAATAGTGAGGTTGTTTGTGCTTTCTATCTCCAAGGTAGAGGGTATGGACCTACCCTTATGTACCCACTACCCAACCTCTACCCCTATGTGCTTTCTATCTCCAAGGAGATAGTGAGGGATTTTTAATAGTGCATGTACCCACTACCCAACCTCTTACATCTACCTACCCTTATGTATCATCTACCCAACCATTGGCATCCACTTACCTATACATGGTAACCTCCCAACCATCTACCCACTATCATCATATCTCTCAACTATTATAATAGTATGCATCTCATAACCCTTCAGGTGCACAACCCCAAGCTGACCTAATGAAGATGTTTATGGATGATATGAACACCTTATAGTCATCTATTTTGGGTGTTCACAACATCTTGTCATATGACCAAATCTATAATGATCCCATTCATCCATTCGTACCTATCAAGCCATATCCTCCCCAATGGGAACTTCCCAATTTCTCTAAATTTCAAAGGAAGACCCCCAACAACACCTTATAGAATTTAGTCATGCTTTCTATATCCTCACCTATGATGATGCCCTTCTTCTTTTCACCTTACCCTAGCTAATTTGGAACTAGATTAGTATAGTTACATACCTAAGCACTCCTTTTTCTCCTTCACCTAATTTGGTCAAACCTTTGATGACCACTTTTCAATCAATATCTCTAAGAAATTTTCTATCACTGACCTCTACTCTATTTGGTAATTTGAGGATGAATCCATTGATGATTTTGTGTCTTGATGGAGGAGCTTTAATAACCAAATTTTCTTTTTTTTCCTCAACTCAAAATCATAGAGCTCTTTACTCAGGCATGTGCTAAGCATATCTCCTCTACACTACATGTCCAAAGCTTCCAAATCTTTGATGAAGATTTTACCATGGCATGTAAGTTATAAAATTTATCCATCAACAAAGGGAAGCTAAATCTCAAAAATAAGAATTAAAACTATAAAACCAATGAGACCTCTTCCTCCAAGTCAAGAAACCAATCCAATACTAACACCAAAAGTAAGGGAACCACAAGCCTGGTTGTCTTAAAAACTACTCCTCCACCTTTTGTCAAGCAATCTAATTCCTCTAGTTCTTTAAATAAAAATTTGAGGAACCAAACTCAAAACAACCAAAATAAATTCACTCCACTCAAATAATCTTATGCTTCCATCTTGGAGAAGTTATTAAAAGCTAATATCATTCAAATTCCTCTTATCAAGCCATCCCAACAATTTGACTCCTCTCTGATTGCACCTAGTTGTTACAATGAGAATAATCTATGCACCTTCCACTGAGTGATAGGGCATGATGTCATTAGGTGTAACACCTTCAAGAGTCTTGTCTAATCCCTCATTGATAAGTGGGAGCTTACTTTTGACCTACAAACCATTCTCTAGGCTAGTGAAAAAATTGGATTTTATCTCCAACCTTGACATGGATCAAGCCACCTTCTGGTATTAACTAGGGATACCCTACATTACCTAACCAAAACATCCAACCATACCTTTATCAAACCAATAAATCACTTCTTTCTTTTGAGCTTTTACCCCATCAACTACTTTTACCAATCTAATAATCCCTCAACCATTTGAGACAACTAGACCCCAAAACAATGTGTCACTTTCTCCAACCAAACCTACCAAACCAATCAAAAACCTTAGTATCCTCCATACACTAATCCTTAGTCACCCTTCGATTAAGGTAGACCTAACCTCTTTAGACCCAGCCACCAAACACTAGACCAAAGTAACCAAAGAGGTGAAACCACACAAAGGCTATAAGGCTTGAATTTTTCCTTCCTCAACATTACCCTCCATTTTAGGGCCTCATCCCTCTACCTTGAGGATGAATCCAAATCCCTCTACCAAAATCCCACCATGTCTTTTGATTACACCTTTGTATTTGCTCTCTAATGCACCTATTTTCATTATGCCAATAATACCTAAGATACCTACCTTGTAATCTTCCACCTCTAGCTCATCAACCTCCTTGCCTAAATTGAATCCATCAACCAAGCATACCACCTTACCTATAATACATACCACCAAACCTATTTCTAAGCAACCTCCTACCTCAACCTTCAAAGCAAAAACCACTAAACCTTTACCACCTTTAGTTGAGTCCTACTCAACCATTATTCATAGGTTATTATAAAATTCTTATTTAGCCTTACCTCCCATAAGACCCTTTGACCCTCTAGCTTCTAAACCTATCTGGTACAATGACCACCATGTGTGTTCTTATCATAAGACACCTAACCATGATATGAAGAAATACAAATCTCTCCAAACCATCATCCATCAACTTTACAATGAGGATGATCTATTAATAGACAAACCTCCTATGAGCCCCATACCAATCTAAGCACCAAACATCCTTACATAACACTTACCTATTCCTTCACTCTCACCTTGGAGTGAAGATGAATTTGACCAATCCTCCATCTCAACCTCTCCTTCTATCCATACTATCAACATGGTCACAAGAGCATAGTAGAAGTATATGCAGAAGGCTAAGGTGTTTATTCCTTGGACATATCCCTCCTCAAAATCCCAACCAACATATACCCAACCATCTCCATCTTTGACCAAACCTAAAGTTTCTATCGTATGTGCCTCCTAATCTAACCCCTCATAATCCATCAGGAGAGTTATCTTCAAACAACTTCATCAGACCCCAAGAAAAATAAGCATCTATGAGTTAATCTCTACCTCTCCTCATCACCTCTAAGCACTAATAGAGGCTTTGTATTACATTGAGGTCTAACCCAAGGGCCCCTAACCTCTAGCTACCTTTATTGGTGCCCTTCAAATTTCTAACCTTGTTACCTTCAAAGATTCATAAATACCTTCCATCCATCTTAAGGACCCAAATCCTCATCTCTTTATCACTACCTACATTAACCAAATTCACATCAAACAATTCATTATTGATGGGGGAACTAGCATTAACATCATCTCCTCTCATGCCTACAACCAACTCAACTTGTTGGATAGTGTCATGTCTAAATATTTAGCTATCATTCATTCTTTCAATGATGCCATGACCACTACTTTGGTAATTGTCATCATTCACATTTGTATATGACCCCAAATGCTCCCTAAACTTTTTTATGCTATAGAAGGTGAATTCTAATACAACATATTTTTGGGATGACCTTGGATTCATTTCATGATTTGTATTCCCTTTACCCTCCACCATTCCATTAAGTTTGAGCATGAAAGCTAGGTCATCACCATCCAGGCTAATCCAAGTCCTTTCTCAACATGTAACATGATCTCCTCATACCCCCATCCAACACACCCTCAATAGCTAAAACTCAACCTTCAACCACTAAAGTGGACATCATACCTCCTACTGATGAGGCATCAACTAGTTCTTCTATAATTTCACACCAAATCCCTACTATAGACCCTTTGGAATCCATGTTCCATCATCTTTCCCTAGGGAATATAACATTTTAGCACTTGATGCTTTCCCTACTCCTCACGAGTATGGGCAACTTACCAACCAACCAAGATATGACCCTAATGTCAAAACTATCATTCCTTTTGGACCTCCCCACATTCGACTCATTTCATATATCAGAGAATTGACAAATCCCTCAGTTCTTCTACCACCTCTCTTCCACCTCAACCATTCACCACTATTTTCTCTTATCTTTATAAATTAAGATTTACCAATACATACCTTCATTAGTATGCTTGAAAAGGCTTTGGTCTTGGGTGATATGAGTAGGTACCACACAAATTGGTCACCATAAAAACTAGGAAGCCACATATGAAACATGAACTTGGCTTCATCTTACCTAATAAGAATAAAGACAAATAACCTATCGTTACCATTATTAAAGAAGATATCCCCTCCTGATAAACCTCACCTCCACTTGTATGTGAAGATGATGACATCATCCCACCTAATTTGTTTTCATTAACATGATCATCCTTAGACCCCTAACATATCATAAGGAGGGGCAACCATAACCATCCCTTTGACCCATCTTGATATGATAGGGGAAGACTCTCTTACCATTAACACTATTCAGTGTCAGGATGATGATTCTATTCTTACCTACATTGATGTTTTGGATTATTCCATCTATAAATTCTTTCCTCCTAAGTCTTTGACCACATTGAACAAATCCACCATAAATATCAACTTGGGTACTCTTGCTAACCCCTACATTATCAAAATTAGCTAATCATTGACTTCTAAGGAACTTTAGGACTTCCCCTCTTTCCTCTAAGACCACAACATATCCTTTCCTTGGTTTTATAGTGATATGCCTAAAATTGACCCCACCAATTCTACCCATAAGATAGTCACCCACCATGATGCCAAACCTATCAAAAAAATCTCTAATACATGCATCTTCACATAGCCCTTCTCATCAAAGAAAGCTTTAGTATCTTTTATTTGTCAACTTTATTCAACCCATTGACTACCCCCAATGGGTCTCAAATGCTTTACCTATCACCAAATCCATAGGGGGACTACACATTTTTGTCAACTTTTGTGACCTCAACCTCACCTACCCTAAAAATGACTTCCCTCTAACTAGCATCAACTAGCTTGTTGATCTTACATCTAGACACAAGATGTTATCTCTCAAGGATGGATTCTTAGGTTACAATTAGATCTTAATCACACCTAAATATCAGCACAAAACTACCTTTATCACCCCTTGGGGAACCTTCTACTATAGAGTCATGACTTTTGGACTAAAAAATGATAGTGCAACCTACCAACATGCCATGATATATGTTTTCCATGACCTCATCCATAAGATTGTAGAAGACTATGTGGACAACCTTCTCAAAAAATTGAAACTTTGAAAAAACCACTTAGTCATTCTTAAGATCATCTTTGAATGACTTATCCATTACCATGTCTACCTTAACCCCAAGAAGTGCATTTTTTGAGTCTTATCAGGAAAGCTTCTTGGCTTCATTATCTCCCTTCATGAAATTAAATTTAATCCTACCAAAATCAAAGCCATCCTCAACATGCTTCCTCCCATCAACCTTAAGTATCTTCATAGTTTGTAGGGGAAACTATAGTCCATTCATCATTTTATCTCCCAACTTTTGGATCGATGCCTACCCTTCTACCACCTTCTAAAGAATGATTTGTATTTCAAGTGGACTAGAAACTATCAAAAGGCCTTTCATTCACTTAAAATTTACCTTTTATCTCTACCTATCCTCACTCCTCCCAAGGATGACCAACCTTTTTACCTATATATCTCTGCCATCGACCATTCCCTAGGGGCAATGTTAGCTCACATAGATGAACAACATAGAGAGTAAGCTATATATTTCATTAGCCACACACTTGTAGAGTAAAAGACTTAGTTTACACATACTAAGAAGATTTGATTAGCTTTAGTCTTTATGCCCACCAAACTTTACCACTACCTTCTTAACCATAAAACCTACATCATAACCAATATTGACCCACTCAAGTACATGCACTCTAAGCCATATCAAAACTAGTGTATGGCTGAGTATATCATCCACTTAGTAGAGTTTGGCCTTTATTTCCTTCAAAAAAAATCAATTAAAGGTCAAGTCATTTTTGATCAATTAGCTGAAGCACCTTTAACAGACAACTAACCTCCTCCTCTTGAGTTCCCTGATGAGTCTATCATGGCCCTCTCTCAAGAAGATTTCACCTATCAAGTCACCATGTTCTTTAATGGATCAAAGAGTCAATGTGGTGGTGGATCAAGCATCATCCTTATCCCCTTTGATGGTAAACCTCTCCCTTTATCCTTTAATCTTGATTTTGAGTGTATAAACAACATGGCTGAGTATGAATCCTTAGTGATAGGCATTCAAACTTCCTTAGTCCTAGAAGTCAAAATAATAAACATCTTTGGTGACTCCAAACTTGTGGTCAATCAAATAAATGGCTCTTATTAGTGTAAGATTAAACTATAATAGTATAAGCAACTAGTTGATGAACTCCTAGTATCATTCAAACACTATCATATCTAGTCAACCTCATGATCTACCAATAAGTTCACTAACACCATGACTTCCCTTACCTCATAGATCCCATATACACCCTTAGACACTAATCTATCTATCATTATCCATAGGTTTACCCAACCATCCTATGTCAAACTATATTCTCCCACCATTTTTAATGTGGATGAGACCCAACCTGACCTTTGGTATCAGCAAATCTTTGACCACCTTAACCTTGACATAGTTCCTTATAAACTCTCTAATAATTCTTAAAGAACATTTATCCAGAGTACCTCTTACTATACCATTATGGAGGGATCCTCTATAATCATAGCTTTGATGACCTCTTCTTCCATTGTCTGTGTAGTCACAAAGCCTTTCATGCTATCAAGGAAATACATGATGGTATTTATGGGGGACACTTTAGTGGCCTTAACATAGCTAAATGTATCCTTTTCCTCGACAATTACTAACCCACCATACCCTCAACCAAGACTATTGTGATTATGTGAAAAAGTTTGCCATATGTCAACAACATGCTAATTTGCATCATGCACCTAGCCATAGCCTTTGGGTTTCCATCAATTCCTGACCCTTCTCACAATGGGGTCTAGACATTATTAGTGAGATCAACCCTCATTCCTCGTAGTGGCACCATTTTATTATTACCACAATTGATTATTTTATCAAGTGGGTAGAGGCTATTCCTCTAGTCTTGACCAAAGTGGAAAATATTGTCGACTTTCTCAACCATCACATCATTTTTCACTTTGGTGTTCCTCATAATATTATGATTGATAATGGTAAATCCTTTAATATCAAGAAATTTTAAGGTCTATGTGACACATTTATCATAAATTTAAGTTTCTCTTCGCCCTATCACCCTCAAGATAATGGATAGGTAGAAGCATCTAACAAAACTCTTAATAACACGCTAACTAAAATGGTCAATTCATCTGGTCAAGATTGGAATTTTCACATCCCCTTCACCTTATGGGCATATCATACTAGAATTTGAAACCCTACATGTGCCACACCCTTTTCCTTCATGTTTGGAGTAGAGGCTATCTTACCTCTTGAATTCCAAATACCCTCTTTTCACATATCTTTATAAGAGCATATTTTGAAGGATGATTATTATTAGCACCATTTAGCCCAAATAGATCTAATTGATGAGCATCATTTAATATCCCTTACCCATATTCATATATATCAATATCATGTCAAGCATGCCTACAATAAGCACCTTAAAGTGTGAGAATTTGATATTAGATACCTCATCTTAAAAATAAACATGTCACTAATATGGAGAAAAGAAAGAAGAGCAAGTTTGATTTCAATTTGCTTGAACCTTATATCATAACCCATAATTATCACTCAAGAGCTTACCAATTGTCTTCTCTCAAAGTCCACCCATAACTTGAGCCCTTTAGTGCTTCACATCTACATCCATTCTTTTGTTAGTAAGGATTGTGTTTAACTTTTGTCTAACTTAAGCTCATCCCTTACTATCCACCCACATCCCAACCCCTATTTTAGGGGAAATTAATTATAATTGAATCATGTGAATAGTTGTCATTGGTATATCATTATGTTAAATAATGGGTATCATGGCTCTACCCATGGCATGGTTCTCATATTACTTTCCACACTTTCATAGGATGGATTCCCATGATCATTGTTACCTAAACCTTTTCACACCTAATCAACCTTCTTGAGATTCTAGTTTTACCTTCATAAAGGTGAACCACTAAGCTAGCCTAAACAAGTATATGTTAATCAAAATAACAAAAAAAATATCACTAGCAATCATGGGTCATTCCTAGCATTCAAAAACTACTCCCTTGAAGGACAACTATTGAAAATCTATTTGAAATTGCCAAAATGTAAGGTAGATTTCTCCCTTAAAGGATAGCTATCAAAAACATTAAGCAAAGCACATAAACTTAGACCACTCCCTCAAAGGATGTTTGAGTAATAATTTGTCAAAAGCAAGCAGTTTCTTAAAAGCTTCCCATATCTATCAGCTTCCCATATACAAAAACCATCAAAAAAATCATTATCAAAATTATAGCAAAATCAAACTAATTTTTAAAGTCACAATCAGCTCTCAAATAACATAATAAGGTGGAAGCCACAATCAACTTTCACAAATAGACTTCCCACATCAATCAATCTACATAATTTTGGCATAAGCTTGTTTATCTTGGTTTTTTAGATACCTAAAGAAGAGGAAATTTAGTCTCACAACAAGGATCCATTTTCACCCATCTCCCCTTCACACTATATACAAGGGATTCTTAAGCTTACTTGACATTATGTGGTCAAGACACCTTTTTAACTAACTAATGAATGGTCATGTGAAGCATTCAAAGGGCTCATGTTCCTTAAATCAATCTAATTTTGGTTTTGTTTTAGTCCTTGTCAATGAAAAGCCATTGTGCCCTCTTCTTATAATAGACTGACTAGTTGATATTTTCATTATGACGTATGTCTCTTGATTAGATTCTTTAAATTCTTCCATCTAGTGTTGTTAATTAAAATACCTCATATGTTTTATCGTCCAAATTAATAGCAAATCATAACCATAAATCAAAACCATTTCATGCCGAGCTAAGTCTATATCAGCATCTAACATCCATAAGCAATATCAAACATCACATCATAAGCATTAAACATCAACATCAAACCATAAATCATACACCATGAACATGAACATAAATAAAGATCATATATATAAAAATCCTGAGTCAAATAGCATAATAATGTGTACAAAGAAAATAGACATATCTCTCTCTCAAAAATGTACATCTCACCATATCAGCTCATAGGCTGGAATCAAAATGATATACAAAATGTCATACTCTAGTTATATCTATGCCCCAAGGACACCACTACCTCCTAAAGCACCACTAGATCTTGGTGCTATCCATCTAATTTACTTTTCAATCCATCACCTATCCTTGTCTATCCAAATACAGACCCTGCCTACTACCCTAAGGTCATCAACACTACCCCACCTCCTAAGTTGGCCCTATACTCTCCCCATTAGAGCTCATTTAGACATTATGCTAGAATAATAGCCTCATAACACCATAACTCTTACACTATATCTAGGTATTGTGTTTTAGGATTAAATCCAAGTGGTGCTACCTATCCTACTACTACTCTTCCTCATCTTTGCCTCAGAGAGTCCCTCTCCTAAGTCACCAAGCCTAAAGAGGTCTTGGCCTGATCCCTCTCAGCTATGATAGTAATAATCAAAACCCTATAAGGTCATAAGTTGACTCTATAATATGACAATATGGCCTTGTAATGTGGCCACCTATCCCTATAGTACCTATAGTTATCCTTATATAGTGGCTAAAGCCACCCCTACCTATCCATCATGGCCAGTTGGATCCAAGGCCATCAGCCTCACACCTCCATCATCTCTACCAATGTCTATGATTATGTATATGGGTTGGTACCATACCATATACCCATCTACAAACCTAATATCATCTATCAAATTCCTAACTACAAGTTTCTTATACGCACCATCTAATAATGTAGGAATAGGTTGTGGCACTAGCAATAAGATCTCTGAATCCTCTCTCTTATACCTATGGAATGCACTCAAGATGCCTTGGACTAGGCCAAAATTTTAATTTACCCTATTAAATATACTCAACTCCACCTCCCCATCTCACCTACCAAATATCTATCTATAGCTTTATAGTGAGAATGTTTGTCTCTTGTAACCTAGCCATTCTATAAATTGGATGTATGTCCTCTAAATACTATCTTCTATCACTAGTGCACCCAATGCACCCTTAAACCACTCCACGTCATGAGACCCACCTCCTACACCTGATGTATCAAAATTGCCTCTCCACCATATATATTTGATGGGGAAATCTATCTATGTGTACCTTACCCATGATAATCCCACTAGTCTCAGCACCTGAATATGCTCTTCAGCCTAACAATTTAATACCAAGCTAACACTGATGCCATACCTCCTATGGGCCCTAAACCCCCATAAATATTTGTATATATACATAATCAAAATTGGCACCCATCCAAATATCTCAACTAAAACCCCTAGTATCAAATACAAAAGTCTCATGTTGCTTAAGAAGCCCAAAACATGTCACAATAATGAGCATGATTATGGGTCTCCTCTCAATTAGAGCCATCTGATGTAACATAGTATACATGAATCCCATAGTATACCATCTATCCTAATCACTCTTATCTCCATACAATATCTCGATGTGATCATCCTACTCCTCTCGCTCTATGTGGTATATTAGATCACCATGGAGTGGAAGTTAAATAATATTATGAACATCCTCAGGTAGGATGGTCATCTCACTAGTCAAAAATAGAAATGTGTTCATAGTAGGTTCCCATCTCTTGATGAGAACTATGACCATGGTTGCATCTTGGGGCACATTTTGATAGTGCCTTATAGCTTCCAACCCCACCTCCTTTATATAAGCCTAGTCAACTAGATTCATCCCCTATTATATCCCAACAAAGATACATAGCATTTAGTTACACATTTGAATCTACTCCCTAGCCTACACCAATTCATAACACACCTTAGTCACCTAAACCAATAGCACCTATCCTAACCTACATAACCTAACCTAGTACCCTAACCTTTTCTACCTAGTTACCAAGCACTCACCACATATACCATCTCAATTTACAAGATCATTATACCTAGAAAACCCAACCCATTTTTCCTTAAACATTTTTAGGCACTTATTAAAAACGTTTTTTCAAGTAGGTGACTATTGATGGTCATAATGACCATTGATGATCAGGCACCCATTTTTATAAGGATGTCAATTATCGATGGTTAGGCATGAGCATAGATGGTCACTATGGGCAATTTATGACTAGAATGCCTGACCCCTATCCCACATCAAAACTAGCCAAGCTATATGAAAATGAACCTAATTAGCTAACCTAAACACTCTACCCACCCTAAATCACCTATCCACCCACCCATTTACCCAAAACCACCCAAACCTTACTTAGGGCACAATAAACCTAACCTAAACATTTGTTTTACCTACCTTGACCACCCTACCCAATGTATACACACAAAATCACATATTTATATCAAAACTAAGAGCATCCCCTACCTCATTTCATGACCACCAACATGGAGTCACCTATAAACCTGCTCATCCTTGGCTGTGCCCATGTGCTCCCTACATCTTGACTGGTCACCTAGGTTAACTCTCCACCTCAACATTCAATCTCACCTATAGTAATCTCACCCTTCACAATCACTTTCACCACAACTAATAAATTCACTAAAGCATGAATTCAAAAAAGTAAGAGTTACAATGGGTAAAAATTAAATCCACTTTCACTTTTAACCCATGAACTTTTAAGTTTTCCACCTTGACCATCAATAGTCAAGGTGACCATTAATGGTCACCCTTGGGGACCCTAACTATCGATGGCCAGGGTGACTATCAACAATTTCCCTTGGGTACCATAACCATCAATGGTTAGGTCATCCCACTTTATTACTCCCACATAAGCAAGACCCCTTATTGACAATGCTAGCTCATTTTACCCACCCTTAGAGTCTATCAACTCCACCAACCCCAACCACTTCTTCACCTCACCATTGGTCCATTTCATCCCAACTAGTGCATGTTTTGTGACACTTTTTTCCTAGTCCTTTAATTATAGTGATAATATTTCCATGTTTACCACATTTTAAATTTGTGCCACCTCACACTTACCCAACCCACCTGTATCTTTTTGGGAGCACTTCCTACCTTGGATACCCAATACACTTGACCCATTTGTGTTTTACATAGGATCATTTCCTACCTTGGATACCCATGACACTTGACCCATTTGTGTTTTCCATAGGAGAACTTCCTGCCTTGGATACCCACCAAAAACACCAACCTTGTCTATAATAATAACAAGTATACCCAACCACCATGCCTAAATGTGGTCATGCAATACACTGGTCACTTATCCTTTAGCACTGACCTTTATTTTTATCAACCATGATAACCTTGTCTTTCATGATCTTAAATATTGCACATTTTGTTGCACTTTGTATGCATATTTATGCTTTAGTACCCAATGATGTCCACTTTCATCATCACCTTCACCAACCATGTCAAACCTATACCCAATTATAATTTACCTCATCTACTTCCCAATTTTAGGGAGAACACTTCCTCTCATACTTAGGGTAAACAACAGACCTTTGACCAACATCAATTTTTGTTTTGTAGCTCATTGAGTCAAGCCACATAATAAAAAGGGACAAAATGTAGACACTAAAAATCCACACACCATAATTTCAAATGTTGAATTAACCCTTAACCACCTTAGGACCAATCTAACCTTCCAACCCTAAACAAAACCTAACCATAGTTATTTTGACCAAATGGACTTACCCTAACCTTTCACCCATTTTTACCCTTGCCCCTCAACCACCAATGGTCAGTTTGACCATCGACGGTCACCCTAACCACTAATGATCAGGGTCCACCTCTTTAATGAAAATCATGCAAAATAACCACTATACTTTTCTAAATATAAGTTGTCTAAATCATATTATGAGCCATTTCATGGATAATTTATAATTAGATAGCCTATTTGAACCTCCATTTTAACCTCTTACTTGTGCCTCTTAGAAGAGAGGAGTTGGGAGGTGAGATCCATCTATAATTATTATCATGAGCTTTGTGTATCCAGGAGTTTCTTTCTTATAGGTCAATCACAATAAACAATATAGCAATCATATTAGAGATCCAATTTACCAGTACCTCTCCATCAAGTTTTTAAGTACCGTTACTCTATCAGAGTCAAGCTAGATTCCACCAATATATCAATTACTTGAACCATCCACCCAATCCAATTTTGGTAATATAAGTACTTATTTCTTAGTACTCATTTACTTTATTTTCATTTCATAATCAATTCAGAGCTTATCCATCTCTTTAAATCCATATTTTGGATCTCATCAACTAGCCCTTTTTACCAACTTAGATCTAGACACAGTAACCATCGATGATGGACTCACTGATAATGGTATGTCCAACTGCTGATGGTCACCTTGACTACCAATGGTCACTATGGTAGTGAAAACTAGAAATATAATTTCACCCACCAACACCCATTCAAACCCAATTTTATATGTTACTTCTTATTCATAGACCCCTTTCTAATTTTTTAAAGCATACCCCAACCCTCTAGCACTAGTATTAATTAGTTTATCACTAATTTAATCATTTATAATATATTTTAAATGTAATCATTCTTGTATTTAATTTTATTACCCTTTTTTTTATTGATGTAAGTACCTTCTATTTTTTTTATAAACTTAATTATTTAAAATGTGTGGATTGACAACCCCTAAGGAAGCTCTCATTTCCATGATGTAGATATCGCTAGGTAATCCACTCAATTATTTGTTTAACAAACAAGTTTGCTTTAATGATTTATTATCTATAGGCCATCTTCCCAAGACAAAGAGGATATCTTCATAATCTTATGATTTCAATGTATGCACAATCAAACAATTTTTTCAACCATACCTGTACTTAGTTTCTTCTTTTCCCTCTTTTCAATAATAAGTAAAAATTCATTAAAACATCTATATCAAGAACCTTCTCCCCTTTCTTAGTAAATAATTGTCTTCTATCATGGTCATAATGTTGGTCCATTATAATTACCAACTCAAGGATTTGAATAGATAGAGGAAATGTTAAAACCCAAGGTAAACTAGAGTCATATATATTCTAGATTTAGTCACTTTTCAAATTTGCATCTATCTTGGCCCAAAAATCTCCTAGGTCAATGTGACCTAAATATATGTATGTTATCTCTTCCATATTAGATTTTAAGAAAGAATTCAATTTGGGGCCCTTAAATTTAAACTTAATTACCTTTGGAGGCATATAAATTTAAATTACTACTTGCAAGAAACTAACTGTGAAAGTTAGTGGAATTGACAAGTGTCTGGAGCACTTGTGTCCTTTGATAGAACTTGGAGGTGCTTGGCACATGTCTAATATCCAAGGTGCTTAAAGGATGTGAAATATCTAGTGGAGGTGGGAGGTGTTTGAGACACATCCACTCTCTATGGTGTAATGGAAGTTTGTTGGGGTCAAAGGTGCTTAAGGCTTGTTAGACTTCTAGTATAAGTGAAAAGTGCTCAGAGAACATCCACTCTCTATGAAGGTTTAAAGGCTTACAATATTTTAAAGTGCTTGAGGTAGGTTCCATGTCCATGGGGACACTAGTGGAATCAATATGTAATAATCACTAGTTTTTGAATTTAGAGGTATATGTTGAGGAATATTCTCTTTGAGGAAGCCTTGATTTTGAATGCAAAGTCCTTGAAGAAAAAACTAGGGTTATCTTCTAGAAATGATCTTTTGGGGGATGAATTTTTTAACCCTAGAAACAACCTTAAAGAACTCACTACAAACCTATCAATAAAAAAATATAAGAAACAAAGTACCAATTTAGGGCAGGTAATTCTAGATCAATGCTACGAACAAAGTAATGATAATTTTATGCAAGACTAAAAATTTTATAGAAAATGAAAACAATTCAGAAAATGTTTCAAACGTATAAGAATCTATGTGTGAAACTCAAGGTAAATACTATGGAAATGACATGAAAATTAAAATGTAGATGTGTCTTGGTACTCAGTTCAACATGGCTCAATGTTCAAAGTCATGGCATGAATGGCTGGAGCTCAAAGGTCACAATTTGCAAATAATAATGATAATGAAAAAAACTTAATTACTTAGCTTTTATAGAAGAATCTTGTAATTAATGTAGATTTGGTGGTTATTGGTAAAGGTTAGACTTGCTTGAAGCATGTCCACTCTCCATGGGAATATTGGGATTGGCAAGAAGTGGTACTCAACATGCACTTTGTGCATTGAAAACATGTAATGTGCACTTTGGGTTCCACAATTTGTGGGAAAATATGTGGTGGGATGGTGGAGATTGGACCTACTCGAAGAAATTCCACTCTCTATGAATGAGATGTTTGGATTTGGTAGGATGTAGAGACTATGGTATACTTTTCACATTTTGAAAATGTACAAATTGCATCAGAGGTTCTAGGTTCTATAAGAGGGGGTGTTATAGGTTTGGCAAGATCTAAAACCTATCATACACTTTGCATGTTGTGAAAACATGTAAAGTGCATGCCAAGTTCTAGATTCTGCTAGCTTGGGTGCATGATAGGATCTAGTGCCTACCATGCATTTTGCATGTTCAATAATGTGAAAAGTGCCATGGTGAGTTCTGGATTCCATGGTTTTGGGTTTTGGGTGTTTTACAAGATCTAGAACCCATGAAAAATTACATATAGAGTTATATATTTTTCAAGGTGAAGGGAAAGATGGGTTTTTTGAAAGATTCATGCATTTTCCTAAAAAATAAAGGGAGTCTCCCTTAAGATGTTAAATGTAATGATATTTTTGGGACAAAAATATCAATAGGGATAGACTGCCTATATCCTTGAAGGTAGTGGTCTAGGTGTGTTGACTATCAAGGGGGTCTTTAAATAGGTCCTTGAGTAAAAAGACTGCTTATATGTTATATTTTAGGCCCAATTGACCTTCTTTGAATCCAAATCACACTCTTTAAGATAGTCATCTTCACAACCTATGAACCTTCCTTGCATCCTTGAGATTTAGCTATATATGATGATTTTAAAACCTTTTGAAGGTTGGCTTGAGTTGACCTCCTAAACTTGGTTATATTTTCTCAATAGTACTCACACTTGAATAGAACCTTTTCTTATATTCTCAATGGCTCTTCATATTTTTATGAAACACTTGTCCTTGCTTTCATGCCTTGAGCTTGGGCATAGTGCTCAAACCTATAAGTGGTAGTCATAGGGCTTTATGGAGTTTTGAGTTTGGAAACCAAGGCCTATTGGCTAGTGAAATGGTTTGATGGAACTATGACATAGTAGATACCCTTTAAGATATGGCATGAGGACTATTGACTCATGTTTAAGACCACCTATAGGGACTCTAGACACCTTTATTCATACAATCATCAAGTCAGAACATTTGGAGTTTGTTATTCATACACATGAAGGGAAAATTTGAAAGATAGGACTCTATGAATACCTTAAACTTTGCTAATGAACCTTAACCTATATTAAATAGGTTTTTGAAGGCATTAAAAGACTAGTTCATGGTTTCTTACCCATAAGGGCCATAATGAGGTGTGGTATTTATGAGAGAGAGACTCTTCTACATGAATATAACACCTATAATACCTCTATAGTGTCCTAATGACCTTTAATAGCCATCATCATGGAACACTCAGTCCATATTTGTATTAAAGTCCAATTTAAATAAGCAATCTCATTTGAAGGTAAGATATTGGAATATTTGAAGGTCCATTGGTGATTAAGTGTACCATAAATGATGATAAAACTTGAATGAATCTCTTGAGAAGTGATCATCACCATCAACATACTATCATTGAGACATATTATTCATTGAAAACTCCTAAAATTCCAAGAAACATTACTTTCAGTCTAAAAATGTGACCATATAAATATTTTCTTGTTCCCATAATCTCACAAGTTCCAAGTTGGGGTCTAAGTTGAACTAATAAGACCTTTAAGGATTATAAAAGACATGTAAAATCATTAGTTTCATAAAATAGGCCAAACATGCATTTAAACCATTCCAATGTTTACCTTGTGTGGATGTAGAAGATCAATTTAACTACCCTAGTTTCTTGACCATTATTCATAAAGTAGAGGCCATTATTATAAAAACTAATTTCAAGGATTAGAATACCATTAGACCCCCTTCATCTAGACAAGATCTTAGGTCACCATCTTATCTCTCTTATTCATACTAAATAATAACCTGGGGCTATCTAGGGTTGCCAAGGAGGATAATGGAAAGGAGGGGTCAATTTTTGAAATTTATTGGTTTGAAACTCTTAGATTCTCTTATATGATGTTTTAACTATGTTCCTTCTACAAATCCTCATCGTTTCTTGACCTTGAATGTTCTGTATAGATCTGTACACACTTGAAAACACCTATAAAACACTAGTTTCTTGCACTTTCTCAGTTTTTCAGACCTTGAAATGTTATTGGTGGGAAGGAGGATGGAAATGAGGGTTCAAAATTTAATTAAAAACATAATTATGGTTTGTAGAAGTTGAAAATTCATTATTTTCCATGTGTGGTCCCCTTTACTATCAAATAAAATCTTTTAACCTATGAAAAGACACCCTTTACATATGAAATCATTAATCATGGCATTGTGGTAGTAATGGAGGCCTTTAATTATGTAATTTATGGTATTAATGGTGTTTTAGGGTCAAACTTACATCATTCTATGGTCAAACACCCCTTGTGAAGGTAATACATTTGATCTCAAGTGAAATTTCAAATAAAGGCTACCTTAATATCTACTATAAAACCTTAAAACATGTTAAAGGCCTAAACAAGATTACCACATATTATTTATAACATCTTCAACCCTATGATATTTTCCTATATTTAAATCTTTCAACATACTTGGATGGATTCATGACAGGCCATGAGCTACAACATTAGGGTTTATTCCATATGAGTAAGTTTGGTTTATTATGACCACTCCAAGACCTATTATAAACTACCACACATAACTAACACTAATATATTAATAGAAACAAGATCATACATAGTGGAAAAAGTATAATCATGATGACATTCCCTAACATTACAAATCACTTGAAACTATTGCTTTGACTTGATGACTAGTGATCTCATTTTGAGCTTTCTTGACACTTCAAGAAACACAATAAGGTGACCAAGGTGATTTTAGGTACTCATGGCATATGTTGAATCCTTTTTAGGCCTCAAGGGTAGAAATAAGTTAACACTATGAGCATGATAATGTAAGTATTGATGAGGATAGATTAGATACATCTTATTCTCTTCTCTCTTCTCTCTTCTCTCTTCTCTCTTCTCTTACTTCCAAAAATCAAACTAACAATATAAGGCCAAAATAACCCCTTGTTAGTAGTGTTTTGTATCAATGTGATCCTATAATTTCAACCACTTTTTCTACATCCTTATTCAAATTAAATAAATACAAGAGAAATAAAATCAATTTACCTTTGCATGTTTCAAATAACATTATACATGATGTTCTTAAAAGAGAAAATCAAAATGTACATTCTTTACCCTTCTAAATTCAATTTTAAAAATCAAGTACAAATGATATTTCACCTTTTATCGATGGACAAACTAAATTGGTGTTACGTTAAACATACCCCCATTTCTAAAAAATAGGAACCCTTGTTTCAAATTTTGCAAATTTGTACCTTAAAGTTGAAAATTTAGTTGATCAGAGCACCACTAGCATCTTTGTACGTTATTTTTATTTGAAAAATAATTCACACTTAGTTCTCATTTGGATTGATCAACATATTTGTATTTGATCATGGTTTTACCTATTCTAATGTTTCTAATGATTGTTACCTATGTTTTTTTATTACATGTTCAATAGAATCTCATTTGGAATGAACATGCTTAGGGTTTTATGCTCCAATGTTAAATTGATATTTTACTATCCTTTATTCTATCAAAGATTAATTGAATATATTTTAAGTCATGTTAAAAACCTAGTCTAATGTTTTAACCTAGGTTTTTTTTGAATTAAATTCAAATTCATGTAGGAATAATTTACATGAGAATAATTATTTGTGTCATGGACTTAGTTTAATTTTTATCCTAAAGCTTGGTCATGTTTTTCAACATGACCAAACCTTAGTCCAAGAATTTATACTAAGATCTTCATAGCCCATGACCACTTGTTCTCTTTTATTATTAGCATGGTCTAGGTAATCACATGGTCCCTTTCATTATGTTCCAACATAGCCTAAATCCTTATCATAGTTTTAATTGCATTTGTTAACACAATGAAAACCTTAGGCTAAAGATTTATGCCATATCTTTTATCATTCACGAGGCCTCCTTTATTATGTTTTAGAAATTAGCCTAAAAATTTTATCCTAAGGTTTTATCATGTTTATCAACAAGAATAAAAGCTTATTCTAAAATATTTAACTTAAGTTCCATATATTTCTCAAGCCTGACTTAGTTTTATTCTATTGACCATAGGATCAATGGTACACAATTACTCAAGAAATATTGATCTAATGACATGTGCTAATTCAAGACTTCAATGGAGCACCAAAATGAGTGATAAGGTGATAAATTTCACCATTTTAATAACCCTACCAAAGATCCAATGGTGCATAGTAAAAGATGATCCGACAGAGCATGATTGATTAGTTGAAGATGATCTGACTATGTGAGATCAATGTTGAAAAGTCAAAGGAACTCACATATGGTGTGGAGATGACATGTGGCATAATTTAGTGCCATTGATTAAATCTTGACATCTTCTTAAGATCAATGGTACATTGCTTTATATACATATTTTGATCAATGACCTATAGAGTAGGGGACATAATTTAGTAGATCAAGATCAATGGAGCACATTCATCTAGGTAAAGAATATCCAATAGTGTGAGATCAACATTGACATTTCAATGAATCTCAAGATAAATGTGGAAGTGACAAGTGTCACAACTAAGGGGAATAAAGCAAAGTAGTCAATGGCATTCAATTTCTTGGATCAATATCAATAAACTACATTGATCCATGCAAATAGATCCAATGGTGTGAAATAAAAGAGACTTTTCAAAGGATTCAAAACCAATGGAGTGATGACACATGTCCCAAAATGACAAATGGTCATATTTAAAATGTTAATGAGCAAGATGCCATAATGATGCTACATTGGAGCCACATAAGTATAATATGTCAAGTTGAATATTTTATGGACCTGGGGAAATGCAAAGTTATAAATGCTTGATCCAGATAAAATATAAGTCACAAAATTCACATTATTTAAATTAGATACTTCCATTAAATATCTATAAAAAACCTTCACAAAATCCCTAAACATGTATAAAATCCCTAGTTTGACCTTGTGATCATCATAATTAAGCAAGGGTAGATTGGATTGTCATGTATGCAAGGATAATTTAATCTAGGATTGAATTGTGATCCACTAGTAAGAAATTTGACCAATTCAAAAGCCATGATAGCTCAAAGAGGCATTTAAAAATATGTGGAACTTTACTTAACCTCAGATATAGAAGGGAGAATATTCAAAGATACAGAGTTTGATGCCACCACTCTAAACAATGTGGACAACAATTAGTCAAGGTTATTATGGATCATTGAAGAACAACCAACTATTACCCAGGAAGAAGAGAAGAATACATCAAGAAAAATGATCTACTATGACATAGTTATAATTCAAGTGATAGGTTTTTATTATGCTACAACAAAACCATAGGTACTACATCATATAAACATTCTCTCTTTTATTTTTAAGGATGGTAAAATTCATAAGGGCACATTAATCAATGAGCACACTCATATAAATATAGCTTATATCTCTACTATAGCATTTGAAAACAATTACAAACTACTTAAACCCCAAGTAGACTAACCCAAAATAAATAATTGGACCAAAGATAATGATCTAAAGAGCATCCTTACCTTATGGCAATATTCTAGGAATCAAGTGTGTTCATATTTTAATAATAAAATCCCCATCAACCAATTTAAACTTAGGATTAGAATGATCATGACTATGATGAATAGGTTGTGTGGGAATTCAACCACTACCTATGTGGATATAATTTAGGTACCCTTAGTCTATTTTATGGTTGAGAAATAGATCACCCCTCCTCTTAGTGAAGTTATCAGAACCTATTTGAGTAGATAGATTTTTGTAGTCAAGAAAAGGAAAAGAACCCAATTCTATATGATGTCATACCTTTTGGACATCCTTGTTTACACAATCAAGATTCCTAATTTTAGAGAACGGTCACCTAGTGGAACTCAGACAGTTTCATAATATTATTCAAAATTACACATATTCAAGTATAGGGATCACATCCACTTCATTTTTTACTATGTTTATCTAGACCTAACTGAGGCCATCACTAAGAATGTGATGTCAAGATTCAACCCCTTAATCAAAAGGTCAATTAATCCCATGGGAGATATATGGCTATACCCAAATTTCACTATCATTAGAATTGATAGAATTTAGGTCTAACCCCTTAGGCTACCCATCCATGTTCCTAATAAGTTAGTATATCAAGAGGTAGCATATCAATTATTCCATGGAATAGATGTTTTATGTATAATAAAGAATAAAGGGCTCCTCCACAACCTCCCAATGACTATTGAGAGGATGATATTCAAACAGTGGGAAAATGTTGAATTAGAATCTAAACACATGACATATTTTAATTTATAATTAGATAAGCTAAGGTAGAGGTACCCTAGGATAGGGTTAAAGGACACTTAAAATCCAAAGGAATAAATGTGTCTAATAAACACTAGTTTATCCCTTATGACCCAATATACACAAAGTCATATGCATTCTTCAATTTTATGGGGAGATTTAATAAATACAACATCATTCCATAAGCTAAGATGATGAGGGAGCAAAAGGGAAGTGATGACATATGGAAACTAGGGCCAAAGCAATATCACTTATTAGGTAGTACACCTTCCAAACATCCTCTAGAATAATCACAAGTAGAGCCTAAGACTAAGGCACAAATTAAGCAAAGGCCAGAAGAAACAAGGCTTGATGAAATAGCATCATCTTCAACCTAGGTTGAGAAACAAGGATCACCAGTTGAAGAAAATTACATGGTAGCATTAGACCCTAGTGAGATAATTGAAGATGCTTTAAAAATCTTATCACTAGCCTGAGTTAGATGATGAAGAGATAGAATAAATAAAAGAAGAAAAATGGAAGCAGGTGTTGGATCTAGTTCCTATGGATCCCCTAAAATGAAAATTTGAGATGGTCATGGTTACAATAAAGACTAATAAGCCTAAGGTGAGTCTCACTCATCATTTAATTTAATTCAACCCCTTTAGTGAAGAAAATTTTATTCATGGACCAATCATTTTAGAATGGTTCATCGATGGTAAATTTTAGAAAGTACCTATTGCACAACACCCTTGGGTAATGATGAAAGCCATCAATATCTCATTGCATGAGGAGGTAAAACCATGGATCCTAGCCTTATAAAAGGAATATGAGATAATATGGCTACTCTAGGAGAGTCAAGTGAAACACATATGGAGACCCCAGATCCAAAGGGGACACATTATTCAATTGATGTCATGTTTGACCCAACAACTATGAATTTAAAGAGGGTAACTAAGAAGAATGTGATGGTTGGTGGAGAGGATTTCACTTTCTAAAAATTGGAACCTTTTATTGTATTGACCCTAGTTAGAAGATAACAGCCTAGCAAGGACCCAAATATTTGAATAAATTTTTCTCAAATTGTTCTAGGCTTAGTCAGATCAATTACAAATAATGATCAATGGCATCTTATAATAGAATAAGAATTTTAAAGGACAATCTATCTTATCCATCCCAAAGAATAGGTTCCAATAATTTGAAGACACCATGGATAATTTGTTTGATTCCTTAAAGTTAGTTAAGACTAGGCAAGAAGTAGTGAATAAAAAAAGCACCATGGATATAGGCCAAATTGGCCAATGGCAAGCTTCAAGTTATCAAGTGAAATACTTGATTAAAGCCTTGACCAAGAATCAAGTCCCAAAATTTAAAATAGTCATCCTAGACCACCTAAATATGGCTATGGCTATATTAGTGGATAAGATCAAAGCCATGAATAGTTGGTCCAAGCAAATGGAGGACATTTATAAATACCTCGAACAACTATAAGACAAAAATTTTCACATATTGGATAGCCTGATCAAAGATCCCACCACACTTAGTCCTTTAGGACTTATCACTAATGAGGAGTTAAAACACATAACTACTTAATTCATATAAGAAGTGAGAAATCAAGGACAAAGAAAGATAGGGGCTAATAACAAGAAGATCATGGGCTTACTTTTATCATTTGAATAAAATAAAGGCTATGTTAGAAGCATCAATCAAGCATTATAAAGAGCTAAAAAGGACCTCAAGATCTTATAAGACCAATAAAAGGAACTCTTCATGAGCCCTGTTGCTAGCTTATCAATGAGAAACATTATAGAATGAAGATCCTATAGGGAATGCAAAAGACTATAGTAGCACAAGGGTCTAAAAGTCAAACCAGTTTACTTACAATATTCTATTATATATAGACATTATATATTTTTTTAAATGTAATATTCTTTTTGTAAAGACATATACAACATGTAAGGTATATTGCCTATAGGTAGTCTATTAGAAGAGGTCATGAGTTCTATAAAGTTATAGAAAAGATAATTGTCCTATACATATGTACAAATGCAATTTGAGATGACTGATTCATAAGGCCTCATGAATTATCTATTTAAAGATGTATTTTATATGATAAGAGGGTGGAGTTTTGGAGCCAAAACTATTCTATAAATTTTGAGAAAATTAATATAAGCAACAAATTTTGTCCCCATTTACTTGTGTGAATTACTACCATGGCTTCTCTCTCATTTGTTTGGTCTTATTCTCAAATTTTAATGGTCCTTGTGAATTGTGGATGTGCATCTTTAATTCTAGAGTTTTTATTTTGTGTTAATGCTTGATTAGTTGAAAGTTCTAAGGTTTACTTCATTTTATTTACTCTTTTTGCATATATGCTAATATTTTTTTCTTGCAAGGGTAAATCTTCAAAGTAAACCTATTCCTTATTTTCACTATTTCATACTATCCTTAGATGTTGGCTTGATGTGTGATAGGATTTGAGCTTATGCTAATTCATGTCATATACTGATTAAATTCATGTTCAGATGAAACTTGAACTTTGTCATAATATTTGGGTTAAAGATCAGCAACATACTTATTTTGTGCCTTACCCTTCCTTTTGCTCCTTTTTATCAATTCACCTTAGACTAGCTTCATTGTGAATACTCATCTTAGCTTAGATTTAGACTTAGGTTTTGAGCATAATTAACTTTAAATAGCATAGATCATCTTTGAAATCAAACATAAACTATTAATTCATGGTGGCTCCCAATCATGAGTTAATATAAATTTGAGAAATAGTCCACTTGTTCTACCTCTATTCCACCAAAGATAATAGGGTTATCACAACCTACAACTCATTCATTGGCTTCTCTAAATTCATAAATGAGTATTATTTTTTAAACACTAAGAATCACCTATGGTATGCTTTCAGACATCAATAGGGAATGTGTTCCATTGGTGTTAAAAGGAGGGCCTAGTTAAATCTTTGAAGATTTACATCTTTGCTAATTTTAGTGAATTTTATTCAAATATTGGTGCATTATTTATATATTTGTGTTTTTTTAGCATAATTATGTAAATATCATTGATCTTAATGGTTTTAGACTAGTTTGTATGCTTATTCAGACAAAGATAGATATTATTTGAAGATATATGACAAATTATGGTAAAGATAGCTTAAGCTTTGAAAATCCAAGGTGTTTGAGGTTAGTAATAGTGGTTTCAATCAAATATTTATTGGATCTTTGAAAATTTTATTTTATCTAAGATTGAAATGTGTAAAGATCATTCATACCTATGTATTTGGACATATATTTGAGCTAAATTAGTTAAATATTAATATCCTTTATCATTCTTTATATAAATTTATATAAAGTTTACTTAATATGAAAGTTTGATTATTGTTCTTTGTAAACATAAGATTTGCACATTGTATTTGAAACAAGGTTCAAAGCTTTCAAGATGGAATTACCAGGGATAAGGACTAGTTCATGTTTAGAGATAAGGTTTCTTATTTAATTAGAAGATCATAGGAGAGCTAAGTGAGATAAAGGTAAGTGTAGACTTTCAAAGTCTCAACTAAATTCACAAATTTAAGGTGATCATGTATTCAATCCCTATTAAGATATGGCTTGGATAGGTGGTTCTCAAATCAATGTGTCAGGTGTGGTACATGACCTTTATCATAATCCTAAAAATGTTTGCCTACTTTTAGTCCTAATGGAATTATCATAGCTGAAGAAAACATTAAAAGTTTCAAAGTTATTTTATGACTTTTGAATGTTATTCATGAAGATGTAGAATACAGATTATTTCCATTTAATTTCAAAAATGCTTCATATAAATGGTTCCTTAATCTTCATGAAAACTACATAGCTAGTTGGAATGATTTTAATAATTACTTCATTGATCAATTTGGCAAAATCATCAGTCCTTGTGTCTTTTACCAACAGTTTACCATAGATAAAAGAGATTCAAATGAGCCCATAAGAGCCTTTAATGCTAGATTCTAAAAACTATTTAGCAAAACCATAACCCCTTATAGACTTGATGAGGCTTTTACCTTAGATATTTACAAGGATGCCTTGGATCCCATGACTTCTATGTTTCTAAAAACATCTACTCAAGTCATTAATACATTGGCCCTAGCTTATATTAAATCTATGATCATTAATGATCAGATGTAACCCCAAATCCAAATAACATATAGTATTCCTAAAATTACTCCAAATTTTCATATTTTGAATGTCATTCCCATTCCCAATCAAAATATGCCTATCTTAAATTAGCTCCTAGTTCTAAACTAATTACCTTTGAACCATGCACACCCTAGTAAAAACATAGGATTCTTGAACAATATTACAAGTGGATCTCATCCATAAGAATAAAGATATCTAGTGCCTATATCTGGTATTAATACCCAAGTGCATAATTTAGAGGCTCAAAAGAGTTAGAATGACTCAATATTAAATATGGTTTAGAAGCTAAGCATTGATTTCCTTTAGCTGTAAAAGCAAGTTGGCAATACTGGGGAAGAATCCAATAAGAACTCTTTTCAATAGTTTAATAGGAATTCAAACAAGTTTCAAAATAACAAAAATAATGGCCATAATAATGAGTCATCTACCAATAATAATGTGCCTAACATAAATCTTAGTGATGTTACTTTACTAGATTATTGTAGAGTTCATTGTACTTCAAAACATGGTGAATTAGATTGTCTAGAATATTGTAATGCTTTTGAAGATTTTCAAGAAGAGTTAGATACTTCAAAATTTATCCTTAATAAAGACAATGGTGTAGGTACCTCAAGATATTCAAGATCATCTAAACCTTCTAATTCAACTGTCATGGTGGAGACATTTAAGTTACCATTTCAAGAATAGAATGAGCCTAAGGACATCCTTGAGGAGATTCATGTTTTTTAGAAATATCTAAAGAAGACATATCCTCTAAGGAATAGGGAATAGAAACAACCTTTGACTACCTCAATTCAAAATAATTTTGGTACTCCTGCTGATACTACATTAGACAACAATAAAGAGCCTCCAAAGGGAAGTACCTTTAAACTCCATGCTGATACATCTAGTTATTCCAATAGGACTAGATATAATATAGTGGAGGTCATGAAAAATATCAAAGATAACATTACATTATATGAGATGACTCAGATTATAGAATAAAAGGTATTTATTATTGGAGTCTTTATCTAAGAAGCCTAACAAGTCTCAAAAGGTTGCACATGGTAACTATTGTCTCCAAATATTGCACCCTAGAAGAGGTTGTTCAAGCCTCTTCAAGATTTGGCCAAAATATGAATACTTCTAGGTGTGTGGGGCACCTATAATGGAAGTAGACCTCTATATTTTAAGGTCTATCTCCCTATATATGACTTGATGTGCTTATGCTACTAAAACTACCTATTATGGGTGAAAAGGGAAAGAAAAATGCATAAATTAGACCTAAACTAGGAGCTGATACACCAAGAGTTGCTTCCATTCATACTCTTGGAATTTGCATAATGAATTAAGACAATCAAACTAGACTCAACACCATTAATGGATCTCCCTAGCATTAGTGTGTTATGATCGTGGTGGGCAGATTCACTAACAGTCTGGGCTTTTGGTGTAGCAGTTCGTTACATTTGGTATCAAAGCAACCACCTATGTTCGAGTCACGAAGTGGGTGGGTTATGCTGGAATTGTATTATTTATCTAGAGCTCATACACGTAGTGGATCTCATGTATGTGTGCAAATCTAGCCCAGAGTTTGGGCTTCAGAAGCGTGGTGGGATGTTATGATCCTGGTGGGTGAATTCACTACCAGTTTAGGCTTTTGGTGTAACGGTTCGTTACATAGTGTTTTTCATGAAGGAAAATAACAACTCAATAAATGAAGTCAAGTGAAGGGAAGGTCAGATATGACACTACCAAACTCATACACACTTCAAGAGTCTAATAAATTAGCATACACTTCATGAAACCTATTAGGAGAAAAGTCATTTACAGCAACACATTTAAGGATTACATGAAAATAATATGAACTCAATCTATAATTTTCATTCAAGATTGATCACTTTAACATATAGTGAAAATGGACTTAAAGTATAACAAGATTGTTTCTCATTATCTTAAGTATAAATCAAGGTACAATTTTGGTAGGGCTTCATCATGCCAAGAGTTAGAATCCTTTGTAAAGCCAAAATAGCTTGCATTTATAGAATGTGAGAAGAGAGAGAAAATAGAATCCCAAAAGACACAAGGACAAGTGTCAAAGTTCTCCCATCAATTACAAATCATGAGAATGAGGTGTAAGAGAGGTCAATAAATTGATGTGGATATGTTCCCATCTCAAACCAAGAAACTCTCTCATATGTGGCATAGGAACTCTTCCACTTTCCCTTGAAAATTGCCTTCATAATTGGCCCTTCTTGAGCACTCCAAGGAAGATTAGTGAAAATTTAAACATGTGAACTAAGAAGAGGGCATTATAAATATGAATTTACATGCATTGGAAGTTTTTTTTATCCTTGATATTCTCTTACACAAGCACAATCATTATCTGTTGCCATGATCACCCTTCATTAGGCTTATTTTGACAATTGGCGTTAGAAATCTTTTCATATTTCTCAATTGATCCATACCATGGGTCTTAAGACACATGTTAGGATACCTCATATGATCATCTCCATCCAAAACACCTTAAAAGACCTCCAAACTTGAGTTGTCACTCTTTCTACTATGTAGTCACTCTTCTCATTCTAGACTGGCTAAATTCAAAAACTTAGAAAGGACACTTATGGGTTTCCCAAGCTCTAAAAATGGCATGGAGAGTTTATTAAATTCCTAATCTATCCTCCCAAGTTATTGGCATCCATTGATCATCTTCAAGACCTGTAATAAACAAGAAAATGTCAAGAAAACCTATTTCCTACATCACTTGTATGGATTTCCTATAATATGACTCCATGAATATAATCCTCATAGAGTTTACAACAACTTTCCTTCAAGTTTTAGGGTCAAATTATTCAATTTGGGTGCATTTTGAATCCTATCTCTCTAATTAGATCTCAAAATAAGGGTTTTAGGTGCATTGGCCCTTTAAGGATTGTTCATAAACCTTTGCTATTGGAGTTATAATAAAACACCCAAAACTTAGTTTTTATGACACTCTTCAACCAAATTAAACTTCTTGGAATCTCATGTAAAGCCTCCAAGTAGGTATGAGCATTTGAAGTGACCATCTCAATTGCACCCCTTCTCTTTGCATACACTGTCATGACATTGGGTCCAAGAATGATAAATTCGGGGTATATTATTCATTCCAATATCTCTAATAGGTAAAATTATTCCCTATTGGTATTTCCTAGTCCATTTCGTCCACTTGATATCACTCTAAATGGTTTTGAGCTCCCATTAGGACAACATCTCTCCACTAAGCCTAGTGGCTTTAGATCCTCTTTCATGGATTTATCACACCTAGGATTATTATAACACCTTAATAACATTAATTCATGTTTTTCCATGCTTATACAATATTTTCCCAAATTTTACTCATATCCACTTCAACCCTATCCTTTAATTTCCACCATTTTCTCTCTCTTTTACAAGTTTTAAGCCCTAAAAGTGGCTTATCTCTAAGACAAAATAGAGACTATTGTCCATTATTTTTCATCACTTTTTAATACATGGTATGATTCATTAGGTCATTATAACTCCTTAAACTAAATTTTATCTCTTAACTCCTCCATTTACCCCTCTAACTAGTATGAAACTCAAAACTAACTTCTGAAGGTGACTGCTTGCAAGTTGAGGGTGGAATTGGCATTTTTGACCTCATAAGTGGAGAAATTTGATATATTTTCCTTGTTTTATCTATATAATCATGTTATTTTAGGTTCTTATCATCATATTCAAGCCCCAGAGATTCTCACTTGGCCTTGTGGAGGCACTTGACCCTCCAATTATCTTCATCCCACTTGTAGCTGTGTGTGTTCTTAACACTTTGAAGGTTGGTTATAGGTTTTTTTTTGCATGTAGGAGTCATTTTAGTGCCTTTAAAGGACCTATCATAGCCAAAAAACACTCATTTTACCTTTATAATCCATCCTTATCTCTTATGGGTTCATTACCCTAATTAAAGTGTGACCTTCTTTGAGCACTATTACTTGATCTCGTGTCAAAAGACTTCTTCATTTCTATAGGCTTGCTATAGCACTTGTTTAGAATGGTGATTTTCACAAGGTATCTAAGGTTTTTAATCTTAGTAAATCCATGTGTATGTGTTATTTTAACACTTCAAAACATCCAAAATTACTCCACTTGTTACCCCCATATATCTACACATGCCTCATAAGGACTAATCCACATTGCAAATTTATCCTCCTTATAGGCCACCTATAGGTGTATTGACTCCATTTGAGCTTTGAACTTGTTTTAGATTCTGATTTTAAATTACCTTCTACATGCCACCTTGAAAATACATTTATATTCATTAGAGATCCTTCTTAAACTTGCTCAAATAAACACATCCCCCTTTTGTAATGAAACACATGCTTTGGAAGGTAGATGGGACCTCCAAATGGATCAATTCACAAGGTTTTGAAGGAGGTGAAATCCTAATTCAGAGAAACTAAGGTTAATTTTCCCCAAAATGGAAACATAACCATTCATGTTTATATTTCTTTGAAACTTTCAAGACCAATGGTGATCCTTCTTCTCAAACCATTGAGAGATTCTTGATTTGGCTATGGTGAAGAAAAGCCTTGACCCTCTAGCTCTATTCTATCTTAGTGTTTCATTACCTCATATCTCTACCTATAATACCATTGAAACCAAAACTTGGTAAACAAACAACATTGCTTTCAAAACAACAAAGGTCTCCATGTATTTTGTTATACCAATATGGTTTTCATGTTTATCTCAACACTTCACAAGCTCTGTTAGGATATGAAACATAAACACAAAGGTGTATGAACTCTTCAAACCGTGGAAACATCACCTTCATCCATAAAACCAAAACAAACTCCTTTTAATATCTAAACAGAAACATGGAAGTACCATAGTGCTCCATACATGGCAATTAGCTGGGGCAAGGTTAGATATGACGAGGAAAATATTTTGATCCTCATGAAGTGATTCCACCAATTATACCATACAGACCACCTCAATAAAATAGGAAACCTATAAGGTATGGGAACTGAAAAAAAAAATGGAGTGGCTAACTTTTAATATATGGTTCATAAATCTTATCCCACCAATCTCTAAAATCATATTATGAAAATGAAGTTCAATTCATATATTATCCACCCCCAAAAGCACTGGACCTAAAACTCTTCCAGTTGATCATACCAAGTACAAACCTATGAACTTTAGAATGATTTCCAAGAGAACAATGGAGATATGAAAAATATTTGTGCCATTTTTGGTGTTTCCAAAGATGGAGAAACATAGGGATGGATTAGAGAATCTGAAGGGTCACACTCTAACTTTCCCAAATGTGCCACTCTTCCTCAAAGGTTGTACAAGTGCCTAAAACCTCTTATTTATTCAAGAAAACTACTTCTCTTCTAAATATTATTCCAATTTGTTAGTTAAAACAATTAATATAAGTTATAATTGACACATATGAGGTGACATCATCTTTTTAAGCTTGCATAATTCCCAAGAAACTTGTATAAAACATTAAATGCCCATTTTTTACCCTTGAAAAAACCCAAATTGACATGGAACACTAATGAAAAGAGTGACAAAGGATAATATAACATTTATTAGCATTAAATGGAATATTAAACACCTCATGAAAAAAAATTACCTATGGGGTTGACACATTTTGATTGGGTGAAAAAATGGTCAACATTTTTGGTGATTCACAAGGGTGGCATGTTGGTTATGCCTAGGACCAGTTGCCTTACACCTCCATTGGGAATAGATTCATGCATATGGACACTCTAACTAATGTTATAGGGTCTTGACTCAATAACTACAATCTTATTAACACTCACACATAAATCAAATACACACACACAACAAGAAAGTAAAAAAACATGTGCTTCAAGAGCACTTAGGGAACACAACAGCAAACCAAAATAAACACACACTATCCTAAAATAATCTCTCCCTCTTGGATCAAATATAAAGTCTAAAACTCCTATTTCCTCACAAGATGAAGGGATACATGTGACATTTTTCCATTTAAACATTGGTATGAAAGCCTTCATCTTTCTCATGGTGTTAGCCAATCTTCTTGGCATGGATTTCAATAGAGCTGAGATAACTTCAAACAAATCACCTATAAATATGAATTATTCATTCACTTCAACTACCTTAGCTTCTTCATAAGACTCCTTATTTTCTATATGATCCACTTATGCTTCATCAAATCATGTTTTTTGGCTCCACATGATGTCTTGAGAGTGGATAAGTGGTTTGTCAGCTGCAAGTTCTTCAAGCTCATGAAGGAGCTTAGTGTAATATTCCAAATCTTTATCATTGTTCATATGGTCCACTCCAAGTCTATTCCCATCCTTATTATGAGTATATATAACTTCATTTGAGTCTTATTTCTCTTGGTTCAATAAGGGTGATTTATTCTTGATATCCCCAAGTGGAGTTCCAATGATAAATTCTTCTTCATCATTACATGTGTCATCCTCTTGCTTTGCTGCAAACTAAATTTGTTCCTCCTTTGATACTTCCCTTAAAAGAGTTTATTATTCAAGAAGATATAGGGTGGGAGGGTGGAAAATGGCTGAATGAGGTGAATAAATAATGTAAGGTGTAGTGAGAGGCTCATGAATAGATATGGAAGAAAGAGAAAGCTCTTGAAATGATTCTTGGATAACAACAAGGTTTTGTTGGGTTGAGGACACATCACTTTGTTCCATAGCCACTTTCATCATCTTCTTGGAATTCTCCTTTAACCTCTTTCTTTCCCTAAGACTTCACAATTTGGTCCCAAGTTGGAAGCTTGGAACTATTAGGCTCTTTTAAGGATTGAATAGGTTCTTCTTCAAGGAGAGGAATGGTGGAAGAGAAATATATATGTCTATGGGTTGGGAATAGAGTGTGATGTTCATGTATGGGCATGGAGATGGGTGAAACTTCTTGAATGGGTTCTTGAGGGAGAGGTAACATAGGATGAGCAATATGAAGGAGATATTCTTCATACAAGCTTTCATCATCCTCCTCATCTTCTTGAGGCTCTTCATAGCTTTTTGGAAATTATTTTATAGATACAAATTGTTCCATATCCTCTTGAGTTTCCCATATCTCTAACCTATCAATCTACCATTGAAAATCCTCTCTTTCCATAGATAATCCTTCACTAATGACATATTGATTCTCTTCATCAAAATACCCCCACATGTCCATTAAAAATCTCTTAACCAATCCACAAGACCACCAAGAGTTTCATCACAACACTTATCTATCACACTCATATACTTTTCAAATTTTAGAAACTTTGGCATAGCTACCCATAAATTTTGAGAGTGAGAGGTGTAGTAAGCTTGGAAAAAGTGATTGGGATATTTAATTTATTCAAGTAAGGTTTTCAAAGCTTCATATTTTGCCTCAAAACTAATGGTGTTACTTGACTCCTCATGACAAGGATAAGGTGAATATGGGTCATATGGCTATTCAAAAACATAATCATTTGGAAAGGGACTAGGTTGACTATAGGACTTCCATGACTCATAGGGAGGATGGTATTCTTGATAAGACTATTGAGAAGGATATAAAGGGTCATAAAATGGTTAATATGGAGGTGTATGGTAAGGATTATCCTCATATCCATCCATATCAACTTCATAAGTCACATGAAAAGACAAGAATTGATCAAAATCTTTAACAGTAGATACTTGGCCTGGTTACAACTAGAAATTCATTTGGAGTTGCCATTAGTGCTTGCTTGGATGCTTCTAAAAGATCATAAAAGAGAAGACACACCAAGAATCTTCCCACTATTTGGACCTTGTCCCATTAGGCATGACAAAACTATTATCTCTAAATCTTCAAACCTAGAAGAGGTTGTTCAAGCCTCTTTAAGATTTGGCCAACATAAGAATACTTCTAGGTGTGTGGGGAACTTATAATGGAAGTAGACCTCTATATTTTAAGGACTATCTCCTTAGATATGACTTGATGTACTTATGCTACTAAAAATACCTATTATGTGTGAAAAGGGAAAGAAAAATACATAAATAAAAACTAAAACTAGGAGGTGATACACCAAGATTTGCTTCCATTCATATGCTTGGAATTTGCATAATGAACTAAGACAACCAAAACTATACTCAACACCATTAATAGAGATCCCTAAAATTAGTGTTTCTCATGAAGGCAAATAACAACTCAATAAATGAAGGTAAGTGAATGGAAGGTTAGATATAACACTACCAAACTCGTACACACTTCAAGAGTCTATTGTGATAGGATACACTTCATAAAACCTATTAGGAGAGAATTCATTTTCAGTAACACATTCAAGGATTGCATGAAAATAAGATGAACTCAATCTATACTTGTCATTGAGAATGGATCACTTTAACACATAGTGAAAATGGACTTAGAGTATAACTAAACTTGCTTATCATTACCTTATGTACAAATCAAGGTACAATTTTAGTAGGGCTTCACCATGCCAAGAGTTGAAATCCTTTACAAAGCCAAAATGGCTTGCATTTATAGAATGTGAGGAGAGAGAGAGAGAGAGAGAGAGAGAGGAGAGAGATGAGAGAGAGAGAGAGAGAGAGAGAGAGAGAGAGAGGAGAGAGAGAGAGAGAGAGAGAGAGAGAGAGAGAGAGAGAGAGAGAGAGAGAGAGAGAAGATAAGTCTAAAGGACACAAGGACAAGTTTCAAAGTTCTCCCATTAGTTAAAATCATGATAATGAGGTGTAAGAGAGGTAAAAAAAATTTATTTGGACATGTGTTTGTCTCAAACCAAGAAACTCTCTCACATGTGACATAAGAACTCTTCCACTTTCCCTTCAAAAACTACCTTCATCATTGGCCCTTCTTGAGCACTCTAAGGAATATTATGGATAAGTGTAACATGTGCACTAAGAAGAGGGGGTTATAATTAGGCCTTTACATTAATTAGAAGTTTTTTTATCATTTATATTCTCTTACACAAGCATAATCATTATCTATTGCCATGATCACCCTATATTAGGCTTGTTTTGATAATTATCACTAAAAATCTTTTTATATTTATCTACTGATACATACTATGGGTCTTAAGACACATTTCAAGACACCTCATATGCTCAGATCCATCCAAAACACCTTAAAAGACCTCCAAATTTGAGTCACCACTCTTTCCACTATGTGATCACTCTTGTCATTCTAGACTGGCTAAAGTGAGAAACTTAGTAGGGACACTTGTGGGCATTCCCAAGCTATGTAAATGGCATGGATAGTTTATTAAAGTCCCAAGATATCCTCCCAAGTGATTTCCATTCATTGATCATCTTTAGCACCTACAAAAAATGAGAAAATTTTAATAAAACCTATTTCTTACATCACCTATATGGAATCTATACAATATGACTTCATGGATCTAATCCTCATGGAGTTTCCAACAAATTTCCTTCAAGTCATTGTGTCAAATTCTTCTATCTGGGTGATTTTTGAATCTTATCTCTCTAATCAGGTCTCAAAATAAGGGTTTTGAAGGGTTTTAGGTGCATTGTCCCTTTAAGGATTATTCATAAACCTCTGACATTGGATTTCTAAAACAACACCCAAAATTTATTTTTTATGACCCCCTTCAACCTCCTAAAACTTCTTGGAATCCCATGCAAAGCCTCCAGGTAGGTATGAGCATTTGAAGTGACCTTCTCAATTTCACCCCTTCTCTTTACATACACTATCATGACATTGGGTCCAAGAATGATAAATGTTGGGTCTCTTATTCATTATAATAGCTCCAAGATATACCATTTCATCCACTTTATATCACTCTAAATGGTTTTGAGATCCCCTTAGGACAACATCTCTCCACTAGGCCTAGTGGCTTTAGATCCTCTTTCATGGATTTATCACACTTGGGCTTGTTACAATACCTTATAAACCTTCATTAATGTTTTTCATTGCTTATCCAAGCTTTACCCAACTTTTATTCATATCCACTTCAACCCTAGCTTTAATTTCCACTATTTTCACTCTCTTCTGCAAGTTTTAAGCCCTAAAAGTGGTCTATCTCTGAGATAAAATAGAGAGTATTGGCCCTTCTTATTCATCATTTTTTAATACATGAGAGGATTCCTTAGGTCATTAGTACCACCTTTACTAAATTACATCTCTTAACTCATACATTTACCCCTCCAACTAGCATGAAACTCAAAACTAACTTCTGAAGGTGACTACTTGCAAGTTGAGGGTGGAATTGGCCTTTTTGATGTCATAAGTGGATAAATTTGATATATTTTACTTATTTTATCTATATATTCATGTTCTTTGGGGTTCCTAGCATCATATTAAATCCCTATAGATTCTCACTTGGCCTTATGGAGGCACTTGACCCTCCAATTATCTTCATCCCACTTGCAGTTGTGTGTGTTCTTGACACTTTAAAGGTTGGTTGTAGGTTATTTTTTGCATGTAGGAGTCATGTTAGTGCATTAAAATGACCTCTCATATCCAAACAATACTCATTTTCCATTTATAATCCATCCTTGTCTCCTAGGAATTCATTACCCTCATCAAAGTGTGACCTTCTTTGAACACTCTAGTACTTGCTCTCTTGTTGAAATACTTCTTCATTTCTATAGACTTGTTATAGCTGTTGTACAAAATGGTGATTTGCACAAGGTATCTAAGGGTTTTAATCTTGGGAAATCCATATGTATGTGTTCTTTTAACACTTCTAAACTTCCAAAATTACTCCACTTATTACCCCCATGTATCTACACATGCCTCATAAGGACTAATCCACATTACCAATTTATCCTCCTTATAGGCCACCTATAGGTGTATTGACTCCATTTGAGCTTTGAACTTTCTATAGATTCTGATGTGAAATTACCTTCTACATGCCACCTTGACAATACACTTATATTCATTGGATTTCCTTCTTAAATTTGCTCAAATGAACACATCACCCTTTTACAATGAAACACATGCTTTGAAAGGTAGTTGGGACCTCCAAATGGATCAATTCACAAGGTTTTGAATGAGGTGAAATCCTAATTTAGAGAAACTAAGGTTATTTTTCCCCATAATGGAAACATAACCACTCATGTTTATATTGCTTTGAAACTTGCATGAGCAATGGTGATCCTTCTTCTTAAACTATTAAGAGACTCTTGATATGGATATGGTGAAGAAAAGCATTGACCATCTAGCTCTATTGTGGCTTAGTGTTTCATTACCTCATATCTCTTGCTAAAGTACCATGAAAACCAAAACTTGGGAAAAAAACAACATTTCTTTCAAAACAACAAAGGTCTCCATACATTTTTCTATACCAATATGGTTTTCACATTTATCACAACACTTCATAAGCTTTTTTAGGATATGAAACATCAACACAAAGGTTTATGAGCTCTTGAAACCATGGAAACATCACCTTCATCCACAAAACCAAAAAATACTCCTTTATAGATCTAAAGAGAAACATGGAAGTACCATAGTGCTCCATACATCTCAATTAGTTGGGGCAAGGTTAGATGTGGTGAGGAAAATATTTTTATCCACATGAAGTGATTCCACCAATTAGACCATATGGACTCAACAAAAGAGGAAACCTATAGGGTATGGGGAATGATAAGTATAATGTATTGGATAAATTTTAAGAGATGGTTCTTAAAGCTCAACCCACCAATCTCTAACCTCCCATTATGAAAATGAAGGTCAACTCATGTACTATCCACCCCCAAAAGCACTAGACCTAAAACTCTTCTAGGAGACCATACCAAGTACAAATGTGTGAACTTTAGAATGATTTCCAAGAGAGTGATAGAGATATGGAAAGTTTTTGACCCACTTTTTATGTTTCCAAAGCTAGATAAACACATGGGTAGATCAGAGAAGCTAAAGGGTAACACTTCAGCCTTCCCACACATGCCACTCTTCCTCATAGGCTGTATAAGTGCCTGAAACCTCTTATTTCTTCAAGAAAATTACTTCTCTTTTGAATATTCTACCAATATGTCAATTGAAATAGTTATTATAAGTTATAATTGACACATATGAGGTGACATCATCTTTTTAATCTTGAAAAATTCCTAAGAAACCTATACAAAGAATTAAATGCTCATTTTTTACCCTTGAAAAGACCCAAAGTGACATGGAACACTAATGCAAAGAGTGACCAAGGCTATTATAACATTTATTGGTATTAAATGGCCTATGAAACACCTCATGACAAATTTTTTTACCTATGGGGTTGAATCATTTTTATTGGGGGTAAAAATGGCCAATAGTAACATTACAATACACAATAGTAAGATAGATGTTCCACCTTTCTTGCTTACAGTTAGGATCTTTGATAATAATTTACATAATTGCTTGTTAGACTCTAGTGCATCTACAAATATTATTCCTAAAGTTATTTGTGAAAAACTTGGTTTAACCCTAATTAAATATGATAGATTTGTAACTTAATTAGATAAATCAAGAGTTAAAGTAATTAGTGAATTATTAAATGTTCACATGCAAATTACTTCTAAACCAAGGATCTAATAGTTCATTGACATCCAATTGGTATACATCCCTATCGATTATGAAATTATATTAATTATAGATTGGATAATATCCTTAAATGGCTACATGTCAACTAACTATTCACACATGTAGTTACCCTAGAAAGGAGCTCCCAATCAGATCAAGAAAGAGAATGAGCCTAAGATGAATCATATGATCACCGAGCATAATGAAACCAATGAGAGGGTAACACATGGTTAATTCATATTTGGGTGTTTACACTCTTGACACCCCATAGGTATGTAACTCTAAAATTTCTCATGCTATGTCTAGATTATAGAAGCTATATTTTGATGGTGATAGATGTAAATTGGGTTTTAAAGTAGGGATGGTGTTAATTAGTCCCATTAGGAAGGAATAAAATGCCTCTTAAAAACTCCAATTCCCATGCACTAATAATATTATAGAGTATGAAGCACTTATTCTTGGATTTCAATTTTTAATCAAACATAAGGCTAAGGAACTATCGGGTCAAAATTAGATAGCAATACAAGTTATCATATCTCAACAAGTATAAATTTAGAGTGTGGGAATTAATTGAATGTTTTGATGCTTTCAACATAATTTCAATCCATAGGGAGGAAAAAAACTTTTTGAATGAACTTATTTTAGCTATAGTTAACCTTATGCTCAATTAAAGTTTCAATTTAAAAAGCCTTACCATTGAGTTAGTCCCATGTCCCTCAATGCTAGATAATGTTAACCATTTACAAGTACTCAATGAGAATCAATAGATCATAGATTTCATGAATAAATTAGGGGTATTTGAGTCTGACATCATTAATGAGGTTAACAAAAATACATTTGATAATGATAAATTTCAAGGCAAGCTTGACTACAAGGTCATTCAGCTAAATGAAAATAAGATCCCTAAAGTAATGATAGCTTTAGAGAGATTGTTTGATTAGACAAACTATCTAAGGTTGTCAAGATTCTAAAAGTATTTGGGAAGGATTAAAATATAATTTACTTAGGTTCTCAAGGTCAACCTTAGCTGGTGAACGTTGTGATCTAAGGAATTTGACTCAAGAGAGGATGGTTAGTATGGTGTTAGTTCTAAAATGAAAATAAAATGAAATAAACACACTAACTAGCATAACATCTCTAGGCCTCGACACTAGGGAGAGCTTAGTTAAAAAACATAAATAAAAAACACAACTAAAATGCAAAAGAAACACTTCTTTTACCTCCTTTGGATGCTCTAAAATGCTTTTTGTAGTGGCTTTCTTGGCTTGTGCTCATGAAGTCCTTGGCAATGGAAGCTTGGCTACCTTCATATCTCCTTGGCACCTTTGGCTTGGCTTGGAATTAATTTGGCATGGTAAAACTAGTTTCATGAATCTTTTAGAACTAATCTTGCATTATAACTTTGCATAATAATGACTTAAAAATGATGTTCATGGCCTCTTTATTTATAGATTTGTAAGAATGTCTAGAATCAACTTGAACCATCCATCTTGAGATTGAGATGTGTGGTTGAGGATTAATTTAATTTTGTAATTAAATTTAATAAATAAGCTCACCAATATTTGAGATAGAGGATAAATTAAGAGGCATGGAGGGCATCATGAAAGGCATTGATGAGTCATGGAGGGCATGAATCTTGATATTTGTGACATTTATGGCCTAGGGATACCTTCCCAAGAAATAGAGTCACTTGATGATGTAGATATTCAACATTCATTTCCAAAACAAAGTATTCTACAAGTTTCCATGGATTTATTAATTATGCCTTGATTTAGTTTAATTAGCTCTTAATCATGTTTAATCTCTTTATGCACAAATTACTCAAATTAATCAGAATGTCTTATTATTGGTCCAAAATTTTGATTGGATTAGAATTGGAATTCAATGTCAGATGCATTGGATCTATTATCACATTTAGGATGTTAGCAACACCAAATAGCAAATGCATGTGTGTCATGAAAAATATTTGATAGGAAAGAGAAATCTAGGGCTCCTAAGTGCAAAATTGGCATTTTGACTCAAAATAATATGATCAAAGTGAGTTGGCCCATAAATTGCATTGCCCCATTTAAGGATACCTTGGCTAAAATCAGCACTTGAATATGTCAATTTCACATCAATTAGCATGTTTTAGTGTTTTAAGTCAAAATTATGCATTTCAGGTAGAAATTAGCCAAAAGCCTGGTTGGAGGTCATTGGTGGCCAAATTCAGGTGTCCACAATTTACCCCTATTTGTAAATATGTTGTAAATCATAGGCGAAGCAATGTCTTCTCAAATTATGAGAGATGATCTATATGCCAAGAAGAATATGATGGCTAAATAACAAAGCTCTAAATGGTTTTTGGGAAGCTTATGATTATTCCTCATTGAGGGAGTGGCCATCACATTTGTTGATGGATGGTCCCTTGAAAAGAAACAAAAATAAAGATGGAATTAACCTATGGTTGAGATTAATCTAAATGAGAAAATGTTGAATGAATTTATGTAAAAAAGATACTAATTTACCCAAAGGTGGTTATAATCAAAAATCAAAATCAAAATAATGATTTTCCCATATGTGGTTATAATCATTAAGAAGACCTAGATTGGCTAAAGATGAGTGTGCCCCAATTAGGGCTGATTAACAAGCATAACTCAAGGATAAATCTTGGAATACAAATTAAAGAGGGGCAAGTGCATAGTGATGAAAGAGATGCATAGAATAATAAGATTGATCATTATAAATGATTTAGTTGTACCTACCAATGAGGAGATGTTCATTTTTATTACCAATGATACAACTAGAATGGTCAATGGGTTGATTTGATCAAGGGTGGGATGGGAGGATTTGCCAAGGTACCAAGGAGAAACTTATATGGCTCCATTGATTATAAACCTTCCTAAAGCTAATTTTTGCTATAGCATGTGATGGTAGGCATCATGATTTAACACCATGAAGACTTGGCTAAAATATGCATAAAGACTGACTTATGATCCAATAAACACTCAAAAATAATACACTAATGATAAAAAACCATGATGATAATGTTAATAGATGAATATGGATGGACTCAAGAATAATATGCGTGAGGAATCACCCAATAAACATGTATAGACTAAGTTGAGGAAATAGCATTGAAAGTAAACAAACAGGCAAGCGAATAAACAAACAAACAAAAAGCTTGAAAACAAAAGCAAAAAAAAACATCCTAATAATGACAATGCCCTAGTAAGGTGGATCAAGGATATCTAACTAGGCTTAGAAAGGATAAATATTTTTAGATTTTTTAAATGTTATGAATGTTTTTGTAATTTTGAGGTATTTTAACTTGTTAGATAATGACAAGATAACTGTTCACAAAATGGCAAGAGCATTTGGCTTAGGTTGCTCATAAAATGGTGAGAGCATATGGAAAGGGGGACTGAGGTGACCTCAACATGAATTGAGTATCTATGATGATTATATTTTTATTGTTGAGATAGAGATGCACATCCTAATCAATAAATGATATAAAAACAATACTTGATCATGTTGATTACTATCCCACACCTCATCTGAATAACTACTCTATCAAAAAATGGTTACAAATTTAGTTGTCAAAAATGCTTGTATGATCTTCATTGGTCATTGATTTTGATTCCTTCAAACGTTGAGACAAGGTATATTTGTATCCTTTGTAAAGGAAAGTATAACCATGGATGGTAAATAAGGACAAATAATAGATGTTAGGTTTGATTTTGAAATGGAATGGTAGATGATAATGGACTATAAAAAGGTTGGAAAACAAATGAAGATTAGGACATTTAGTCACACATAATGTTGTTGATGATAGATTCGACATAATTTTGGTTTTGTTAGGGTTGAAGACTTATTCTCTCAATAATACCACTAGATTTTTCTATTGTTTAATCTTAAGATTAGATACCATCTGATTAGGCTATATATTGGAAGCTATTTTCATTTGATCTTTGATCTTGTCTTCATCAAGCAGTGAAAAAATTTTGTGCTTAGCTATTAGTGCCTAAAAGATTTTTTCACCAATGAAGTTATCTTGATTATCCTATAGCACCTTTAAGAAGGTTTCACTAATGAATATTAGATTTTAACTTTGATTTTCTTCTAGTGCTTCTAAAAATTTTCACTAGAAGATGTTGAGTTTTGCCTTTGATTATCCCCTAGTTCCTTCAAAAAGGTTTCATTAAGGGAGTGCTCTTCTACTACATGAATGTGGTTTTATACTCCTTGTTTTTCTTCAACTACTATGTCACCATGGATGCATTTCAACAAAATGTCATCCTATCGGTCCCAATCAACACTTATAGGAGATGGAATGTCAATAATATCGCTATTTTGGTTTATGGTACTGGCATGTGGAATGGTAATGGAATGGGTGTTGGCATCATAATCCTTGTATAAGATACTAGGAGAACTTGTGTCAAAGTTAAAGTACTCATCCTCAAAAACCATATAAGGATCACAAATATATTCAAATTGATCTGTGAGGCATGTGTAACCAATGTTATAATAGCCATGAACATATTCTTCTTCTAAATCTAATTCTAACTAAAGGGACTCTAAATTTGATGTTGAGACTAATGTTTATTCTAATTATAATGCAAAACCCTATGTTGATTCAAGAATAAAACCTAAACCTAATTTTGATTCTTCATCTGATGGGTACTTTTTTGTAATGATGTCTTATTGAATGTTTAGTATTAGATATGTAATGACCTATGATGGCATAATGGCCTCCACAAAGATTGGTTTGTCAAAGTGAGACTTCTTTAGGGTGGGAAAAAGGTCAATTGACAAATACTTAGAGATTACCTTGTCAATAAGAGACTCTTGAAAAATAGGCACATGGTTGAGGTAATGATTCTCCCAAAGGCAATTATAATCATTAAAAAGTGACTCGGCAAAGACTAGCTTGTCAAAGTGAGACTCCTTGATAACTGGTATAGGATCAATAGGCAATTTATCATAGATTGACTTATCACAAATGGTTGATTCAATAGAAACATCTCAGATTGGTTGGTTCTCTTGGATTTGGTTTCTAATGAGTTGAAAAATACTAGTTTTGAACACAACTTAGTCTTCAAATGATTGGATGGGTTGAGGTTTGGATGGGATTGGTACTGGACAAGGAATGACTTGTAGTTGGATAATGGTATGGTATTGGGGAGCATGATTTCTCACATGAGCCAAAAAAAAAAGTACTAAGATGGTAATCATTGGGTGGTGTGGATCATGATTACTTGCACAAGCCAAAGGAAAAGGTCCTAGAATTATAAAGGGGTATTGTGGATCTTGATTGCTCACAAAAACCAAAGGATGAGGTCTTAAAATGGTAATAGTATTCTTTGGATATTGTAGAGCTTGATATCTCATATAATCCAAATGAGGGTTAGGGGTAACTAATTATTGGATAACAAAAAGACATTGTGGATCCCGATTACTTTTATAAGCCAAACCATCCAAATCCTCTTGATAAACTAGATCATCCCAATATTGATTTGGTTCATAAGCTAGTTCTTGACTTTGTTCTATGTAATGATTATTGAAAATAGGTTACAGATTCATATCCCAAACAACATTATCTATAGTTGGGTCTTCAAAGTTCTCTTCACAAGCCTCTTCATACCAATCAAGGTCTCGAGTTAGATCATAAGTTATTTCATGACTTTGTTCCCATGAATGATTAATATTAGGCATATATAAATCTATCTCTCAAACCATAGTAACATCATTGGGGTCTTGATTAAATCCATAAAAGTCATTTTGTGTAGCCACTCTATCATAAGTTGGATTGTAAGTAACTCCACCATAATTGTAGCAAGACATATCTATGTAAATGATGAAAGCTTTGAAATAAAAAGTCTTAGAGTTATACAAATTCCAAAAACCTATGTCTAAAGTATAAATGGTTCAATCTTGGTCTAAGTTGGTCAAAAGATGGAGTTGTATCTCCAATGTGGTCTAAAAGTGTAACTATATCTCAAAAATGGTTGGTGTTAAAGCTTGGCATAAACTAGTTCAATGTCAAATTTCATACACACAAAAGCTCAAGCATCTAAATAAAAACTAGCATGTCAAAGGTCTAGGTCAAAGTGTTCTAAACAAGGTCTAAACTAGGAAAGGAAAAAGTTGAGTTACTAGGTATTTTGTCTAAACACAGAGTCAAAAGCTAGGCTCAAATGAATAGGCATGATGTGATTTGATTTAATCAAACAAGTTTAGAAATAACTTTGAAATAAACTTGGCACATAGAACTAAACATAAACATGATCAGTTGGTATAAGGCATAAGACAAAAGGCTTTTTGAACAAAGATAATGTTTTCCCAAATAAAATCAAAAACAATGATAAAGATAGGTAAGGAACAAATAAACCATCAATAGTTTTCAAATTTGGGTAATTAATTAATCAAATTTATGCAACCCAAAATAGAAATATTTGTGTATCAACCCCATAAATTAAGGCCTAAATAGAAATCAATCAATGTTTGAATCCAAATTTGGCAAGGCTAATTGAAAACTCAATGATGAGAACTAGGATTTGACCAAACAAGCTAGACAAGATTAGATAGCATGACAACATAAGAGAAAGGTCCAAACGGTATACATGACATGGTTTGAAACAAATAGTTTTTGGCACAAGGTGAAATAAGTATTGAAATAAATTGAGCAATCTAATAGTGTAAGCATGCTCAAATGATGGGATCTATGTTATGTTTCAAAATACTCAAAGGCACAAATGGTTTGACATGATTTGGGTAGCATAACACTACCCTCCTCAACTCAAATACATTATCTTGACATGGATTATGAACAAACAAACAAGTTTTAGTCTCAAAACATACCAAGCAAAAATGACCAAAATACACTAAGTATAATCATCCAAATCCTGGCATAATTTGGGCATGCCATATGTGATCTAAGGAATTTGACTCAAGAGAGGAGGGTTAGTATGGTTTTAATTTCAAAATGAAAAAAAAAGAAATAAACACACTAACTAGAATAACATCTCTAGGCCTAGACACTAGGGAGAGCTTAGTTAATAAACATGAATAAAACACACAACTAAAATGCAAAAGAAACCCTTCTTTTACCTCCATTGGATGCTCCAAAATTCTTGTTGTAGTGTCTTTCTTAGCTTGTGCTCATGAAGTCCTTGTCAATGGAAGCTTGGCTACCTCCATCTCTCCTTGGCACCTTTGGCTTATGGCTTGTCTTGGATTGAAATCAATTTAGCATGGTAACACTAGTTTCATGAAGCTTTTAGAACCAATCTAGCATTATAACTTTGCATAATCATCACTTAGAAATAATGTTTATAGCCTCTCTATTTATATATTTTTGAGAATGTCTAGAATCAACTTGAATCATCCATCCTGAGATTGAGATGTGTGGTTTAGGATTAATTCAATTTTACAATTAAAAGTGATAAATGGGCTCATCAATATTTGGGATAGAGGAGAAATTAAGAGGCATGTAGGTCATCATAGAAGGCATTGATGAGGCATGAAGGGCATGAATCCTAATATTTGTGACATTTATGGCGTAGGGATGTCTTCCCAAGAAATGAGGTCACTTGATGATGTATATATTCAATTTTCATTTTCAAAAGAATTTATTCATCAAGCTTCCATGGATTTATTAATTAGGCCTTGATTTAGGTTAATTAGATCTTAAGCATGTTTAAGCACTTTGTGCACAAATTAATCAAATTAATTAGAATGCCTTATTGTTAGTTCAAAATTTATTGGATTAGAATTGGAGTCAATGTCAGATGCATTGGATCCGTTCTCCCATTTAGGATGTTACCAACACCAAATAACAAAAACACATGCCTCATACAAAACATTTGAAAGGAAAGAGTAATATAGAGGTCCCAAGTGCAAAATTGGCATTTTGACTTGAAATGATCTAATCAAAGTTAGCTAGCCCATAAATTGCATTGCCCTATTTAGTGATACCCTAGTCAAAATCAGCACTTGAATATGTTAGTTTCACATCTTGTAGCATGTTTATGTGTTTTTAGGCCAAATTGTGCATTTTATGTGGAAATTAGCCAAAAACCTAGTTGGAGGTCATTGGTGGCCAAATTTAGGTGTCTATAGTTTGCCTCTATTTGGGAAGATGTTACAAACTATAGGCAAAGCAATGTCTTCTCAATTAATAAGAGATGATATGTATGCCAAGAAGAAGATGATGGTTGAAGAACAAAGCTCTAAATGGTTTTTGGGAAACCTATGATGATGTGCCCTCGAGGGAGTGGCTATCACATTTGTTGATGAATGGTCCCTCAAAAAAAAAAGATGGAATTAACCTGTGGTTGAGATTAATCTAAATAAGAAAATGCTTGCATGTATTGATGTAAAAAAGATACTAATTTTCCCAAAAGCAATTATAATCAGGAATAAAAGTCAAAATAATGATTTTTCCATAGGTGGTTATAATAATCAAGAGGACCTAGATTGTCTAAAGATGATTGTACCCTAGTTAGGTCTGATTAGCAAGCATAACTCAAGGATATAACCTAGAATATAGAATAAAGAGGAGTGGGTGCAAAGTGATGAAAGAGATAGATAGAAGAATATGATTTATCATTATAAATGATTTAGTTTTACCTACCAATGAGTATATTCTCATCCTTATTATCAATGATACAACTAGAATGGTCAATGGGTTGATTTGATCAAGGGTGGGATGGGAGGATTTACCAAGGTACCAAGGAGAAAATTATATAGCTCCATTGATTTTAGACATTCCTAAAGCTAATTTTTGATGTAACATGTGATGATAGGCATCATGATAGAACACCATGAAGACTTGGCTAAAATATGCATAAAGATTGACTCCTAATCCAATAAACACTCAAAAATAATGCACCAATGATAAAAACTATGATGATAATGTTAATAGATGAATATGGATAGACTCAAGAATAATATGCTTGAGGAATTACCCAATGAAAACATATAGATTAAGTTGAGGCAATAGTTTTGAAAATAAACAAACAGGCAATCGAATAAACAAACAAATAAATAAACTACCTAAAATAAACAAACAAACAGAAAGCCTAAAAACAAAATCAAAAGAAAGCATCCTAATAATGAAAATCCCCCAATAAGGTAGAACAAGGATAACTGACTAAGCTTAGATAGGACAAATATTTTGGGATTTTTTAAATGTTATGAATTTTTTAGAATTTTGAGGTATCTTAGCTTGTTAGAGAATGACAAGATAACTACTCACGAAATAGTGAGTGTTTGGCTTAGGTTTATCATAAAATAATGAAAGCATATGGAAAGGGGGACTAAGGTGACCTCAAAATGAATTGAGCATGACCCACATAGTCCTAAAATGACCTCAAGTCACAATAATTCCATCCACACAAAAGGCAAGGAAAAACCAACTGGGTCCCAACAAGTTTTCAAATTTAGTAAATGGCCATTCAAATGAAAATAGTAATTGCAAGGTGATGCAACAATGCATGATAAACAAGTGTTGCCCCTAGTTTTCCCATAGGTGGTTATAACTAAGATACAATGGCATAGGTCAATGACACTAATTTTCCCATATGTGGTTATAATTAGTAACAAGACTGGTGAAAGACTGATTTGCCCATAGGCAATTATAATCAGTCTCACATAAACAAACTTGATACAAAATGGAAAATGAAAGATATATTTCTAGATCAACTATCACACTACTTTCATAGACTGTCATTTAAACATGAATTTGATAAGGGTTGAAACCTGATCAAACTTCTCTCAAAAAATTTTTAGGAAGAACCAAAGTAGCCAAGATCAAAATAGGATTGGGTAGGATGACAAAAAATAGGCTTTGGTCTAGATAGAAATGGAATGATAGGATGAAATGGTATTTTTATAGATAATTATGGTCTACATAGATTGGATAAAATGGTAAGAGGGTTTCCCCCAAGTGATGGGGTGAATGGCAAGATCTATGATAATGGCAAATGGATATGTAACAATAGTAATAGCATGGAAATGAAATGGCATGGTACATATTTTTGGCTTGGGTGTGGTAAATGGCATATGATTTTATTTTTCTTATTGAGATGTAGATGCATGTCCTATTCAAAAAATGATACAAAAAAAATACTTGATCATGTTAATTGCTAGCCCATACCTCATCTAAATAACTACTCTATCAAGAACTAGCTATAGATTTAGTTGTCAAGAATGCTTGTATGACATTCATTGGTCATTGATTCTAATTCCTTCAAACATTGAGACAAAGTATCTTTGTAGCCTCTACAAAGTAAAGTGTGACCATAGATGGTAAATAAGGATAAATAATGGATGGTAGGTTTGATTTTGAAATGGAATGGTAGATGATAATGTAATGTGGAAAGGTTGGGAAATAAATGAATATTAGGACATTCAGTCACACATAATGTTGTTGATGTCAGATTTGACATAATTTTTATTGTGGTAGGGCCGAAGACTTATTCTCTTGATAGGACCACCAAATTTTTCTATTGTTTGATCTTAAGAGTAGCTACCATCTAATTAGGCCATAGATTGGAAACTATTTTGATTTGATCTTTGATCTTATCTTCATCAAGTAGTGAAAAACTTTTGTGCTCAACTATTGGTGCCTCAAATATTTTCTCACCAATGAAGTTGTCTTGATTATCTCATAACACCTTTGAGAAGGTTTCACTAATGAACATTGGCTTTTAACTTTTATTTTCTTCTAGCGCTTCTAAAAAAAATTCACTAAAAGATGCTAAGTTCTACCATTGATTGTCCCCTAGTGCCTTTGAAAAGGTTTCACTAGGAGAGCGCTCTTCTGCTACATGAATGTGTTCTCAACCTCCTTAATCCTCTTCAACTACTATGTCACCATGGATGTAGTTCAACAAAGTGTGATTTTGTCAGTCCCAATCGACACTTATGGGAGATGGAATGTCAATAATATGGCTATTTTGTTTTATGGTAATGGCCTATAGAATGGTAATGGAATGGGTGTTGGAGTCACAATATTTGTAGAAGATAGTAGGAGAAATTGTGTCAAATTTGAAGTACTCATCCTAAAAAACTATAGAAGTATCACAAATGTATTCAATTTGATCTATGAGGCATGTAGAACCAATGTTATAACATCCATGAACATATTCTTCTTCTGAATCTGATTCTAACTCAAGGGACTCTTAATCCAATGTTGAGACTAATGTTTATTCTAATTTTAATACTAAACCTAATGGGTACTCTATTACAATGATGTCTTGTTGAATGTTCAATATTAGAAATGTAATGACCTATGATGGCATAATGGGCTCCATAAAGACTAGTTTGTCAAAGTGAGACTCCTTTAGGATGGGAAAAAGGTCAAAAGACAACTCTTTAGAGATTTCCTTGTCAATAGGAGGCTCTTAAAAAATAGGCACATGGTTGAGGTAATGATTTTACCAAAGGTGGTTATAATCATTAAGAAGTGACTCAGTAAAGACTAGCTCATCAAAGTGAGACTCCTCAATAACTGGTATAAGATCACTAGGCAATTTATCATAGGTTAACTTATCACAAATGGTTGATTCAATAGAAAAATATTGGATTGGTTGGCTCTCTTGGCCTTGGTTTCCAATGAGTTGGAAAATACTAATTTTAAACATAGCTTGGTCTTCAAATGATTGGATGGGTTGAGGTTTGGATGGGATTGGTACTAGACAAGGAATGACTTGTAGTTGGATAATGGTAGGGCATTGGGGATCATGATTACTCACATGAGCTAAATGAAAAAATCTTGAGATGGTAATGATAGGGCATTGTGGAGCATGATTGCTTATGAAACCAAAGGACAAGGTTTTGAAATTATGAAGGGGTGTTGTGTAGCTTGATTGCTCACACAAACTAAAGGATGAGGTCTTGAAATGGTAATGGTATTACTTAGATATTGTAGAGCTTGATAGATCATATAATCTAAATGAGGGTTAGGGGTAACTGATGATCAGATAACAAAAGGATATTATGGATCCTAATTGCTTGCATAAGCCAAAGCATTTAAATCTTCTTGATAAACTAGATCATCCCAATCTTGAGTTAGATCATAAGCTAGTTCTTGACTTTGTTGTCTGTACTGATTATTGAAAAGAGGGTATGGTTTCATATCCCAAATAACATTATATATAGTTGGGTATTCAAAGTCCTCTTCACAAGCCTCTTCATACCAATCAAGGTCTTAAGTTGGATTGTAAGTTATTTCATGACTTTTTTCCCATGAATGATTAATATGAGGCAGATAGAAATCTATCTCATAAACCATAGTACCATCATTGGGGTCTTGACTAAATCCATAAAATTCATTTTGTGTATCCATTCTATCATAATTTAGATTGTAAGTGACTCCACCATAAGTGTAGCAAGACATATCCATGTAAATTATGAAAACTCTGAAACAAGAAGTCTTAGAGTTCTAAAAACTCTATAAAACTATGTCCAAAGGATAAATGGTTCAAGCTTGGTCTAACTTGGTCTAAAAGTGGAGTTGTATCTCCAATGTGGTCTAAAAGTTGAACATTATCTCCAAAATGGTTGATGCTAAAACTTGACATAAAATAGTCTAACATCAAATGTCTAATGTCAAATGTCATACACACAAAAGGTCAAGTGTCTGAATAAAAATTGAAATGTTAAAGGTCTAGGTCAAATTGTTCCAAACAAGGTCTAAACTAGGAAAGGGAAAGTTGAGTTACTAGGTCTTTTATCCAAATGTGGAGTCAAAATCTAGGCTCAAACAAATAATCATGATGTGATTTGATTTAATATAACAAGTCTGGAAACAACTTTGACATAGACTTAGCACATGGAATCAAACATAAACATGATCAGTTGACATAAGGCATAATATAAAAGGCTCTTTGAATAAATACTATGTTCCCCAAATACAAGCACAAACAATGATAAATATAGGTACTGAACAAATAAACCATCAATAGTTTTCAGTTTTGGGTAATTGATTAATCAAAGTTATGTGACCCAAAATAGAAATATCTATGTATCAACCCCATGAATTAAGGCCTAAACAAAAATCAATCAATATTTGAATCCAAAATTGACAAGGCTAATTGAAAACTCAAGGATGAAAACTAGGATTTGATCAAACAAGCTAGACAAGACTAGACAACATAATAGCACAAGAAAAAGGTCCAAATTGTATACATGACATGGTTTAAAACAAATGGTTTTTGGCACAAGATGAAACAAGTCTTGAAACAAATTGAGTAGCTTAACAATGTAAGCATGCTCAAATGTTGTGATCTATGTTATGTTTGAAAAGACTCAAAGGCACAAATGGTTTGACATGATTTGGGTAGCATAACACTACCCTACTCAACTCAAATACATTGTTTTGGCATGGCTTATTAAAAAATAAACAAGTTTTAGTCTCAAAACATATCAAGCAAAAATGACCAAAATACACTAAGTATAATTGTCCAAATCCTAACATAATTAGCTAGCATAATTCAAGCATGCCATATGTGATCTAAGGAATTTGACTCAAGATAGGATGGTTAGTATGGTGTTAGTTTCAAAATGAAAGAAACACACTAACTAGCATAACATCTCTAGGCCTAGACACTAGGGAGAGCTTAGTTAACAAATATGAATAAAACACATAACTAAAATGCAAAATAAACCCTTCTTTTACCTCCCTTGGATGCTCCAAAATGCTTGTTCTAGTGGCTTTCTTGGCTTGTGCTCATGAAGTCCTTGGCAATGGAAGCTTGGCTACCTCCATCTCTCTTTGGCACCTTTGGCTTATGGCTTGGCTTGGCTTGGAATCAATTTGGCATGGTAACACTATTTTCATGAAGCTTTTATAACTAATCTTGCATTATAACTTTGCATAATCGTGACTTATAAATGATGTTCATGGCCTCTCTATTTATAGATTTTTGAGAATGTCTATAATCAACCTAAACCATCCATCCCAAGATTGAGATATGTGGTTGAGGATTAATTCAATTTTGTAATTAAATTTGATAAATAAGCTCATCAATAGTTGGGATAGAGGAAAAATTAAGAAGCACAGAGGGCATCATGGAAGGCATTGATGAGGCATGGAGGGCATGCTTCCTAATATTTGTGACATTTATGGCCTAGGGATGTCTTCCTAAGAAATGAGGTCACTTGATGATATAAATATTCAATATTCATTTCCAAAACAAAGTATTCAACAAGTTTCCATGGATTTATTAATTAGGCCTTGATTTGGGTTAATTAGCTCTTAAGCATGTTTAAACACTTTGTGCACAAATTACTCAAATTGATCAGAATGCCTTGTTATTGGTCCAAAATTCAACTAGATTAGAATTAGAAGTCAATTTCAGTGTGTTGGATCTATTATCCTATTTAGGATGTTACTAATACAAAATAACAAAGGCATGTGTCTCATGGAAAATATTTGATAGGAAAGAGCAATCTAGAACTCCTAGGTGTAAAATTGGCATTTTAACTCTAAATGATCTGATCAAAGTTAGCTGGCCAATAAATTGCATTGCCCCATTTAGGGATACCCTAGCCAAAATCAGCACTTGAATATGTCAATTTCACATCATTTAGCATGTTTTAGTGTTTTTAATCAAAATTATGCATTTTAGGTGGAAATTAGCCAAAACCTTCATTAGAGGTCATTGGTGGCCAAATTTAGGTGTCTACAAATATTGGTACAACCTACATAAGCATTGAAACCAAGACAACCTATGATGACTTGAAGATATTTGATCCTAGAGTCATAACCCACACCATACCATTTAAAGAAGCTTGGAAGCCATTTAGACAAAAACAAAGGCTAATCAACCCTATCCTAGAACTAATTATATACAAAGAGGTTAATAAGTTACTAAATGCTAAGATAGTGTTTCCCATTAGACACTCCACTTAGGTGGCTAAATTAGTACCAGTCAAGAATAAAAATGGTGAAATCAAATTGTACATTGACTTTAGAAATTTGAATAGAGCATCTAAAAGGATAATTATCCCCTACCCTATTTTGACCAAGTAATCCAAATTGTTTTTGGTTATGTTATGATGTCCTTTCTTGATGGATTTTTAGGGTTTAATTATGTGTTAGTGAACAAAGAAGACAAGATGAATACTATGTTTACTACTAAATGGGTCACTTTTATCTACAAGAGGATTCCCTTTGGATTAATCAATGTAGGTGCAACCTTTCAGAGAGTAATGGATCATGCATTCTAGGGCCTCATACATAAGTGAAATATTATATACATAGATGATCTAACTATGTTTTTTAAAAATAGGGATGATCACATTATGCACTTTCAATAAGTATTTGAGATATTCAAAAGTTATGGAATCTCCCTCAATCCTAAGAAAAGCATCTTTTGTGTAATTGAGGGAAAGCTATTAGGACATGTCATAACCAAAGAGAGGATCTTTATAGACCCAGATAGATTAAATTCAATATTAAAGATATAACCCCCTAACAATAGGAATTAACTAAATTTTTTCTTTGGTAAAATTAACTTTGTAAGAAAGTTCATTTCTGGTTTTATAGAGATTATGAAGCCATTGAATGATATGTTGAAGAAAGATGTCAAGATCACATGAATGAGGAGACAAAGAAAGTCTTCAAAAATATCAAATAAGTAATTGGACAAGATCTTGTACTGATAAATATAGATTTCATTAAAGATTTCTATCTTTATTCTTTTTCCTTTGATTTACAATAGCTATTGTTATAACCCAAAAAATATATAAGTGTTATCACCTCATTTCTTTCATGAGTACTAACCATAAAAATGCTGAGTTGAACTATTTATTGATTTAAAAACAAGCTTTTGCTTTAGTCGAGGTAGTAAATAAGTTTAAATGCTATATCCTTACAAATAAAGTGCATGTAATTCTGCTAAACCCTTACACTAAGTTAATGTTGAGTCACTATGAACTTTGAGAATGGAAAAGTAAGTGGATGTCTATCCTTCAAGAATATGATCTAGAGATGAAGACTGTTAAGTTGGTAAGATGCCAAGTTTGAATTCATTTAATTGCTAATACTAATCCCAAACTGAGTGTTATTCAAGTTGATCAACTAATATTTTAATCCAATAATTTGTATGATCCCATTGTTCATTTACTAATCAATGGCTATTGTCCTACAAGATTAAGTAGAGAGCAAAAGAGAGATTTAAGGCTCAAGGTAGCCCATTTCTTGATCAAAGATGGGATATTATATAGAAATAAATTTGAAGGCATCTACCTAAAGTGTGTTTGCAAGGAAGAGGTAGCTAAGATCTTAAGCACTTTCCATGAAAATCTTAGAAGTGGGCATCCATCTAGAAGGATAATAACCTACAATATCCTTAGATCTAGTTACTATTGGCCTACTATCTTTAAAGATGCTCATAATCATGTAAGAGTGTCATTCATGTCAAATATTTAACACTAAAGAGCCTAGAGTAGCCATGTCATTAAAGCTAGTGATGATTAATAAACCCTTTACCCAATGGGGACTAGATTTTATGGGAGTCATCAACCCCAATTCCTTAGATAGTCACAAGTATGTTCTAACTACTACTGACTACTACACAAGATGGACTAAAGTAATGGAAACCAAACACTACAAGACTAAAGAGGTGATCAAATTCTTAGAATAGAATATATGCACAAGGTTTGGCACACTAGTATCTCTAGTTGATGATAATGGATCTACTTTTGTATCCATTGAGATAACTAAGTGGGCATATGAAAAAAATATTATACTCAATTTCTCATCAAACCATTACCCTTAAGGCAATAAAGTGTCAAAATCAAAAAACAAGAACTTGATGAAGGCAATTAAGAATTTTACATCTGATAAACCAAGAACATAGCACAAATTTCTCGAGTATTGCCTTTGGGTTGATATTAATAGAGTCAATCAAGCTCTCAAAACATCACCATTCTTTTTGGTATATGGTCAAGAACCTATATTTCCCAAAACACTCAAGATGCCAACATATAAGCTCATACAAGAGTATATAAAGGAGGATCGATAATTTGCAAGTTCAAGGCTACTTGGCATCATACAAATGGAGGATGTAAGAGAGGAAGCTTTTACCAATATTAATAGACACCAAACCTTAGTGAAAATATGGTTTGATAAGCATTTGAAGATAAAGGTGTTTAGACAAGGAGACCTAGTTCTTCTTTGGGATAAAGCCTCTGAATGAAAATTAAATCATAGGAATTTCACACCATTGTGGATTGGTCCATATCAAATTATTGAAACCCTAGGAGATAACACCTTCAAACTAAAATACTTACAAAGATCAGAGTTTACATTACCAACCAATGGGAAATACCTCAAGCACTATTTCTCTATTATCCTACCTAAAGTCTTCATTGAGTAAACTATAAGACTAGTTAAAGTTAGTATAGGCAGGCTTAGTTTAGTTTCTTTCTCATTTCTTTCCTTCTTGTCCCTTGTTTATACATAGTGCATGTATATAGTTATTTACTTATTTCTTTGGCTTTCTGTTTGTTTGCTCTATGTTTGGTGTGTTTATATTTTTCTAATTTTATCCTTGATTTAAATAAGTATTTTAAAAAACTATCCTCGGCTCAAAATACATTTAGATGCTCAAAAAGAACTCCATAGTTTAGGAATGTAGGTATGTCTTCTCAACACTGTCTGGTCATGAATTATTAAAATATGAGCTAGATGCTATAGTTTGGAGAAATTGGTGAGGATTAATTAGTGGGTTAATTGTTCCTTGAGATTTTAAGCCTTGTTATAATCCAAGCTTGGTTCTAAGAAGGATGGCACATGTAAGATGAAAGCTTAAATTATTAGGGTATAATCATGCTAGCACTTAAAAAACATTAGTTGTCTAAGACAAAGTTTACAGCCAAGGATGATTGTTTGAAGATCAAACATTCGACTAAATCCTAAAACTTGGATAATATGGTTCCCAACCTTTGCTATAAATTCAAAAATACCTAAAAAATACAAAAATAAGAGATCTATTACAAAATCCGAAAGGCTTTCTAAGCAGAGGTGATTTTGCTAATCTCCATTGGGGCTATGGATGCCTGGTTGGTAGTGGAACAAGGCCTTGAGAGGAGCCAGAGGTATTTTTATTGGGGCTATGGATGTCTGGCTGGTAGCAAAGCAATGCCCAAACCTCCCCTAAACTAAAGCATGATTCTTAATGAACATCCAAATATGTTATAGGTTAATGTTAATGGTTAAAGTCATGAATCTAGAAGTTGTTCTCTAAATCCTATAGCAATCAGTAAGTGGAATCAAAGCATATACATATTATGGCTATGTTTTGATGTTTGATCCTAATTCCACATGTAAAATACTTATTTCAACCATGAATTGATCTTAATAAAGGTGTTTGATCAAGTGGATCAAGTAGCCTATTTATTAGTCTAAACCAGAGTCCCTCAATTTTAACATATTGCTATGTTCCCCCAAAATTCACCATTTATTGAGTTCAACATACCCCCATTTCTAAAAAATTGGGATCCTTATTTCAAATTGTGTAAATTTGTACCTTAAATTTAAAAATTCACTTAATCAAAGTACAATTAGCATGTTCATACATTGTTTTTATTTGAAAAATCATTCACACCTAGTTTTCATTTGGATTTATTGACATATTTTCAAGTGATCATGGTTTTACCCCTTCTAATGTTCTTAATTATTTTTTCTTGAGTTTTTGTATTTTAGGTTCAATGGAATCTCATTTGGAATGAAAATGATTAGGGTTTTGTGCTTCAATGTTAAATTGATCTTTTACTAGCCTTTGATCTATCAAATATTAATTGAATCTACTTTAAGTCATATTAAAACCCTAGTCTAATGTTTTAACCTAGGTCCCTTTTGAATGAAATTAAAATTTGTGTGGGAACAATTATTTTTACCATGAACTTATTTTAATTTTTATCCTATGGCTTAGTCATCTTTTTTAACATGACCAAACCTTAGTCCAAGAATTTATACTATGTTCTTCATGTCTCGTGACCCCTTGGTCTATTTTATTATTAACATGGTCTAACTAATCACATGGTCCCTTTCATTATGTTCCAACCTAGCCTAAATTCTTGTCCTAAAGTTTTAATTTCACTTGTTAACACAATGAAAACCTTACGCTAAAGTTTTATGCCATGTCTTTTATCATTTATGGGGTTCCCTTTATTATGTTTTATAACTTAGCCAAAAAAAATTATCCCAAGGGTTTATCATGTTTATCAACACAAATGAAACCTTAGTCTAAAATATTTAACCTAAGTTCCATATATTCCCTGAGCTTGAATTAGTTTTATTTTATTGACCATAAGATCAATAGTACATATTTACTCTAGAAATATTGATCTAAAGATGCATGTTAATTCAAGACTTTAATTAAGATCCAAAATGAGCAAGAAGGTGACAAGTGTCACCATCATAGGAACCTTACCAAATATCCAATGATATGCAACAAAAGATAATCCAATGGAGTGTGATTGATCAGTTAAAGATGATCTAACAATTCAAGATCAACATTTATAATTCAAAATAACTCATAGCCAACATGGAGATGACACATGGCACAATCACATGCCATGGATTAAAATCTAATAATATTTAAATATTGATGGTATGATGCCCCTCATACACATTTTGATCAACATTTCATAGAGTAGGAGACATAATTTAGTAGATCAAGATCAATGGAGTGCATTCATCTGGGCAGAGATGATTTGATGGTATGAGATCAACATTGACATTTCAATGAAGCTCAGGACAAATATAGAAGTGAAAAGTCTCAAAACCATGGGAATATAACAAATTAGCCAATGGAATTTTATTGCTTAGATCGAGATCAAAAAACCATGTTGATCCATACAAATAGATCTAATGACATGAAATAAAGGAGACTTTTCAAAGGATTTAAAACCAATGGAATGATGACACATGTCCTAAAATAATAAATGGTCATAATTTAAATATTAATGATAAAGATGCCATGGTAATGCCACATTAGATCCATATAAGTATAATATGTCAAGTTGAATATTTTGTGGACCCACAAAAATGCAAAGGTATAAATGCTTGATCTTAAGAACATCTAAGTCACAAAATTCGCATTGTTCAAACTAGTTACCATCATTAAAGCTCTGAAAAAAAACCTTCACAAAAACCCTAAACATGAACAAAAGCCCTAGTTCAACCCTATGATCATCATAATCAAGGGAAGATCATTTATGTAGGGATAATTCAATTTGGGACTGAATTGTGATCCACTAGTCAGAAATTTGACCAATTCACAAGCCATGGTAGCTTGGAGAGGTGTTTCAAAAGTAGATGTGGAAATTTATTTGACCTTGGATGTAGAAGGGAGAATATTCAAAGATACAAAGTTTGATGCCACTGATCTGAACACTAGGGATAATAATTGGTTGAGGTTATTATGGACCATTGAATAATAGCTAGTTATTACATAGGAAGAAAAGAAGAATGCATTAGCAAAAAGGCTCTACTATGACATAGTTGTCATTCAAATGATGAGTCTCCATTATGTTGCATCAAAACTAGAGGTACTACATTGTATAGACATTCTCTCTCTTATTTTTAAGGATGGTAAAATTGATAAGGGCATGTTAATAAATGAGCACACTCATAGAAATATAACTAATATCTCTATTATAGCATTTGAAAACTACTACAAACTTCCTAAACCCCAAGTAGACCAAACCATAATCAAAAATTGGGCCAAAGATAATGATCTAAAGATAATCCTTACCTTATGACTATATTCTGGGAATCAAGTGCTTTCATATTTCAATAACAATATCCCTGTCAACTAATTTATACCTGGGATTAGGATTATCGTGACTATGATGAATAGGTTATGTGGGAATTTAACCACTACCTATGTGGATAGAATTTGGGTACCCTTAGTATATTTTATGGTTGATAAACACCTCACCCCTCCTCTTGGTGAAGTTATCATCACGTATTTAAGTAGATAGATTTTTTTAGTCAATAAAAAGATAAAAACCCAATACTATATGATGTCATACCTTTTAAATTCCCTTCTTTCCATAACCAATATTTCCAATCTTATAGAATGGCCAACTAGTAGAACTTAGATAGTTTCACAATATTATTTAAAATTACATGTATTTAAGTAAAATAACCACATCCACTTCATTTATGACTATGTTTATCCAACCCTAACTAAGACCATCACTAGAGATCTAATGTCAAGAGTCAGCCCCTTAATCAAAAGGTCAATTAAGTTAATGGGATACGTATGGCTATACCCAAATTGCACCATCATTAGAATTGAAATAATTTAGGGCTAACCCCTCAGGCTACCCATCCATGTTCCCAATAAGTTAGTAGAGAAGAAGGTAGCATATCAATTATTCCATGGAATATATAGTTTGTGTAGAATCAATAATAAAGGGCTCCTCCACAACCTCCCAATAACTATTGAGATGACCATATTCAAATAGTGGCAAAATATTGAAGCATCATCTAGACATAGGACATATTTCAATTTACAATTGGATGAGCTAAGGTAGTGGGATCCCTAGGGTAGGGTTAAAGGACACTTAAAATATAAAATAATAAATGTGTCTTATGGGCACCAACCTATCCCTTATGACCCAATGTACACAAATTCATCTTCATTCTTTGAGGTTATGGGGATATTTAATAAATACAATACGATTTCAAAATCTAGGATTATGAGGAAGCAAAAAGTAAGTGATGACATAGAAACTAAGGGAAAGGCAATATCACTTAATAGGTAGTGCACCTTCTAGACATCCTCCAACCCAATCACAAGTATATCCTAATACTGAGGCAAAAATTGAGAAAAGTCCATAAGAAAGGAGGCCTAATGAGATAGCATCATTTTTAACCCAAGTTGAGGAATAAGGATCACTAGTTAAATAAATTCACATAGTAGCATTAGACCCTAGAGAGAAAATTAGAGATGCTTTAAAAATTCTATCACTAGCCTATGAGTCAGATGATGAAGAGATAGAAGAAATAAAGGAAGAAAAGGGGAAGTGGGTGTTGGATCTAGTTCTTATGGATCCCCCTAAAATAAAAGTTGAGATGGCCATGGTCCCATAGAGACTAAGAAGCCTAAGGTGAATTTCACTCATCCTTTGAGTGAATTCAACCTATTTAGTGAAGAAAATTTTATTTATGGACCAATCATTCTAGAATGGTTCATCTATTGTAAATTATAAAAATTACCTACTACACAACACCCTTGGGAAATGATGAAAGCCTTTAATATCCCAGTGCATGAGGAGGTCAAGCCACGGATCCTAGATTTACAAAAGGAAGATGAGAGAAGGATGGTTGCTTTAGGAGATTCAAGTAAAGCACAGATGGAGACCCAAGATCTAAAGGTGAAATAATCTTCAATTGGTGTCAAGTTTGACCTAATAACTACCAGTTTATAGATGGTAAATGAGAAGAAGGCTATGGTTGGTGGAGTGGAGTTCACTTTCCAAAGAGTGGAACCTTTTGTTGGATTGACATAGTTGGAGGAAAAAAGCCTAGTGAGGACCCAATATTTGAAGAAAATGTTCTTGAACTAGCGCAAGCTCAGTAAAATCAATTGCAAATAATGATCAAGGGTATCTTGAAGTATAACAAGAATTTAAAAGGATAAGCTATCTTATCCATCTTAAAATATGGGTTCTAATAATTTGAAGACACCATAGCTAATTTTTTCAATTCCTTAAAGTCAATCAAGACTAGGAAAGAAGCAATGAATAAGTAAATTACTATGGATACATGCCAATTTTTCTAATGGCATGCTTTAAGCTATCAATCAAAAGACTTGATCAAAGTCTTGACCAAGAATCAAGTCTCAGAATTCAAAATAGTAATCCTAGCCCACTTGAATATGGATATGGATATATTAGTGTATAACATCAAAGCCTTGAAAAATTGGTGTAACCAAATGGAAGACATTTCTAAGGACCTCAAACAACTAGAAGACAAAATTTTACACATATTGGATAGCCTGATCAAAGAACCCACCACACTTAGTCATTTTGGCCTTATCACTAGTGAGGAGTTCAAGCACATAACTACTCAATTCATGTAGGAAGTGAGAAATCAAGGATAAAGAAAGATAGGGGCTGATAACAAGAAGATCATGGGCTTACTTGTATCACTTGAAAAAAATATATGAGATTTCAAAAGCATCAAGTAAGAATTAGAAAGAGCTAAGAAGGATCTCAAGAGCCTAGAGGACCGAGAAAAGGAATTATTCATTAGACCTATTTTTGAGCTCCCACTTATCAATTAGTAGCATTATAGAATGAATATCCTATAGGGAAGGCAAAGACTATGGTAGCACAAGGGTCTAAAAGTCAATCCAGTTGACTTAAGATATTCTATTATATAGAGACATTTTATATTTTTGAAAATAAAATATTCTTTTTGTAAAGGCATGTACAACTTGTAAAGTACATTACCTATAGGTTAGTCTATTAGTAGAGGTCATTAGTTCTAGAAAGTTATATAAAATATAGTTGTCCTATACACATGTACAAATGCAATTTAAGATGATTGATCGATAAGACCTCATGAATTTTCTATTTAAAGAGGTATTGTATATTATAAGAGGGGGAGGTTTTGGATCCAAAACTCTTCTATAACTTTTGAGAAAATTAATGTAATAAATGAGTTATACAAAGTTTGTCCACATTTTCTTGTGTGAATTGCTACCATGTCTTCTCTCTCATTTGTTTGGTCTTATTCTCAAATGTGAATGGTCCTTATGAATTACAGATGTGAATCTTTAAGTACATAGTTGCTAATTTGTGTTAATGCTAGATTATTTGAAAGTCCTAAGGTTTAATTCATTTTATTTACTCTTCTTACATATGTGCTAATGTTTTTTGCTTTTAGGGGTAAATATTTAAAGTGAATCTAGTCCTTATTTGTACTATTTCATATTATCCTTAGATGTTGGCCTGATGTGTGATAGGATTTGAGCTTATGTTAGGTCATGTCATATATCAATTAAATGGATGTTCAGATGAAACTTTAACTTTGTCATAATATTTGGGTTAAATATCATCAACATACTTATTCTCTACCTTACCCTTATTTTTAATAAATTCACCTTAGACTAGCTTGATTATGAATACCCGTCTTAGTTTAGCTTTGGACTTAGGTTTTGAGCATAATTCACTTTAAATATCATAGATCATATTTGAAATCAAAGATCAATTATCAAGCCATGGTGGCTCCCAACCACCAAATAATATAAATTTTTGAAATAGTCCACTTGTTATGCCTCTATTACACCAAATATAATAGGATTATCATAACCTACAACTCATACATTAGATTAGATAAATTTAGAAATGAGTAATGTTTCTTAAACACTAAGAACCACCTGTGATACACTTTTAGGCATCAATAGGTGGATGATATTATTTTATCACCTTATTTTACATTTTAAGCTCAACATAATGATTCTATGTAAAATTTAGATAATTAAAATATATCTAACTATTCTCTTACATGTCATAATATTCCAAATGAAAACATGATTACTACTTCTTATACCTTTGACTCCAATATTGAAAATAATGATCATACATGTATTCCACTCATATCCAGTGAAAACGTGCATTGACGTATACCTACACATGATGATATATTACATATTAATAAAAATTTAAAAACTTCTACTCTCTCCCTCTCTTAGTCAGCATGGAAATGACACCTCTTCTTCCCTTACTTGTATAAGTGAATTAAACTCTAATTTTGATGAAGCTTAGAATAACAATCATTATTATGATTTTAGAGAAGAATAAATTGAGTCTAGTCCTTATCATTCTATATTTACTTCACCCATATTTCATGTTCAAATTGATTTCTTATCAAATGTTAATTCAAATGATAATATGTCTTTAGGTAAACAAGTACAAACTTACACTCATTTTCCTAGCTTACACACTATACATTTGCATGATAATGATGTCTTTTATTCCATTAGCATGTGATAATTATTTACCAATTAAAAATATAATGGATACCAATGAATCTCCCTCACCCCCTTACTACATTATAACCCATTTCTCATTCTAACCTCTATGAGGGTGATATCTAATTTCCCTCTCACTAGGTCTAGGTTATCACCCCTCCAAAGGTTATGATGAAAACCCACTATCTCTACCCATGTTCCTCGGTGTAGTGTACCAATGGGTAATATTAATAATAAGATTTAATATTTAAATGAATACATTGACGATGTTAATATACTTTCACAAGAGGTAATCTATTTGATGCATGTCATGGGTGATTTATAACAAGTAAACTAACTCACCTTGGAAATTAAAGCTTACTACTCTTAGGTTGATTCCAATGTCATCCATGGTAATCCTATCCCATGTAGTATCTTCAACACAAATTTATCACCAAAAGTTTATATACTAGCATTACCAAATTTCAATGGACATGGATATCCATGCTTGTACCTTAAATCTTATAGAAAAGTTATGGCACATGTCACTCATAGTTTGGTTCTCTTACAAATATTTCCACAAACTTTAGAGGGTAAGGAATTAAATTAGTTCCATCATTCACTCTTGAGTGGTTCACTACACACATTCGATGAGTTAGAATAAGTCTTTATCATGCATTATAATCATAACAAGGTACCTCGAATCACATATGAGAGGTTAGCTTCACTACACTAGGGTAAGTCAAAAATAGTAAATGATTACATTCTATTATTCAAATCATGTATACAATGGTTGATATACTAGAATAGGTACAATTTATCTTTTATAAAGGCCTCATTTTTCCTCTTAAGGAGAAATTATTATATGAGACATCCAAATCATTTTTTCATCTATGTTACATAACTATGGCATTAGAGAAGAAGTTAGAACCAGTTGAGACACATTCATAGATAGATTTGGATTTATATATCTCATAGTAATAGTCATCTAATATGGTAAAATTACCTAATCCACCTATGATTAAATAAAAAGTGGAACAAGAAAAACTAATAAAGATACTCAACAAAGGCAAAGATCCACTTTTTAGAGCGTCTCCTCCAATGGATAGAGCATAGGACACCAACATTAGGGCCATAAAATTTTTAGATAGAGATAGGCCTCATGACATATTATTCACATTACTAAATAGGGGGTATGATCACCTTCCTTCTAATCAACATCATCTAGCACATATTTTGTAAAGAATAAGAAAAAAACCATATTGCGATTATCACAAAATCAATAGACATTAGGACAATAATTTTTGTGCACTCATAAATTATATTGACCAATGTGTTGATAGAGGCATTATATCATTCACATAGAGCGTATCGATATCTCCTTATGCACACTCTTATAGATCACTCTCCACTATGAGTGAGTTATCCCAGGATGTTCCTTTTAAGGAACTGTTATCATCAAAATTTACATCCTTGAGGAGGTTGTTCAAGCCTCCTTGCTTAATTGATAACATGGGAACAATCATAGGTTTTGGGTGACCTAAATATTATATTGAACCTTTAGATAGGTCTATCTCCCTTGATGCATCACTTAAGAACTATAACTAAACCTACTAACTTGTAAAGGAAAAGGGGGAGAGAATTAAAATCAAACTAAACTGGGTAGGTGATGCACCAAATTATTAACTTGATATGATATTTTTATTCATCAATGGTGGCATAGAGTGACCTTTTACCTTCTTAATGAGACTGGTTTAGATCTAAGTATGATTAACACAAAAATAAAAGAGTTGAATACATAGGCAACAAAGATATTTTAACACACTGATAGTATATTATTATTCCATCTATCTTCATACAAGATATTACAACGTTATATAGGAAAAGTCTTTCTTATAATTGGGGATATCATATCTCCATATATATCTCACATCCCTATAATCTTTCAATATCATATATGATTAATATTGTTATGACATATAATAATATATCACAATTGATTAACTAAATAATATATTCTAATAAATAACTCAAACAATATTATATTTACCTCTCAGTAAATATCCAAATGTAAAAACTAATTCCTAACATCCCCCCTTAGTTTTTACATGGTGTAAAAACATTCACACTCTAACCTACAGTATGCTCACCCTTGTGGCATGCCCAAATATTTGGCTCATGACCTTGATACAAATAAAGGCTCACTCCTTTCATGGTTTTAAATAGGTTTAACACAAACCTTGACATGAACAAGACCCTCATCAATTGTCCACCTCTGATGATTTTCTATATCTACCACAAACCTTTTCAAGATCCATGAATTATCTTCCATTGGTGTTGTTTGTCCTTTCACTATTTTTGAAATTATGTAATTATGTTTGGAATTACTCACTAATTACATATATGAATAGGGATGTACTTTTGTTCTTATTTCAAACCACACCATGCTATAAATAAATAACACACTAAACAAAATATGTCACCAAATCATTCAAGCCCCATTATTGGTGACAAATAAGAGGATCTAAAGCCTCTAACCTCTATTTCCTCCATCCTCTAGTAGGTTAAACTTCTTACTTAACACATGTGTCGATGAAGATCAGTTGTGTGAATATTTTGAGTAGAAACCCCTCCCATAATCTAGACATTAGGTACAAGTGAAAATGTATCCGTGAGGCAATTCTTTTTATTTTTACAATTTTGACTTTGTTTAATGACATACAAACACTTTGAATTTTTTAACTTGACTCTTTTGACATAATATTATCTTTTGAACTTTGATGATAATTTGACTATGGACCTAAAAGGACTATTTTGATAATTTTAATGTATAGATGACCTTAAACTTGACATTTTTTTACTTATGAATTTCACCTAAAACTTAGACATAATTAATAATTGGCACTTTTGAATTTGTTTTGTACATATAATAGACCTTCATGATAAACTTTGATTCTTTCAATACTTATTACAAATACTTTTGATAATAATAACCACCCTAAATGATATATAACTTAACATTAAATTTTAATATATCAAAAGGCTATAATTAAAATTTTTGACCTAATAATACTAACACAACTACAAATAAGACTTAAATAGTATATAAAAACAATAAACACTTTATAAACTAAATGACTTTGACAAAATTTATGAATTACATAAACCAACTTACATAAATTAACTACTTTATGATATGACTTGCATAAAACAGTTTTAACTTTTGTAAACAAAAACTTTATATGTATACTAAACCCTAAATACTTTAAAAAAAAGAAATGTATTTAAATATTATTTGACTTGGTATTTCATGGAAGGTGTAAAACCATTGGTAAAAATGGAGACTACCAAAAAAATAATTCCATTTTGGAGGGCAACAATAGATTGACTACACCCAATGCAAACTTGCATGAAGGCCGAGTTTATATGTCCAAAAAAAATCAATGAAAATTTCAATTTTTTTTAGCCAAAGAAGAGACACCAAATAAAGGAGTGAAGTCAACCAAATAGATCTTGGGAATCATGATCAAAATTTATGAGATAAATATTTTCCTGTGTAGTAAATTAGAATTGGAACTAAGTTTGACAATGTCATATGATAGCTCGATACAAAGGATGCAAAAAATTACAAATGTGGGTCTCGATATTTCTAATGTTTAATCCTAAAAAAATGGTTTTGATCTGATTAAAAAGATGATATTAATTTCAAGTTAATGGAGGCATGTAATACATAAGACTATTTGTCACAATGTTTCATATTTAGTCAAACTATTGATATGAACTGTAGTCAAGTCTTCTAAATCTAAGTATCATTGTGTCAATCTTGATGCAGGGTTGATGCAATGTAGATATTTATTCATCTAAAAATAATCTCGATTGGTCAAGCATTTTATAATGATGTTATTATTTGGGGAAATCACCAATGAATGATAACTTTATGCAATCCACCTTTATTTATTGTGGTTCTTTCCAATAGATTTAAATCAACAGATCTGATAGATTTTATCAGACATAAATATGATGTATATAATGTTTGACATCAAAAGTATAGTGAACATAATTTCACAAAGGTTGAGATTTTAATGAATTATTATTCATCTCAATGGAACACACCCAAGTGAAAAACTATAGAGTCTTTACTAACCTCCAAGTCCAAACAAAAAACTCATAAACTACTAGTTCTATGTTATCAAAAAATTTAATATACACAAAACTCTTCTCACATATTATTTTCTCTCATACACAAGGTTGAATAATAAATCAACTATCCTTATTTATTCTAATCTTCCATCAGAGAATCCTACTCTAATACCAAATAACGAGACTAATTTAAATTTGAGCGCAACTAACATAAAAATAAATACATAAACAATAAATATATTTTAACACGCTGATAATTTATTATTATTCCATCTATCTTCATATGGGATATTAAAAATTTATATATGAAAAGTCTTTCCTATAATTGGGGAGATCATATCTCCATATATCTCTCACATCCCTATAATCTCTCAATCTCTTATATGAGTAATATTATTATAACATATAATAATATATCACAACTAACTAACCAAATAATTTATTCTAATAACTAACTCATAAAATAGTACATTTACCTCTCAGTAAATATCCAAATGTAAATACTAATGTAAGAACTAAGTCCTAACATCAACCTCATTCATGAAACTGTCCATTCTTATTTAAGAGTTACATGTCTATGTCTTGACATGTGGAATTATTGATCATGTTTCTTGGAGTCTTCCCATGTCCTCATATGCCATTTATATGTCTCTCTCATATTTTTGAGGCTAAGGATCTGTAATCAAGTGTCTTCAAACTAATAATCACCTACACTTGATTGAAAAGCATGCTTGAATCAAGTGAAGACCACAATGTTGAGTCTATCTTTCCATCCTAGGCCTAGTCCTTTACTTGAGGACTGTTATCATAGATTTACCACATCTAAAAAACCCTATATGGAATAATTCCATCCCTATTCAATTTCAAAATCATATCTAAGACTAATACACAAGTGCATTAGGTCTGTTATGAGCTCTTGATGGCATACTTATTCAACACTATTTTAAAACCTTCAAATGATGTTATAATAACTATAGACATTATTATGAGTCCTTATAATCATATTAACTTGTATTTACTAGGTAATATGTGGTTTTAAATGATATCATTAGGTATTTAATCAATCAAATTTCATAAAAAGACACCAAAACTTGCATTTTTAGGCCTACAATAGTCATTTTTAGGCCAAATTATGTATTATCTCATCCCACACATGCAAAAAAATGGCCCATTAATGTTTTAATGATACCTATAAATTTCACCATAATAATTTAATATCCAAACAAATTAATTTGAATTCATTTTAGTAGAAAACACAATCATCAGGCCATTAGCAAGGTTTTAAGAGGGTTTTAGGCTTGTAACCTTCTTAAGGATAGTTCATAAATATATGGAACCTAATATCTTGAATAATAATAAAAATTTAGAGGTAATGGGTTAAATAAACACCTAATAACACCATTATATCCCATGAACATACTCATGTGAGTTCTCATGTGCCAAAAGTGACCTCTTGGTAGGATAGGGCTATTTTCAGAGCTCAAGAAGGGTGATTTGGCATAATATAACGTTACCCTAGTTGTTTTTGGCCTAAAATACCTCATTAAGGTCTATTAAACCTTATATGAGGTATTTAAGTTCTATTTTAATCCATTTTACCCTTCAACCCCACTACAATCTTCATAAGCTCATGGTTAGGGTTTAAGAACAACCTTGTGCTAATGACCATAACAATCCCTATTTGGCCTTTTCTTCATAAATAAAGGAGTTCAAACCTTATATTATCCTCAATAAAGTTATACCCCATATATTTTAAATTCATAATTATTTAAATTCATCCATAATAATCAAACTTTCTTCACTTTTTTCATACAAACATGTAGGTATGCATTAGGCCTCTTGATTGTAATTTTGAGAAAGGATCTCCTCTCCAATTGGTTTTGAATTTCCATATGAATTTTGTGAGGATGAATAATTTTTTCATAATTATTATCAACCATAAAAACCCTCTTATCATTTCATTTTCCACCTTACGTGTGTTTTTCCCTATTATGCCTATTATAAGCTTGCATGTGACCATTTTAGGCTTCATGACTGCAAGTATGAGTGTGAGTCCTTATGAGATGGATATGGAAATTTATTATTATTAACCAAAATTTTTAAGTTTTATTCATTCTCCTCTTTATATCTCAATATAATTATTAACCCTCCATTGGAAAATACAAATGTTTTCTTCTCTTATCTACCTATAACCAGCCTGTAGGTGATTGTTAGGACCTTTGGTTATAGGTTTTCCAGGTTGAGTCTTATAGGCTAAAAAATACTTATTTATGTTATATTTAAATATAAACACTATAATCACACTTTATGTTGGCTCATTCCATATTTTTTTCTTCAAACATCTATTATCAACATGCTCTTTTTGTCTTACTGCCTGTTATAGGCCTGTAGATAATCATTTGGCCTAAAACCTTCTTTTTCATTTTTACTCATCTTGAGCTCAATTGAATAATGATTGTAACATGTATCAAGTTAAAATATTATTTTTAATTCCTATATATCAACCCATTTTACTCAAATCACCTTAGTTATCCACCTTGAAACCCTCATAATCTTTTTTAGGTTCACACAACCCATTGAGTTGCAAAGTCCACATGTATTGCAAAGTGAGTTAATGGTTTGATTAGTCAAGTTTCTAGTGTTTTAGATTTTTTTGAAGTAATATAACACTATATTATGAATTCAATATTCAATCTACACTCTTAATTAAATCCATTTGGTGTTAATATTGACCTATAAGTCTACAAACCTTTAGGTCCACAAAACCCTTTTGATCTTGGCCTAAAGAAAGCATCAAAAATATTAAATTCTAGGGATTTTCACTTGGAATTTATTCCTAATAATGGTTTTATAAACATTTTAATCTAATTTAAGTATCATGTAAAATGACAACATATCCCCATTTGATCAGGGTTTCTCCACCATGGCTATAATTCCAACTAAATCAACTATATATGCATAGTTATCTACCTTTCTTGAAGTTCATGCTTCCAATAATGCTTACAAAGTTCTGAGGGCTATTGATAAATATTATTCTACTATAAATCATCTCATTTCATTCCTACAATACACCAATACATTTCATAACCCCTACAAACTTGATTGTCTTATTCAAACTAGCAAATCAAGACTATTGGACACCACACCAAACATGAACATGAAGAAACTTGATAGAACATGATATTACAATGGTCAAGTGTTAAACAGAACTTCCACAATCATCTTCATGCATTAACTAGGATTTATAACTCTACATTTGGATAAAACTGACCTTAGTGGGGTTTCGAGTCCTCTTTATACACCCTTAACTTCTTAACAATTATTAATAAATTTAAGGTTCCTAACCAAAGAAAATATGCCACAAAGTGGAAGGGCATTAGGGTCCCCTCTTATTCCCAAGATATTTGTTTCCAAATTTCTCTATTATTATAATAATATCCATAAGTCTTTTGGCCTTTTGAGGATACCAAAAGGTTTGATAGAGAAATGAAGAGAATTTTTGTATTGTTTGGATCTATAACTTCACTTTTTGGATGGATTTGGATCTAATAAGACCATAGGGAACCTTGGAGGAGTTTTTATGTTTCCCATCAATGTATAACCTTTTCAATATACCTTTAAAGGCATACTTTTTCAATATTTTACCTATTATGCCCTTTGGAACTATCAGAGATGATAAACCAGGTGACAATCTAGCTTCCCCTAACTTGTACAAAGTTGGAGGAGTGTGTCAAAATATTTCCCACATCTCTTTTCCTATAAATATTTCAATAAATACTCATTTTTCCATTATAATATTATTAATAACTAGTCACAAATAATTCCCAAAGTTGAAAATCACTTATTTATGACTTTTGGAGGATGTGTACAGACAAGGGCAGCATGTTGTCATAACAAATATGCTAGATGACTTTAAAAAAACCCTATCTAAGGATAAAACCTTCACATTTACTTTTTTCAATCTAGTATCATCTCAACCTTGGAATGTACAATGAGACTAAAGTAATTAAATACCTTAATCTTACCAAAACTACCTTAATCTCTCTAAATTGATTAAAAACGCAATGTGATCAACTTACTAGTTCTACTCCTTGGTCAATTTCATTAGATTTAGATCATGGTTGTTCTTGGAAGGGTTATCACATTGTCTACTTGAGCATAGTTCCTCATTTACTTGATTTCACACTTAACCTTAAATTTGTCAAACTTAACTTACAAAATACTAAATAGATGAAGGGAATACAAAGAATGACCATTTGATTGACAAGACAAAGTGACTTGACCCTGTTACCAACTAAACCATCCTAGATGACCTTGTAAGTTACCAAAGAAGACACACTACCTATCATCTTAGACCATTAATGACCAATACAAGACCTTCATAATGGCTATCAACAAATTTAAAATCAAGTACATTAAAGATTAAAATGATACTCACTCATGGTAACCAGATTTTAGCTAACATGAACCATTGGTTACTCATCATACAATTCATGTGGTTTATAAGACACCCATTTATGTGAGATATCATGCACCATAGATTCAGTAGATATGGTATCCAATTCACAAATATCAACCTACTTATAGTAGCATGGTAAAATAATGGAAACCAACTCCACCACTAGTTTTAGTTTAACCACTAATTAAGATATTTGGCAACAAGAATAGAGATCATAGCATAGTCTTAATATGATAAGACATTAAGATATTTGGAAACAATAATGAAGATCAAATCATAGTCTCAATATGACAATCAATTAAGATATTTGGTAGAGATCATAGAGATCATAACACAATTTTAGCATGATAGTCAATTAATATATTTGCTATAGAGTCCACAAATATATTTACCAATAGTACACCACAAGCAATGTTAGTTCTAGAGGCTATTGCTACACCTACACAACATGAGTAGTATGGTCACTTGTTTACTTTTCCATCAAGATTCAGATAGTAAATGTTATAGTCTAATGGCTAGTTTAGTCACCTCTATAGATTCATATCCCCACTCCATAAGAAAATTTTAGCTACAAATTATTTAGTGCATCCAATTCATAGATCTCAAATTCCTCCTTGCATATTACATGAGGTCACTCTTCTTTTATTTGATACAAGACACCTCAATAGTGAGTCTTTTGTGAGACTCATTGGTTAGTAGTACTTGTACACACTTTATCTTACCTTGATCCTTGTATATAGTTTAATTTTCATGTTTATTATATATAAATTATATCCAAAAATTACAAAAATAATATAATGTGTCAAAAATGAAAAAACATTCAAGTATTTGCTCAAAAAATACAAATTATAGATTTTATGCATTTCCATGTTCACATTTCTTATACTTTCTAGGTACTACATATGCTATATATGTTATTTTAGTCATTTTTATTATGCATACATGCTACACTTATTATTTTGAGTGTCTGTAGATTCCTATAGGACTCAGGTCCTCCACACAGATATAAATTTACTACTATCTACCCATTAAGGGCACATACACAAATACAAGGATTCCTCATTTGACACATTCACCCATTTGGGGGTATCCTATACATAATTATGATTGTCAAGTTATATCTTTCTATACTCTATATCATAGATTTATCAATGCTTATATCTTTATATTGATCCCCTTATACTTCACATATTTTATTCCAACTAATACTACTATAGACTCAATTTATGTAAATTTTTGCTCCCATACAAATTTGTACCACATGTTCATGCATAATTTAATGTATAGATTTACTATTTTAGACTTGATTGTGTCTCTATGCTTCTACATCTATTAACAAGAATTTGAATATACCATTATATTATGGCTCTACACCACATCCTTTCATTGTATGTATACTTTGGACATGTGCCCATGTATTTATGTGTGCCTTCTTGATTATGTATGCAAACATTTAAATATGTCCTTCCATGTGGATCCACATTGACTTGATTTATATTTATGTATATGGACATTTAAACATGTCCTTATGTGTCTTACTTTTTTAGATTTAGTGACATGTGCCCATGTCCATTATATTGTAGCCCCTTGGCCTAATTTGTGTGTCTCATGTATGTGTTTTATGTATGATTTCATGTATGCATCATGTCCATATCACTTGTCTCTTGTTTTTTACACACTCTAATTTTAAATTCCATGATATACCTCATCCATCTCCCCTTGCTCCTTGGGTGCCTTGATGGACATCATGCCCCATCCCCTAGGTAGTTATTCAAATTATTACTTATATTTATTGTTCATACACATGCTTACATTTTTATATCTATCTTGATAGCCTTGTGAATTCTATATCTAACATACATTATACATTACCAACTTATGCTCATATTATCTTAAATTATCATGTCATGTTTACATATTATATTGGTTTATTACATAGACATCATATATGTTTAAGCTAACACATATCATGCAAATATTTTTATTTTAAGGATAATTTTTACACAGTTTAAACAACTCACCTCAAAACAGGGGGCATTCACAATGGTTTGTCATAATAATAAGGACATCTAAATGCATTCAAAGTATAGTTTCTTGTATGTATATAGAATATAAAACTCATTTTCATGAAAACATAGTGGAAAATATTTAGATAAAGATCAAAGTTAGTTCGGCAAAAAAACATAGTTGGATACTAGTGTTAAAATTTGACATTAAAATTGTATCACTATTATCCAAGGTATGGCACTACTATCAAGTATCACTAGAAATATGAAAATCTAGATTTGTCAAAAAAAGTATAGTAGGAACAATCTAGGTTTGCATAGATTTAGTTATATATTATTAGTTTTTACTCATTTTTACATAAAATCATACTAGTTTTCTTAGATTAGGGGCATCATGTGTGACATGATCACTCCCATTTCAGTCTCAAATACTCAAATATAGATTATTATAACTCAATCCATAAATTATATGCTCAGATATCATATTTGGTTACAATAGCATGGCACATTATTTATGTATGCTCAATTTTGCACTAATTGATCAGTTGGAATGGGAAACTCCATGTGATTCTCTACATTATTAATCCATACACCATTTACACCAATTTTTAATAGATTTTATACCTTACTCCATCTGTAGTAATTGACATTACCAAGTAGTCCCTGAGCTACATACCTGACTGTTGAAGGGGCCCCTGAGCCAATTTTCATTCTAGAGTTTTTTTAATGGCCATAGAGTCATAATATATAGTTTTAGTACAATCACATAGCATTAGTTACATGAATAATTTAATTATATATACATCTACTACACATGGGTAGGTAATGATGGAGTCAAAGTTTACTTGAGTTCTTGAGCCACCTAAAAAATAGGGTTGGATAAGCCATTAGTCCAATTCAATCTATTCATAAGTTATGATTCATTGAACAAGGGTGGGAATGACGGAGCCAAGGCTGACTTGAGTTATTGATCCACCCACACATGGGAATTGAGTAAGCCATTCAAGTTATTCCAATTTATTCATCGATTGATCACTAGTTACAGACACATAAGATGTCACTAGGTTTATGCATTGGTTTGAATACCCATTGAGGTGTATTCATTATTTTCCTCTCTCTTATCTATTTAATCAATTTTTATTTGATTTTTATATCTTTTAATTAAGTATGATCTATATATGTTTCATTTTTAGGACATATAATAGAACACACTTCACATACTTAGATTTAAATTCATGGGTTTTGCCTTTTAGGTAAGTCTAGGTATGTTTATTTTCCTTTATCATAATAATTTCACTTTTTTGTATTTCTAAAATAAGGGGGGCGGGGGGGGGGGGGGGAAGTAGTCATCTAAAATTTCATTTGAGTGTGATGAGTGTTACTTAAGACCACCCATCCCTATCTTAACCCTAGACCTATCGTAGAACCTATATAAACACTTATCCAAATTCCATGTGGGACTTAGACATCCTTATAACTCTAAAAATCAATCTCAAACCTTCCCATAGGCATCCAAGACCCTAGTGCCTTAGGTTTTTCCACCAATACTTTGGACACTAGTGCCTCGTGTTAGTGTCTTAGTTTGGTGTTATTATCCTTCTCCCTCTTTTCAGCCCCAATAGATACCTTTTCAATTCCAAAGATACCTATTATTGGCCTACACCTATTTCAAACCCCACACAAACACCATATATATATATATACACACACACACACACACACATGAATTTTATCCCTTTATCTACTAGATGAAAATAATTATAAACACATATAAATAAGCTTAGAATAAGTTATGTATAATCAAGTTATTGATCCCTATTCTACCCTACTTATCTATATAGCCATCCTAAGCTCAAAATACATATATTTTTAATCTCAAACCTCACTCAAATCACTTAAAATAACATTCATACTAGCTTCACTTTCATTTACATGAACACTTAGGTGGGAAAAACTACATCGAGTTTCATCCCTCCTCAGAGTATTGGTATGTAGGTAACTCTCATCATAGTGGGGTGTTGAGTATGTCTATCCTACCTAGATAACATCACACTTTTTCTACTTTTTCAAATAAATATCCTAACCACATATAGGTATAGGTTTTTCATACAAAATTAGTGAAAATAGGTCATATAGTCAAGCAAAGTTTGTCCACATAAGAATAGCTTAGTAGACTTAGACACAACTACTCCCAAAATTATAGATCAGTTCTTGCATAGAGGACATTAAAACTAGAAGTGGACACTAGTGTAATAGAGCTTCTATCCAAGATACAACACTATTATCTAGGAGGTTTTTTAACATCTATAGCCTATTTTCAACACTCATATTAGCTCTTATATTATCTTTTAGCTTTTAGATCCTTCATCTCAATTAATTTATAGCTAAATATTTATTTATATCATTCATTGATATTATTATAAATATTAGATCAAGTCAATTCTTTCAAAAATTAGTGGTTGTATTTATTGCATATTTCATACCCTAAGTTACTATACTCAGACCCTTTAACAACTTAGGATTTACATTCCATAATCCCTTAAAATTTAAATCACTTATCCACAACCTATTACTAGAGAATATTATCAATTAATTAAATACATATTTTACTTCTACTCATAATAATTCCATCTTATTATTTTTATAACTAAGTTCCAAAACCCTAACCTTAGCCTCCTCTCTTATATATATAAGAACATAGAGGGATAGTGGGTGTGATATATTGTTGATGAGATTTATTATTATACTAGTATAATTATCCCAATGCTCTTAATCAAAAGATGTATATATTCTACTTTAAAAAAAACCATACTCTATTTCTAAGCTTTCATAGATTTATTATGCAAGTATTGTGAGTGTTCATATTATGATAACTAATACGATTATATATCCTCTCTAAAAATTTAATACGGTATAAAACCAATAGGAGCTTCACCTCATTCTACATACAAGCTCAATGATTGAATTTAAAGTTTTTCATTCTTTTTTCATATTCAGTCTTATTTTTAATTTTTAGATGTATAGTATATTTTTTCCATATTTCAATTTTTAAGTTTAGATTTAGTGGCATACTACAAATACCCAATGGTTGATCAAAAATTAGTGAATGTAGTGGGGTACTAATAATTGAAGCACATTTAATTTCAAATAAATCCTTTGAGTTAAAACTATGTTCCAATAATTTTAAAACTTGTATGAGTTATCATTCTACAAAAATTAGTAATATTTTTTACTTGATCCATGGTTTGAGGGGTATTGCCCTAATACTCAAGTGATCTAAGGCCTAGGAGGAGACTCAATGGATGACCTACTTAATGTGAGCTAAATAAGTTATGTGAGTAAAAGTGTTTTACTAAATAAAAGAGAACATGAAATCTAATGCGGTAAAGAAATAGGAAAGAAAGAACAAAGTGACAACATGATTAAAACTATAATAGCAATGTTGTATTATTTTAAATTTTGTACAATCTAATAAATCATATGTGTTGCCACAGGCTTACCTAACTAAATTCTTCTATGTATTTTGGCACTATGTATTGCTAACTTAACAATAATGTAAGTGTACATTATTATACGATGCAAGAAGATGAAGCATCAATTATACCATTAAAATTATTGGTAACAACCTATTCATAACCATAAAGTGTGGGATGTCATTATCCATTGTTACTAGTATGTCATTAGTTATACTATTGACAATATCAATATTGTGCGATAACATAGAAATATATTTTTAGTAAATACTTTTACATGTATATTTCTATGAAATCCATGTCATATGGATGCAATTTTGACCATGAGTCAACTTCATGTCCACATGTGTCAATTACAAAAATGAGAGGTTAAATTTACCTTATTATGCTTGATGTTCAAATTTAATTTTTGAAGGTAAGAAGACCATTTTTGGTGCCACCCTTCTTATAACTTGTTTTTCATTTGAAATAACTAAAGTAGCTTGTGATCTATGTGGATCACAATCTCCTTGTGTAAGATATAATGCCTACATGCCCTAATAATATCATAAATGTCATGATCATGTGTCAAGTAGTTCCTTACTAATGCAGTGAAAGTTTCACTATGGTAAGCAACTAGGTGACCATATTAAGTTAAGATTACTCCAAGTTCAAAGCTAGGCATCTATGTCTAGCTCAAATGGTTTTTGATTGTCTAAAAAAGCAAGTACTAGTTTAGAATAAAGTTGTTCATTTCAATTATTTGAATAATTTATATTGTGTGACAGTCTAACTAAAATTTGTTTTAGCACCACCTTGGGTATCTTGGTTTAGATTCCAAGTCACATGAGAGAAACCAAATACAAATCTCTAGTATAAATTTGCCAATCCTAAAAATCTGTGAATTTTTATGATATTTTTTGGTTATGACCAACCTGGATGACTTGGATCTTGGTCAAGTCAACATGCAATCCTTATGCATCCATAATGTATCCATAATATTATATCTATGGTATGTGAAATGAACATTTTTCCATGTTTGCATATAATTTATGTTTTTCCAAAGTGTCAATCACTTTTCAATATGGCACAAATGTTCATCCCATATTCTATTAAATATCAAGATGTCATCAAGGTAGACTATGATAGATGAAGTTATGAATAGCCTTAGGATATTGTTCATCCACATGAATGTGGTTGGGGTATTGGTTAAGTTGAATATAATGACCAAACATTTAAACAACCCTTCTTTTGTCTTGAAGGTTGTCTTCCAAACTTGTATAGGTTTAACAGGAATTTAATGATACCCAGACTTGAGGTTCATCTTAGTGAAGTTCTTTGCACTGTGGAGCTATTCCAAAGTATCCCCAATCTATGGAAGGGGATAGAAATTTTTCATTGTGATCTTATTGAGTATTATGTATTCAATGCATAGCCTCCATGTTCCATATTTTTTATCACAAACACAATTGGGTTATCACAAGGTAATTAATTGGGCCTATATGTCCTTCATCCATAAGTTTATAGATATGCCATTTCATCTCTTCATTTTTCAAAAATGATTTAATGTATAATGAATCATTATGAAGAGATAGTTTTTGTACCAAATCAATAGTATGCTTTACCACACATTGTATAGGAACTTAATTTGGTATCTAGAACACATCCTTATATTCATCCAACTTGAGCTACACTCTAACTTTATATGTTGATGTTGGAGGAGCTATGGTAAACATAATGCTACAAGGGATTTATTACATTAAAATATCACCATCAAGAGCATGAAATTCTTACTATATGTAAATAACTTGTTACATTTTTTGGAACTAATGAGTGATAACTTTATAATTGCTTTCAGTATGTGTTATCTTAAAGTAGCAACATTTATGACAACATTTATAGGATTTGCTTCATAAATTGTATGTCAATGAAAAATATATGGTTGACCTAATATAATATCACATACCTTTAATAAAGTGATGTCAAAAAGGAATATTTATTGAAAAGGCTTGATGTTGTACACATTTTGACACTGTTGAGTAACATGTTTCTTAGAATCCACATTAAACCATTTAATGGATTATGGTTATGGGTGAGGCATTACCAATAAGTTTAGTCTTTGAATTACTTTATGATAAATCATTTTCTTTGAAGTTATGTTATCAATAATGAGTGTATTGATTGTTCATTTATCCACATTTGAGAATGGAATAATATTTCCACTTCTTCTATTTTTGTAGGGGTAGTATAAATTTTTGTGTTACCTACCATGGTGCTAGGCTTAGACTACATGATTTGTAAAATTACCTTTATCTGGTGTTGTGTTGATGGTATCAGTGACCTCAAGCTATGTAAGTAGGGTTTTTATAGCATGGCACTCATCTTTAGAATGACTAATAGATTTTTGAATTGAACACCACTTTCTAGTCTTGGGATACTTGTTTTGATCATCTAACGGATGTTTCTTATTCTTTGGTGGTTGTTTAGAGTTATTCCATGATTTTGAATTTTTCTTAGAATTTTTATATTGTAATCAATTAGTCTAAGACTTTAAATATTATTATTTTTTGCCTTAGCCTTTGATTCAAGTGTATATTTATAGGCTTCCCAAATGGTGGAGATAGTCAGGAAATCTAGATCTAACTAGATGTGTGGTCTCAAGCTTGACCTATACTTCTGAACAAGATTATGTTTGATTCCTAAATATCTAGTTTGGACACCATGGTATGGAAAGTATGTGTATTTATACATAGACTACTATTTTCCTTGGAACAACTAATAAAACTTAATGTATTAATCATCATAGTTACCAATATAATAATATGTTGCTTTGAGTGATTCTAAAAAACTGTTCCATGTGTCTATAGATGTGTCTAAACATAGGTCCTTGTCATGTGTAGTGCAATAATTTTTCCACCATTTCTTGACTGATAAAGAAACTTTTAGAAGAGAAAATGTAATTTCCTCTTGGTTATAAAAATTATTTACCACATATCATGAATAAATGATTTTAATCTAGTTGTCTAGTGCATTTAATACATTTTATCTTCAAACATAAGTATCTCTTGATTGACTTGTAGCTAAAATGAGGTTCATGCAAAGTGTTGATTAGAATGAGATGGTTTTAGAGAAGTATTTTACTTGAAGAGGAGTGAAAAGTGATCAATGATAATTTCTTGTTCTTTCACATGACATTATCCATTTTCCCCTTTTTTAATACAAAACATCCTATATATTTTTTTGTAACATCTTTGGGGTTTACATCATTATGGCTTTGTCTCCTATTTAAGGATGTGAATGAAGGTATGACAAAGGGTCACGACTCTCAAACTCTAACTTATTGTAATTAGACTTCTTATGTGTGTGCATATAAATAATAAAAAACATAATGATACCATTTAGGAATTATATGAAGTGTGTATGCTCTTATCTTGGTCCCAAGAGGAGACTCAGTCAAAAACCTACTTAATGCAATAAAAATGGGTTATGTGTAGACTTAATTTAATGAATGACAAATAAGATGAAATGTAATGCACAAAAATATATGAAATAAATAACAAAGTGATAATAGGATTAAAAATGTAATAGAAATGTTGTATTATGCTAAATATACAATGCAAGAATATTAAGCATTGGTTGCATTATTACAACTATTAGTAATAACCTTTTTATAACGTTAAAGTGTGGTGGCATCATTAGTCATTATTATTAATAGACTGTTAGTTACAATATTGATAGTATTAGGAATATGTGATAACATAGAAATAGATTTTTAGGGAATTCTTATACACATAGGTATGGGACCCATAAACATAGTTGTTGATGTAAGCACAAGGCTATATGTCTAATTCTATTACTATGCAAGATGACTAAGTGACCCATATCTTCTTGGATTATCAAGACATTACATAGAATTGCCTATGGCTTTTTGATTTCACGTACCTCATGATATATATATATATATATATATACTGACACGATCAGGACTGTGTGATAACATAGAAATAGATTTTTAAGGAATTATTCTACACATAGGTATGGGACCCACAAACATAGCTATTGATGTAAGCACAAGGCTATATGTCCAATTTTATTACTATGTAGGATGACTGAGTGACCCATATCTTCTTGGATATCATGAGGTACATGGAATCAAAAATCCATAGGCAATGCTATCTGATAATCTTGATAATCCAAGAAGATATGGGTCACTCAGTCATCCTACATAGTAATAAAATTGGACATATAGCCTTGTGCTTACATCAATAGCTATGTTTGTGGGTCCCATACCTATGTGTATGAGAATTCCTTAAAAATCTATTTATATGTTATCACATAGTCCTGATAGTGTCTATATATATATATATATATATATATATATATATATATATATATATATATATATATATATATATATATATATATATATATATATATATATATATATATATATACATATACATATATAGTGCCTAGAATTTTTATTTTTTTACCAATAGGAATCATCTCAACTATTGAATTATGTGTCACACTAGTAAGTTAATAGCTCTAAGAAGTTACTCTCTATGTGCCTTAGATATGGGATACTATGGTTATGGTATGGTGAAGATTTATGTAATTAGTATTATTTGGACCTATTCACCATTAACTAAAGTTGATTCAAATATTAAAGAGCCTATAAATCAAACATACCCCAGCTTAATATTTCCAAAACTGGTTGGTTACATTTAATAGATTTGTATTGTTACAACATTTTTTGTTCAACTTCTGTCATAGTATTTCCTATTCAGAATGGGTTTTAGTATCCCTACTTAAGGTTCTTTTTCCATAAAAAATAGTGAATGGGAAAAGTAGAGGTAATTTTCTGGTAGAAAGGGTTTTTCATAAAAAATGATCTATGGGAAGGTCGTAAACTAGTTTTGTGTGAATAAAAAAAGTAAAAAAAAAAAAAATTATCAGTCATAGGGTGACTACACCATTATGATTTTCTCATTAAAACAATCATTTTAACTAGTATTTAATTTTATTTTTTTAAATTACATACAAATATTTTTTCATCTATAGTCCCAAAAATATTATTTTAGAAAAAAAAATCCCATGGGATAATTACACATCATGATTTTCTCATCAAGATGATCATTTTAACATGTATTTTCAAAAATAGTTTTTTAAAAAAAATTTGCATACAAATTTTTTTTGGGCTATTTACATTCAAGTTGTGCTAGCACGGTGGAGAAAAAGATAACCCTCTAAAGTTACAACTACTTTAGTTGGAAATGATACATTGTTGATGTGATCCTTAACAATGATCTTTATTACACTATAATGAATGAAGAAGTTTCACCTTTAGAACTTGTCAAATGTTAAAAATATAAAAATTGTTTTGTCAATGCTAGAGGCATACTTGGTCAGTGAATATCACCTGAATTGAAATTGCATTTTCTAGGCATCATGGAACTTTATAAATTTTAGATTACTTTAGACAATATTTTTAAAAAATTTAATTTGAGGACATGCCAACTTAAAAATTAGCTCACTAGTTTTAGTCCTGATAACTAATAGTAAATGAGCTCACTAGTTTTAGTCTTGACAACTATCCTCGCATTGAGGATGTCATCACTCAAATTAAACTTATGAGGCTTCTTCTAGTTTAGAATAGTGAAACCAAGACTAATGAAACACTTATTGTGACTAATTTTTCTAAATTAGGTCATCCTTACTCATTTTTTGTTTTAAACTATTACACACATCAAGAATCTATGGGCCATGCATATGTGCACCAAATTTTGGCAAGTTTTATGACCAACTTTAAAGAGAACGAGAAAAACTAATATTTATTGGGTAAATATAACCTAATCTTACTAGTTAAAAAACATCAGTAATTAATTATACTAATGCAACATCACAACCTAATCCCAAGCCTAAGGTCAATCCATCAGCTCAATAGAATCCTTCCTCAAACCAAAATAAATTCCAATGTAAAATAAAAGCCAACATCAACCAAGAATTTTTTAATTGGTGTAAAAAATTAGGCAATTCTAAACATCAATGTTTCAATAAAATGGCATACTTAGAAAAAGAGATGAATAAAACGTAACTTCCCCCTCCCAAGATAGAAGTAGCACTTTAACAATAATAAAATTGCTTGTCTAAATATATTCCAGATTTAGGATCTCTCATCATATGGTGTATTATGCCCCATTGTTTGAAAATCTTGACCAATAGCAAATAATTGAGATTTTTGTGGGAAATTTTATTCCTCTAATTTTTTAGGGTCAAGAGATAATTAAGATAGACAATGGTGTATTTAACAAATTTATACATGTTTCAAACTTGTCTGTAAACTTCATCTTTATATCTCAAATCACACATTCAAGGGAAGGCAAAACCATTGAGTTTACACCTACTGATGTTTTCATCAAAAATATCAAAGACCAATCTGCTATTATATCCATTTGTAAGGTTTATCATCTACCATGATTGTATAAATTTGAAAATCTTTTGATAACTCAACCTTCACAAGTCATGATTTCACATGCTAATGACATGAGTAAAAATTTTCATGAGTTGTTTGTCATCTCATCTATCACTCATTGTTGGACCTTAGTAAGAACCACATATTATTATTTTTATATAATGTTTTTTCAAATATGGCATTTTTCCAAGTTGTGCACTGGAAAAAAACATAGGGATCCATTTTCCAAAGGCTAATTCTTGAGGGTAAGTGACAAATTACAGTTGGTCCACAATGATCTTATGTCATTTACTAATTTTCATTTTCATTAACATATATATGTTCTTACATTTATTGATGATTTCTCTCATATAACTTGGGTCTACTTTTTGATAAACAAAAGTGAAGTCTTTGAAAACTTCAAAATTTTCAAGGTTCTTGTTGAAAACATATCAAAGAGAAAAACTCAGCATGTCAAAATAGATAATGAATGATCATTTATCAAAAATAAAATTTTTAGCTTCTAAGGATAGGTATACATTCATTTTTATCATATCGTATTGTACACCCCTTAGTAAAATAGTGTAACCGTGCATGAAAACTATGCACTAAAAGAAATGGCCAATTGCATGGTACATTCCAAATACTTGTCTCCATAGTATTTGGCTGAGGTAATTCAATATGAAACCTACATCCAAAATCACACTTCCCATTTTGCATCAAAAAATATGACTCTTGAATAAAAATCATCTAGAGTCAAGCCCAATGTTTTTGATTTATGAGTTTTTAAATATAAGCATGGGTAAACATTCTAGATGAAAATTGTCAAGCAATGGAAATAAATCTTCATCATTGTATCTTTTTCAAATACTATGAAGATTTGAAATCACATAATATTCTTATCCTAATCACAACTAAAATTATTTATTTGTGGGATGTGTATACACATAATATTTTTAAACTTTATCAATTACAGATGCTTTCTCTTTTGTAAGAATCCATGATTCTTGATCTCTTTGAGTTCATGATTTAAAGGGTACACTGGGAAAGGGGTGGGTGGACCATTGGTGATTCACAAGATTGATATTCCCCATACCACCACTTACAACCTACACAAGTCCCTCCTATATGTTTCCCTAACTTTGACACCTCCCTTACATAGTCTTCCAAGGAACTCACAACCTCAAATAGCCCCTACCTAAACCAAATCTCTTTTTTCCATCCTCCAAACATATTTGAATGGGTTGACCTTTTTCTATGAATTGATCATGTTATGGGACTAAGTCAGCCCAGCCAACTTAGTCTGAGACCTAATTGCTCTATGTTTTAAATAACTAGGTTGATTGGGCTGATTGTGTCGACTAAATTTTTAGAAGTGTTTAGGGCTAGATCTATCTATGTATACACATACTTTACCCCATTTTCAATATAAATAAATAAAATAATTCATTTACGCATTTATCTGCTTATTGACCATTCTACTTAAGGAGTCATTGCTTAGGGTTTCATACTTCCTTTAGAGAGAAGAATTTTATCTGGTAGAAATGTTATTGGATACATAAGAGAAGTCTTTTAGCCTAGATATGACCTATCTTTATGATATTTACTAACCATAGAAACCTCTTGCAAATCATCATTGGCCAAGGGAGAGATTGAGCCTCGATAGGTTCATCTTCAAGGTAAGTATTCCTAACTCTTATTCCTCTATTTTAGTAGATAAAATTACATAAGTAATGGCTTGTGAATGTATTTATCTATCCATGCTTAGGATTACCTATATATTTACTTGAGTATATTTCTTCTTTGCATGTTTACTTTTATATTTATTATCCCTCATTTTTGCCACAACTTTAGTGAGCACTAGATTAAGTTTTACTTTACTTTCTTAAAAATAATAGGACCTAGCTAGGGTTATTTTGTGGTATTACTCAACTAGAGGATTTGGAACTCTCTTTAGTGATATTTTATGCTAACATACCCCTTATTTAGGTTTAACAAATCCATATTGGTCATGACCCCAATTTTCTAAATGTACCAACAAGTGGAATGGTTAGTTTGATTTATCTTCTCTGAGATAAGATCAATTTATAGATCAACTTTACTTTCCCTTGTGTATATTTTGGTGAACCTGACATGAAATAACCCTTATAGGTTTTCTTTCACACTTTAATTTATTTTTATTTATTTTTTATTTCATTTTTATATTGTTAAATTGAATCTATGAATCAATCTAACATTTTGTGTGTAGATTTAACACATAGTCAATCCAATTGACTATGGTTGACTTTGTGTAGGTCATCTTAAATTATAGGTAACTTGATCTATCTAATTGACTTATTTTACCTTTTGACATATTTTTTTTAGACTTAGTTGACCCAACCCAATCAACTCTATTAGCAGGTTAAAAATATTCATCTAGATGACATAATATAAAAAATAAAAAATTCAACATCATTAAATTATTAGGTTCATTCTCACCAATTTAGTCATTTATTTTATTCATTTTAGTCATGTTTTTCATAGTTTTTAGTCTATAAAATTGTAACCTACAAAAAACTAAGTTGATTAGATCGACTTAATTTTGTACTTACTTCTTACCCAGGAGACTTAGTTAATTTATTTGATTGTGTTTCTTTGGCCTTTTTTTTAATAGATAGAATCGATAAAATTGATTACATTCTATATTTTTTACATACTCGATTGACCCAAATGACCCTATACTTTTCAAGTAAAATAATTAAATCATATTATTAGTAATTAATTCAATTTTCATTTTATTGCTTATTTTTTTTACAGTAGCACACATAGACTAAATAGTAAAGTTTAATCTATTGATTTAGTAACATTGATTTTTGTTTTATTCACACACTTCCAAACCACAAAATATCAAAAATTATTAAAAAATTCTACCCAAGGTCTACCTACTTGGATTTCATCACCAAGGGGAAAGCCTACTTAGTTTTATGGCTGAGTATAAATACATGGTTAATGGCATATATTGTAAATTCACCTAACACACTTATCTTTATGGAATTATGAAGTGAGGGAGTAAGCCCCAATACCAAGATAGTACCATCACCAATACATATCCTTTTCATCCTTAACAACTTGAAACCATCTCTAGCTTACCTCTTTCTAGTTCCTTTCTAAATCTAAATACCCTATTGCATTTATTTCTAAAGTTATAATTTAAAACATTTAGTTATGATTGCATAGATTATAATTTCTATTTTTTGCATTGTTATTTTCTCTTTATCAATTATATGTTGTATTAAAAAACTTGTATTGGCCAGCATTGGTACATGATTTGTGTTGTGTGCCATAACTAGATCGACTAGGTTAACCTAGTTGCTTATGCATTTATTTCAATTCCTCTGCAAATTAATACTAGATCATCTAGAGTCATAACTATCAAAACCTATCTTTACCCTTAGAACATACTTGGCCCACTTGACTGTGTCTTCAATAGTTTTCACTTCTACACAACATAGTCATTTTATTCAACCTAATGTCTCATCTACTAGTTAGTTTTCCTTTCTATAGATCATAGTTATTATATCCAACCTAGTCTCTCATAGGATGGTCTTCAGTACTTCCTCACAAAACATAGTAAACCCACTTGAATGTGTCCTTTCCTAGATATTCTATTGATCTTCCTTCTAAACTAAGTTAACTTGGTTAATTTTATACCACTTGCTTGTGTAGTCTAAATTTTAGATTCAACTCCTATTACTATATTTAGCAATAAAAACCTATAATCTAAACACACCAATAGGAGGGGATAAAAGAGATAATCAAAATTCTAGAAGGAATCTTACCATCACATTACCTCTTCATGGCTCCTCTCCAAGATTGTCAAATGGATTTTTGATGCTAAATTGATGATTGTTGGATTTCTTACTTGATAGTTGATAATGGTGTTTCATGTAAATTTTTGCTTAAATTCTAAATAAGAGAGAAAATAAACTCGATATGGGTATGGTTAAAAAACTTATTTGGTTATATGCATGTTAAATCCAAATGATTGTGAAGACCTCTTCTTTGTCTTGGGAGGAAGACCTACAAATAAGAAAAAACTAAAGCAAACTTGTTTATTAGACAAATAGTTGGGTGGATTTGCTAGCGATAGCTAGATCTTGGGATTGAGAGCTTCCATAGGGGTTGTCAATCCACACATTTTAAATAATTAAGTTCATAAAATTAGAAAGAAGGTACTTGCATCAATAATCAAAAGGGTAATAAAATTGAACATAAGGATGCTTACTAAGAAAATAAACTAGAAATGATCTAATTAGTGATAAACTAATTAATAATATTGCTAAGAGGTCAGGGTATGCTTCAAAAAATATAAAAGAAGCATGTGAATAGGGAGGCATATAGAAAAATGAATTTGGTTGGTGCAGGTAGGTAGAACTAACTTACTAGTTTTTAGTGCCACAGGTGATCATCATCAGTCATCTAACCATCACTAGTCAAAGAGAACCATCACCGATCATCTAACCATCACTGGTTGAGGCTAATTTTCATCGATTAGGTAACCATCATTGGTTGCCTATTAGTAGAACTGGGAGTGGAATTGGCATTGGTGTTGTTGATTGATGAGATTTAGAAGGTAAGTTCTGAGAGGTAGATAAGGGCTAGGCTCATCTTGAAATGGAAATATGGTAAGTAGATACTAGAAAGCAAATACTTGTCTTACCAAAAATTATTCGGGTGAATGGTTGAGATGGATTTATTGTTGGTAGAATTTGAGCTAATTTTGTCATAGTAGCAGTGCTTAAAGATGTGAGTTGAGAGGTGATGGTGAGTTAACTCCCAATAAAATGGTTGATAGTACTTTATAATGTTGATAATGTTGATTGACCTACAAAAAGAGATTCTAGATACACAAAGTTATTGATAATAATTACAAATATTTTTCTCCTATAGCCCCCTCTCTTATAATCAAGGTAAGAGATTGAAGTGGTTATTCTAAGTGGGGCTTAGAGAGGGATTCTAAATATAATTCATCCATGCAAAAGAGATCCCAACCAAAATTAGACAAGCTTATTTTAGAAAATCAAAGTAGTGGTTTACATATGGCTTGCATACTAAAAGTCTAGGTGGTACAACTTGACCATCAATGATTAGGGTGACTGTTGTTGGTCACCCTGACCATCATCGATCAAGGGCCTAGGGAAAAAGTGGGTTAAAAAGGTGAAAAGGTGAATTAAGTTAGTCAAGTGGATAACTTGACTCTAGGTTGGGTAAGTGGGTTAGGTCAAGTAGGATTATCATCCTTATAGGTGTAGTTGAAAGAGGTTAAAGAGAAACTTAAAGGAATTTTGATAACTAGGACCATGTGTGCAGTTTTCTAGTGTCTATAAATGGCTTCCAATAGACAAATTGACTTGGTAATGGCTATGAATGGGTGCAAGGAGGATGATAATGGTATAACGATGGTAAGATGACAAGTTGATTATAAGTTTTCAAGTTAGTTTCATGGAGGGTATGAGCTTGGTTATATAATAATGGAGGGAGAAATAAATGGTTCAAATTTAATTTTGAGCCATTGAAATAAATGGCTAGGGATTTTCCATGGAATTTTTAATTCCATGGATATCTTTAAAATAGAAATTTCTAAAGAAAGGAGATAAAATAGAGGAGATTTATAGAATCCTCCAATTGTATAAATCTCATATTAGGGTTTAGGGGTTTAGGAATAGCTAGGATTAGGGTTGTAGGTGGGTAGGTAGAATATTTTGTATTTTTAAACTTGTAAGTGGCTTAGGGAGTAGGTTAGTGGGTAATTAGGTTTTATTATGGGATTAGTGAAAATATTAATTAATTATGGGCTGGTTTAAGGCTTTTAAGATGTAGGAAATGGGATGTGGGATAATGGGACATTAGTTAAATTAGCTAGGAAATGTATTTATGGGTTAAATTATTGAAATTAGCATAATTAAAGGGGTGAGCATATTTTAGTGCATAAATTTTCCCCCTCTTTGAAGGGTAATTGAGATTTTAAAATATGGTAGTAATGGTATTTCAAATAAGAAACATAATAATGTTAGATGGTGTCAAAAATGATTTAGTAGGTTATGATTCCCCCTCAAGGGAGCATGTAGGCATAATTAACCTGGATGGTCACTCAAATAGAAATCCCAAGGTGGGATAAGACAAGGATGATAAATTAGGTTAGGATACCCCAAATAAGTGATAACTATATATAATATGCCCAAAGAGTGATGGGTTCTAGACAAATGACCAATGTGTAGAAAGTTATTTGATTGATAATTCAAAATTGATTGAAATGAGATGAGTTCAAGCCGATGATAATTCTCATATCAAGGACACATGCTATGGAGATATTGAATATTTATGAATGAGATAATATTTTTTGATTGATAATAAAGAGATAATTATGCAAGATTTAAAGCTTAAAAATTATGTGTGATTATTGAGTGACTAGTCTAGGGATGGGATGATGATTAGGGATGAATGGTGAACAAGTTATCCTTGGCACAAAATCAGGACTAATTGCTACCTATATAGTCTTAAAATACCTCAATCCAATGTAGTTATAACTCAATATCAAAAGTGGATAGTGGGGAGATGGAAAATCCATGCCCTTAATGATAAGAGAGATTATTAGAGATGACTAATTGGGATAATTAGATAATTTGATGGGATTGGATACAAGATTTATGATGAAGGGGTTGTTAGAATGTATAGGGGGTTCAAATATGGGGGTTTAAATAGGATAAAAGAGGAAAATAGGCTCATTTGAGATTTTTATTATTTTTGAAATTATGCTCTAAGCTAAAAATATGGAGCAGCTTCCTCAAGCTTCCCATCATGGAGAATGAGTGCAGAATTTTTGGAGATCTATAGAGGCTAGACCACCGATGAGTACTTGACCCTATTCTTTGTGATTTTGAAAAAATTTATCAAATTTATAGATTTTTTTGGTGAGTTCTTGACCATGATTTTAAATTTTCTAATAAAAAGGTTACTAAAGTTAAAATATTTAAAATCAACTTCTAGATTTAAAAAACCAAATCATGTAAAGCTCCTAGGACAGGTTGGCAGGGTGTATAGAATCAATCTTTTAAACTTGGATATAATTAGATAGTAGAATGATGTCTAGCATAAATTTTGGATTGAGATAGAGGCAAACAATAAATAGACTCAATTTTCCACTTCTAGTTCTATGTTGATAGCTAGAGTTACAACTCCAACTAAAGTCAATATATCTATACAAACATCGACACAATTGTAAAAGTCCAAGTTTTGTTACATGTACATTATAATATTAATTATGGTTTGAACATATTTTAAAATCTACTTGTTCATTTTTTGAACATGCACAAGTTGTATGATTTTTCAAAGGCTAACTTGAACTATTAACAACTGTAAGATAGCTATTGATTTTATAAGTCACCCCCCTCAGTCGGTGTAGGACTTGTTGAGACCATAAGAGAATTTGTGTACCTATGAGGTCCCAAGTGATTTAATCAAAGAAGGATGTGCATAGACACTCCCCATTTATGCTCATGCCCAAGTATTTAAGTGCAGGTATATGCAGTAATAGAATGAAGGCCTGTGCCTATTATAAGAAAGGGTTATGCATCATAGTGAAAGATTGTTTGGTGCATAGACCAAAAAGTGCATAGATTCAAATATATAGGCTCCCAATTTTTAGGTGGATCAGTAAGGAAGGTGTTTAAGGAGTATTTATATATCATGAAGAGTGTATCAAGGACCTTTAGTCTTCATGCACATTATTACTCAAAGATCTCCTTGTACCTATCTAACATAGTTTCATGCCAGAGCATATGATCCTAATCTCATGCCATTGAAATTCATACGATGCAAACCTAAATCCTCATGGTACCTCTTCTATAGACTCATAATTTCAAATAACTCTCATGTGCACCACTGGTGTAAGATTACATCCAAATCAAGGGGTACATTTACAAACTCTACACACATGTGACATACAAAGAGAGGAGTGAATGCCAAGTTTCATACCATGTACAATAATGATGTGGCAGGATACATAGGGAGGTTAGCATAGTAATTAACTAGTGGTAGGTAAAAGTAAAGATATAGTTGGAGGTAGTTGAGCAAGGCCCAAGATATGTTAGAGATAATAAATGTAAAATCAATTGTCAGACATCAGAATATGAGTGCATACCACCCTATGTCCATTCTAGGGAAACATTACACCCATTGATGCACCAGTGTACTCTAGTGGGATCCTACTATCACCTCCCAAATATAAATCACTAAACTTCAAAAATCATCAATGCAGTACTGTAAAAGAATTAAAAGCTACACCCACCTCCCCAAGTGGTGCATTTATTGTAAAATAGGATTGTTCACTATAAAATATTGATTCTTAACTTGTAAAAGGGTTGACATATTTTTAGCAACCTCACACTTCTAAAACTTTCCCTCCATGAGCACTTGTATTGGATAAATATTACAAACTAATGATAATTAAGTTCACCTCTTTCCATTTTTATGATGATCTATGTGTTATTTGTGTTTGTTGATCCTTGAATGTGGGTAATGCTTTATCCTCTCACCATTGTCCATTCCCAACACCTCTCCATTGAACTTAGAAATCACTTACAATTCATATTCTATGTGCACCAAGGTCTATGTTGATATTGTCTATAGATCATTTATCATCCCTCTTAGTATTACACCATGTTTTCTCACCTCTATGTAAAATACTTATAAATTTTGAGTGTCCTTGGTATGATTTGTGTGATATCATCTTGTTCTCAAAATTTTGTATTATGTTTACAATGGTAAGATTGCTCACTCTATTCTGGGTACATCACCTCTTTACGTTTCAACATTTCTTACATTTTCCCTCAAATATCTTAGTTTGGACTAAAAAGATATTTAGCTTTCTACTATTTAAGCCTACGTGTTGGTCTTAAACTAGGTGCACTTAGAATAGAAGGAACTTGGCCTACTCTAAAGGCTCATCCCAAGGAGTGCAAGGGTCCCATGCCTTAGGGATGTTCCCATCATTTTGATGAGACAACCAATGCTTGCACATATAACTAAGTGATAATACTTCCATGCCCTACTTTATAGACCTTATGCCTCACATAATAACTTCATGTTAAGTTCCTCACTACAAATCTTTCCCTGTACCATAGAGCATCCATGGCTGTATGTTTCAAATGACAAAAAAAAAATTGTATGCTTGTTGGTACCAATTTTAAGAAAGCTAAGGAATTGGTGCTTCCCTTAGCTTACAAGTATTGAAGATGCTTCGTAGAGTACCTAGTAACTTTAAATGTTAAAATATACTAGTTTAAGTAGTCTAAATGCTTAATAGTATGTCTTTTCATCCCCAAATTCCATGAAAATGCTACTATCATGCATTCTCATTTCTTATATCAAGATCATGCAAATTCGTAAATCCTTTCCCTAGTTCAACCCCTATGGCAGCTTTCTTATGCTTCTAATTCACATTATTACCCTCCTAACCATCGCTAAAAGAGTATCAATGATATACATCTTAATTTTTAGAGATAGATGAGGGAGATTGAAAGAGATTATGGGTATGGTTGGTAATAAGAGGAGCTTTCTCATCAAGCTCACACTCAATAGTGGGAGATGATGGAGCAAGAAAAATTTAAAGAGGAATGCTTGGTTAGGTAGATCAAATCCAAAGAAGAGTAGATGTATCAGCTTCTTACGCATATGAAAGAAATTAAACCACATCTAACCACCTCTAATCCTTCCTTTCCTATCTTTAAGTAGGCTCCCCCTATGCTTACAATCCAACCTATGGGGTAGAAGGTTTCTACACTAAAATTCCCTAGATTCAAGCAAGATAACTCCTTTAAACCTCTAGGTAAATTCCATGTTTTTAAAGTACCATGCTTAAAAAATCATGTGCCCACCCTAGCTCAAAAACCCATCCTTACTTAGGAGCCTCAAGCATAGTCATGGCATCCCTCTTAGACCTGACACTCTAACTTCAAAATTCCTACCTTAGTAAATACCACTCCTACTATGCTAGTGGATACTCCTCACCCACCCATCTCCATTTTTAAAGGAGGTCTCATTATATAAAGCATAGATGAGGCTTGCATAGAAGAGGAATAATGTGCCTCAAACTAAGAAGATCTCATCATTAGTAGTCCCCTCTATGCTACTACATAAGAAAAACCAACCCTACTATAAGAGGAAGATAGATACAAGCAAGAGCAGTAGGTTGATGATCAAATAAACAAAGTGGAAATAAAAGGAAAGTATCTTAATGAAAAGGGTCAAACCTTTAAGAGGAGAATATGCTTGAAAAGGATGACTAGGATCACCTCAAGGTGAACCCATAGGCATAATTGCAAGCACAAGAAGATGACTCCTTTTAAGATGAGCTAGAGGATTTTTACTCAAGTCTGGATGACAAATCAACATCCTCTAAAGAGAAAACCCATGCCCTATTCTATGCCAACATCTAGTTTTAATCACATATCATAGAAGGGTAGAATGTGCATACAAAGGAGGTCATAGCCTCATAATCAATGGAGGTCCATAGGGATCTAGGTGCACATCCAAGTGTAAATAAGTCATCAAAAGGCTCATTGAAACTAAGGGAGTAGTGTCAGCTAATCAAGATTGAAGAGCAACATGAAGATGCTAAGGAAGCTATAGAAATGAGAACTCTCAATCCTTGTATACCCAGGCATGTCATAAAGGTGTTTCCAAAGAGCATAATGGACTTAGAATAGAAACTATGAAATGAGAATTGTAGCTCATTGGGTTCATGAGCTTTCCAATTATCAAGCATAGGCCTCCCAAACTCCAAAAGGCTCAATCTAATCAGAAATCATAACTAGGTACTAAGATATCTAAGAAAGATTGGTTTAAATTCAAAGACATGAGCCATCTATAAGGAAAGCTTATGTGTATCATGGTGGAGTCATTCATTAAAAGTGAGCCCAGGTAATCTAGCTTCCTTAACCACTCTTCAAAAGTAACTAGGGCATGACTCCTTTGTAGCAAATAGGTGTCACCTTACATTCATCAATCACATATTAATAATAGGGTGATGCACAAGATAAAGGATTTAAAGGGTTTCTATTTTGATCCAAGAGGATAAAGATGCATGTTTTTAGGTTGTATATAGTAGATTATATTAGTTTGAATCACATTTACCTAAGTGCTTACATGCACATTATATAGTATTTGTTTTGTTTTGTTTTCCTCTAAGTATATTTCACACATCTATTACTTGTTCTTCTCCTTTTTGCTTTGTTGAGGGTTGGACTTAGTTTATTTTACTTAGGTGTAAGGACAAGTAGGTTATAACTTTAATGACTCCATGCCCAATGGATTGCTTCAAAGTTCACTGGGTTTCTATTTAGTAGGCAAGTGACCTTAAAGGTCATTAGAAGTGTTGAATTTATAAGTCACCCCCCTTTGATTGATGAAGGACTTGTTGAGACCATTGAAATGTTTTTCACCTACAAGGTCTTAAGTGCTTCAAGAAAATAATGATATACATAGACATTCCCTATTCATACCCATGCCAAAGTAGTCAAGTGTAGGTTTACATAGAAATATAATGAAGGTTCACACTTATTATAATAAAGGGATATATGTTTTAGTAGAGGACTATTTAGTGTGTAGTCCAAAATGCACATAGGTCTAAAGATATAGGCTCTAAGGTTATGGATGGCTGAGTAAAGAAGGTGCCTAAGGAATAGTTATATATAATGAAGAGTGCATTGAAGACCTTAAGTATTCATCTATCCTATTACTTAAAGGTCTCCCTATACCTATCTAACATAGGTCCATGTCATATCATAGGATCCTAATCTCATGCCCTTGAATATCATAGGATGCAAACCTAAAGCCTCACATCACCTCTTCTATAGACTCAATTTCAAAAAAACTATTACATGTACCACTAGCACAAAAGTAATTCCAAATAAAGGGGAATGTATATAACATATAAAGAGAGTAATACAAAATAATTTTTATACCATGCATAATAATTATGTGGCAAGCTAAACAAGGAGGTTAGCACAGTAATTGACAAGTGGTAGGGAGAAGTAAAGAGGTAGTTAGAGGTAGTTGAGTGAGGCCCAAGATATGTCAGAGCTAGTAAATGTAGAAGTGGATCTTAGACATTATAAAATGAGTGGACACCACCCTCTAACCATTCCAAGGAAACCTTCCACACATTTATGCACATGTGTACTCTATCAGGATCATGCGATCACCTCCTAAATCCAAATTACAAAACTTCAAAAATCACTGACGTAGTATCGTAAAATAATTAAAAGATACACCATTTCCCCAAATGGTGTATTTATTATAAAATAAGCTTCTTAAATATAAAATCATGAATCTTCACTTGTAAAAGGGTTGAAATATTTTTAACAACCTAACACTATTGAAATTTTCCCTCCATAAGCACTTATATTGGCTAAATCTTATAGACTAATGAGAATCAAGTTCACCTCTTTATGTTCTTATAATGATCTATTTGTTATTTATGTTTGTTTATCCTTAACTATGGGTAATTTTCTCCCCTCTCACCATTTTCCATTCTTAGCACCTCCTTATTAAACTTATAACTCACTTGTAAGTCATATTCTATGCATACTAGGGTCTATGTTGATATTGTCTGTGGACTATTTTTCATCCCTCAATATTTTGTTGCATTCCCATGCCTCCATGTGAAATATTTATACATTTGGAGTGTTCTTGATAGGATCTATGTGATATCATCTTTCTCTCAAAAATTTTTATTGTGTTTATGGTAGTAGGAGTGCTTGCTCTATTTTGGGTACATCGTCTCTTTATATTTTAGCATTTCTTACCTTTTCCCTCTTTTTTCCCTCAAAGATCTTAGGTTTATACTAGTAATAGATTTACCTTTCTACTCTTTATTCTAATACATTTATCTTAAACTAGGTGCACTTAGAATAGAATTAGTTCAACTTAATATGAAGGCTCATTCTAAGGAGCATAAGGGTCCCACACCTTGGGGGCATTCCCATCATTGTGATGAGATAACTAGTGTTTTTGTGCATAGCTGAATGATAATACTTCCATGCCCCACACTATAGACTTTTAACCTCATGCAAGAACTCCATGCTATGTACCCCACTACAAAGCTTTCCCCATGTTGTAGAGAATCCATGGGTGCATGTTTTAATGATAATAATAACTTTATATAGTCTTTACGACCATAGTTAAAACTAAAGTTCTAACTATGCCATATAATGTATTTTTTCATGTACTTTGAGGATGAGGCAACTCCTTCCCATAATATATGTAACCCATAATTTTGATGGGTTAGAATATTTTCACTACATAGGAGCAAAATTAATTTTGGTTGTCAACTCATGTGTTTGTGTTTTTTCTCTCCAATCTGTGTAAATTAGGATTATCTCTTTTGGTTGTATGTTTTAATAACTCTTAGTGTGCAAAATATGTGGAGTTATTTCTTGTTATAATTGATATGTTAGTCTTATATGTGCAATATTTATTAAAGGATTAGTAAATTACATTGGTTAATAACACTTAATTTTATTGATTCATATTCTTAAGTGTGTAGAGGTGCTTCAATTTGATATAGTTTTCTATGTATGTACAATAGTTGTCTTAAATACCTCACTAAGCCTAAGCCATAATCCCCTAATTAAGAGTGTACAATAGCTACTCTAAAAGGAGTAACCTTTGACTGAGGCTTATGATTTTCTTATATCAAAGATTATCCTAGACTACTTGACCATGTCTATTTCTATGTGTCCAATAGTTTTTATCAACAAGCATAGGTTTTTAAAGCACTTATCCACTTAGAGAACAAATAAATAGGTGGTTTCTAAAGTCATAGAACCTTCCTTTTCATATCTATCCTTCCCTCCCTTTTTATTTTATTTATAGACCTACCCAATCTAGATTATTAACCACCTAGCCACAAACTCATCTATATTTTACTTTCTTTTTAGATACCACCCCTCCATCCACAAACCTTATTAATAACCTACATGCCCTACCTACTATTCCATCACCTATTTTTTAAGATCGCATCCCTACAACTCATGCCCTAGAGTGGAGCTCACCTCCATTAAGATCCTAGAATGTTAGAGGCTACCTCATTATGAGACTAGCGTGAATAAAACTCATATCAACATTCAATTTTTGGTGCTAGAAGGAGGGCCCCAAGATCTGATAAAAGAGGTTAGTTTCTACATAGAGTTACACTAGAGTCATTGAAGAGAGTGACTAGATCTAGTTCTTAGATTGGTATTCTATTCTTGCCCTTGTTAAATCATAAGATAACTAGAGTTTTACCATCTACCTATAATAGACCTAGGATACCTTCCCTAATATGGAGTACTTCCCCTATTAATCATCCCATAGCTCAACCACCTTGGTTGGTTGGATTTGCTATCATCATCCTAAGAGATGTGCAAGACCTACCTAGAAATCCTAGAAAGTATTTGCCATCTTTATCTCCTTCAAGAGTAATAATTGTAAAGAAAAACATCAAATCTTTTAAAGTTGACTTAAAATTAATGAATGTTATCAATGAGGATGTTGCATGCAGGTTATTCCCTTTTACACTAATAGATGTTGCTTATGATTGGTATTTGAATATAACATAAAATTCCATCACTTCTTGGAATGCATGTTAGGCAACATTTCTTGCACAATTTAGATAGATCATCATCCCCAGTTTCATATATCTACACTTTACCAGAATGAAGAGAGAGCCTAACAAGTCTATCAGTGTTTTTAATTCAAAGGTTTCAAAAGATGTATACATGGTTAATCCAAAGATATAAACCAAAAGAAGCATTAGTATTGAAGATGTAAAATAATGCTTTAGGTCTAATTATTATGGTGTTCTTAAGAAGAGCAGTTTCTACCACCAACTTGGCATTAACATACAAATAATCCATTAACATTGATAGGTAGCTCAATCCCTAGGTGCCTAACATACCTAACATCAACAATGGTTTCCATCATTAAATTTAGTACCACATGTGAATTAGAACATTCCTACATTCAATAAGAACTAGTTATAAATGCTACCTCCTGTGACACAGACAACACAACTGAATTGCAGTTTCTTAAACATCCATGTACAAGGCAATGGTTACCATTAGAATCAATAATTGTCTATGTCTTCTATTATTATTCTATAGGGCTCTAAATTTATAAAGTAAAATCTAAATGTTATTCAAAATATGGTTCAAAAGCTAAGTAATGACTTCCTTAGCATGCAAATAAATATGGGCAATGCTAATGACCCAAGTGGTAACCAAAATTCTAGATTTCATAGTTATAATAGACCATTCAATAGGCCTACAAAACAACATAGATCAGCCTAGAAAGCTTCTATAGATCAACATGATAGAGATATATCTACCAAATTTGTGTAGAATCCATAACACTTCTTAGCATGGTGATCTTGACTATGTTGAATTTTTTACAGCATTTGAAATCTTATAAAGAGAACTAGTAACGTAGGACCAGATTCATAATTCACTAAAATCCCACTAGGTCCTTAGCTCTTCAAGCACTATTATGTTCTTTGAGACTTATGAGTTTCCCTTTCCAAGTGAAGATGACAATGTACCAGAGGACAACACCAATAAGATCTATTCTTTCTAATAATCTTAGAAAGGTGGTTACAATCTAAGGAATAGGCATCCCTTCACAACTTTTATTCCTCTAAATAAGACAACCATTATACCCAATCCTAAATCTAACAACAATCCACCTCCCCAAAATTGAATGATCAGCTTCAAAATAAGGAAGAGCATAGCAAGGGAGCATAAAACATTGTTAAAGACATGAAGAATATCAAAGCAAATATTACTCTTCATGAATTAGCTTAGATCATTAAATAAAATGAGTTACTATGGAAATGTATCATAGGGAAGACCCCTATGGAAAGGACAAAATCATCTATAGATAAAGCAAAGGTTATTGACACCAATATCATCTATAAAATCAAACCAGAAGTTTCACCCTTTTTGCTGACTATCAAGGCATTTTGTAAGAATATTCATAATTTTTTAGTTGATTCTAGAGCCTCAACAACTATTATGCATACTTCCATATGTCAAAATCTTAGTCAAACTCTAATCCCTTCAAAGAGAATAGTGTCACAATTGGATAAAATGGTTGTACTAGTAGTTGGAGAATTGACTAATATACATATTCAATTAGCATCTAAACCATGAGTCTAGATGACTATTAACATCTTTGTAATAGACATACCTAAAGGCTATGGACTATTTCCAAATATGGACTAGTCTAAAATTCTCAATGGATATCTCTCTATAGACTTCTCTCACATCTAGATACCATGGAGAGATATTACAAATCAAATCAAGATCGATAGGGAACCAAGGATGAAATATCCTATCATAAAGTATAATGTAAGAATGAAGAGGTAAAGTATGAATCTCCTAGCCTTGATATTTATACTTTTACTATATAAAAACAAATAAAAGAGCTAGAATCTAAAAGCTCCAATCAACTATGGACTTTACACTTTGATGGTGCCAAATCCAAACAAGGATTAGGCATAAGAATTGAACTAATTGATTCATAGGGGAAGAATTTTTTAGCAGCATATAGGTTATAGTTCCTTTGCACTAATAATAGGGTTGAATATGAAACTTCAATTTTGGGATTGCAATTTTCACATAAGAATAATTTAAAGTAGTTGATAGTGTTTGGTGACTCAAAGTTGGTAGTTAATAAAGTCAAAAACAAACACCATTATAATCTATTTTATTTGAAAAGGTATAAACATAAAGTATAGGATTTGATTGAGAGCTTTAAAGATTTCATCATAGTAATAGTTCTTAGAGAACAAAATCAAGATATAGACTCATTAGCTACTGCTATTGCTGTTATTAATTTGGATCCTCTCTAAAAATCTAAGGTAAAGAGATTCTATATTGAGCTCATACCTTGTCCTTATATCATTAATAATGTAGAAAATTTCCATGTCTTTGATGATGATCAACATATAATTTAGTTTCTAACTAATTTAGGGTAATTTGAGTCTCAAAATATTTATGATAAGGAAGTTAGCAATCTCTACTGAGAAGAGTCAGACAAAGAAGGTATCCTCTAAGTCAAAGAGAATTGTCTCCCAACTAGGTTGGTCTCTTAGAAATACCATTTGGCATAGATCATAAAGCTCAATAACTAAGGCAACCTAAATTGAATGCATCTAATTTCAAAAGGGAGAAATTAGGAGATGAACATAGCACACTCTACATTAAATTTGTCCTTATTTGTACACTATAAGAAAGACAATGAATGAAGAATTTAGTCACTCAATATAGAGATGTGATTACTTGTACATATCAAAACCTGAAGGTTTATAACCCAAAGGTCATCACTTGTATAATTACACTAAAACTAGACCACAAGCCATTAAATTAAAGATAGATACTAGTGAATCCTATCCTAGAGCATCTCATTCAAAGAGAAGTGGAAAAGCTATTAAGTGTAAGGATAGTCTTCCTAATGAGACATTCTATCTAGGTAGCCAATTTGGTCCCAATCAAAAAGAAGAATGGTGAGATCAGGTTATGTGTTGATTTCAAAAATTTGAAAAAAGATTATGAGAAAGATAACTATCCTTTGCCTTCCTTGGATGAAGTAATATAGATAGTAAGTGGCTCTAAAATTATATCCTTTTTGGATGTATTTTTAGGCTATAATCAAGTACTAGTATAATCACAAGATAGAATGAAGATTGCATTTACCATGAAGTGGGGTACTTATGAATATAATCAGATGTATTTTGGCCTAATAAACATTAGATCCACCTTTAAATGAGCCATGGATCATTCACTTAAATTATTAATAGGTAAGTGCATAATCATCTATATGGATGATCTTATTATGTTCTCCAAGAATAGGAATGACCACGTAGGCCATCTGCAATCAATCTTTGAGAGATGTAGAAGGTTTAGAATCTAATTAAACCCAAAGAAGAGTATATTTGGAGTAACTAAAATCAATCTATTAGGACACATCATGACCAAAAAATATATCATCTTTGATCCAAATAGAATTCAAGGAATTTTGAATATTATACCACAAAATAGCAAGGAGCTCAAGTTTTTCTTTGGGAAGATTAATTTTGTAAGGAATTTTATCTCAAGATTTTTAGAGATTTTTAGACCCCTAAATTCAATTCTCAAGAATGATGCTAAAATAGAATGGATAACTGAGGCCCATAAGTCTTTTCAAGACATTAAATATGCAATTTCTTAGATCCCATTACTAATTAGTCTAGATTTTATAAAGGATTTTTATTTGTACTCATTTGCTTCAGAACATACGATTTTTGTTTTCATAACACAAAATAAATATGAGACTAGGCATCTAATTGAATTTATGATCACCAATCTAAAGGATGCATAACTCAAGTACTCCATGATTGATAAATAGAATTTTTCTCTTGTCAAAGTAGTAAATAAATTTTGACACTACATATTGAGGAATAAGACTATTGCCATCATGCATAATCTTATTTTCATGCTCACCTTATAAAAAAATGAATAAAAATAACATAAAGGAAAATGGATGGTAAAGATACAAGAATTTGACATAGAAATCAAGCTTGCTAAGATCATTTGGGGTCAAGGCATTGTTCAACTCATGATTAAACCTGATCCATCTATTACTATTGATTAAGTATGTGAATCCTAGGTATCTAAAGGGAAATGGTTTACTAACATAATATAATATCTGCTTATAGCTAGTTGTTCCCTAGAACTCAATAGAGAATGACTGAGATTTTTGAGGCTCAAAGCTACTCATTACATGGTCAAGACAGGAGTTATTTATACAAGAAACTATGAAGGCATCTATCTTAGGTGTGTGTCTATAGAAGAAGCTAAAGAGATTCTATAAAACTTGCATTAGAAGATAGTTATTATACACCCTTCTGGTAATACCATAGCCCATAAGATCTTAAGAATGGGCTACTACTAGCTAATAGTTTACAAGGATTCTCATGCTCATCTGAAAACATACCATGAATGCCAAGCTTTAGCTAAGAGAGAAGTACATGCAACATTGCCCTTGTAACCTATTATTAAAAAAAGGTCATTTTCCCAATGGCTTTTAGAATTCATCAGTGTTATTAACCTAAATTCCTCAATAGGCCATAAGTTTGTGCTCACTGTGATAGACTATTGTACTAGATGGACTGAGGCAGTGGTCACAAAGAATTCTAGAGCATAAGATGTGATTTACTTCTTAGAGGAACACATCACAACTATATTTGCCACCCCTATTTCTCTAGTTTGTGACAATGGTCTAGCACTTATATCAATTGAATTCACTAAATGGGCTCATCAAAACTAGTTCACTATTAGGTCAACTTCTAACCATTACCTCAGGGAAATGGACTAGTTGAATTAGTGAATAAAAACTTGATAGATATAATTAATAAATCAACTATGTATAATTCTAAGGACTAGCATAATCTATTGAAATATGCCCTTTTGGAAGACCAAACAAGATACAAGTATGTCCTTAAATCTTCACCCTATCTATTAGTGTATGGACGCAAGATAGTATTCCCAATCATGCTAAAATAACCAACTTATCAATTCATGTAATAATACATAAAATCAAATGATAAAGTAGAATACAGACTACTAGGCATAATATAAATAGAATATTCAAGAACTAAATCCCTACAAACCTTCATCAAACACTAGGATGTAGTCAAGAGGTGGTTTGACAAAAGAGCAAAGATCAAAGATTTTAGGATCTTATATCTGGTGCTTCTTTGGGATAAGGCCCATGAAAATAAAGGATAGCATGACAAATTTTCCCCACTATGGATTGGACCATATCATATTTTAGAGATCTTGGGTAATAATGCATTCCATCTAAAAGGCATGTAGGGCAATGAGCTCACATATCTAGTCAATGAATAATTTTTAAAGCATTAGGTTGTACCATCTAAAGGTACCCCTAATTGATGAGGTAGCATGTGAGAGGTAAGATTAGGTTAATTTATTTCTTTCTATATTAGTTTATTTCTATCATAAGTATAGTTTCTTATTTTCTCAATTTAGTTTTATTGCTTTCTAGATTAGTTGTTTTGTTATTTCCTATGGTAATCTAAATTATTTCATTTTGAAACCACCAAGGTAATATCCAACCAGATAAGCCCCTTATTTTATGCTTAAATAGACTTGTAATAGAAAAGGAAAGTTATAAATACATTCACAACTTGGGACATTTCATAAATTGGGTATATTTATATGTTTAGAGTTTTTAGGATGTGGATATGTAATTACACATCATTCTAGATTATGTCACAATTGAATATTTCAACTAGGTATGTAAATGTTGTTCTTAAGTACTTCATAGGAATTTATAATGTTTTCTTATTTCATTAGATCAAGCACACTGTAGATGTTAGTTTTATACACCCTTGTGTATTAACGTTGTGCATCATCACATTTATCCTTCATCTCTAACATAATGGCCCCATTCATAATTATTTGAAATAATTACATTAACCTCACCCATTTACCTTTACCACATGAGTTAATTAAGTTAATTACTATATTCAAATAGTAATAAAACTTATTCTACTACCCCTAACCATAAAATCATAAAAATAAATAAAAAACAAAAACCCTCCCAACCTCCAAACAAACCCACCCCATGTTTTAAACAACCTAATAACTTAGACATCAGTTAAACCTATTTTTACCCCATAAATAACCCTTTTGAATGGCCTAAATATCACCTCCACCCATTTTGGGCAAATCAATCTTGATTCTAAGTGATCAACATTAATCGACCTGAAACAACATCGATTCATAAATATACAATGAGCCTCCTTAGCTCAAGGGACACGCACAGTGCTTTTTGGACTTTGAACCTCTACTGGATTTTTTCTTGAAACTTGCATATGGACATTGTCAACACTTTGCCACCATGTGGAACCTTTGGTCATGCAACTATCAAGGGATTTTGAAGGTTTATAAGCATAATTTTATAGTCTTCTTTATTTACATGTTTTCAAGCCAATCAAGGTTAGTATTTTATGTTAATTCATTCATATTTAAATATTGCTACCTTCTGCACCTCTGTGTCAACATTTCCATTCATTTTTCATCATTTTATCAATTTTACAATTCATTATTATTGTATGTTTTTATAGTTTAGCATTTTTAGTTATTTTTGATGCCAATCCAAATGAATCAATGTTGATCCTGTAGGATCATCATTAATCCCTACTAAGTATTAAAATAGCCTTGAAGTCTATTTTTATAACATTCACATTCTTAAAAACCTATTAAATCTTACATGTTTTTTAAAATTATGTCTTTGACATGTAGATGACTCTACTTGGATTAGCGCATGATATTGTTAGCATATTTGATCTCCCCATTATACCATAACCTTTATTCACTGATCAAAGCAACATTGCATTAGAATTAGGTCTTTGTATTATGATTTGCACACCTAATCAGAAAAGCATTAATGAATAATTGGTTGTAATTCAAGAGGACATTGATATAGCTGTTAAATTTTGGGATGATTACTTTGATCACATTAATCTTGTTATATATTATAAATCTTTATTGTTATATATTTGCATCCTATCCTTATATATCTTTATAATTTCATGCTTATTTATAAACTTGAGTGTTAAACATGGGATGATATCCACCTAAGTAAGTAGATCATTTCTTGGGATTGGTTTCTTACCAAGTAGCCCATTCATCTTTCTATTAATCAATTTTTTGTGAGTTAGTGTGACTTACAGGGCATTCCTCCCTAGCTAAAGAGGAGTTCCCATAAGTTTTATCAATGATGTGCAACTGATCTCCATCTCTAGGTAATCTTTAAAACCTTGCATTTACTTTATTTTTAGTAGCTAATTAGATCACATTGAAAAAAGTGAAAAAAATACTAAAACATTATGGCATACTCGGTGGGACCCAGGTCTCATCTTTTGTTTTAAAATTCAAAATTATTGAATTTGCTCTCTTTCCCTTTTTTTATGTGAATTCATCCAAAGAACATTAACTTTGCATTTTATTTCCTTTTTAAGGTTAAAATAAATTGCACTCATTTTTTTCTTGCTTAATTAATTCACATAAAATAATCTAAAAGGTGAATTCATCGTAGTTATCACTCTTTCACACATAAACCAAATCATAGTCACAATGAACTCATCTAAACACTTGACATAAATAAACTAATGGGGATTTCATCACCTCATCATAACCTTCTTCCTGGTGATCCCACTTGGATTTCACCACCAAGGGGAATACCAACATAGTTATCTAGCTAAGTATAATCTTTAGACTATCGATATATCTTAGCTAAGCACTCATACTAGCTTTGGGATTGTAATGTGAGGGAAACAAGCCCCAAGTATCAAAACATGTAATGATACCAATATAGATTTCCTTTGAGTGCCAAAAATAAAACACCCAAAACTATCCTTAGATTACCATTTCTTAGGACCCTCATTATCCTTTTTTCTTTATTTCTTTTCACATCTTAAAATTAAAAAGAGATAAAAACTTTTTGGGATGACTTTAGTTTTTGCATCTTTCATCCACAATTAAAAGTGAGATAATTCAAAAAGAAATTGTTGTTTTGTTTTTACTTTTCTTTTCCATCTCATGGTTTTGACTAGGTAATAATTAAAGAAATAATTAGAAGTGGATGTCACATCCTCTCCTATGGAACATACATCTAGCTCCTCCTCTACCCCTAAGTCCTTTGAAAATCTTGTGTTCCCACACTTTTATTCTCAAGGAGATCTTTCCTTTACAAAAATATTGGATAATAACCTTATTGCTTTCAATTAATACCTTAGTAATTGATCAATACACATTCCTCCTTCCCCCTATACCCAAGATTCTTGATATATATGGGATGCCTTTTGAGGGAACTAAGAAAACTAAAGGATTTACCATGGCCATGGTATCCTTTTTTACCAGATCTCTTCCATCTAGCTCTAATACTCAGATGATGTAACCTTTAAAAAGCCAACCACTTGTAGTATCTACCAATTCTCCAACCCCTATTACTCAGGTTCAAAAGTGCTTATACCACTCAACATATATCCTCTATTCATCCCCAAAATTTAGTAGTATCAATCCATATAAGTCTCCCACCTATCAAAATGAGTCTAGCATATAGTTCATAAGCTCTGAAACATGCATAATAAATCCCTCCAACACAATCTCCCCAATAATATGTCTCCATGGATACTCAATATATGGCTCAATATCAATCATTGGGGACCACTTATTTCCAATATTTCACATAGCATAATATTCCATTGTAGGTCCCATAGTATGTGGTGACATCCCAACCCATTATGTCTACTGCAGTTGGACACCCTTCCTTATAACCCCTATCTACTCTTTAGCAAGGTGTCTTAGGGAATGTACCTTAGAATAACCCCCAAATAGACCTCATAAACATCCTTATGAATAAGATGGATAATTTATAAGCCTCCACCTCTAGACATAATACTATGCCCACATATGAGCAAATTTGTAAGGAGCTTAGCCACCTATTTGTTCCTATTTGACTATATCCCTCACAAAGATAAATTCCCAAGTTTACTAAGTTTTATAGTAAGGAATATCCCCCATAGAATCTTAGAGACTTTCAACATGCATGCTACCTTATATCACATGTTGATGCATTACTAATTAGGACATTTTCCATGTCACTAGTAGGAGTTGCATTAAGTTGGTACAGTTCCATCCCTTAGCATTCACTCTTTTCCTTTGGGTAATTAGACCAAATTTTCTTTAAACATTTCTCAGTCAACATTAATCAAAAAGTGAGTATCATGGATTTATACGCCATTCAACAATTTGAAGATGAATCCATATTAGACTTTGTAGCTTATTGGCATAGCCTGATCAACCAGTTAACCTTTTCCTTGTCACAACCTAAATTAATTGAATTGTTTTCATGATTTTGTGAAAAAAATATCTCATCCATGTTACAAATTCAAACCTTTAAAAATTTTTACCAAGCCTTTACCATGGCACATAAACCTAAAATTCATGGCATTGAATAGGGAAAAATTAAGTTACATAATAAAAACTTTAAACCTGATCCCTCAAAAAATAATAACAATAATCCTAAACCAAAAGTGGTAGCAAATGATATTATTTTAAAAACTTATTCCCATCCAACACCTAATCAATTAGGACCATCTACTTCTCAAACACAATCATCTAGGGGCCTTACTCATTTTCCCCCTAAGAAATATACCCCTTTAGGAGAACCTTACACTTTTGTATTGGATAAACTCCTACAAGAAAATGTTATTGAGTTCCTTACAATTAGACTAGTCAATGATACATGTCTTAGACCCAACTAGTATAAATAAGATGAATTTTTTGTCTATCATAGGGTAATATGACATGACATAGAATGATGTCAATCCTTTAAACAATTGGTACAAGGCCTCATCAACAAGGGGGACCTTCATTTGGATAATACAAATTCTCCTCCCAACTAATATTTAGATATTTTTAAGTATCTATTTACAAACCATCCATCCACATCAAACATAGTCCAGCTAACCCTATAAAAACACAAAATTAGGCTACACATATGATTGATAAATCTATGACCAATTATTGCCTAAAGAAACTCTAGAGCAATTTCTAGTCTTAGATCTCCTCATGAGAGATGATTTTGATGTAAGTCAACCTAAAATTATCAAGATAACTCCCAAAACCTCTATAGAGCTACTAGATTTAATTATATGGGATCATTCACGTGAACCATCACCTTCATCTTCCCAAATTGAATCTCCTAAAAAGGAAAATGAAACTGCTCCTCAAGATGCCATAGATAAATATCCTAATACTTCTAGAGTCAAACACTCCACCTCATTGGTCCCTAGCGAACCTATTCATAATATGCACCAAGATCATAATATAAAAGGATCCTATCAATTCAATTAGTACCAAGACCATTTAAAATCATCCTCTATCATAACACCTCCATACCCCAAAACTACTAAAGGAAAGGGTAAAGCTCCTATCATTGATAGCTAGGATAATTATCTTATTATTCCATCAAAGAAAGCCTTAGCCCATCCTCAAGTCAAGGTCAATTTTTTTTAGACATCAAAAGACAAAAATCTTAGTCTAAATACCCCTTCTATTCTCAACACATGAAAGAGTAAAGGTCTAACCCCTTTTATATCATCTTCATCATCTATTTTAGGTCCTCATCCATCTCCCAAGGTGATTATCCCTATCATAGGTTCTTCCATTCAAATGCAAGGGAAAATGCAAAGTCTCCCTCCATTGTTAAATACACCTCCATCCTGATATCCACCATCTTCTACTAAAAGACTATTAGATAAATTTAAATAAAAAGTGCCTAAGGTTATCCCTACCAAGAAACCTAAACATTAAAACCAAATGATCAATACTTTGCCAAAAGAGATTACCCAACCTATTATAAGACCACAAAATGACCCTTTAAAAGGATCTTACACTAAAATCTTAAAAAAATTGTTGGATACATCCCTCATAATGTTACCACCTATATAGCCCATCAACCTTCACCCCTAAAGATCTACTTGATATATGAATTAGGAGATATGCACATATCACAGAGTACCTGGATAAGATATAGAAGATTGTAATGCCCTTAAGGCCATAATCTAGCTAGTCCAAGATGATGATCTATTAATTGATTATTTAAATGATAAAACTCCTAAGAAAAAAGTCACCATCCTAAATTTTCCACCCATCTGTAATCCTAATGCTCTTATAAGCAATAAAGAGTTAGTGGCTTCTTTGGACCCTCTATTATTACACATCAATGTTATCCATGTAGCCATCCATTCTCAAAATTAGAATGCTAATAAATACAAAGTTTTAATTATAGTTGCAACTACCCATAATATGCCTAAAATATCAAGACAAAATCTTAAAGTCTCTATTATAGGAACTACCTCGATTGAAGCTAAGGAGTTGGTATAAATATCCATATTAAAATAACTCCACCAAACACCTATAAAAATGTCATTTTATGAACTTATCAAAAACTCTCCACACCATCAACAAGCAATGATAAAATCACTCTAGGCTATTAAGGTTCATCTAGATGAGCCTCAACCATTGTCAGCATTTATAGGGACCCTCCAAATGGTGTCGACTATTAATTTCACTAATTTTAAGGTCATTACTTGATCACCTAAAGACTAAGATCTGATACTTTTCATCATAATTCAAATAGATCAAACTCAGATAAAAAGAGTTATGATTGATAATGGGGACAATATCAATATTATTTATTCACATGTTTTTCAATAGTTACAACTACTATAAACCATTATTTCTCAATACCCATTAATTCTTTACATATTCAATCACACAGTAGCACCCATAGTAGGAATGGTTATCCTTCCCATTTATGTAGGTCCTCACACCCTTTATGAACTCTTTTATGTCATAGAAGGGACATTTTAATATAACATTTTATTAGGATGTTTATAGATTCATGTGATGTGATGTATCCCCTCCACCATCCATTGGTACATTGAGTTTTAATATGAAGGCTAGGTCCACATCATCCCTGCTAATCCTCATCCCTTCAAATCATGCAACTTCACTTGTTAACCAAGTAATGTCATAATACCCTCACCTAACACAATCCCATCTTCATTCTCTAATCAAGCCTGGACTGGCATGACTAATCTCACTTTAAAATTACTAGATCATGAGTCTATTGATTTCATGATGCAACACATTTTAATGGGGGAATACCAACTATTAACCCTTTATATGTTACACACTCCTAGGGAATACAGTTGTCCCAAAAAATAACCCATGTATTTATATAACCTAGGTGAGCTCATCCCATTTGGGCCACCTTTCTTAAGAACCCACTTGATATATGGTGAAATCAATCAAACCACTCTAGGCCCTAAAAATGGCACCCATGATAAACCCTTTACATCTAATTTCTCATTTTTTAATAAACCCTAATTCATGTAAACCTACCTTTATCATTGTGTCTGGAAGGGCTTTGGCATGGGTAGATATGAGTAGGGTCCTCATAACATTGCATTAGGAGATTTTAGAAAACCACATGAAAAGCATGGCTTAGGCTTTGAGAAATATTCTAAATCCTCTACCAAACCCATTCTTCTACCATTTTTGGAAGAAGAAGAGCAATCTTCATTATCTGATACCTCTTCCTTGACTAGTAACATGGTATCCATCCCTTCTAACTTTTTTTTTAGTTATTTCAATCTCTATAGAACCCCTCATCTTTCACCATGGTGGTAAAACCCAAATTATCCCTTTATTATATCCTAATTTAATAGGGCATGATATGCTAACCATCCCTATTCTTTAGTGTCAGGTTGATGAGTCAATCTTGACTCATCTAGGTGTTAAAAACTATTATCTACGTAATTCTCTTCCATCTAAAACATCTAGATTATTAAATGAATCCACTTATGATATTAATATCGAGTCTCAGTAAACTCCAAGGTTTGTTAAAGTTAGAAAATCCTTAGATCCTCAAGAAAACTAGGATTTTACCACTTTTTATTAGACCATAGTGAGGCATTTGCCTGGTCTTATAGCAATATGACTGGTATTAACCCTATAATAGTTATCCATAATATCATCACCTTTCTTGATGCTAAGCTAGTAAAATAAAAGCTCCATAAAATGTATCCCCATGTCACACTCCTAGTAAAATAAGAACTATAGTGCCTCTTATCTACTAACTTAATTAAACCCATTGATTATCCTCAGTGGATGTCCAACATTGTTCCAGTCACTAAGCCTATAGGGGGACTTCACATTTGTACTAACTTTTGTGATTTAAATCTTGCTTGTCTAAAAGATGATTTCCCTCTCCCTAACATTGACCAATTAGTGGACCTAATAGCTAGCCATGAAATTTTATCCCTTATCAATGGTTTTTTGGGTTAGAATCAAATACTTATTGCATTAAAAGATTAACATAAAACTATATTTATTACTCCTTGGGGGACATTCTACTATCACGTTATGCCCTTTAGCCTAAAAAATGTAGGAACCACCTATCAGTGGGCTGTGACTTATATATTTTATGACATAATCCATAATTTTTTTAAAGACTATGTAGATGATCTCCTCGAGAAGGAAAAATTCTACAAGGATCACTTATCCATTTTTACGGTTATCTTCAATTGTTTGCTCCAGTATTGTGTGCATCTAAATCCAAAAAAGTGCATTTTTGGTGTTTTGATGGGTAAGCTTATAGGCTTCATTATTTCTATTCAAGGAATAAAAGTGGATCTTACTAAAATCAAGGCCATCATAGAAATGCCTCCATCCAACCTTAAGCAAATGTATAGTTTACAAGGCAAGCTTTAGTCTATCCATCATTTTATATCCTAGCTCTCTGATCGATGTCAACCTTTCTACCATTTATTAAAGGATAGTCACTTTGTATGGTATTCTAATTATCGAGAAGCCTTTAATGTACTCAAAGACTATCTTTGATCACCTCAAGTCCTCACTCCCCCCAAGGAGGGGAAACCTTTATTCCTTTATATCTCATCTATTGACCATATTCTAGGTGTTATACTTGCCCATCAAGATGAGCATCATAAAGAATAGGTTGTTTATTATATAAGTTGTACCCTCATAAAATATAAAACATGTTATCTACATACCAGAAAACTATGCCTAGAATTGGTCTTTGTAACCTCTAAGCTCCATCATTACCTATTTAACCACAAGATGTATGTAATTATGACTACCAACCCCTTTAAGTTTGTGCATTCTAAGCCTTACTAAAATTAATGAATGGCTAGATGGATCATGCTTCTAGCTAAGTTTGATCAAGACTTTCTCCATCAAAATTTTGTTAAAGGATAGATTATTGTTGATCAATTGGCCAAAACACCTCTTAGTGACAACTAACCAATCAATTGTGAATTTCTTGATGAATCTATCACATCCACTTCTCAATTAGTCTTGGAATATCAAATGACTTTATTCTTTGATGGGTCCAAATTTGAGTGAGGAGGTGGCATAGGAATTATATTAATCCCTTCTCAAGGTATTCCCATGCCTTTATCCTTTAAATTAGACTTAGATTTCACCCATAACATGGCTAAATATGAAGTGTTAATTATAGGCCTCCAAACTACCCTTGCACTAGGAGTCAGATCCGTTAATATCTATGGTGATTCTCAATTAGTAGTCAATTAAATTAATGGTACATATCAATGCAAGAATGATATCCTTCAAAGATATAAGACCTTAGCTGATCAGTTGTTTTATTATTTCAAATGTTATGCCATCAAAACTACTCCTAAATCAACTTATAAGTTTATTGATACTATGGCATCTCTTGCCTCTTTTATCCCATCCTCATTTCAAGAGTCTAAGCTATTTATCCTTATCCATTGAGTTAACCAACCTTCTTACATAAGAATAAATATTTCATCTATCAATAATAATGAGGAAAACTTAGAGGAGCCATGGTATGCACAAATATTTACTTGTTTGTCTATAAGACTATCTTCTCCCCATTTATCTAAAGGTGCCAGGCATGTCTTTCAATAGAAAGTTGCCTGCTATATTATATTGGGGGGTGTTCTCTATAAGCATGATTTTAATGGAATTTTTCTTTGTTGTCCCTAAAATCATGAAGCTACCTTAGATATCCATGAAGTATATAATAGGTCATGTAGTAGACACTTTATTGGTCATGCAATCTCTGAAAAAATCTTACATCTAGGCTATTATTGACCCACTCTAAATCAAGATTATTGTGCATACATTAAGAGGTGTGTAAAATTTTAGTAACATGCAAACTTATCCCATGTCCCTAGTAAAAACTTATAGATAGCAAGAGACTTATGTCCATTCTCCCAATGGGGGCTTGATCTTATAAGGCAAATCAACCCTAAGTCCTCTCAACATCATGACTTCATCATTACCACTACAAAATACTTCACCAAGTGCATGGAAGTTGTGTTGTTTATCTCAACCAAGGCAAAAAATATTGTGGAGTTTATCCACCATCACATTATTTTTCATTTTGGAATTCCTTATAAAATAATAATAGATAATGGAAAATATTTCAAGAATAAGAAAGTCCAAGCACTATATGACTCATTTAAAATCAAATTAAGTTCTTCCTCACCTTACTATCCTCATGTCAATGGTCCATCAAAAACATTTAATAAAACCCTAGTCAAAATCCTAACCAAAGTCATCAATGAAGTTGGGAAGGATTGGCATCTTTGTATCCCTTTTGCCTTATGGGCATATTGAACTAGTATTCGAACCCCTATGGGTGCTACTCCTTTTTCCCTAGTCTATGGTATGGAAGTTATACTTCCTTTAGAATTCCAAATTCCCTCTCTTCATGTCTCCTTTAAATACATCATTATTGATGAGGATTTTGTCAAGAGCATTTATCCCAACTTGAACTCTTAGATGAGCATCATACGAAAACCCTTGATCACCTTCGTATATATCAAGAATGACTAAAAAAAGCATATAATCAATGCCTAAGAGAATGAGAATTTAACATTAAAGACCTTGTGCTTAAATAAAATCAACATGTCACTAATATGGAATGAGGTAAAAGGGGTAAATTTTTTCCTAATTAGCTTGGACCATACATCATAACCCATAAATACAGATCCATGACATATCATTGGGCTTTTCTTTATGGTAAACCAGAATGAGAACCTCTTAATGCATTACATTTTCTTCTTTTCTATAGTTAATAGATCTGGGCTCATCTTGTTTAGCTTATCTTAAAATACTATCATATCCCCTTATCCCAAAATAATAAATAATGATATGAGAGTTATGTGGATATCCGTTAGTCACTATAACTTCAACCTTGATTATGAATACCCTAGCTCAATTCATAGCATTGTCTCATGGATACATTTCACCTATAATAGGAGAAACACCATATCATTATTTCCCTTATTTATTAAAGGCATAACATAATCACCTCATGTAATGAACTCATGGAAACTATCCTAAGGTATCTTTTTATGCCAACTTGCATTACTATCTTTGGGATCCCAAAATCAAGTAAGCAGTGAAAATCAAAAGTATCAAAATGGCATAAATAAATAGACTAATCCCTCAAAGTATAGCTATAATAAAATATAAAGGTAAATAATAGACTAATCCCTTGAAGGATAGCTATGTAAAAACATCTAAATGTAGACCACTACCTTGAAGGATGGCTATCAAATAGGAAACTTCCTACATTGATCAGTTTTCAAAACATGTCACTTAAAAGTCTTAAAAAGAAACAAAGAAATAAAATAAATTGTCAAAATAAATATCCCAAGAAAGCTTCCCATATCGATTAGCTTTCTAATTGTAGGCTTCATGTATTGATCAATCTGCCCATTGGCATAAAAATGATCCCTGAAAGATAAATCTTGATTTTGAAATATGGTGTGAAGAAGGTTATCTCTAAATCAATCCATCCCCCATCCCACCAAAAGCATATAATCCTAATAAATGACCAAGGTCAAATCTCTAGCTAACTAAGGTTGTGTTAATATCTCTTACCATCTAGCTAAGGATGCATAAGCCATGTGTATGAGAGATTCTCTTTTGGTTATGGTCCAAGCCAATGCCAAGCAAATCCATAATATATAATTACTAAAACCCATAAAATCACAACCATTAAACATAAAAATATATCTATAATCCATAATCATAATCCATTTACTAAAATCATATCTCATGATATAACATCCATAATCCATAACATGTAAAATCCATAATCAATAATCCATACACATCCATAGAATATATGATAGAAATGATTAGATTTAAAATACATAACATCTAATCTATAATCCATCACATCACATCATCAATAAAAACATAACATATCCATATCCATCAATAAATCCTTAAACAAATACACCATGATCCATCCATAAACACTGTCTGAATATATATATATATATATATATATATATATATATATATATATATATATATATATAAATTAAATGTATATACAAATGTCATAACATAAATAATATGGGGCTCTCAGTACATACAATGTGATCTACTCAATAAAATCAATCCTACTAAGGTGAATGTTATCACCTCCTTTACCATCTCTTCCTCAACTCATTACACTCCCTCTACTAGTAGATCCCTAGGAGTCCTTCATGATCTATTGTAGCTAGCCACATATGAAGTAAACCAAGCTATATCTAGTAGCTATCTCTATACTATCCTCTCATAATATGATATCTCTGCAAGCAAATCTCTGTAGCTATAGAGTGGTACCATATCTATAAGAATAACACTAGATCTTATAATATCTAGAGATGGTCTCTCTACCAAATTATATCTCATCTAATCTAGCTCTACTTAGTACCTATCCCACTCTTGTATACACTGGTAATGCTAACCTCTCATCCTATCGATATCACCCTATTATGTGGCAATTTGATCCTATAAAGTATCATGGGTTGTTCATGCCTTCTATAGCTCAATCCTCAGTGTATCCCTCTCTACAACAATTATAACTATATCTATATGCTCATGGGTGGGGGCATCTTGTATTGGCACATACTCCATGTGTGGATGAGGGGTATCTTGCTCTTCCATGTGTTCATCTAGGGCATCCTAATTAGCCTCCCTCATCTCCTCAAGAACCAACTCCTACTGAGGTCTCACTACTCTATCTTATCTCCTCCCTATCTCTACTATAAACCATGTTGCATAATCATCTATATAGCCAATATCATCTAGGTCAGTAGGCATGGGATCCTCATGTGGCCCCATCAAGACCACTATATTATCCAGAGTAGGCTAGTTGAGCTCTATATCATCCTACCTATACATGCATGGGCCTAATGGTATATCCTAAAGTAACCCAAACTGATGATAAACCCAATCAAAATAGAATAGCTCTAGATTTTCTAGCCATCATCCATGTACCCATAACTCTTAGGTAGCATCCTGTATCTCCATAACTAAACTAAGCCACATTGGGAAGTGTACATATACCCTTCAGATAACATCTCCTATTTATAAGTCATTGAGAACCTATCTATAGTATGATAGATTGCATACTACCCTATCTGTGTATGAAACCACTATGCCTTCCTTCCATCAAAAGAAGCCTACACTATAAACCATGTCTTTAAAACCAATCCATGGGGTCCCTATGGGGAAAATCACATGAATGTACTCATATGCCCAGTAATGTAATACAAAAGTGATGTCAAGTCCTGATTTGTGCTTAGTGTGCCAACCTCATAACTCCCTATAGATCTGCCCCAATATTATTTGAACCCAAGCAAAAATAGTCCTAAATTTGACCATGTTTTCTATGAAAATAGTGAAGCTCCATAGTAGTCACCCTCCCATAGAATCAGGTAACACATAGTAGGCCAGTGCCAACATCATCATCAGCAGCACTAGTTTCTCCATAGGGTCCTAGTCATATAATGGCTAGAATGAGAACCCCCCAACAATGAATCTCATGTCCAATACATCCTCACCATACAATCATGTCATCACCATCACTCACCCAGCCTCATCAATAGTATAAACAGGGGTTCCCTAGATTGATATTAATAGAATCTGATGGATGTCCTCTATGGTAATGGTCATCTCACTTATCTATAGCTAAAATGTGTTGGTGGTATAATCCCATCACTCTAGCAAAGCCACCATCATGCCAATATCATAATGGATATGGTGATAATGGCATATCCTTCTAAATATAATAGTATCTAGATAGGCCCAGTCTTCATCACCCATGAACTCTCATAATTACATCAACAGTGGCAAGATTTTATCCTTCATCATTAATAGCTCTTGTGCCTATCACAAACATTTTTTTGGTTAATCAAGATCCTAAATTTCCTAATTTCTATTGATATTATAAGGATTGATGTTGATTTACCTAATTGACATCGATCCTTTTGGATCATGGTCGATCCACATGGGGAACATTGATCTATATGGATCAACGTCAATTCCCTCCCACAAAAATATTTCCCCTTGGTTGTACATTCCTAAAAAAAATATTCACAACCTCCTTCCCCACCCACAAATTTTCCAAACAAAAAATCTCTTAAGAAAAAAAATAATAACAAATTTTTTTAAGCAAAAAACAACCCAATAACTAAAATCATAAATTTTACCACAATCATAAATTTTACCACAAGTACATTTTTCCTACCTCATAGTGAAGTTGCCGTCATCATCATCCACTCCTAATCGCTTCTATCATCTCTCACGTAAGCTTTAAAGGTGGAAAAATATCAAATTTTACTCTCAAAAATGTGTTTAAATTGATAGCTAAATGAGCCTTATGCCATGTTGAATGCCTATTTATAGCCTTTTTCATGATCAACATTGATTACTCCAATTAATGTTGATCCCCTAAATTGACATCGATCCCTTATGGATTAATGTCTATTGTCTTGGATTGTTAAAAAAAATTGCACTTATGGACCCTTTCACATGCTCCTATTCTAGCTCCCAAGCCTCATCTTATCGCCTTTACCATAGCTATCCCATTTTGATGCCATATTACCCTTTAGATTTGAGGATTTTGACCCTTTGTCAGTTCCCCAATCTCCTTAAAGTATACCCCTTTTTTAGCATTTTACCTTTATAATATCTCAAGGCCATCTTTTATCTTGAGAACATTCATCTATAGGTAATGCATACACCATTCGTACATTGGATGTGATGGTTTACCACTCCTATCTTTTGTTCTCTTACTTGCCTTTTATTAAGCCTACCTATTTTACCTATAGCATTTTGTTACTTGATTAGGTATTTGGGGAATTACTACCTGAATCACTTGTTATCCCCTTAAGTACAACCTTGGAACTTCCTTGAGCCATTTACACTTTTGTTTGTCCATTACTATCTTCCACTTATCCATTTCCACTCATCCACATTTGTTTTTACATTCCATCTTTTTCAAACCCATCATTTATTCCATCTCACTTCTTGGTGCTCAATTTTAGGGGGGATACCTCCTCACAATAAACTTGGGGAATTGGGCACGTTATAGTTTTTATATCATGGCATGTTATTGAATATCACTCCATAAAAAAGGGAAAATATAGATGCTAGTTTTATATGCCCTTGTGTATTAACATGGTGCATCATCATATTTATCCTTCATCTCTAACATAATGGCCCCATTCATAATTATTTGAAATAATTACATTAACCTCATCCATTTACCTTTACCACATGAGTTAATTAAGTTAATTATTATAGTCAAAGACTAATTAACCCTATTTTACTACCCCTAACCATAAAATCATAAAAACAAATAAAAATAAAAACCCCCTCAACCTCCTAACAAACCCATCCCATGGTTTAAACAACCTAACAACTTAGACCTCGGTTAAACCTATCTTTACCCTGTAAATAACCCTTTTGAATGGCCTAAATATCACCTCTACCCATGTTGGCAAAATCAACATCGATTCTACATGATCGATGTTGATCAATTCAAAATAACATTGAACCATAAATATACATCAATCCTCTTCAACTCAAGGGATAGGCACAGTGCTTTTTGGACTTTGAACCTCTATTGTATTTTTTCCTAGAACCTACATACAAACATTGTCAACACGTTGCCACCTTGTGGAACCTCTAGTCATGTAACTATCAAGGGATTTCAAAGGTTTTTTAGCATACTTTTATAGTCTACCTTATTTTCATGTTTTCAAGCCAGTCAAGGTTAGTATTTTACATTAATTCATTCATATTTAAATATTTCTATCTTATACACCTCTGTGTCAAAATTTCCATTCAAATTTCATCATTTTATCAATTTTACAAGTTGTTATGATCACCTATTTTTATAGTTTAGCATTTTTACTCAGAATCAAAACTAATCCATCTAAATTGACATCAATCCTATAGGACCATCATCAATCCCTGTTAAACTATTAAAATAGCCTTGAAGTCTATTTTTATAACATTCACTATCCTAAAACACTATTAAATCATGCATGTTATTTTTTGAAAATATGTCTTTCACATGTAGATGACTCTACCTGGATTAGCATATGATATTGTTAGCATATTTTATTTCCCCATTGTCCCATAACCTTTATTCACTGATCAAAGTGACATTTCATTCAAATTAGGTCTTCACACTATGGTTTTCACACCTAATTAAGAAATCATTAATGAATAATTGGCTATAATTCAAGAGGACTTACTTTGATCGCATTAACCCTGTTATAGATTATACATCTTTATTGTTATCTATTTACATCCTATCCTTATATATCTTTGTAATTTTATGTTTATTTATAAACTTGAGTGTTAAACATGGGCTAACATCCACTTAAGGAAATAGATCACTTCTTGGGACTAGTTTCTTACTAGGCAGCCCATTCATCTTTCTATTAATCAATTTTTGATGAGTTAGTGTGATTTGCAAGTCATTCCTCCATATCCAAAGAGGAGTTACATAAAGTTTGATCAATGGTGCATAACTGAAATCCATCTCTAGGTAATCTTTAAAACCTTGTATTTACTTTGTTTTTAGTAGCTAATTAGATCACATTGAAAAAAGTGAAAAAAAAAAACTAAAACACACACTTATTATATTATATTAATAATTCTTGGATATGATAAATTATTGGTGTAGATATAGCTGGTAGGGACGTTCTAGTAAATCATTTGTTTTATAACCATACCAGCTTGCAAGGGTTTCAACTCTCCTTTGTTCCATTAAAATAAGAAAGGAGAAAGAACTAATGAGTTTAAAAGAGTAATCAATAAAAATAATATCTAAAAACTTCAAAAGGCTCACATAATGAAATAATGTCAATGTATCATGTATCATAATTAAGAAAATAAAGAAAGAGAGGAGAAAGAACCCAAGGTATCTATGTTAAGGCTATGAATGTCTGGCTAGTAGCAGAGCAATGCTTGAGCTTCCCTTGATTTAATGAGCTTTAAGAGAAACCAAAACAAAACCTATAGCTTCATCAAACCATTGAAACCTCATCACAACAAGGGTTTAAGGAACTTCAATTTTAGCACACACAGATCCATGGATAAGATGGTAAGTATGTTGTGTGAATCTACTCAAGAGTCTCTTCCATATTTTTGATTCTAATATGTCTCTATGTCATAATTCATATTTTAATTGAAACTAGTAACCAAAGTTCTAGGTTTTTAAATACTCACAAGTAATCCCCTTGTAAGTCACCATTTATTATACCCAACACCCCCTTTTTTCTTCAAGAGGAAATGGGGACCCAATTTATTTATATGTTGGCCTTGTTTGTCGATCCTTAAAAAACATCAAATATTTTATCTAAATAAATTCTTCTTAATGACTTTTCTATTATCAAATTTTGGTCTTTGAAATTTTTATTCAAAACTCTTGTTTTAAATAGATTTGGTCTTCAAGTTTTTTGTATTGGACAAATTATCTGAAATAGTCATCATAATCTTTATGCACTTCAGAGATTTTGCTCTTCGGACTTTTTTTTTGGACATTTCATTGATGGATTTTGGTCTTCGATATATTTTTTTGAGATTTTTTTTTTAATATTTTTTTAATATATTTTTTAGGCTTTATCCCAACACAAAACCTGACTCCTAATTTCATAATACTGAAAGCGCGTTATACTTAGCCAATAAAGCAAAATACCTTCTAATACTCACTAATGTGACCTGCCAACTAAACTAATGAGAACTAAACTATATAAAAAATACAAAATGGTTTAACATTGGTCATTTATATCACATGAACTAAAATTCAATGCTAAATTTATATACATCATGTGCAGCCATCAAAGTATTCATTGCTTGTAAATAAAATCTAACTCGAATGTTATCCTAGGCATGAGAAGCCCTAGCTACTTATGAGATTATTGTAAGAAAATAAGTGATAAAGTAAAGACAATTTTATTATAGAACATGTAACTAGACTTCAAATCACTACACATAATTGCAATGGCATCTTTATCTAAAGCATTCAAGGGATCACTTCTACTATCACCATTTTCTATCAAGGACTCAATAAAATTCATGGATATAGTCCATGATTCCACTATCTTTGATAATAAGTATGTAAATTACTCTAAATTATGGGATATTTTTGATTCTATCAATGTATTTTCACTATATATAAATCTATCTTCCAACTAATAATTATTCATTATAGACTCGCTCTCCCTTAAGAGACAATAACTACATTCAACTATAGTCAAGCTCAAGGTGATTCCCTGCATCAACTTCCTACAAGATTTATTATTCATATGTAATATTATGTAGGATGATTTTTTCATCACATGGATAACCAAATACTTATAAAATGCATCTCTAGAGCTGAATTTCAGAGGTATGTATCATTACCAGTTCTAGATGCATATTTTGACAAACATAGATTGGTTTCATGGATTCTCCTTATATAAACCAAAATTTATAAAGGTAATAATCCCACCCCTATAAAAAAATTTAGGATGGGAGTGTGGATTGGGATGGAACTAATTAATAGGCTCTATGGCATGCCCAACATCCATTTCCCCAATTTGGACTAGGTACCATTTTTACATATGGTGCTGACCAGTGATGCCACATTTACTTTTAAATGAAATTATAAGATTCTATTTGAGAGAAAAATTTATATAAAATAACAATTGGCCCACTCTAGTGGGCCACTTTTATATGATGTCCTATCTTTTGGATGTTATCATGGGCACAATGTATAAAATCTTTGGTGAACTTTTAGATCCTAGCCACTGACTGTGTTAAGAATTTCATTTGTGATTATTTTCAATTTTTGCACATTAATTCATAGTCCCAGAACATGGTTAAGATTGATAAGTATTTTTATCCTCAAGTATGGCAAGTAATCCATGGGTCTCTAATGCCCAGAATCAGAGATAGTATAGTGAAAACACTATCTGAAAGGGGTGATTATTTTTTGTATCTTGATTATATGGTAATAATGATTATAATACATAAGGTCCATCTCATACACCTCCTAAATTATGTACCTAAAATATTGGTAGATCAATAAATTTATTTCTAGCTCTGGTGGATCATTGAGGAAGACTTGGCCAAAAATAAGAAAAGTGTATTCTATGGTCACCATATGGTCATTGGCCAGATGTGATACACATAGAGAAAGCACATTGGAGATGTGGGTATCAAAATAAAGAGTTATCACTTTGCCATGGTAGCACATAGGGACTAGGATCCTCATGGCACCATACAAAGACACATTCATGGCCTTGGACCCCCCTACCAACATATCCATTATGACTATGAATTTTCATTCATGAAAACATAAAATGATGACCTTTTATTGGAAAGGGAAAAAGTTTTTGGCTTGATGGAGGATCATTTAAGGGTGATTCAATAGGAACCTCCATTTATAGTGAAGAAATTTTATAGTAGATTACCACTCTTTGTAGGATGGGCATCCTCAAATTTTTGGAATAGCCAGCCTCAAAAATAGACTAAGGAATAAGAAGAGCCCTCATAGGAACTTATTTTTAAGTTGAGGGCTATCAAAAAGGAACCTATGCTGAGTGATCTTGGCCATAGGGGATCTCTAAGAGATCCCATTACTATATAGTCCTCTAATGGAAATAATAAGAGCAAGATCACCTAGCTACAAGTGCAATATAAACACCTATTATTACCCCCTAAGTACAAGAATATACATCATCAAAGGTACCTATACATGAATTTATTACTTGAACCCTACAAGGCTCCTCCTTATATCTTAATACCACTATTTTCTATAAGAGGAAGCCTAGGACTCCCCTCATAGGTAGTTTAACAATTGAGCAATCATAGAACCTCCCTAAAATACCTAAATAAGTGGAGGAGGGAGAAGATCTTGATGAAGAAGTAAAATTAGAGAGAGATAAGGCTCTAAACCTCATGTTTAACAAAGGAAAGGCACCAACCATGTAGGGTACCATAGGTAAAAAGGCTTTACCTTTAGATACCACTTCCTTACTTTCTTCTTCTATTTCTATTTTTGGTTCAATTTCATCTGTGTTAAAAACTCCGAAAGTGGAAGTTATTAATTTCACCCTTGATTATCTATTCACCTCCTCCTCTCTATTTCATATTCATCTACTCATTCTAAAATTTGAGAGTGACTCCTCCACTATTGCTCTATCTTCCCCCATCATTGATCCATCTTCCACCACCATGTCATCCACATCCATCATGGCCATTACTAGTATTTCTTTTGGTATTACCATAGTTAGATCCTTGAAGTGGAAAAGGGTAGCTAAGAAGATTGAAATAGACTTGGCCACTCCCTAACATCATGTCTCATCCACCTAAATAAAATTACCCATGCCATCCACCACTTCATCCTAAGAAACCATTATCACCTACTCAAGTAAGGGGAAGAAGGTAGTAAAGAATCAAGTTATCATAGTCCATCTACTCCCCAAATATCTAAGTTTGGATTGGTCCAAGATCATTTAGCCTTTCTTACCTAATACCATCCTCAAGGAAGCAAAGAAGCAATAACTAGAAGAGTATTTTGAAGAAGTTGTGGTTAAAACCACACAAAAGATAAATCCCAACCAGCTAATAATTCCTCCATGGGCCATTGATTTAAAATATAAGACTTCTCAAATGCCCAGATTCAAGCTAATAGAGCTCCCATCCATTATAACTTTGTTTGACAATCCATCTAGGAGTATCCGGGTGATAAAGAGGAAGTTGGAAGATGAATTTGGTAGGGAAATAATTCTCTAAGAGAGGAAAGAAGTCTTTTCCTTGGCCAAAAGATAAAATAGATAGGTGGGCTGATCCCCCTATAATAAAGATTCTAGGTCTCTGGCCAAAGCACACAAAGATGCCACGGTGGAAATACATGAAGGTACAAAGCAAGTAAGTAATGAATTAGAAGTATAACTAGAGAAAATAAAAGAACAACAAAATATAGTACATATCCCAATAGGTATTGAAGATAAGGTGTAGAAGGTAGCATCAAAATGATATAATTCTTTAGAGGCATTAGAGTTTATGTGGACTAAATTATCCCCCTATATTACCAACACTCACCAATTATTTAATTCTTTGAATTCAAATGAGAATAAATTAAACTTGTTAATTCTTTATACAACTAATAAGGTATATAGCCACCTAGACCTAATGACACCATTAGAGGAATCTAATGCCCTCAATATGGTGGTCATTAGAATAAAGGAGGCCAATGAGTAGTTAACATCAGTTGGGGCTTTGCTTCCCAAAAACTAGGAGTACAAGCCCCTAATCCTAAAAATATTAAATGACTTAAAATTATCAAAAGTTAAGGATGTTATAAGAAAGTTGATAAATAAGATGAAATTTGATCAGCTTATTCAAGAGGCTTCAAATGATTTAAAGAACATTTTATAGGGACTACCATTAGAATACATTGAATCCAAGTTGAGATTTACTAGGAAAAATGTGAGTGAAGTTGAGATCTTCAAAATCAACTTCTAATTAACAAAATCAAAGAACTAAAAGCTCCTAAGACAGGTTGGCAGGGTACATATAACCTTTATTTTAAACTTGGATATAATTCAATAGCATCATGATGTATCACATAAATGTTGGCTTGATATAGAGGTAAAGAAGAAATAGACTCAAGATACCACTTCCAGTTCTATGCCAACATCTATAGTTACAACTCTAACTAAAGTCAATACATCCATGCAAACATTGACACTGTCGTAAAAGGCTAAGTTTTGTTATATGTACATTCTAATAGCAGTGTATATTTCATATTTATAGTTTTCTTATGGTTTGAACATATTGTAAAAGTTGTCTTTTCATTTTGTGAACATGCACAAGTTACATGATTTTTAATGTCTAACTTGAACTACTAACAACTGTAAGATAACTTTATATAGTTTTTTTAGGCCATAGTTAGAACTAAAGTTCTAACTATGCCATGTAATGTATTTTTGCACGTACTTGGAGGATGAAGTAACCCATTTCCCAAGTCTATTTAAACATGTGTAACCCATAGTTTTAAGGTTTTAGAGGATTTTCAATATATAGGAGAAGAATCAATTTCGATTGTCAACTCATGTGTTTGTGTATTCTTTTTCCAATTTATGTGTAAATTAGGATTATATCTTTTGGTTATATGATTCAATAACTCTTAGTGTGCAAAATCTATGAAGGAGTTATTTATTATTATAATTGATATGCTAGTCTTAGATGTGCAATATCCATTAAAGGATTAGTAAATTACATTGGTTATTAACACATAATTTGATTGATTCATATTCTTAAGTGTGTAAAGGTGCTTCCATTTGATATAGTTTTCTATGTATGTGCAATAGTTGTCTTATATACCTCATTAATCCATAGCCATAATATATTTATTAAGAGTGTACAATAGCTTCTCTAAAAGGAGTAACCTTTAACTGAGGCTTGTGAGTTTCTTATATCAAATATTATCCTAGACTATTTGACCATGTCTGATTGTGTGTGTGTAATTACTGCTAGCAATAGGCATATGTTTTGAAAGTACTTATCCACTTAGAGACTAGCTAGAGAGGTGATTCTTAAAGTTACAGAACCTTCCTTTTCTATTCTACCCTTCCTTCCCTTTTGAGTTTATTTAGAGACCTTCCCACTCTATATTAGTAACCATCTATCCACCAACTCATCTAGATATTACTTCTTTTTTAGGTACTACCCCTCTATCCACAAACCTTGTTAACAATCTGCATGCCTTGCCTACTATTCCATCACCTAGTTATTAAGACTACATACCTACAACTCATGTCCTGGAGTGGATTTTACCTCCATTGATATCTTAAAATGTTAGAGGATACTTCATTACAAGACTGGTGTGCATAAAACCTACATCAACATCCCTAATGGCAACATTATTTATATTGAAGGTCTTCACCAAGCTATCTCTCTCAAAGACTATTTTCATAATTTTACTACTAATCTATAAGCAAATAATCAATAGCATACCAATATCACTCTTGATAATACTAAATAAAAAGTATTTATTGAATAACTACATAAAGTTACCATTGATTTATATGAAGACACTTGGACCCTCAACTTTTATGATGTCAAATGCCTCCAAAGAGCTAGGGTAGGATGTATTCTAAAAAACCCACATGGTAAGATCATACCTTTATCATTTTTATTAACTTTTGATGTCACCAATAACATGACCTAATATGAAGCTCTAATATTAATCATAAATTCAATACTCAACTTACATCTCTCATATCTACATGCTTTAGGTTACTCATAACTTATTTATCACCAACTTCATGGTGATTATATATGGGTTAATTTTAGATTACTCTAGAAAAAGATGCTATTAGTTTTGCTAAAAATTGTAATCCTTATCAACTCCATGATGATATAATCTACTCACCATCGATTGAGCTCCAAATAGTGGAGTCTCTCTAGTCATTCTCTATGTGGAGATTAGACCTCATTGGTAAATTACCTCAATTATAAGATGGTTGTGTCTTTATTATTATTTATACTAAATATTTTACTAAATAGGTAGAAGTTATACCTTTTTTCAATGTCACAGGAACCACTATTTCAAAATTTATCCTTAACCAAATCATTTTTCATTTTATTATTCCCCATACTGTCATCTCTAATAATGGTGGTAATTTCAAAAATAAGGACATGAAATAATTATGTGATAAATTTAAAACTTTGCACAAATTTTCCACATATTATCATTCACAATTTAATGGACAAGTAGAGGCTACTAAAAAAAAATTAAATAAAATATTACAAAATATTATTCAAGAAACTCATACTGATTGGCACCTTCATCTATATCCTACGCTTTGGGCTTACTTTACTAGCATATGTTATGCCACTAAGGTAACACCATTCTCACTAGTAATAGTTCCAAATCAGTATTACTGTTAAAATTCAAACTCCCATCTTTAATTATATCTCCTCATTGTATAATTCATGATGAATAACTACGTGAAGTTTGTCTTCATGCTTTAGACTTCCTTTTTGAACACCGCTTGGTCACTTTATAACATAACTTCAAATAAAAGGCTCACATTGTTAAATAACATAACAAAAATGTCAAATCCCACACATTCAATATTGGTGACTTAGTCATCAAGTTAGATTACACACATGATAAAGAAGGAAAATATTCCCAAAATGGTGGGGGGCTTACTTAGTAAAAGACATCCTTGTTCCTAGTATTGATTCTTTCCAAACTAATGAGGGCCATATTTTCAAAGAACCCATAAATGCATAATTTTTGAAGAAATATTTTTCTTAAATATTTCCCTTATTTTCATATATATATATATATATATATATATATATATATATATATATATATATATATATATATATATATATATATATATATATATATTCCTACTAACACTTATTGTAATACTTATACAATGATCTCTCCTTTTTATAAGTCTATTTTATACACAAACTTTAGTCCCCTTCTTTGGTCTTTTGGTTTATATTTTTATTTAATTTGTGAGTTGCATTGTAATGCCATGGATAGGACCCAGTTTTCCTCGTGAATACCTTTTTTTCATACATCCATTTGTTCATATTTTTTACAAACCTTTTTCATTTTCTTCTTTCTTTTCTGAGTTGTAGTCTAAGACTATGTATATGACCAGGGATTCCTCACAAATACCATTTTCACATTTTACACTTACCTAGGTTTTTATTTTATGAGTTTCATTGTAATACCATGGATAGGACCAAGCTCTCCTCATAAAATATATGTATGCTTTGAATTTTTTTTACAAACTGAGTGTTGTTTCTCAAATATTAAGAAATGGTTACAAGTTTGTGAATCTATATTCTTGACCTTAATTTTTATTTATTTTGTAAATAAAACTTATGTTATCATGTTTCCCTAAACTTACATATATTATTATGATAATAATCATACTTACATGTCATTTTAATCCTTTCACATTATCACATTTTTTAAAATTTGAGGTAATTCAAATAATTTCATGTTCATTTCCCCTTGACTTTCATTCCTTCCATTCCACTTTGGATAAAACAAGGTCAAAGTCAAGATAGGACTTTTGCTTGATGTGAATAAACAAGACTCTTAGACACCATGCTCTTTAATTCCTCTTTCTTAGCAACCAAGTTCAAATTTTTTAAATGATAATTATTTTTAGCACCCATGTCTAGTTCTCTAAATCTGTATGGAGGAGGAATAGAAAAATCCATCAAAATGTTAAAATATAAATAATTCATGAAAGGAAATGATCAAAAGGTAATAAAAAATTAAAAATTAAACATCATACCAAAATATGTGATTTATATCACCTCTCCTATTCCTAATTGAAGCCAAAACTCCATAATTGGCCTCATAATAGAGCCAAGATCCATTGGGGTGTGGTAGGCTAGTAGATTAAGATATGAGAACTCAAAATTCTCTATAATGCTACCTACTATCTCACACAAGTACCCAATCCTTGCAGTAGACCAATGGCTCTATAAGGGATCTTAAGGAATGGGGAACACATTGCAGGAAGGTAGGTCTATTTTACTTTTCATACATATAGCCTTCATGGGATGATATTCATACTTCATTTGATAACCCAATATTTATGTGCTTAGGATAAGTTATTTAGAGTCTTTAATGTTGAAAGTCCTCTTGTTTTGAAAAAAATAATTTTAGTGTCTTGACTTTGATAAATAATTTATCTACCTTGATTTTTTCTACATCTCCCCCACCACCCATTTTATTCCCCGCTTAACAAGTAAGTTTGATTTTATATTTATTTTCCCATGTTTTTATTCCCTCTTTTTCACATCCTAAAACATGCTAGCATGACTTTGTTTTGGCTTTATCTATCTTTAGAATAAAAATGTATGCTTGAATGACTATGGATTATTTCCTTTACACCATTGCTTTATATTTCTAGAATTGCTTTGGTTTAATTTAACAAATAATTTTTATTGTTCCTTTTTTTAGACAATTGTGTTTATTTCTATATTTCTATGTTTTTTCCATTGTTGAGCAAGTTTGGATTATTACTTCTCCCTTATCAATGTTATTTTACCTTTCTATATTTTTTCCATTTTTGAGTGAGTTTGGATTTTTACTTCTCACTCACCAATGTTGTTTTACCTTTCATGTAGTTTTTCCATTGATGGATTGTCATTTTTCACTCATCAATATTATTTTAATTTTTACTTGCCATTTTTGTTTCAATAAATATTGTTACTACTTTCATATTTATGTTAGATTTTTACTTTCATGTATTTTTAAGTTTGATTTGGTATGTTACCCATCTTATCTAAGGTACATGTGTTTGAGTCTTTCGATCATTTAGTAGCCTTAAATTTTTAGTTACCTAATTTACTCTAGTTTTGGCTTGGTCATTTGGTCCTAACTTAGAATTTATCCCCCTAGCTTACCAAATTTTAAGTACATAATGCGTAAACATTTCAATTATCTTGACTTTCCTATGTTTGTTTATTTTATACTTTAAGTTTTATATCTTTAGGGTTTGTCCAAAGCAGTCTCTACACCCTCCACAATCCAAACTACTAATATAGTAGACAATCATTCAATGATAAAAGTAAGTCAAGGTATGCATTTATTATTTGTTTATTTCAATTATTTTTTTAGTCATTTACTTTTAGTTATTGTATGCTTTAAAATTCTACAACTTATTTAGCTCAGCATTTTTTTTTCTCTATTCTTTTCTTGAAGCACCATCCTATATTGTAAATGCATGACATGTGATGAGCTTAGAGTGGGGTATATGTATACGCACAATATTTTAAAACTTTATAGATTACCGATGCTTTCTCTCTTGTATGAACCTATTGAGTCTCAATCTCACTAAGTGCATGACTTAAAGGGTACACTAGGAAAGGGATGGTTAGACCATTGGTGCTTCATATGATTTTTTTTCTTATACCATCACTTACAACCTATATAAGTCCCTCTTATAAAGTAAACATAATTTATCTTTCTCCATGCCATACTAAGATCCACTAATTTTCCCCTTCTTTCCCTTCCTTTTGCTAATGACACTGGGCTAAAAAATCTCACTAAGGTGAGTTTGTAGGTTTTCAACATTCTATATGCCCTCATACATATCATCTTTGCTACAATTCACCAAAAAACTTAAGTTATTATAAAGTTTCTCATTCTCCTATTCTAATAGCTCCACCTTGAATGAAACTTAGAATTTGTTGATCCTCCTCCCTAGGTGAAAAGATATGACTCATCCTTAAATTTTCATGCTAGAAGGAGTTAACCTTACGTTTCATCTCTTTGATCTCTCACATAAACCTCCACATAATATATTTTTGAAGGTCAAGCTCTTCCACTATCTTATCTAACCTCTCTTTACCTTTAAATGAGGTAACCAATTAAAGGCCTCATTTTGATCCTTCAGATGTTTGATCTAATAATACTCCCCTTTATCCATGGGAATGTAATTAGGCTCCATGTTCACATTCTCAACTATCAAATTCTAATCTGATTTACCTCCTTATTCCACTTCTTTTCGATACTTCCTTGGATCTTCACTTCCCTCTTAAACATAGATAAAATCCCCCATTGAATCTCCCTTTTTACTATGCATATCTTGATGACCCCAGTTCCCTTATTTCCCTTGGCTGAACCCTTCAGGCTTAGATGCACTTCATAGTTGTTTTTTTTTATGTTTCCCTATGGCTTCTAATTCTTTCCTTCATCCTTCTTAAGTTTATTCTCCATATATTTATTAGTGTTCTCAGTAACCATAATTGGACTCCCATAGTATTTTATATAAAAAAATTTAAATTTTTTGATATCAACAGGCCCTTCCTCTATCTTTTCCTTCTATGAATGGGATATATTAGGGTTTATTTGATTCATACCCTTAAAATATTTGAAAATCAAGTAGATCACTCCCTCATGTCTAGGAATTGAGTAATTTACATGTTTAATCTTCATGATCGACACCTTCATGGATTTCAAAATAAAAAATGAAAGACTGAAGTGCAAACCATGTCTAACATAATTCAATATTTTAAATAAATACCATATAACTAAATTATACCTACCTTCCAAGGTAACATAATGCATTAGATTAAAAGGTAATATCTACATATTGTCTAGGAAAGAATTCCTGATCAAAACCATTATGAAGATGTTCCAATTGCTCTCCCTCATCTAAAAATGCCTCTTTATCCAATTTAAAATCCCTTAATGAATAGTAACTCTTCATTTTCTCAATCACCAACCTAGTCACATGAGCAATGAGTTCCTCTATGATATAAAGGGTAATTCCATTGATTGAAACTATCTTATCCTCTTAAGCTTTTATAAAGAATTTTGATAAATGCCTATCATAGCCTTCAATCTTCTTCATATATCTAGCAAAACCTCCCACTTATAGTGTTGCCCAAACTCTTTCATTTTTCCTAACTTTAGGATATAATTTTGGTTCTATTATATTAGGTAGTCCCATGTTTCTTTCCTTATAACCACTCTAGCTTTCCCTATTATTGGACTTCATCAAATAACACCATGAGGAAATGTAGATGTATTTTGTGTTTTGTCTATCTAATATATGTTTTATATCATCTAGAAACTTCTCCTTTGGACCCCAAATAATCAAAATAAACCACATTAGTAATCAACTCAGTAGAGAACCACAAAAGTACCCTCTAATAATTAGAGGATTCACCAATATTCCTAAGGTTAAGAATATCAGGATTTACTTCATCTTTAATCTTTAGAAATAGCTCCCTAGGGAGATCTTTATAGCCCAACTAAGTCATAATACCCACAGTATTCATCCCTTTATTGGTGAATGAGTTTGTTATACCATTCCCTTTCCTATAAGTATGTTGAATGGTAACCTACTAAAAAGAGTCCAATATAACTATAGCTTCCTATAATACTTGTTTGATAGACTGACTACTCACATTTTTCCTAGATAAATAGTTCATAATATTTAGAGAGTCCCCCTCAACCAATAAATTTTACATACTCAAATTTTTTTACCAATATGATCTTCCAAAACATTTATAGAGATTCCACCCAATGATTTGACCTCACACCCATGTCTACAACATATGCATTAGTCAAATTGCCCTTATGATCTTTGAGCATTCCACCTCTACCCACTGGACCAAAGTTTCCTTTCAAATCTCCATAAAAATTGAGCTTCATCCAGCCCTCAAGGGGAGGTTTCCATTTTATTATTTTACTAATTTCATCTTTGTCTGGATTATCCAACTTAGAGGAATCTATTTTCCAATTTAACGCTAGGATTTATTTAAAATGAAGTAAGCTTTTACCTTTCTTAATAGGGACAGAACTATAGTTCTCCTTAATGAGTTTTAAAATCTTTTCTAAGATAAATTTGCTATTGCATCTCTTTCCCCTAAAATTCTATTATTGCATTCTCCCCAGATCCCCCAAATGATATGAGGCAAATTCAATTTCTAAAGTTTCTTAAGGTAGACATTTTGAAAAGGGAATCCTCAAGATTTCCACACTTCCATTAGAGAACATTCTTGCACCCACAAGACATTGAATTGGTTAATAAAAAACACCAAATCTTTTGAGAGAAAGAGCAGTTTACAAGCAAATGGAAGACTAATTCATTGTCCACTTCATAAAGCACACATTGTTGATAATAATGTAGCCTCTTTTTCTAATATTATAAATTATTAGGACTCTATTATGAATTTCCACCCATAATATTAAACTTATTTTTCAATTAAGTCATTTATCCCAAATAATCTCCCAGCTGACATTAAGCTTAGGTTCTTGAGCTAGCAGGTTCTAAACTAATCTTACTTTGTACTTATCATTAAAGGAGTACATCTAGACCATATGGTCTTATTTGGTAATAATAGGTATGTGCACATTTCACAATAGATTATTTAGGTTAGATATCTTCAATGTGTCTTCTTGATTTAAGTTTTTCAATCTCAGCCTTTTCTAGCTTTTAACTCCCTCTAGCTTTTTCCAATAGTCTGCCACCTTAAAACCATATTTTTGCCTCATGTTACCTTGAAAATATAGTCCTATGTCACTATGATATAGATGAATATCAAAAATCCATATATCCCTCCATAAATCAACCCTGCATCTATTACCTATCTGCCATTTAGAACCTAAAATTATTAACTCCTTATTAGAAATTAAGAAGTTCTAGATATGTGTCTCTAAAAAAAAATTCATCTGTCAGGATGTAGATCAGATCCCTTCCTTCAAGGTATTTAAAAGAGAGAATTTTACCCCAAATTGAACTCAAATTAATGAATCTCCAAATAAATTTTGAAATGAGGGCTTTATTAATCAACTGCATATTTATTAAACCAAGTCTACCGTATTTTTTCTCAAAGCAAATCTTACTCCAAGCCATAAGATGAATTTTTTTTTCTTCCATTCTATCCCAAATAAAGTTTCGTTAAATCATATTTAATTTTTCCTCCACTCTTTTAGGCAAATTGAACATTGAAATCATATACACTGAAAGACACTATAGTATACTCTTAATCAGAACAACCTTGTCGACATGTGATAAAAGCTTACCTTTCCAACCTATAAGCATTTTTTGAAATATCTCAATAAAAAGACTACATGCTAACACCTAAATTTAATTTCTAAATAAAGGCATTCCCAAGTAAGAGGATGGAAGTTCCTTGATTTGAAATCCCAAGAATGTAGTTATTCTAGCTTGTCTAGCCAATAACATATTAAACAAATACACAAAACTCTTATCAAAATTAATTTTTTGGTTAAAATCCTTTTCATGCATTACCAATATATTTTTTACATTCTTGATTCCTTCAAAGACACTTTGGCCAAGAGGATAGTGTCATCTACAAATTATTGATGAGTTACCAGATCAATAGACCTAACTGGTTTAAAATCTTTCAATTATGATGCAGCCAAAGCATTAGATATAAATTTTCTCAATGATTCCACCATAATGATGAATAGGAATGGGTAAAGTGGGTCACCCTATCTCACATCTTTATCACTTTTGAAGAAACCATGTGCCAACCCATTCACCAAAATATGAAACATGTAATTGGTAATGCAAGCTCTAATAATTTTCCTAAAATTATCACAAAAATAAAATTGAGACATAACTCTAACAAGAAATCTCTAATCTAATCTATCATATGCCTTATCCATATATATTTTAAGTACCATAGCTACTATTTGGATTTTTTTCATTAAATGAATGGCTTCATGAACCATGATCACTCCATCTTGAATTTATCTACCTGGTAAAAATCTTCCTTTTTGAGGTTGGATGATTTTTTCAATGATATTTTCATCTTTAAAGCAATAAGCTTGGTGATAATTTTTAAAAAGAAATACACAAGATAATAGGATGGAAATCTAAAAATTTAACAACCTCTTCCTTCTTAGAAATAAGGATTAAGAAAGTATGATTGAATTATTTGAGTATCTGATTGATGATAAGTAATTCATTCATAGTTATACCCATGTCATCCCCAATTATGTCCCAAAAAATTTGGAAAAAAACTATGGGGAATCCATCTAGACCTAGAGCCTTGTCTAGATTCATCTTGGAGAGCAAAAAATTTTAGATCTTTATTCAAGGTAACAGCTTTGGAGCATATCATTCCTATTCATATCTAATGTTCTTCTTTAAATCACTTTTATACAAATTGTTGTAAAATTATACACATGATTAATTAATATCATCTACATCAAAGGAGAGATAATCAACATTGTTGATTATCTCCTTGATAGAAATATGTTTCCTTTACTTTAAAGTAAATAAGTGAAAAATTTAGGTATTTATATCACCTTCCTTGAGCCAAATATTTCTAAATTTCTACCTTCTTAATGATTCTTCTCTAGCTGCAATAGTGTGATAATTGCATAAAATTTATCTTTCTCTATTTTGAAGCTTTAAATCTTACCCTTTCTCCTCAATTTCATCTTCAATTTTCAAAAGATCAGATTTGAGAGACTTATTTTACAAATGAACATTCCCAAAAACTTGTTTATTACATTATTTGATCTTAATTTTCACCTTTTTAAAATTCTTAACCAAATTAAACATAAATGATCCACTAAAATTCTCAATCTACCACTCTAAGATCCTATCTTGGATGTTAGGATGCATGAACCACATATGTTTCATATGGAAAGGATACATGTTATCTTTAACTACCTAATTTGATATATTCAACTCTAATGGAGAATAATCAGTGCCAATCTTTGAAAGAGTTTTAAGGGACATATCCTTGAATTATAACCACTCTAATGAGATAAAGACTCTATCTAATCTACATTAGATGAGATTTTTACCAAGCCTCCATTAGTCCAAGTAAATTTAGACCCTCTAAGGTTCAAATCTAGCATACCAATATCAGAAACAAAAGAAGAGAATTCCTCCATGTTGTCCATACATATAATATTTCTTCCCTTTTTTCCCTTGGATGTAGGGGAGAGTTAAAATCGCCATCCAATATCCAATAAATATCTTTGCAGTTATTTATAAAAAATATAATATCTTCCCATAGATTTCCATGTGCAGGCCTAGAATTTGGAGCATAAACATTCAAAAAAATCCACTACTTATTGTCAATTATATCCATAAAAAACATTACCACATGATGCTAGGATTTGAGGATAGGTTTTCCCAATAAAAATTCAAGATCCCAAAATGTTATCAGCCCTCCTAATGCTCCAGATGCACTAACATAAACTACTTTAGCTTCACTCTAGTACATATTTTTATGATTTGAAAAGTAATTTTCCTCAATATTTGATTCTTAAATGGCAAAAATAATAGATTTATTAGTTTTTTTTAAAATCTCTAAAAACTTTACTTAATTATACTATGCATCCGTCTGATATTCTAAAAAATAATCAACATAATTAACTACTAGGGAATAGAAACCTCCTTTAAAAGGAAGGACTTTTTGAAATCCATCTGCTATGTCTTCTTGAGTATATTTAATGAAATTGTATTTTTAGATGATTTACCTACTTTGGGCAAAGTTTTGAAATCTAGACCTTTAGAACCTCTTCTTATAACCATCGATGAAGTCAATTTTGATTTCAAATTGTTCTTGGATATATCAATTAATATATGTGTGTCCCTAACTTCCTCATTAACCAAAAAAGAGGGAATATTAACATCTAATGTGAAACCTTCTATGCATATCCCTTTATTTACTACTTCTTTCATTTTTACCTCTTGATCAAGGATTTCAAATTTGTTCTGAGTCTAAAGAGTTAAAATTTTAGACCCTTACATCTCTATAGTGTTAATTTAGTTGATGAATTCATCCACCTCTATATCTACACCTTTCATATCAACCTACTTCAATATTGCTTCTAGTGAAAATTACTTTGAAGGATTTTGGGGCTCCCCTTTATCTACAATTATCTTGTCACCTAGTTTTGGTACAGAGTTAGTTTCTAAATCTACCTTTTTAATTACATCTAAAACTATTTTACCTCCCTCCTCCATGACTAATATGGATCAAGAAACATCTATTTTAGGGGGAACTATCAAAACCATATTTATGGTCTAAGGCTTAATACTTTTTTCAAGATAGACACCTTTTATTTTCCACATTATCGAGTTAGGGCTTGATGTGCACACCTTTGAAGAGTGCCCAAGTTTGTGACACTTATCACATAATAGGGCTGATTTTTCAAATTTTATTTTTTTTGCCTCTTACTCCAAAATGGGTATGCAACATAACTGAAGTAGGTGATTCTTCGATTACAAAGGTGTTCACATAAAACCTAGCATGAACAAGCCTAGATCTTGCCTTGGTTGTAGAGTCTATAGCAATGAGGTAACAAAAATATTTGATAATGATAATAAATAATTCTTCCTCTTATAACTCAATCGAAAGACCTAGTAACCTAACCTAAATGGGCATGAGATTGATGTTCTCCTTCTCATGATGAAACCCTGGCTACCACTTTTTGAGAAAAAATCCATATTTTTCAAAAAACCAAGGACCCCCAGCAAGAATGTTGACACTATATTTAGAGTTATTGAATCTAATCACGAAGAATCCATTTACCATTACTAGTATCTCCATATGACCTTTAGGTCACCATTTTTATTTTGCCCAACCTCTGAAAGAGGGCATATTTGGTCTAGTTCCCATAAACTTTCTAACTAAATCATGTTTCATCATTGATGATGTATGCTTTATGAAAAGAGTGATTTGAACACGAATGATTTTTCCATCCTTAATGGTTTTAAGAAATTATATAGGCATGATCTCCTTTATCCCATCAAACCAGTCAATTTTTCACTCCAATATGACTTACTTGGCATCTACTTGGAGCTAGCAGTGTCTGCATTATTATAGCTCTCAAAAGAGATTCCCTCTATTGGTACTTGGCTTGAAAAAGCTTCAAACCTACTAGCCCACATGATCTCCCCTCCTCCCTCTCTATCTCCTTTCTCCCTTTCTGAGTCTAGATTTAAAAATATTATTTCTCACTCTTTGTCAATGCCATTTTCACACCCCATGCTACTTCCACTTGCCATCAGAGTATTATGTAAATGGTAATCATGTTTTTTACCTTATATTTAGTTGGAAATAAAATATGAAGTCTCTTATGAAGAACAAGATAGTTGATATGAATCTCATTATAAGATTTACTAAATTTCAAATGATGATCCACATATGGGATAAACACCTCCATCAGTGATAGAAAACATTTGGAATGTACTTACATAACTTCTATCAAATTAGTTCATAAATTTTTCCATGAGTTTGGTTCATTAAAAAGGGATTCAAGTGATTCAATTACTATGAGATAACATCCATATGGTGTTGCACATTTGGCATAGTTGGTAGTGACATATATTCCAAATACATATTATCAAGCTTGTAGGCATCCTAAATGGTAAGTAGCTATGGCAAAATAACTTCTTTCACTAAAAAAGAACAAAACATGGGACTTGGTTCCAATTCTAAAAGGAAGAAAACTAGTGAGGTCCAAATGGGTATACCATATTATTTGTGAAGTAGATGGGTCTAATGATAAATACAAATCCTAACTTGTATAAAAAGCTTTTTCATAAGTTTAAGGTCTTAACTAATATGAAACCTTTACTCTAGTTTCTAAGATGAATTCCATTAGGCTATTACTCTCCTTGGATACAACACATGGATGGGAATTCCATCAAATTAGTGTTAAAAGTGCCTTTTTATATAGAGATTTATAGGAAGAAATATACGTGTTTAAACCTCTCAGGTCTATAAGCAGTGTGAACTCTAGCCTTGTGTGTAGATTGAAAATGTCATTATCTAATTTGAAATAGGCTTCTCAAACTTAATATGAAAAGATAAACATGTTCTTAATTAACTCTAGATTTAAACAAAGTCCCTCTAAACCCATAGTCTACACTATGAAATTAGATGGGAAACTCTTGATTTTGGTCATTTATGTTGATGACTTAATCATCATAGGTAATTCTACCAAACATATTCATGATTTAAAAGCTTGGATAATGAAGTATTTTGAGATGATTGACTTAGGTTTGTTACATTTTTTCCTTGGTCTTCAAATTTCATAGTCTAATAAAGGAATATTGGTTAATCAATCCAAGTATGCTCAATACATACCAGTTTAACATAAAAGACTACAAATCTACACTGTAACATCTCCACTAGGATTTACTAGAATAACGTAATATTTTTTTCAATTATATTCCACATATTCTTTCATTAGATGACATTACAAGAATATAGTTAGTGGTATTAGTATACATACTACTATGTTAAACATAAATTAATCATGTAGAATTTAATAGTTAATGATCACTAACATCACATGAAACAAACATAATTACAAATAAAAAGTAATTACATAAAATCTAGTCATAACTTGTACAATAATACAACAACTATTATCAATGTAAAATGAATAATTAATTACATTTCCAACTAGAATAATGCCTCAATAATAAATACAATATTAGATACAAGGCTCTAAAAATCATGAGTCTCATGAACTTTAGTATCTCTGATAATCTCAAGTGTAGTCTCTAATAAGTATTGATGTGGGGAGGGAGATCATCATCTAAGTGTTTTTCCACACCAACCACAAATCATCGATCCCCTACACAATCCCCCAATTAGGGAATGGCCCTCCCTTCATGGATGGGTAAATAGTGATGATGTGAGAATCCATAGAGATAAGCTAATACCTGTGTGCTATAAGATTTCTAATACATGATGTATACCATAAAAAAAATTCAAACATGATATCACACAAACATGTAATCATACATATGAAATGATAATGTCTAACTAACATTACTTTGGCAAAAAAATTTAAATAGTTATTAATCTCTAAGATCAGTCAAATTCATACACACCACTTGATTGGATTACCTCCATGCAGTATTGGTTATACTAAGTGAGCTAGTAAAGTCTATCTCATTTCTTAGTTAGTGTTTCTCTACATTTTTGCTAATTACATTCAGAAGAAGAAGAAGAAACTAAAGTTAAGAAGGTCAGAGGTTTGTACGTTACCTAGATTAAGTTACACACTGTATCCAAGCATTGTAGGAGCTCCTCTTTGGCTGTGGAGGAAGACACCTATAGATAAGAATAAGACTTAAACAAAGAAAATGTTAGAATAAGATAGGGTGGACTGCCAAGCAACACGCTCGGTCCCAGAAGGGTAAATCTCCGTGAGGGATGACAATCCACTATTTATGAAAAAAGAATGTTGTATAAAAAGAAATGATGAAAGACTAAGAAAGATAAAGTAGACAATGTGTACCTAATCTCTGATAATTAGTCTATCACAGTCACCGACATCAGTAGTCCTGTCGAGGTCAGTTTCTCAAAAATGTCAATTTCGGTTAGGCTACTGATGTCGGTAGGGGTAGTGGGCCTTAGACAGGTCTCAGGGTTATGTCTGTGATCGACAAAGGAGTTTGGGGAGTTTAAATTTTTGTATAAGGTTACAGGGAGATGTATAAGGTCTGAGGAGAGGTAAAGGTAGAGGGTACGTTGGATAAGAGAGTAAGGATAAAGGGGAAAGCCTCTCAGCCTCTCCAGGAAGAAAGTCAGGTCATCTCTTACAGTATTTAGAAATAGTAAATGGAAACTAATTACCAAGTTATTCTAAAACTTTGAAGTGGAGACCAGAAGAATACTTAGCTCTATTTGATGAAGAACCAAAGATGTCAGGATGTTTATTCTTGTTGTGGCTGATGTCAAAGACCTCATACAATGTTTTCAGTCCAATGTCTGGAGTGACTTGTGTAGAGTTTCTGTAGCCTAGAGAGTGATAGTCAAATTTTGATGCTTGGTCTCAGAATGTGTGCATTGATATGCAAGAGTCTGTGCCTAGAGGGCTAACTCAATGTTAGAACTCGGTTTATGTAACCAACGTCAGCAATCTCACTGGTGTCAATCGATGGTTGACTGACGTCAGTGGCTAGAGAATGGGTAAAAGAGCTATTTTTAGCCCTTTGCCCATTTTTCCATCTTCCAAGTGCATTTGCCATTGGAGAATAGTCAAAAGATATGTTTATTAGGCACGAGAGTTAGTTAGGAGGTTGGAATGGAGTGAGAATAGGTCATGGGTAGATGACCTAGTCTCAAGGTGACTCATAGGGTAGGAAGTGGTCTTAGGGCGAGGTGTCTAGGTGAGGTGTCATGGTGAAGTGTCCAAGGTGAGGTGTCTAGGTGATGTCATTAATTTAAAATAAATAATTTATTTTAAATTAATAAGGTGTGTAAGGGATCAAGGGGAGTTGACACAATTTTGGTGTCTACATTTGCCCCTTTTTGTCTTGTTGGTTGTTCTGATCAATTGTAAGACAAAAATAAGTGTGGTTGGTTGCCCCAGGTATGGGATGAGGTATTCCCCCTCAAATTAAGAGTCGAGAGAGGGTAATCTGAAATCAGTTTGCTGATTTGATAGGCAGTAGATGGGTATGGTGAAGCTGGAGTGTGAACATTGTAATAATTGAGATTGCACGTATACCACTTCACATGATAGGTAGGTTAAATTGTCATAGGCAAGGTTGAGGAACACTAAAATTGAATTAACTAGTCCCCAACTTATTAGTGGTATCTAATTGGGTTAAATGATCAAAGCTGTAGCTCCAATGGTCAAGGAGGACTAAAATCAAACTAACTAGGCCCCAGCTTATTAGTTATAGCTAATTGGGTTAGATCGATCAAAGCTATTCCTCTAATGGTCGTCATGTTTTAAGTATCCAGGCTAGGAAGTGCTCCTAGAAAACACAAAAATGTCACAAATATTAGGGATCAACTTGGTCATGATCTAAAAATAGGTGTGAGGGTCATAGTGTAGGGTGCGTACAATTTGCTAACTTATTCATGAGGTAGCATATATGCAATCAAAACAACCAAGGCAAAGTTGTCTTGAAAGTGGTTATGGTCTGAGGAAATAGTCATGATCTCCAAGGTCATTGGTTGGGTTGGGCTAAGATATAAGTAATCTCAACTATTGTTTGTTGTGGTAGGGGAGATGTATGTGATCTCCAATGTGCCCCATGAGAAGTCAAAGGTGACTTCTACAAAGTCAGGGTTAGTTGTGTGGTCATGATTTTGGGTTGGTATATATAGTTCATCCATTAGGTAGATGAATGAATGAATGGCTGAGCTAACCTCAGAAGACTCCATGTCAACTGAGTGCTGCCAACATGGCCCTTGTTTTAAGGGCCTTAGGCCAATGTAGTTCTCCCTAAAAGGGAAGAAGAGGGTAGGTTATGGATTGGGTTTGACTAGGTTAAGTCATGGTTAAAGGTTATATGGTTGGTTCATTAGGTAGATGAACAAACGAATGGTCGAGCTAACCTTAGAAGACCCCATGTCAGCTGAGTGCTACCTACATAGCCCCTGTTCTAAGGGCCTTAGGCCAATGTAGTTCTCCCCAAAAGGGAAGAAGAGAGTAGGTTATGGATTGGGTTTGACTATGTTAGTTCATGGTTAAAGGTTGAATGGTTGGTCCATCAGGTAGATGAATGAATGAATGGTTGAGCTAACCTCAGAAGACCCCATGTCATCTAAGTGATGCCTATATAGCCCCTGTTTGAAGGGCCTCAGGCCAATGTAGTTCTCCCCAAAAGGGAAGAAGAGTCAAAGAGTTTGATAAGTTGTATTGGTCATGTTAGTGTTGTTAGCATTTCCCATATGTATGATGGTACATGCTTGAAATTATGAATGCATGATGATGTTACAGTCTTTTCCATATTATGTGATGGTGTATTCTGTAACATCGGTGATGTGGCTTTTCATCCCTAGCAATTTTCATATTAGTGATGGTGTATGCTAAGAATGAAATGAATAATGATGTTATAGCCTTTTCCATATTGTGTGATGGTGTATTCTATAACATTGGTTATATGGTTTTTCATCCCTAGCAATTTTCCATATTAGTGATGGTGTATGCCAAAAATGAAATGAGTTTATTTATGCTTTAGCAGGTTTCCATATTATTGATGGTATGTGCTTGACATAAATTATGTTGGGTTGTTAGTTTCTATAAACAAAAGCCCTATTCATGCATTACATCATTAACCATTGAATTATGTTAGAGAAGTACTTAAATCACTTGACATTAAGTGAGCTCAAAATCCATTGAGTATGTTGGGGTAATAGGTGTGATTAGGTGATATGTGAGGATAGTGTAACCCTTTTTAGTAGGGATTACTTTGCCCCTTTTATAGGTGACCTGGAGAATGACTATAGGCAAGTCCATGACTTAATAGTTTGTCAGTCATTTTTTTGGTAGACTGATCAATATGAGAAGTCTAATTGAGGATGTTGTTTTCATTTGTGGTCATATTGAAGCTGATTGATGTGAGAAGCTTCTGAGAGGGTGTTGTTTATAGCAAAATTTGGGCATAGCCATCCTTTGAGGGAATGGTCTATATTTTGATTTGTATGTTTGAATGTCTTTGAATAGCTATCCTTTAAGGGATCAGTCTAGTAATTATAGCAATAATGTAGCTATCCTTCAAGGGAGCAGTCTACATTTATAGTTTATGACCTTTTGTTAGGCATCCCAGTTTTATGTTTTTTTTTGACTAAACTTTTAGTCATGGACTAGACTATAGAGGTTTAAGGTTTTCCCTTTTTATTAGGACAAAGCATCAATGCAAAAAGGGTTAACTAATGTTTGTAGGGAAAAAGGGTTGAAGGAATAGGAATGAGGATGACAGGGGTTGTTCAAGGGACAAGCTCGAGTTAAAAATCAAGTGAATGATTACTTGATTAACAATAGAATGGTCATAGATGTAAGGTATTAAGGGGCTCAAGTTTTGGATAGCTTTTGAGAGAAGGCAGACAATAAGTCCTTGATCTATACTTGTGTGTTATTATGTAAGGTCTGAGCCAATTAGGAGCAAACTTACCTCGTTTGCTTCTTTCCATATTGGTCACGTGTTGGTTTTCTTTAAGGATGAGATCTCTGATTTTGAAATCTCGCTCTTTCAAGTTTTAGTTGTAGGCATGTTTTGGTTGATGTTGGATGTGAAGTTGGTTGATGCTTGGTTAAGGTCATGATAGTCAGTACAAAGTCAAATTCCCCCAGTTGTTTTTGTGACAGGGACAATGTTTGACACCCATTGTGGATAATCAATGGATTGGATAAATGAGACACAGAGAAGATGATGAAGCTCCTCTTTGATAAGGAGTGTAATGCTAGGATGCATTCTATGAAACTTTTGTCTATCAGGCTTAGTTTGAGAGGGTGAGATCCTAATCTTCCAAATTGTAATCTAGAATCTCAAAATGACTGAAGGTGATTAAGGCAATGGTGGGTAATAATTTAACTAAAGCAGCCAGTGGTTGGGGGTCTTTAGGTTAGACCTTGACTACCTATAAAGCTTTAATCAAGGCTTGGCAATGTTGTGGAGAGCTTTGAATTAGGTCATACAAAGACGTCTTCATAGGGGTTTGGTGAAGTTGTTTCACCATGGAGCCACGAATTACCCCAGAAGATGTTGGTTGAGATGTGCCCAAAATAGAAATCTTGGGTTTTGGTGGTTGAGAAGGCTTGATGAATGGATATGTCCAAGGGATAGAAACCTTCTCTTTTCCTTTATCCTTAAAGGTTTGTGACCTGGTGGCCACATTAATAGTGTTAATTTTGAACAAAGAGGGAGAAGGTGGTAGAGAGACCATAGTCTAATGATGGGATCTCGATGAAGGTGAGGAGGTTTGAGAGGCATGGGATGGTGTTAGTGGTTTGGTGAAAGGGTGGTTAAGAGGATCCTTGATGAAAAGGGTGTCCTTTTTTAGGTGTTGGTGGATGACAGCTTTAAGAGTGCAACAATGCTCAGTGTCATGTTTAGATGTGCGATGATACACACAAATTTTAGTGTTGTTGAACCAAGATGGTTTTGATTTGAGAGGGTGGTATGGTTTAATGGGTGGGAGAGTAATGTTAGAAGACTGCAACAATTGGCATAACAATAAAGCATAGGAACCCGCTAATGGGTTTGCATGTTTTGTTGTAGTAGGGTTGACAACTTCTATTTAGGAGTTATAGGAGGAGTTTTTTGTACCATCTTTTAGTTTGGTGGTGTGGCCACACACATAGATGACACTTTCATGGTGAGAGGTGTCAAATTTTTTAGAGGAAATATATGTTTGATGGGTAGAGGGAGTAATGGAGGTGATTTGTTTTTATGAGGTGTTAGAGTAGGGAACACTCCTATTAAAGTAGATAGTGTGGACCCAAGATAGAGGGTAATGGTGAAGGTGGAGGAGGAGTTCTCTGACATGGTTCAGTAGCCTTCTTTAGTTTGGTGTGAGGACCACTATTGTTTGAGGCAAGGTTTAAGTCTACCTTCACTTGTGGGTGAGTGAGATTTGATATAGGGTGAACACTGAGAGATTTAACTTGTTTCGGCATGGTGGGTGCCCGTGAGGGTTTGGGTTCAGATGTGAAAGGTTGAGCTTTTGATGTTTTAGAAGTGGAATTCCAATCCTTGTTAGAGACTTTGGGGTGAACTGTCATGAAAGGGTTGGTAGTCGAAGCGGGATGTGTAAGATAAGGAGCCTTAAGTTGCTCCCATAGTGCCTCATGTTTTAAGTTCCTAAAATGGAGAAATCCTAAGTTTTTTACCAACTAAGAGAAGGGTTTAGGTGACATCACATGAGGTTTTGTAATCAATCTTTTAGAGGATTTGGGTGATCGCAAGAGAAGAAACATGTTAGACACAGTGATCTTGAGCCAAAGGTGAGAGAAAACCATTACTGGGTCTTCTTCAGCTAAAGTGGGTGAAGTGGCAAGTTCTTCTCTTGGTGGAGAGGGGATTGGAGAATGTGGCTCTTCAAGAGGATAGAGTGCAGGGATGATTATGGCTTCCACTTTTGGTCTAGGGGCATGGAAAGTATGATCCTCCATTGGTAATAAGAAGGATGAGGGTGGGGCTAGTGGCATTGGTATCGTCAAAGCATCCTCCAATATGGGAGAGGTCAAAGTAGACTCTGCTTCGTGTGAAAGGGGGGTAGATGGAGGACTATCCTCCATTAGTGGAGGACAAATAGGAGAGGAAGGCTCCTCTAAAGGTTGAAGTAGAGGGATAATGGCCCCTTTTATATGAGGATGTGGGGTATGATCTTCTAATGGTAGAAGAAGAGGGAATGTGGGGGTAAGAGGAATAGGTAATACAAGTTCCTCATGAGGTAGAAGAATGGGTAGATGAGGTGTTTGATGTTGTGGAGGTGATACGAGTAAAATAGGCTCTTTTACTCATGGTGGAGGAATAGGTTGACTAACCTCTTTAGACTGTGGGAGAGGTTGCTTAGGAATAAAAGGAGAAACCATATCGATCGTGCATATGTTACACTCTTGAAGGTCATCAGCTATGGTTTGAACATTGTTCTAACTTAGGGGATGGTTAGGGAATGTTTATTTCAATATATCTATGTTTTGGTTAGCTGGTGCATTTGGGTTATCCAAAACAAGATCCCCCTTGTCTAGCATGTCTTGGACAATGTTTTTGAAGGTTTTGCAATTGTCTATGTCATGACCTTTGACGCGATGATAATTACAAAAGTCATTTTCCCTATACCATGTAGGGATAGCTTTTGAGGGGTCAAATTGGGGTGGTTGGATTTGAGGGAGATTGAGGACCCCCTACTTTACTAATTTATCCAACATGAAAGTGTATGATTCTATTATTGGAGTGTATTGACATTGTGTGTATCATTGTTGGAATTGTCTTGTGATGCTTTGTGATGTGGAGGGTTCAGATTGGTTAGTTGTGGTAGAAGATGATGATCTAAGTACCACAACATTTGCCAATCCCTTAGACTTATAATGGGATGAAGAAGATTTGGAAGATGAAGGGTCATTAGATTTTGCATTGGTATTTTTACTACACAATTTGACCCTATCCTCTTCGACTGCATAGAGTTTAAGCTTTTAGGCCATGGTGAAAGCTTCATCAAATGTGTAGAAAGTTTGAACCCGCAAAGTGGATGAGATGTGCTTGGCACATGCTCTTGAAAAGAGCTCAATGAGCTCAGGTTGATGTAATGAAAAGGAGAGTTGGTTGATCAGACCTCTCTAATAGGCAATGAAGTCAGCTATTGACTCATCATCAAATTGTCTAATAGACTAAAGGTTAGTGATGGAGACCTTCTTAGTGATGTTAATTGAGAAGAGGTCAAGGAATAGCTGAGCTAGTTGAGTGAAGGTAAAGAGAGAGTGAATGGTAATAGAACTATACCAATCAAGGGCGACACCAGAAAGTGACATGGGAAATGTGTGAAGTAATAATGCATCATCATGTGCTATAAGGTAGCAAGCATGTCTAAATGCTCATAGATGTTGTTGTGGGTCCTCTTTACTCTGAAAGTGAGTAAATTTTGGGAGTTCCCACTGACTAGGGTATGGTCTAATAGGCACCAAAGGGTGAATGGGTTCATTATAGATTTGTTCATATGAAAGAACATTCCTTAAACTAGAAATGGATGTCTCAAGGTTGGACATCTTATCCATCAACATCTTAATTAGATCAGCTGATGGATTGGCAAGAGGGGCACCTCCTAGGTTGTAAGGTACTTGGAAGGTGTTGGGAGGGGCGTATGATGTACTTGGTTGCATATGTGTAGGTGCAACATATTGGTAGTTCATCATAGGGACTGATATTGAAGTCAAGGGGGCTTGTACCATGAAGTTGGAGGGCATAACTTGACTAGATGCCACCAATGGTGGTTGAATGGTGGTGAAATTGGTAAAAGGATAGGTAGTCACTCTTGTATTTATGGGCACAAGAGTGGGTGGGATAGAGACAATCAAGTTCTAAAAAGGTGTAAAACTTGGTTGATTTGTTTGTGGTTGAGGGGGTATGGAAACCCTGATGGAGGTAGGTCCAAAAATAGGAGAGTCCAAATCTTGAACATTGGCCATGGTTGGGTTACTAGTTGAGGCAATGGCCTGAGTGACCATAAGTTGGATAGCGGATGGTGTTGATATCATTGCCACTTTAACTAAAGAAGTTGGCATCCCATAAATAGGATTACCTGAAGGGTCTCTTGTTTGGATTCTAGCGAGATAGTGTTGGAGAGCCTTGATGTTGTGGTCAAGGAATCTCTCAAAATTTTGATCCCCTTTGGAAACAATTAGAGGTTGATTTGGGGTAGGTTAGATAGGAGTATGCTCAGTGTCTGAAGTATACTCCATTAGGGGACTTGATATAAAAGGTGAAGGTGGAAGTGGTTGTTGCCTTGCATGGTCAACAAGAGATTTGGCTTGACTGCATGTCAAAACCATCCAAGACAAAATGGATTCAGATTCTAAAAACTGTGTGTTTCAGTTTCAAAAAACTAGAATTTTGTGTTTAACAGCAAGAAAGTCGAGTTTTAAGGTTGTTGTTTGGAAAGAAAATTTGTTGACAGTGACCAACATCAATTTATTAACTAATGTCATTTATGAAATGTTGCTGAGGTTAGTGGGATAATAGATGTCAGTGAAGATAGGTTGTCGACGTTGGTGGAAAAACTGATGTCAATTTTTGTGTAATTCTAGAAACATAGAAAACTGATATGTTTTGAAAGAAAGAGAAATTCTAAGTTGTTTTTGGACCTCAGAATGATGCGACCTTACCAGCTCAAAAAATTAGATAAAAAGAGCAAAATAGATGATGGCAAGCAACCTCTAAATGTTAAATTCCTAAGAATAAATTTTAGAGTCGTGGTGGCTTATGCCTTAGAAGAATTTGTTTGGGAATTGGGGTTTTAGAATAGGTCCTAAAGAGGAAGTCTATGGTTGGTTTCGGGTTATGTTTTGGTGCTAAAAAATTTGTGTTAGGTTTAGTACATGGCCTGGTGCTGGGGCTTGCTCCCTTCACTTTACAAACCCAGAGTTGAGCTGGGCTGCTTAGCCAATATATACTTAGCCTATAGTTTATACTCTGCCAGAGAATAGAGTGGGTCCTCCTCTTGGTGGTGAAATCCAAGTAGGATCACCAGGAAGGATAAGGTATCTGCTAGGTGATGAAAACCTAGTCAAGCCTTGTCTCAGGTATGTTTAAGTATTTAATTTGAAGTGAATGTGGTTTAGTTGTGTAACATTTGTGCACTATGATTTATTCATAATGTGTATTTAATTACTAAGTGAGTAGGCTAAGTATGCATTCAAGCAGAAATGAAATGCAATAGTTTTTTTAACCCAAATTGAAATGTTTTGTTCAGATGCAAACAAGTGGAGAAAAAGTTAAGAGTATGAATTTTCACTACTCTATGATGTAGGCAAGAGGTGACAAGAAGAAAAAGAAAGATGTTTTTTTAACTTGTGCTAATGGTTTCTTTTCGAAATAAAAAGATAGAAGAAGGATGCAAGAAGAGAATTTTTTTTTCTAATGCATATATATGAAAATTTGGTTTATAGAAGAATGAACCCAAGGAAAATTCTAGGGTCCCACCGGGCGTGCCAAAATGTTTCTCTATGTTTTTGCTAATTACATTCAGAAGAAGAAGAAACTAAAGTTAAGAAAGTAAGGGGTTTGTACGTTACCCAGATTAAGTTGTGCACCGTATCCAAGCATTGTAGGAGCTCTTCTTTGGCTATGGAGGAAGACACCTATAGATAAGAAAAAGACTTAAACAAAGAAAATGTTAGAATAAGATAGTGTGGACTGCCAAACAACACGCTCGGTCCCGGAAGCATAAAGCTCTATGAGGGATGACAGTCCACTATTTATGAAAAAAGAATGTTGTATAAAAAGAAATGATGAAAGACTAAGAAAGAGAAAGTAGACAATGTGTACCTAATCTCTGACAATCAGTCTATCATAGTCACCGATGTTGATAGTCTTGCTAAGGTCAGTTGCTCAATAATGTCGACATCAGTTAGGCTATCGATGTCGGTAGGGGTAGTGGGCCTTGGATGGGTCTCAGGGTTATGTCTGTGATCGACAGAGGAGTCTAGGGAGTTTAAATGTTTGTGTAGGGTTGTAGGGAGATGTATAAGGTTTGAGGAGAGACAAAGGTAGAGGGTTGGTTGGATAAGAGAGTAAGGATAAAGGGGAAAGCCTCTCAGCCTCTCCAAGAAGAAAGTTGGGTTGTCTCTTATAGTATTTAGAAATAGTAAATGGAAACTAATTACCAAGTTATTCTAAAACTTTGAAGTGGAAACCAAAAGAATACTTAGCTCTGTTTGATGAAGAACCAAAGATGTCAGGATGTTTATTCCTATTGTAGCTGATGTTGAAGACCTCATACAAGGTTTTCAGTCCAATGTCTGGAGTGACTTGTGTAGAGTTTATGTATCCTGGAGAGCAATAGTCATATTCTGATGCTTGGTCTCAGAGTGTGTGCATTGATATGCAAGATTCTGGGCCTAGAGGGCTAACTCAATGTTAGAACTTGGTTTATGTAACTGACGTCGGTGATCCCACTGGCGTCGGTTGATGGTTGACCGATGTCGGTGGCTAGAGAATGGGTAAAAGAGCTATTTTTAGCCTTTTTCCCGTTTCTCCATTTGCCAAGTGCATTTGCCATTGGAGAATAGTCAAAAGACAGGTTTATTAGGCATGAGAGTTAGTTAGGAGGTTGGAATGGAGTGAGAATAGGTCATGGGTAGATGACCTAGTCTTAGGGTGACTCATAGGGTAGGAAATGGTCTTAGAGCGAGGTGTCTAGGTGAGGTGTCATGGTGAGGTGTCCAAGGTGAGGTGTCTAGGTGATGTCATTAATTTAAAATAAGTAATTTATTTCAAATTAATAAGGTGTGTATGGGACCAAGGGGAGTCGACACAAATTTGGTGTCTACAATTAGTACTAACAATGCAAGATTTGGTTAATATAAATATAACCAATAAATTCATATAGATTATTTCCTAATATCAGGAATAAATCATGATAAATAAAAGAATAATCATAATACATATATTTATTCTATCAAATGTATGAATGAATCTCTACTATATTATTTACCACATAAATAATAAATCTAATAAGTGCAGTTTATACCAAATGGATACAATATATAATTAGACTGCTTGTTTCTAATTTATGTAAGTAAATTCAAATGTAGTACAACCAACAATATCATAGTATATTATACATACTATTGAATTACAAAAAATAGTCATAATTATTTAAAATATAAATTAACTTATAAACAAAAGCATAATCTTTCATTTATGTAACCTATTATACTTTTACAAGGCTTTATACATATAATTATAGTGTCGTATCCTTCAAAATTATGTCACTTAATTTACTAGTTAGAAGCTAAAATGATAGGCATGCATCCCAATGTATAAATATAAGCTATATATGTATACGAGTACCTATGTTATCATATAGATATATTCCATATATTTATGGATATTGCATAGTATATACCACATAATATATATGTTTTTAATACACAATAATTGTTCTATCATACTTACAGTATTTTTCATTTTTCTTAAAGAAACTTATACTATATATCTTTTCATGAAAAAGCATCAAGATCTATATAGGGTCTCAACATTTCCAAAAAAAACTGTTATTTTGATTCACTTATTCTAACATAAAAGATATAATTCAATTAATATCTAATCTGTTCTAAATCAATTACCCTATTTTCCCCCAATTTAAGTCCTTAGACTATATATACATTATCTCAAAGTATTGAAAATAAATTATAATAAATAATCGACCATACAGACCTATACTTTGTCTTTATTTATCTATTGGAGGTTTATACTCTTTCTAAGTTTCTATATGTATCTATAAAATCAAATTGACATCTAATATAAATTTATAGAGAACCATATTCTAACAAACCTTGGCATAGTTGTATATGTGTTCAAATAATGCAGCCAATTCACATATATATTTTCAAGTTTGACATAGTTGACTTTTGTAATTAATACTTATAAGTTTAAAGACTCCAAATATGTTGCAGGTTTTGTAATGAAACTTGAACCTATATTATAACTTATATGTGTATACAGACCGCATACATATATTCACTATTTTTAAAGACTAATATACACATAATTTATATATCATCACTATTTGAAAACACACAGTTCTTATATCCTCACTTTTTGTGTTACAAATACATACTCTATCCATTCATAGATATTTTCATAGTTTGTAAAATGAAAGTGCATAGTTTGTTTATTTATATGTTCGTAGTGTTTAAGACATATTACTTTAATTCATTCATATATATATATATATATATATATATATATATATATATATATATATATATATATATATATATATATATATTCATAATTTCATATAATAATATACACACAATCCATATATATGTGTATACTTTGTTTTAAATAACAAGAATACATTCATGATTTAACTATTTTGAGAATATTGGAGTTTTATTCCTAATTTAATTAAGGGTTTAAGTTGATTAAATCAATAAATAATATTTCAATAAATAAATTACTAATTTGTATAATTTATTTGACCTTTGTAGATTTTTAAAATTAGTAATAAAATAGGAGAAATATAACTTGGCTTAAACAAGATTGAGACATAAGCTAATATTGGTTGTGCAAGATTGGGACACTCACAAACCAAGATTTGGCTTACATTCAACAAAAAGATAGGAGCACTAAAAATAGAACACTTTAGGGTTCGGTGCTATAGTCCAAGTCCTACCATTATTATCCAAACTAGTCATAGAGATCTGAGTTTTTTAGGTTTTATCCATTGTCCCTATATTAGTCTGCCTTTGAAATTTCAAGTTTTGACTGTCAATGAAGACCCTTGTATAGCTAATTTAATCTTCAACCCTAGATCTTCCTTATGCTTGAAATTGAATGAAAACTTTGAGAAAGAGGGGGGGTTAGTGTGTGTAAGATACACTAAATGTTTATCCACACCCCTTGTGTGGGCATGCTGCCTACATACCAATACTTCGAAGAGGTATCAAGCCATATGTAGTTTTCCCACTTGATGTGCTTTGTACAATAGTGTATGAAGATGAAAAATTCTAAAATTAAGTGTGTTTGAGGTGGCTAGCAACTGGTTTAAGGGTTTGAATAAGCTTGTGTCTATATTGGATGGTTGTATGTAAAGAATAAGGAAATATGCATGATTAGTCTTGCTTATATTCTTACTTGCTTTGTAATATTTACCAGTATTTTCTAAATGAAATTTGAATGGGATTTTATAAATATCTATTAGTCATGGGTTAAATGCATTCATGCTAGGCTAACATAATGAAGAAGAGGAATTGGGAGAAAATGGTAACTTGAGCTCAAAATGTGATTGGATAGGATCACTAGAAAGGAAACACCCTATGTTCTAGCAATATAGTCCAACTTGGACACTATTGTCCTATAGGTATAGGACTTGGGGGGATAGAATAAGCATGGGAAATAGAGCTTGGCTAATTTAGAATGAGGTTTTGGAAGTCTATAAAAGATTGGGAATTAGTGAAAAAGGTGGATAGAAGGATAATAAGAGCATGCAAGAGGGACCTATGGGTTGGATGTCAAAATCCACACTCAAGCTACCAATTTTAATATTTTATATTACTACATTTTCCCCCCTTTATTCTATTGATTCAGCAAAATAAAATACTAGGATAAAGGAAAAATATAAAGCATACCTGAACTTACCTATAAGTGTGAAGCCCATAAAGTTGTGTAATGTTAGGTGTGCATAGAGAGAGCATGTTGTAAAGTATAAATTTGTAAGAAAAAACAAAAATTAGATCATTTCTTACTAGATATGATATATCTAAAATAAGAATGTTTAAAAGTTGGGTAAGAGAGAAAGGAAGATAAAGGAATGAATACACCTCACTGGGTACACAAAACAATACAAAATCTATTGTGATGTTGAGTGGTGTTGAGTGATGTTGGATATATGTTGTACCAAAAGTAATATTGTGAATGGATCTGAGTGTTCAATTCCCCAAGAGTGGATCAATAATGTACAGGATGGCCCTTTGGCTCTATTGTCACCCACTAAGTGAAGTTATATGATCATACGTGTGTTAATCAATATTTAGACTATGTGTCCAATCCTTCTAAGTAGGTGACTCAATAATACAAAGGCTGGCTAGATTTTTGGCTCCATTATTTCTCCATGAAGTGAAGATATAAACTGATACCGGTATGAATGTGTGTCATATGAGATGGAAACTAAAGGTCATGAATGCTTTATAATATGATAATGTGGTGTGGATAGCTAAATGTGTACTAAAAACTAGGCCAAATCTTGGCCAACTTTGGAAGGAGGATATTAGGATTGTATGAAAGCCACTCTAAAACTAGAAATTGGGCTTATGTGGAAGCCACTCAAGAATGTGCAAGTTAGACTTGTATGAAAGCCACTCTAAAATGATGCCAACCACCTCTAGATAGAATAAGGCACACAACTGATGAGAATGCTTGGGTATTATACTAAAATCAAAAAGAAAAGAATTCAAATATGTTACACATATTTCCCTCAATCAATAGTGTCTATAACATGGATTTTGGTCTAGAAGTTATACCAACTACCTAATTTAAAACTAGAAGTGAGAGCCATCATGTCATATATGATACCCCTTATATCTAGATTCTCTAAAAAAACTATACTAAAATTTTTGAATTTGAATTGATTTGTATCTAAAAAAACTATAACTGAGCTTACCTTTCTACTTATTTCTAAAAATGTTGGTTTTTTTCTATTTGAATAAGAGCACCAAAAATAAAACACCCTATTGTCTAGCATTATTATCCATTGTCAACACTATTGTCCTTTACTAAATCTAACAATTGTTATGTAATGGTCATTATTTTTTTCGTTTATTCTACCTAATTTAACCTCTGATTATTGTTTTAAGTGTTCTAAAAATTGATTTTTTGATCGGTAGGAGCTTTGATCTCTGTGACAAAACCCCTATTTATTTCCCCCACTTTTGAGGGTAGGAATGAAGACCCTGTAATGACTACCCTCAAAAGAAAGAACCCTATAAAATACATGATATAGCAATGATAATCAAAATTATATCTCAAGATATAACATAGTTTGTATAAGATATTATTAGATCAACATAGGTATGCCTAGTAAGATATAATAATATAATAGCATGTGCAATGTATTAAATTAAAATTGGAAATGTTAGTTGTTAGTTGTTAGTTGTTAGTTGTTAGTTGTTAGTTGTTAATTGTCAAGGAGGGATGGAGCATGATGTCCATCATGGCATCCAAGAAAGCAAGATAATGCATCATGTGGATCATGTCATTGCAAACAATGAAGAAGCAATAAGCAAACAAGCACCCAAAGCAAGAATCAAGAAGCATACAAAAGTGGACAAGGGGCCAAGCAAACAAGGGACATGGGCACATGTCACTCAAACTATAAATCATGAATACAAGTCATGTTAAAATTCCACATACACATATAATTAAAAAAGTAAGGTTGACACAAGGGCCACAAGCACATAGAAGAGTACAAGCAAAGGACATTGGTAAATGTCCTAAGGTACACACAAGAATAGAATGAAAGGACATTGGAAAACGTCCTAAGGTACATATAAGAGATAAATAGGAATGAAAAAATGTAAATACATCTACTTACATAAAGCAAGAAAAAAAAGCATGTAAATATGCTATAAATACAATCATATCTAATTAATCAAAGCAAGAAGTAAAATTATGCAAGACATGGAGTACAAGACAAGGTATATGCTAATAAATACATAAGTTTTATATACTAGTGAGTGTTGATAGAGTAATCTATGTAAGTTAGTAAGTAATGTACATCAACATGATAACTAGAGTGTGTTGTGTAGGAATGACATAACTTGGATGAGGTAGTCATATAGAAGATGCCCCCAGTGGGTAAATGTATCAATGTATGTCTTGAACGTAGAAGTAGGATGCCCCCTCAATGAGTAGAGTGAAGCAATCAAAGATCTATAAGTCACTATACACACTCAAATAATATCAATTGAAGCATGGTAATGTAGATAAATTGACAAACAATAGCATAGAATAGCAAATGTAATTATAACATGATAGTATAAATGTAAAGCATGGATAATCCATCAAATTGAAATGTTTTTGAATTTTTTATTTATTTGAATGTTTTTGTATTTTGACATATTTGAATTTTTTTGAATTTTGTAAATATTTTTATGTATAATCAATCATAAGGAGACCGTGTACAAGTAATTAGAAAGAAGCTATATACATGTAAGTAGAAATAAATTATGTATAAGAAAGCTGAGAAAATATGTATAAGTAAAAAGAAGTTATGTACAATAAATACTAAGAAGAAATGATACTAACTGATGAGTCTCATGAGAGACTCCCCATCATGGTGTCCTATATCAAACAAAAGAATCATGCATGATTATGAAGCATGAGGGAGTAGATGCAAATATGACTCTAAATATTTAGGTTCATTGTCAATATCTTGGAAATCATAATAACCTGTATTGTTTGACTCATCATCATCATCTTCATTTTGAACCAGTGGAATGCTTGTGTTGAATTTTGTTGTATCTGGATCTTTTCCTTTAATAAATTGTGTATGTGAATAATTTGCCTTAGGATGTTCAATAAATCCCAAACCTTGGTGACAAACATTATCAATTGCTAGAATAGAAGTAGTGATGCTTTGAGCCTCCTTGCCCAACCCTTGACCTTGATAACCAAACTGTTGTAGATATTTTTGACCAAACCCATACTACTTTGAAAGTTGAGCCTCATTTTAGAGAGATAAATTTGCATATTTTTATGTTTTACTTAATGTTTTGGTACTATTTCTTGCTCTAATATTGCTTTTTGATCTTTTTGTTCTAAGTTATGCTTTGGTAACCACTTTTGTACTATTTGTAAATTTGACCCTTTGTGAATGTATTCCTATGTCACTATGGATTTCTTGATGGATTTACCTTGTATAATGTCCCCATTATCAATTATTTTTGTATATGTTTTTTAATGCCAAATTTTGAATCTATGTGATACCCATGCATTCTATGATTTGCACAATAATATTTGGATCTTCTCACTAGATGTAGATAAGGTATTTTGATCAACATAGATTTAATCATTTCCATTAGTACCTCACTTTAAATCTTATTTTATATTTTAATACTTTTTAAATCACTAGTTGTAAAGTTATTTTTTTTGTGATTTCTTGTTTTGATATGTAACATTGCTTGTAACTAATTGACTAGGTGAAGGTGCATATACATGATTGACACTAGGGTACATTTGAGGCTTTTGTATTATAATCTAATTTTCCAATGTTGTGATATTTTCATGTAATAGATGATTCTATGTTTTTAAATCTAAAATTAACTTTCTCATACTAGTGATTTGATCCCTTAGAGTTTCAAAAGTGCAAACCCTAGTTGTTTTTGATTGAAATGTAAGCACATATATTGAAGAGGGTTTGAATAAGCTATAAGTTAAATGTATGCATTAGGAACAATATTATAGGTTGCCTCACCTTTTTTAGGGGTGATAACTTGGACTTGGTTAGAGGGAAAATAGTTATCACCCTCTTGGGGGAGAGGAAGAGAAGGAAATTCTTTCCTTGCATAAGATATGACATTGAAACTTGATAGGTGGTTGTTAGCATATGAAATGGATCCTATAAGTATGTAAGGATTTTATTCTTAATTTAATTTCACATAATAGGTAGATAGTATGTTAAATAAGTAATGAAATGTTGTATTAATAAAAGGTAAACATTGCTTTGAAGGAAAGGGATCTGTAAATTTTTAGTAGTAAATTTCTTAATATCATCTCATATTATGAAAAGTAAGCATGAAATGGAAAAAATAAAGATTTTAATTAACATATAGTAAACTTTTTCATTCATATACATGATAGGACCGAGTATGAACTCCTTATTATTTGCAAAAAATGTTTTGAAAGAAGTGAGATCCATTTTTTGATTTTATGTGAAATTTGATTTAGATGTATGGTGATACCTCAAGTAAGTAAAAATACCTATATATGAAACTAGGGTTTGAAATAAAATGATTTTCAGAATTATTGTGAAAATTTTGAAAAATTAAATGTGCAATTTTGATTTAAATATGTAGGAAAAATTTAAAAAATATTAGAAAAATACAAGGACATAGTATAGGCAACTAGGGTTGGAATGAAATTATTTTTGAATTACTAAGCTAATTTTAAAATTTTAAATGGAAATTATGATTTAAATATACATGAAAAATTAGAAAAATATTTCTAAAATTAGCAAGAAAATTTCCCTATGGTCTCTAGGTTTTGTGTGCATAAAAGGACCTAGTAAATTCAACTAGGGTTTGGAATAAATGATTTTTTTAAAAAATTACTATGGTAGATTTAAAATTTTAAATATAAAATTTTGATTTGAATATTTAGGAAAAATTAAACAAATGTTAGAGAAATCAAAAGGATATTTTCCCTAGGGTTTTTAGGGTTTTTATGTGCAAATGAAGAAAGTCAGGTTCACTAAATGATTTAAATATTTTGGGAATATTAGATTTTTATTCCTAATTTAGTTAAGGGTCTGATTTAATTAAATTAGTAAATAATATTTCAATAAATAGAGTACTAATTTGTATAATTTATTTGACCTTTGTAGCTTTCTAAAAATAGTAATAAAATAGGATAAATATAACTTAGCTTAAATATGACTGAGATGACTAAGATAAAAGTTGGTACTAGTTGTATAGGACTGGGACACTATCAAAAATCACAACCTAGTTTCATTCAATGAAAGGATAGGTGCACCAAAAATAGAACACTTTAGCGTCTAGCACTATCATCCAAGTCCTACCACTATTATCCAAACTAGTCATAGAGATCTAAGTTTTTTGGGTTTTGTCCATTGTCTCTGTATTAGTCCTCTTATGAAATTTCAACTCTTGGTTATCGAGGAAGCTCTGTATAGAGCTGATTTAATATCTAACCCTAGATCTTCCTTCTACTTGAACTTTAATGAAAAATTTGAAAAAGAGGGGGGGTTAGTATATGTAAGATACACTGAATGTGCATCCACACCCCTTGTGTGGGCATGTTACCTACATACCAATACTCTGAAGAGGGATCAAGCTATGTGTAGTTCTCTCACTTGATGTGTTTTGTAAAATAATGTATGAATATGTAAAATTCTAAAATTGGGTGTGCTTGAGGTGGTTATGGACAAGTGTAAGGGTTTGAATAAGCTTGTGGCTGTATCAGATGGTTGTATGTAGAGAATAGGTAAATATACCTAAGTATTCTTGTTTGTATTATTGATTACTTTGTGATATTTTCCAACCCCTTCTAAATGAACTTTGAATGGGCTTTTATATAGATCTATTGGTCATCGATTAAATACATTCATGTTAGGCCGACACAATGAAGAAGAGGAATCAGAAGAAAATGGTCACCTGCAATCCAAATGTGATTAGACAGGAGCACTAAAAAGGGGACACTCCAGGGTCTTGTAGACACTTGAAAACCACCCCTTAACTAGTCTTTGATGTCACCTCACCTTAGAGCTATTCTCAACCTGAGTTAGCTAATTTACCTAGTTAACTCACCCTAGTCACCTATTAACACCTAGGCACCCATAATTTAATAAACATTTTTAAACATATTGATTTTGATCCATTTCAAACCTTTTACTTTTAGGAGTAGATCATCGATGGTTAGGTCTCCACCCCTAAAAAAAAATCATCCAGCTACAGGGTAGGCATGCATGGATGAAATGGAAATTTTCCCATGCACACCTCATAGCCTTATTTCCTTTCAAATTGGCATCTTTATCCTCATCCAACTTGGCAAATTTCTCTCTCCTCACTTATCAATTTTATGGTATAAATATAGGGATCTTAGAGGAGTCAAGGATCTAAAATTTCTCTCTTATTTTCTTTTTACGAGTACCTAGCATCCCAAAACTTTGTCTACATGACCTTTGAAGGTTTAAGTACTATTATGCTACCCAAATTTCTTCAAGTTTTTCAACTATCATTCACTTGATGTCACATAGGTACCCTCTTTTTATTTGTAGTGTTTTATTTCCTTATCAAGTTTTTATACCTTATTCTACTCACCTACACACCACCCCTCACCCCAACTATCTATACTCTAACTCTTACCCATCATCCATTTCATCTTTAGCTCCATCACAATTTTCAAAAACTTTTAAAAGTTACTACCACTGGATACCCAAACTATCACCAGTTATCTAACCATCACTAGTCAGACCTAATTGTCATCAGTCACACCCAACCATCGATGGTCACTGTCAAAAAAAATAACATATTATTTTTTTTCCTTTTTTCACCTAATAAAAACCCCTACTTTTATTCTTGACCTATCTATAAACCCTGCCCAGACCCTCTAAACCTAACCTTGGTATACTTGTGCATGGTATTGACCCACTATGCCATATCTTCTATCAAACAAGTACATTATTTATTTTCTTGTATATTTACTTTCTTATCATATGAATGTAATCTTATTTATTATATCATTTTTGACTTAATTATCTTAAAAGTGGATTGACAACACCCTAAAAATCCTTGTGCTTCATGGATCTAGCATATGATATGCAATCCACTCAGCCTACCATCTAATAAATCCCCTTCTAGTTTTCTTGTGATTTGTAGGTTATCCTCCCTAGCCAAAGAGGATTTCTCACATTTATCTAGATCAGTGCACACATTATACTAGGTATTCATCTACACACCTTAATATTCACCTTCTTTTATCTACTTTCAAAACTAATGAAGGAAATAAATTGAAATATTTTGGCATTCCCAATGGGACCCAATTCCATTTCTTCCTTAATTGTTTTCTCATCAAATAAAATAATTTATTTTGGGGCTTTAAATCAACCATATGCATTCATTGATTGCTTGTTAATTTTAGTTCATCTAAACTTAAGAGGCAAATTAATCTTAGTGTAGCATTCACACTTGTTATCACACACAAAACCAAACCATAAAATAATTTACACATCAAAACAACACTTGAGATAAGGACTATCTAGGATTTCATTACCTAGCATCAACCTTACCCTATCCTAGTTATCCCACTTGGATTTCACAACCAAGGGGAGAAACAACTTATCTCTCTAGTTGAGTATAAACTCTGGACTTAGTATATCTTGGTTAAGCACTTGACACCCTTATCACTGTGGGATCATGAAGTGAGGGGGTAAGCCCCAACACCAAGCCATGTACTGAAGTTTAACATAGATCTTCCTTCTGAGTGCCTAAGAAACCTAAAATCATTCATAGACTTCCTCTTTAGTACCTATTTTGCAATCCAACCTCCCTTATCACACTCTTTAAGGCATAAGCCAAAAGTGATTTAAAAGTAATCCTAAAGTTTAAATGCACTTCTTAGTTTATGTATTGATTTATTTGAAATTCTTTTGGGTTTTCTCTCTATTTGAGGTGTGAGTTCACAATAACATTCCCTATTTTCTCATATGGTTTTGACCAGACAACAAGTGAGAAATCAAAATAACCAACCACCACCTTCTTCATCATCCATGGATTATACCGTAGATGTTGATAAATCTCCTCATGCTTCACCTCACCATTATCCTCCATCACCTTCTCCTTATAGAATCCCAATCATATCTGAAGGAGATCTAGAGTATATGCATTTCTTAACAATAATCATATTGATTTACAACACTACCTCAACACCATGGCCCATCATGCCCCCTCTACTTTGGTTTCTTCTTTTGGTCCTTCTCTGGGCATGCATCCCATCTTATGATAGGTACCACTTCAACCCAACCATTGACTTAGGACTCTTCTAACATCTCATCCACCCAAGCCCAAACCAGCTTTCCACTTCCCAACCAAACACCTCCTACCACACCCCATATGGGTTCAACCTTACCATTAGTCATATATACCCCATATACTATGGTATTTTCTTCCACTCCTACTTCTATATTCCCTTTGGGTTCCACCAATCCCTTGGTCATAGTTCCACTTCAAAAATTAGTGTTTTCCATACCTCAAAACCTTCCCCCAATCAGAACTAGGGTCACTACCCAACCTCAACCTACCCAACTTCCTCTTACCTCCACTATACCAACCACATACATTTCTCAAAAGGTACCTATGAAAAATTACCAGTATGTCCCTAACCCACAAGGGTATAGACCACCCTCCACCCAACCTGTTATACCAATTAGTTCTTATGTAGCACCATCTCAACCCTTTGCCACCACCTATCAATATGTGGCTTCTTTAGCACCATTTATTGCTTATTCATACATTGTCACAAGCCAGACTCAACAGATTATTCTTCTCAATTATGTAGCTCCTCAACCCCAACTAGATCTAATCAAAATGTTAATGGAAAAAAAGAACTAATTTGGATTCAACCATCTCCACCTCACCTAATCTTTTATCTTATGACCAAATTTGTAATGAACCTATTCACCCATCTGTGCCTATTCATGCTTACCCTCCTCAATGGGAATTGCCTAAATTTTATAAATTTCAAGGTAAGGAGGATTTTCAACAACACTTAAGATATTTCCATCATGCTTGCTATTCGATTGTTTATGATGATGCTCTCCTCCTCTAAATTTTTCCCATGTCATTATCTAGAATTGCCCTTGATTGTTATAATACCCTCCCCACGCACTCTATCTTTTCTTTCTCTCAATTGGCATAAACCTTTTTAGAACACTTTTCTATAAACATATCTAAAAAGGTTTCCATTACTAATTTATACTCCATCAAATAATTTGAAGACTAATCCATTGTTGATTTTTTTTCTAGATGGAGGGGCCTCATCAATCAACTCACCTTCCCCTTACCCCAACCTGAGTTAATCAAATTATTCTCTCAGGGGTATGCCAAACACATTGCTCACACTCTCCAAGTACAAACCTTTAGGAATTTTGATGAATCATTTACCATGGCACATAAATTAGAAAACCATGTTATTGATGAAGGGAAGTTGAAGCTTTGAAATAAAAATTCTATTTTTAAATCTGTTGAATCATCCTCCACCAAGACCATGAACCTAACTAATTCTAAATCAAAAGCATCAGCATACTAAATCATTCTCAAAATTACACCACCTTCAACCATCAACCAAACACCTTGAACCAATAATTCTTCTAATCACCAAAACCATACCCAAAACTAGGCTCCTTTAAAACCATTTACCCCAATTAGGGAATCTTATGCATCATTTTTAGATAGACTACTTAAATCCAATCTAATCTAACTTCCACCCATCAAGTTCCCTCAATAATTCTATACTTATCATCCCCTTCATGGGTGGTATAATGAGAATGATCATTGTGATTATCATCAGGTCATTAGACATGATACAGATAGATGAAATACCTTTAAAATTATTTTTCAAGACCTAATTAATAGAGGGGAGCTTGTGTTAGATAACCCAAATGCTCCTTCCAATAAATCTCTTGATATTTTTTGAAAACCTTTTCAAAATCATTCCCCTTTAACCCAACATCATGAAAACAAGCCTTAGTCCTCCAACCCACATGAGGCACATGTAATTAATGTCATCAATGATGTGCCCACTATTGAACAAGTCATCACCTCTATCACCTAAATAGAGGAAGCCAACTCATCATCCATTCCTTCAAAAAACCCAATGAAGTAATTAACTACCCCTTCTTCTATAGATGAAACACTATTCCATCTACCCCTCTTATGGTATAAATACCCAAGGAGATAACCATTCCATCGACCATTTTATCTACTCCTCTAATCCAAGTAGAAGATCCACCTAATTCTTTCCAAAACCAAACTAAGGAAAGAGCTATACCAGATCTTCCACTTGAAATCACTACCCGTACCTCTCCTATTACAAAACCATTATATGTCCTTTGGAAACTATTTCTTGAGAGTCAATCTCCTCATCTATCCAATCATCATCTTTGGAACCTTTCACCAAAAATCAAAATTTTAAAATCACTACTTCTCCAAAGGGTTTGCACTTTGAAATTAATGATCAAGAAATAATTCCCATTTATAAACCCTTTTCTTGACTAGTTCAAATTTTGGAATTCACCTCCCAACCTAACTTTGATAGAGCCGTTTTTTGGCATTGGCTTGGACTCCCGTATCAAAATAAAACTAAAACTTCCACTTCACTTGAGTCTACCCTCAATCATGTGCTACAACTCCACCATCTACCCCTCCTAAACTTACCAATGAACCATCTAAACTAATCTCATCCTAAATTGTCAAATCACCCTATACTTCTTTCATCAAGCTAATAAAAAAAATTAAGGATCCTTCCTATGCCTAATCCTACTCACCCTCCTTTGTGATTTCACTTAATCACATCAACCCAACAAAATATAAATATAGTTAATCACATTAAGAAATAAGGGTTGCCTAGGTCATAACCTTGGGTTAAGTCCATACCAACTCCCTCTACCATTCCCCTTACCTACTCTTCTCCCAAAAAACCATCTCCTTTTTCTCCACCTATAACAACCCAATCCTCTAGTTCATCCTCTTTCCTTACCAACATTTCTTCATCCACTTTCCCATCGGTTAATCCTTCATCATCTGGACCCCTAATTCCCAAATCAATTTTAACTAAGCCAATTCTTTCTAAACTACTGAGCTTCCAGACCTCCTATCAAGAAATATTTGCCCAATAAGGTTTCTACTCCCAAAATCCAAATTCCACCACCTCCAAGATCTTTGTTAGAATCTTATACAAATATTTTACAAAGGTTGATGCAAGCTTCTACCATTATCTTACCACTACAAGCCTTTTGACCCCACTCACCACAAGCCAACCTAGTTCAATGATAGTTTGAATTGTATTTACCATAAGACCCCTAGACATGATAAAAAGAACTATAAATCTCTCCAATCAATTGTTCATGGCCTTTTGGATGGATATGATATATTAAATGAACCTTATTTAAGCCCTTTACCTCTTTTACCACCTATCCAATCTACCTACCAATCATCTACTTCTTTACTTCCACAAAGGAGTGAAGAAGAGGAACCAAAGCAAGCAATTGATCCCCTTATCCATACCATTCATATGTTGACTTTCTCTCGACCCAATAAAAGGATAAGGGTAAATTTGTCCAACAGAATGAAAAATTTAAAGCCAAGGTAATCATTCCATGGTCTTACCCTTCAACCCCTTAACTAACCAACCAAAACTAATAAACCATACCTTCACCTTCACCCTCACAACCATCCAAGCCTAAAATTTACATTTTAGGATTTCATTCTTCTTCCAATGCATCTCCATTCATCCAATGCTTAGTGTTAAAACAAATTCACCAAACACCAGTCAAAATGAGTCTTTATGACTTAATTATCACCTCAACCCAACACCATCAAGCTTTAGTTGAAACACTATATTCCATAGAGGTTCAAACATATGATCCCCAACCTCTTACATCTTTAATTGGATCCATCCAACATGTTACCATGGTCACCTTTCAAGAATTGTAAATTCCACCATATCATAACAAAGACCATGATGCCCCTCTTTTCATCACTGCATCCATCAATCAAATAGGTGTCAAAATATTTATGATTTATGGGGGAGCAAGTATCGATATCATTTCCTCCCATGCTTATGATCAATTCCAACTACCTAAAAACATCATGTCTGAAAGCTCAGTACTTCTTCGATCATTCAATTTACCTTAGCCACCACTCTAAAAATAGTTATTCTCTATATCCATTTGGGGCCTCACATTATCCCTAAACTATTTTGTGTTGTATAGGGTGAGTTTCAATATAATATGTTACTTGATCACCCTTTTATCCATGTTATGGGTTACATCCCTTCCACCCTTCATTGATGTGTCAAATTTGAGCATGAGGGACAAGTCATTATAATCAAAGCCAATCTGAGTCCCTTTGTTTCTTGTAATATGACATATCATCCTAATGATGATCTCATTCCACCTCCATCTTCTTCACAACCAACCTCTATCCAAACTACCACATCGACCCAAGAAACCAACACTTATGTCTAAAACAATGATGAATCATCTACTAGTTCAACCATCTCTTCATCTCAAATTCTAGTTAAAGACCCCTTGTAATCCATATTTTAGCATTTCACACTAGGGGAATATTTACTTTTAGCTTTGGATGCTTTCCCTTCTCCACATAAATTTAGGAATCTCCAAAATGATCCATCTTATGATCTCAATATCGGTACCCTCATCCCCTTTGGCATTCCCAACAATAAAACATATTTTGTCTATGGGGGACTTGATAAACTACTACTTACTCCCACTACCATTTCATACATTCAACCATTCATTTCCAAATTTTCTTATCTTAACAACCTAAACTTTTTCCAAATGTACCTTCATTGGTATGATTGGAAGGGGTTTGGTTTTGGCCTTTATGAACAAGGACCTCATGAACTTTCCATTATCAAAACTCAAAAAAATCATGAGTTCTTTGGCCTAAGGTTCATTTTCCTAGAGGAGCCCACATCACCAAAACCCATCACCACTACTACTGAAGAACCTTCATCCTCCCCAACCCCATCTTCCCAATCTAAAGATACCAACATCATCCCACCTAATTTTTTTATCAACACCATTAGTTTGAGCCCCCTAACTTATCAAAGGGAGGGCCAAATCAAAACTATTCCTCTCATCCACCTTGAGATGATTACATATGACTCACCTACCACTAATACCATCCAACGTCAAGACAACAATTCCATTCTTACCTACCTTGGTGCAAGGGACTCTTCCCTTCAAAAATCCCTTCCTCCTGAAAACCAAACAATGCTAAATTAGTCAACCACATATTTTAATTTAGGAACTTAGGAAGACCCTCACATCATCAAAATTGGCTAATCTTTAAACCTCAAATAACAATAAGACCATCCATCTCTTCTTTGGGACCATAATATAGCATTTACTTGGTCTTATCAAGACATGCTCAGTATTGACCTTTATATCACTCTTTATAACATTGTTACCCATCCTAAAGCTAAGCTAGTTTGACAAAAGCTTTTCTATATACACCTACATATATATCTTCTTATTAAATAAGAACTCTATCACATTCTATTCATCAACTTCATCCATCCCATTGATTATCTGCAATGGATTTCTAATGTTGTTCCTATCACCAGACCCATGAGAGACCTTCACCTCTACATTGATTTTTGTGACCTTAACCTCACCCACCCTAAAGATGACTTTCCCCTACCTAACATCGACCAACTCATTGATCTCTCTACTAGCCATGAAATGTTATCTCTCATAGATAATTTTTTAGGATATAACCAAATCCCAATTGCCCATCAAGATCAACATAAAACATCCTTCATCACCCCATGGGGAACTTTCTGCCATCATGTCATGCCCTTTGGTCTAAATAATGAAGGAGAAACTTATCAGTGGGCCATGACTTATGTCTTTCGTGACCTTATCCATAAAATAGTTGAGGAATATCTTGATGATTTGCTTGATAAATCCAAACACCACAAAGATCACCTCATTGTTTTTGCTATCATCTTTTAAAGGCTAATCCATTATCATGTCAGGCTTAACCCAAACAAATAAATGTTTGGGTTCTTATCAGGAAAACTTCTGGGCTTTATTTTTTCCCTTTTGACATTTAAATAGACCCCATAAAAGTCTAAGCCATTTTGTAAATGCCTCCTCCTACTAATTTAATATAACTTCATAGCTTGCAAGGTAAACTTCAATCAATCCATCACTTCATTTCTTAACTGTCTGATTATTGTCAGTGTTTCCACCACTTTCTAAAGAAAGATACCTCCTTTAAATGGACCAAAGAATGTCAAAAATCTTTTGATACAATCAAGGAGTGTCTTCTCTCTCCACCAATCTTTATTCCCCCAAAAGAGGATTAGCCCTTTTATTTATACATATCTACCACTAATCCTTCCTTGGGAGCCATGCTTGCTCATCACGATGACCAAAATAAGTAGGCCATTTATTACATCAATTGCACCCTCATTGACTATAAAACCTGATACACCCATTCTAATAAACTTTGTCTTGCCTTAGTTTTCATAGCCTCTAAACTTCATCATTATCTTCTTAACCACAAAACTTACGTCATTACTGACACTGACCCCCTCAAGTATATGCACTCTAAGACATATCATAACCAACGTGTGGCTAAGTGGCTCATGATTTTATCTAAGTTAGATCTTGAGTTTATTCCACAAAATTTCATTAAAGGATAGGTCATTATAGACCAACTAGTTGAAGCTCCTCTCCCTGATAATCAAACTCCCCCTCTTAACTTTTTAGATGAGTCTATAGCCACTCTCTCTTCAAAAGAACCCACCTATCATATGACTATGTATTTTGATGGATCTAAATGTAAAAATGGTGGGGGTACCAACATAATCTTCATTCCCATTAAAGGGGAACCTCTTCTCCTTTCTTTAAAACTTGATTTTGAATGTACTAATAATATCGTTGAATATGAAGCCTTGGTCATAGGTCTTCAAACCGCTCTTGATTTAGGAATTAAAATAATTAGCATCTTTAGAGACTCAAATTATCATCAACCAAGTCACAAGAGCTTATGAATGCAAAAAATATATTCTTCCAAAGTATAAACAACTTATCAATGTACTTTTACATCATTTAACCACTACACTATCAAATTGGTCCCTCATTCTACCAACAAATTTGCAGACATAATGTCTTCCCTTGCATCTCAAACTACTGGTTCTAAACTATTTTTCATCATCCACCACTTCATCATGCCCTTTTACCTCAATTATGATCTTCTTACCATTTATCAGATAGAAACATTACCTACAGACATTTGGTATGATCAAATCTTCAACTACCTTAACGTCAATATCCTCCCTTTTAATCTTTCAAGAAATTCTTGATAATATTTCATATAAGGTACATCTGACTACTTCATAATAAGGGGAATTCTCTAAAAATGAGCCTTTGAATGTCTCCTAATTCATTTATTTCATATACATGAGGCTTCTTATGCCATTAAAGAAGCCTATGATGACATCAATGGTGGGAACTTCAATGGTCTGGCTATTGCCAAATGTATTCTTCATCTAGGATACTATTGGCCCACACTCAATCAAGATTATTATGACTATGTCAAGAAATGTATCAAATGTCAACAACATGCTAACCTTCATCATTCACCTCCTCATGTCTCCAAGTATCAACTGACTATTGGTGATTCTCACAATGGGGTCTTGATCTTATCGAAGAGATCAATCCGCATTCCTCATAATGACATCAATATATCATCACTACCATGGAATATTT